>BJKM01000067.1:1177500-1774750 GCA_015082035.1 Chaenogobius annularis | reverse complement strand
GAACTTGCTGAATCCTGGTCATCACTATACTGGTATGTGTTATTAGATCTGTAGCGTAGGAAAGCGTTGACCATTAAACACTCCACTCTTACAGAAAACGAACACGGACTGTTGGCAGATTAATGATCAGCTGTGAAGGTAAAATAAAACGGGAACAAAGAGCAGGCAACTTCATTTTAAAATTGCCTTCATCAATACAGTATGAAACAAGAAATTGCTTCTGTTTTTAATTATAATTGTGGAGAAATATATGTTTCAAGCCTTGTTCCATAGTCTTGAGATTTAAATTTGAGTCAACAATGATCTTTTATTTCTTTGTCTTCTTTGGTCCCACTTTAGGAGCAGGTTTTAATATTACAATTCCAATAGCCATGTTTGGATTGTAAAGTGAGTCAAATAATTATAGAACTATAAATATACTGTTAAAGTGCACATGCATTTATGAAAAACTACTACAACATGCACATTATTTGGCTTTATTTGCTGTTTGATTGCATTTGGAGTGTGATGCTGCTCATTTCTTCCTCTTGTGGCTTCATTTCCCACCACCAGCCACTTTAATTTGAGTGTTTGTCAAATGCAGCAGGTGTCTTCTGTAATAGTTGAGTTTTGGTTCATGTTTTAAATGAGTTTGTGTCACTGTGTCCACTGACGGCACAAAAGTACACTCCACTGTCTCCAGGCTGCAGGTTTTCCACTGTCAATGTCCCACTTTCTGCATTAGGTTTTGTGGCTTTAAACCTTTCAGTGTTAAAATCAGGTTCAAAAGTTTTAGTGCCTGTATTTGTAAATACAATTTGTCTCATGTTTTCTCCAGGTCTCTGTCTGTACCAGTACATTTTGATAATAAAGGGATCCTTTATTGTGACTGCAGTCCATTGTGGCCTCGCCGCCTTCTCTTTTCCAGAGCATTTCAGTTTGGGTCACATCCGCACCATCAGCCCGACCTAAAAGTGAAGGAGAAACAGCTCAGACTAATATATCCCTTGATGTTGTTTGATAGTTCTGTAAATATTGAAATGGAACTTACCTTTTTATGTTAACCACTGCCAAATGATGAAAAAGCAGAAGCGTACTTGTTTGACCATTCTTATGCTCTTGAGTTGGTTCAGTTGAAATGAAAGCTCCTCTGGTGTCTCATTGTTATGTGCCACCTTGTATCACATGCAATGTTTTAGACTGAGGACAAAGCGCCCCCTACTGTACATCACACCATACAGCTCCAGAACTGGTTGCCCCTAACCCTAACCCTAGTTTGATCAGTTTAGGCCTATTTGTTTTTCGAGTGGTTTGTGGTAAAATAGGAGGCAGAACTTAAGAGCAGGGATGCAACAATTATCTGACTAATCGTGAAGCATCGATTATAAAGAAAATAGTCGTCCTTTGATGAGTGTAAATGTTTTCTGGACTATAAAGACCTTCAAACACAAAGACAGCAGCTTCATTAAATCAGAATGTCAAAAAAGAATACATTTCCATCAATAATGCACTTTAATTGTAAATATTCTCGCTCTAGAAGCCTTAGTTACCATAATTCAGCCTTTATTTGGTCAATAATGTATTTATAAAGTCTAAATGTACAATATAAATCGTCAGGCCTTCCTTAGAGGTTTCAATACTTATACTTATTGAAGATACAATATGTAACTTCTGTTTGAGTGCTTGGTGAACTTGTGTAACTTGTGTGTCATGTCTTATCTCTAGTTCTGTCTGTTTTTCAAGGTATTTTATCCATGAAAACACAGTTGAATACATTTTGTGGAACATTCCAGGGAAAGCATTAAGAACATCGTGCGGTTAGCTACCAGGAAAGTTACGTATTGCACCTTTAATGACGAGGATAAAGGTATAGAGAAGGCCAGTTTGAGAGGTTTTTAAGTTCAAATCAAAGGGTTCAAAAGGGAATTAGTGTAAGGTTTTAGTTGCCAGGCGCTTAGAGGAAGAGAAAGACGATCTTATGAATGGCTGTAGTGAAGAGGACATGAGTTGAATTGGGTTGTAGGAGAATACAATCATTGGTTTCCAAGTAACTTTGGCCTTGAAGTTAGTTACATAACATTAAAACATTTCAAGTCAAGTTCTGTGTGCCACTTCATTCCACCATTACTATATTGAGTGTTTGCCAAATGCAGCAGGTGTAGACTCTCAAATCTCCTGTTGAGTTTATGTTCATGTTTCAAATGAGTTTGTGTCACTGTGTTCACTGACGGCACAAAAGTACACTCCACTGTCTCCAGGCTGCAGGTTTTCCACTGTCAATGTCCCACTTTCTGCATTAGGTTTTGTGGCTTTAAATCTTTCTGTTTTAAAATCAGGCTCAAAATCTGGCGTTGAACCTGGATAAGTGTAAACGATTTGTCTCATGTTCTCTCCAGGTCTCTGTCTGTACCAGTACATTTGCAAATAACTGCCTCCTTTTCTGTGGCGGCAGTCCATGGTGGCGTGTTCTCCTTCTTTTGTCCACATCATTTCGGTCTGCGTTACGTCGGCATCCGCACCATTTGCTGCGCCTGTGGATGAAAGTTGCACCTCATACTCAATAAGGTATTTTTGAAAGTTTCATATGTTGTGAAAAAGTTCTCTTACCCTTTTCTTTTGTCCAAATTAAAACGAGTAATAACAACTCTAGCAGATGGTTGAGCATGTTTGTGTCTTCAAATGACATGAAAATGACCACATATCCTTCTGTGTAAACGTCAGTCACCTGCTCTGACCTCTTTCTACACTACTGAGGCTTGTTTGAGTGTGGTTGATGTTTATGACAGAGCACCCCCTGTTGGTCATGACATGCAACAAGCACAGTATCAAATCTATAACAATGGAAAATAACAGAATGCATTAATCAACAAATATCACAGCATATTTTTATTGAGAGTAGAATAAAATAAGACTCACTATTCAGTGGTGTAAAGACATTAGTGTTTAGAATTTCATTGGGATATAAAAGGGGACGTCTGGTCACCCTCGATATAAGTCATTTCATACTTGTCTGAACGTATGAAATATTTGAATGTAAGTCATTTGGTAAACAACTATATGTTGCATGCATTTTGCATTTAGTTAAGAAGACTGACTATAACCACTGTATATTGAGTGTTTGCCAAGTGCTGCAGGTGTTCGACGCCCTGTTTCTTCGTTAGTTTTTGTTCATGTTTTAAATGAGTTTGTGTCACTGTGTTCACTGACGGCACAAAAGTACACTCCACTGTCTCCAGGCTGCAGGTTTTCCACTGTCAATGTCCCACTTTCAGCACTCGGCCTTGTCACTGAAAATCTGTTCTTAAAATCGGGCTCAAAATCAGGAGTTGATGTGGTCATTGTAAAAACAATTTGTCTCATGTTCTCTCCTGGTCTCTGTCTGTACCAGTACATTTGATAATAAGACGCTCCCTTGGTGTGGCTGCAGTGGAGTGTGGCGTTCCCTCCTTCATTTTCCCACAAAATGTTCTTCTGGTTCACACTGCAAAAACACACACCTAAGCAAAGAAACAAGTTAGAAAATGGAACGCAACGCAGAGAGCGAGAAAGCAAAAACAAGTCCAGATTCTGTCTAAAAAGGGACATTTTCAAATTAAGCCCGAATGTCAGTTATACTTTGGGTGCAGTCTTTGATTGTTGGTGCAGTTTGTGTCATCTATTTCTTTGTAATGGTCTTCTTTACTCAGTGCCAAAAGTATGTTCCAAAGTTATCCATTTATTGTGTCCATGG
Organism: Chaenogobius annularis; assembly: GCA_015082035.1. Taxonomy (NCBI): domain Eukaryota; kingdom Metazoa; phylum Chordata; class Actinopteri; order Gobiiformes; family Gobiidae; genus Chaenogobius; species Chaenogobius annularis. The sequence goes on along the minus strand of BJKM01000067.1, from coordinate 1,771,041 downwards.
CAGGAGTTTTGAACCCAAGTGAAATCTTTTTAAATGGAAAAATTAATATTTACATAATTATTTTACTGCAAACGGGACAATTAATGCACAAACTGGGATCTAAATCAAACAATTACAAGTATGAAGTAAGTCTTTTTTGTTTAAATGAACAAATTCATAAAAAATGCCGACAAAACAAATGGGATGATATTTCCAATTTCACAAAAAAATGCAGATTCATTTAGAATCTTACCGTTAAACAGCATCAATAAAAATAAGCTTTGGAAACCCTTTTTCCACTGGGCCATTTTGTCCAAGGTGGATCCAGACTCTTGTGTTAAAGAAGTCCTGTATATGTGACAGTACTTGCAGCGTTGGTGGGTGTGTCTTTAGTCACACATTGTGGTCGATAGTCCCCTCTACTGTGCAGTCAGAGTCTCAAGAGGTTTTTGTTGAGCCTTTCCATGACTTTGTTCCATTGTGTTCACTCACAGCACAGAAATACACGGCTGTATCTGCAGCTGTTACTTTTTTCACTGTAAAAAGTCCCACGTTCAGCATTGGGCCGCTGTGCTGAGTATTTATCTTCTTTGAACTCTCCAAAGTCATGGTCCTTTTTGCCGTACATTGTGTAAACTATGAGTCTCATCGTTTCTCCAGGAAGCTGTCGATACCAGTACATTTGAGGATAGCCAGCGCCTTTAGTGTGGTTGCAGCTCATCGGGGCGTCATCTCCTTCTTTTGTCCAAACCATCTCAGACTGGGTCACGTCCGCACCCTCAACTTGACCTATAATTAATATAAAAACAGCTATTTAAAAAGTCTGTGGTAATAAAAAGCTTTGTTCAATGGAGCTTACCTTTTACTTGTAATCTATAATACAAAATGGCCAGAAAGGTGAAAATATGTCTGAACATGTTTGTGCCTCGAGTCAATGAACTGGAAGAGGCTCAGATGTGCAGTTCTTATGCGTCACCTTCAATGACCTTGTGAGACTGAGGGTAGATCGCCCCCTATGTACAGTAAATGGTACTGCATAAACACTGTTGGAAAGGTGAGAAAGCGATGAACAGAGGAGGTGAAGAGGATGTATGGGGTGTTGAGGTTTAAAAAAAAAAAAACAGAAGAGGACATTTATAGATGTTTTAACTTTTTTTTCCAAATTCATAAACAGGATCTTTCTGTGCCTTTCGGTGTGAAACTGCATCTCAGGTTCAGTTGTGATGATAATACTTTAAAATTAGAAGTAGAAATTAGTTGTCCAAGGAATGACATGCTTGTTGAAAAGGGTTATTGAATTTATGGGCAGTGTGTCTGTTTATATAAGTGGGATATAAATACATTTAACCTGGACTCAAGTAAGAATAAAAAGTATCTGGACATAACGTTTGATTTATAATGATAATATAATATAATAAGTTCATGCAATTGGAAGTACTAATATCAAATGATGTTAAAAATCTGTTCTTTTCAAATAATAGATCACACAAATGAGCAAAAACTGAACCATATCTAAAGAAACACATTTTCAAGTAATTTAATATGTCACCATAAAGCTTTCATCCCTTGTAAGCAACTATCTGATGTTTTATAACCCTTTTCCACGTTTGCCATAACCACTGTGCAGTATATTGAGTGTGTGCCAAATGCAGCAGGTGTGTCCTCTCTATTAGTTTTGGTGAGTTTTTGTTCGTGTTTGAAATGAGTTTGTGTCACTGTGTTCACTGACGGCACAAAAGTACACTCCACTGTCTCCAGGCTGCAGGTTTTCCACTGTCAGTGTCCCACTTTCTACATCAGGTTTTTTGGCTTTAAATCTTTCAGTGTTAAAATCAGGCTCAAAAGTTTTAGTGCCTGAACTTGTAAATACAATTTGTCTCATGTTTTCTCCAGGTCTCTGTCTGTACCAGTACATTTGGAAATAAGATACTCCTTTATTGTGACTGCAGTCCATTGTGGCCTCGCCTCCTTCTCTTTTCCAGAGCATTTCAGTTTGGGTCACATCCGCACCATCAGCCCGACCTAAAAGTGAAGGAGAAACAGCTCAGACTAATATATCCCTTGATGTTGTTTGATAGTTCTGTAAATATTGAAATGGAACTTACCTTTTATTGTTAACCACTGCCAAATGATGAAAAAGCAGAAGCGTACTTGTTTGACCATTCTTATGCTCTTGAGTTGGTTCAGTTGAAATGAAAGCTCCTCTGGTGTCTCATTGTTATGTGCCACCTTGTATCACATGCAATGTTTTAGACTGAGGACAAAGCGCCCCCTACTGTACATCACACCATACAGCTCCAGAACTGGTTGCCCCTAACCCTAACCCTAGTTTGATCAGTTTAGGCCTATTTGTTTTTCGAGTGGTTTGTGGTAAAATAGGAGGCAGAACTTAAGAGCAGGGATGCAACAATTATCTGACTAATCGTGAGACATCGATTATAAAGAAAATAGTCGTAGTCGTCTTTTGATGAGTGAAAATGTTTTCTGGACTATAAAGACCTTCAAACACAAAGACAGCAGCTTCATCAAATCAGAATGTCAAAAAAGAATACATTTCCATCAATAATACACTTTAATTGTAAATATTCTTGCTCTTGAAGCCTTAGTTACCATAGTTCAGCCTTTATTTAATAAACAAGTTTAGCCGGCTGCTTCAGCTGAACACATGGCTGTCCAAAGAGTGTGCAACAAGAGGATTGCACTACATTGAGAACTTCTATCTATTCTGGAAACGAGAGGACCTGTTTAAGAGAAATGGCCCACACCTCTGTAGAGGTGGAGTGAGGGTGCTGACAGAGAACCTGCTCCACGCTCTGAGGCATTGGACTGGGCCTGGACAGGGTCCTGAGCAGATAGTTAGAGAAGAGAGGAATGAGAGAATAATTCCTGCTCCATCAGCCAGAGACCGAGCCAATGTTTCAACATCAGCAGCACCACAACCACACCCCTCCACCAAAGGATTTATTTGCAGCCGCTCCACCACCACCAGCAAAGAATTAAACTCCAGCTGCTCCACAATCATCTCCACCGCCTCCAGCGAAGGACTCATCTGCAGCAGCACCACAACAATCTTCACCACAGCTTGCGCAGGAGTCATTTCAGTTCTTTCCTGCACGGTCCTCATCAAAGGCCTTGGACCCATCTGTGGCGGGCCGGCAGTATCCCCGCCATCGCCCCTGCCCTCAGAGCAGCCCTGGATCCCCCCTGCAACATCTACTCCCACTGCAGATTCCTCACTCTCCTTTCCATCTCCACCCTTACCCAGGGGTCTTCCCAGCCATCTTGAATATCTGATCAAATCAGGCATTAAGATGGCTCCACTCACGCCTAAATATAGCAAGATCAAGAGTTCTGATATCAACGATGATGAACTCTCTCCTGACTGTTGCTACACAGACAAAAATCGCCCCACCTAAACCCCCCCCGCCTTTCACCTGGTCCCAAACTCTCACTGGCTCCCGCTACACCAACAAAAGCCCCCCCACCTATCCCCCCTCGCCTTTCACCTGGTATCTCTCATAGTTAGGATGCACTGGGTCTCAGCGTTGCCGGGACTTATAGTCATAATAAAAATCAAACCAACCCGGGGCCCTGTGTAAAAACAACCTCCCCTAGTGCTATTTCTGTAGTAACATCACACAGATGGGAAAACAAAATGCGAGTCCGACTGCCCAATCTGAGAAATTTGATTCATATTCCCTGTAAAAAAGATAACACCCAGTCTCACTGAAACTAGTCTGAAACTTGCTGTGCCAAATGTCAGATCCTTATGTAACAAATCATTCTTAATTAATAATTTTATTTCTTCTTATAATCTTGATTTTATGTTGTTTTACAACAGAGAAAAAAAAAACACAGGAAATTTAGTTATAATAGAATCTTCTCCACCCAACTTTATGTTTGAATCTGAAACACGAGAAAACAAAAGGGAGGAGGTGTGTGTGCTTTTGTTAAAGATGAAATAGTTACCCACAGGTTTTCCTTTGGGATGTTTTCAACATTTGAGTACGTAGCCTTTAAAATTGAGCTAAAACAGTCTCCATCCATTCTCTTCATTGTTTTATACAAGCCTCCTCAGCACTACCAAAGTTTTATTGATGATTTTACTGAGATGCTTTCAGTCGTATGCACAGACTTTGATGGTTTGGTCACAACAGGTGTTTTCAATGTTCATGTTGATAATATTTGTGACAGAAACGCTAAAGAGCTTCATGCTGTCCTTGAAACTTTCGGTCTTACTCAGCACGTGAGTGGCCCCACCCACAGCAGAGGGCACACTCTAGATCTTCTAATTACAAAAGGGGTTAATATTTCAAATGTCAATGTGGTCGATGTTGCTCTGTCTGATCATTTCTGTGTCTTTTTTGACCTGTCTGTTTTTCCCAAACCTCCAGCTGGTCCTGCAATTGTTCCGAGGAGACACATAAATTACAGCACAGGTGCAATGTTTATGGAAATGATTAACTTTGAAAATGTCTCATGTTCTAATGTAAATGATTTGTTGAACTCTGTTATATCTAGTGTTTTGAATGTTCTCGACACCATTGCCCCTATGAAGGCTAAAATTGTTAAAAATAAGCAGAAGGCACCATGGAGAAATGATGATTCGGTCAGGGCACAGAAAAGGGAGTGCCGCCGGGCCGAACGAAAAATCGACCAAACAGGCAAGGCAAGGCAAGGCTAGTTTATTTGTAGAGCACAATTCGTACACAAGGCAATTCAAAGTGCTTCACATAACAGGGAAAAAATTCATTAAAATCACAAAGACATGGCAGAAATCACAAAATCTGAATTTAAAAGTGCCATTTGCAGGCTATCCGTCACATAGTTCAAGACATAAAAGAGAAGAGTGCAAAGAAAAGCACTCTTCTCTTTTATTTAAATTTTTTTTTCATTTTTACTTATTTCAGCAAGACTCTGCTAGTTCCCAGAAAGAGTGAACGGAGCAGGAAATTAAGATCTGCACGTTGAAGGCAAACAGAACTAGCTGTGCGCGATCATGAAAAGGGCTTATTCAATACCCAGATACCAATCAATAAAAGACACTAGATAAAATGACAACAATGGAAATTAAGTTGATCATTTCCTGAATAGTTTTAAAATCGCCTTCATCAATACAGTATGAAACTAGAAAATGCTTCTATTTTTAATTATAATTGTGGAGAAATATATATTTCCTTTTCAAGCCTTGTTCCATAGTCTTGAGATTTAAATTTGAGTCAACAATGATCTTTTATTTCTTTGTTCTTCTTTGGTCCCACTTTAGGAGCAGGTTTTAATATTACAATTCCAATAGCCATGTTTGGATTGTAAAGTAAGTCAAATAATTATAGAACTATAAATATACTGTTAAAGTGCACATGAATTATGAATACTACTACAACATGCACATTATTTGGCTTTATTTGGTGTTTGATTGCATTTGGAGTGTGATGCTGCTCATTTCTTCCTCTTGTGGCTTCATTTCCCACCACCAGCCACTTTAATTTGAGTGTTTGTCAAATGCAGCAGGTGTCTTCTGTAATAGTTGAGTTTTGGTTCATGTTTGAAATGAGTTTGTGTCACTGTGTTCACTGACGGCACAAAAGTACACTCCGCCGTCTCCAGGCTGCAGGTTTTCCACTGTCAATGTCCCACTTTCAGGATTAGGTTTTGTGGCTACAAATCTTCCAGTTTTAAAGTCTGGCTCAAAATCAGCCTCAGTGTATGGAGTTGTAAATACAATTTGTCTCATGTTTTCTCCAGGTCTCTGTCTGTACCAGTACATTTGGTAATAAGTGGATCCTTTAGTCTGCTGGCAGTGCACAGTAGCATTTTTCCCTTCAGTGGTCCACAGCACGTCTGACTGAGTGACATCTCTGTCTGCAGCGTGACCTGTGTAAAAACAAACCATTCAAGGTGAATGTTCAATAAATTGTTGTTTTGTGTTGTTGAACTGGTCTTATCTTTTTTATTCAGCCAAACCAGCGTCAGTAAAAAGACAAGGACGTGTCTGACCATTTTCATGTCTGCTTCACTTTTGAGAGTTACATGTTCAAATGGTGAAGCCTTTGACTGTGCTCCATATGAATACATGACTGATGAGTGAGCGCCCCCTAGTGGACATGATGTGTTGTGCTTCTGCAGATAAAAGTCGTGGCTGTTCCTGGGTTTCAGTCACATGACCTCTTCCTGTTTCTGAAGACTTTTAGAGGACGTTTTTTTGTCTTTGTCATGACACCGTAGGGGTGGGAGAAATTTTTGGGTGACAGATCATTATTCAGATTTTATCACAATTCATACTTGATATATCATATTGCCTTAAAAATGTAAATAAAGGTAACTAAAGCATGATGGTTCTTCAGAAAGCTCACACTGTAGTTGGTGTCACTCACTCAGAGCATGACAGAGGCTGACTAATAAAAGGAGTGTGTGTGGAAAAGAGTTTTTTTTAAAATCATAGAGCTGCATTAAACGGAAAATGTGTGAATCATGTCACGGCAAGTTCACAAAGAAAGCCGACCGTCACAAGAATCATAACACGATTCATTGTAGAAAAAGATTCAGTTGTAGTCATCTGGACTCTGTTTTAGAAAAAACAAAACGTTTCAACTCTCATCCAAGAGTCATTCTCAATCAGAGAAACAAGTCTGGGAACTCTTGTTTATATCCCTACTCCGTGAGGGCCCTGCCCACAGGGCGGGACCTCCTGCTAATGGCCCATTGAAACTGGGATGGGCCTATTGTTCTATTGTTCCCTGCCTCACCTTGAGTGCCTATTTAGCATCCGAATGCCCAGGGCGTCTCCAGGGTTTCAGAAGACCATTATAAACAACGGGAAGGTTGAATCTTAAACCTCCATTACGATTTAATGAAGGATTCGCTTTTTTAACAACACATAGGGGAGACTAAACAGCCACTTCACAAGAGGCTTTATCAGCACAGAAGACGCGCAAGTTCAGGACCCCAGAGCGCTGTGCATCTTCATCTCAAAGCCACAAACCACTCTATTGAAGACAGTGAGGTGGAGATTCTGAGCAGGGAGAAAAGATATGGTTTGAAAGAGGAGTTAAGGAGGCAATCTTTGTTAAAAAAGAGAATCCTTCATTAAATCGTAATGGAGATTTAAGATTCAACCTTCCAGTTGTTTATAATGGTCTGCTGAAACCCTGGAGACGCCCTGGGCAAGTAAAGTTACATGACTAAAAATGTTCTGAATTACAAGTACAAGAGCTGCGGCCAAATCTGTACTGAAGTAAAGGGAAAAAGTAAGCAAGAAAAAAAACTTCTGAAAGTAATATTTACTAGTTACTTATAATTTAGACCTTTTTTTTTTTTTAAATAAACACAATTTTATTAGCTAAAAACCTGAAAGTGGAAATAATTAGCAAGCTGTTGTGTGTGTTGTGTGTGTTTGTAGGTTTAGAGACGAGCAGGTGAGATGGCGGCACTTTGGGACAATTGGGACTTGAGCTGACTTTAAAGGTCACTAATTACATTTACATGACTAAAATTATACTAAATTACAAGTAAAAGCACATCTAAAAATGTACAACAACAAAAAGAATCATTTCCAAAAAAGTTCCACTCCTTCCACTCCTTCAACAATCATGTTTGAAATATGCATGATTCTTGTAAATCTTTCTTGTAAATCTTTCTGGATAAATCTTGTCTCATTCCCATTCTTGCTTTCAAAAAATAAATTGCAAATCAGTCGCAACAGGAAAATGATGCTATTAGATGTCACAGTTTGTTAAGCTTGTGGGCAAAACACATCACAACAGCTGTGATTCGGCTTTGTATTATTGTCCATTTATTATTTATGTCAAGATCTGCTTTTATTTATTTATTTGTTTCAGAATCAGAATCAGAATCAGAAAGAGTTTATTGCCATTATCAATGAACAAAATTCACAGACGTAGGAACTTGTCTCGGCCTTAAGGTGCAACATAGAACACTGAGCAATAATAAAACAACATATATTCAATCAAAAAGGGCATGCATTAGGAAACAATTTAAAGTTTGTGTAACTTTGCATTGTTTGTCAAAATATTTCTAATTTGGGAATTCTGCTCAATGGCAACAGCACTTTTTTTTCTGTGATGTGTTACAAAAATAAACAAGAAATTACATAAATCTGGCGCACAATCATCTCTAACTCAATATTGATACCAAAGAAAAGTCTGGATGCTGATTAGACACCATTCTTACCACTCAGGAAATGCCCAATTTGTCTTATTTATGTAAAAAATCTTAAACATTCATACATCAGTTCAGTACTAATTTGAGTTTAGAATTGAAATGTGCTGTTTGTGGTTTGATTTTGCAGGCGCATCTGTTCATCTACCTTGTCTTCCTGTCTCACCTCTCTGCTCACATTAACCACTTTGAATCCATTTATGTCAGATTTGCCCAATGAATCGAATGCTTAGATGTCTGTTCTGCAAAAAAACTCCTCTAATAATGTAGATTGCAGCACCAAAACGTTCATCCAGCTCATGATTGAACTCCAGAGAGTGAGTGCAGATTACTGTTGCATTGTCTCTCACGGCTTTGATCAAACATGGAGTTTGCTTCAAGTGAAATGTTAATTGATTTTTTATATCAACAATCTGTACACAATGTATTTACCACTGATCCAAAGCAGAAAAATTAGGTAATTGTTACTCACAGAAGAAGAATAAACATTTCTTGGAGGCCATGTTTTTAGATTTTGTTTGGCGCTGTAGGCAGAAATGTGAAGTGACAGTCGAATGCGAGACTGAAGATTGTGATTCATTAAAAATAAAGTTGCAAAGTTGTGATTGGTCAAGAGTCAAATAGAAGTTTGTATGAGGCTGAAAGGTGGAGGTTTTGTACAATGAAAATATTAAAAACAAAATCTACGTTGTTGTCGTCTTTGATTAGCTCTCATTCATAACTCCACTTACATCATGATGTAGTCGTAGTTCAGACTTGGTTTTGTCCTAAAGACAGAGGATAAAGCAGTAGTTCAGGTTGAACACAGGTGAATTCTGCGGTTGTTCTCTTGGGCAAAACACTTCATCTGCCTCGATCTGCGTCTTACTGTGTGGGTGTGTGTGTGTGTGTGAGTGAATGTGTGCGTGGTTCTGTAATGTGCTTTGACCCCCATAGAGGTAAAAAAGCAGCGTTACTGTGACAATATTAACAATGTCAAATACACTGAAAAACAACCTTTGTGCACACGTTTACTGTCGTTGACTTCTTTTGTGTTTATCAAGTAAGATTTATTCAGATTTATTTCCTACATGTTAGTGGTGTTTTTTATCATAAAAAATTACGTAAATGTTAAAAAGGGTAAAGTAAAGTAAGTTCATTGCAATTTGTAATTTTTAATTATTCAAACATTTAAAACCATCACTTTTAAATAAAAAGTAGTAATAATTGGTCAATCTTTATATTAGCAGGCAAAAATGATTAATTCACATATCACACATTTTCAGTGTTTATTCTTACTTAACAAATGGATTTGTGTGATGTGTTTTTGTTTTTTGAACTCATATTTATGCCTATTGTGCGTACTTGTGCGAGTACATTTCAACATATGAACTCATATAGTCAAGATCTCAGTCAAGATTAGATAGTAACTATTAAAGTTTGCCATTTTATAATCTATTTATTGATTTTAAGTTTAAGTTCATTTGGAAAAGGGACATCTTTGATTATTCCGAGGTGTGGTGATCTTCAATTTTTTCATGTTTATTGCAGTATTATTTGCTCTTGTGAAAGGCCTTGGTACTTCGGAGATTGAGATTAATTGTCCAGCATTGTTAGTTTTAATACTTGTGGCTCTGCGGTCTAATAGTTCTTATGAGGATAAACATCTCCAGAGACACTTTTTGATGATATAAGAAGGTGGAAACTAAATCAGATGTCCGGAACACACAACAATCTACTTTCTTTAAAAGCAAACTCGTGCCAGGTGAGAGTCTCTAATATTTCATTTGATTCGTTTTTAAGATGAACTGTGATTTGCGGCTTCATTGATGACAAAGAAAAGTCTAAAATATCCATGTGGAAAGAATAGTTCTAGGTTTAACAGAAAGCTGGAAAAAATGTCTATAAATAAATCCAAAACTGCACTTAACAATAGCCTCCACGATAAAACAAAGTGTATATTGTTGGCACATATGAGCAGCTGTATTTGTTTGTTTGCTTGTGTTGCTCATGCTGCATAGATAGAGGTCAGATTAGCAGCCGCTTGTTGTGCACTTGTGGTTATCGTTGCAGCTGCTGTGACCACGTCCTGTCTCCTGCACTTTCACGCCAACAACCGCTTCAACCGGGTTTTTTCCGACACCACAGCTCACTTCCTGTCAGACCTTCAACGCACTGACTTCAAAACTTCAGCTTTGCAAGGCATTTGACTGTGACTTAAACGATTGTTCTAATTAAAGACTTCATACGTTTATGCGCTGACATTATAGTTTGTCTGTCTTCTACATCAACTTGTCGCAGCCAGAACCTTCTAAATCTAACTCTGACCATTTATATGCAACAGTATGATCATAAAACCATGCACCATCCATTTGCGATGCATTTTAACACAAAATGTAGAGCTTTTTTTCATGAATAAAACTAGAGAGTTGCTTTTTAGACCATTTATTTCTCACAAAAATACAATATTTACAACAGAATATTCGCAGTACATCAGGGGTTGAGGCCAAAAGGTTGAGATATTTAATTAAAAGAGCAACATATGCATTGTTTTTATCATTTGACTGATACAATCCACGCCACAGTATAGGACTTTTAAACAATAGTTATTAAAAAAAAAAAAACAAACTACTTATTTTCCAAAAGATACAAAAGGAAAAAAAGGCGTGTCAACATTTTATCATTTGGCAGATATGGACTGGCTTTGGTCAAGGAAAAAGAAAATAATATCATTGAATAAAAAAAGCTGTTTCAATTCAGCAGCTTGACATTTACAATGCTTTAGATCAACATGTGAGAATAATTATCATATTGCTCTATTTCACTCACTCTTTTCCAGTTGTTCCCTGAAACCCAAAGTACAGAGATTTATATAATGTCAGACACAAACATTATTTTATTGTATTTCTGATGTTGTGAGACCGACCTGAGTTTTCCAGACCAGAGCCGCCACAAAGGCTCCGTAAACGAGGCCTTTGACGATCAGAACCGTGTACGACAGTTTGGCAGCTTGTGTGGTCTTCATGTACTCTTCTGCGCAATGACACAAATCATACAAATTGTGAACAAGGGATGTGACAGTGGTAAATGTTATTATTTTGAAGTTTAACCCAAAAATAAACCAGTATTAACTCATTCAAGCCAACATGCTTTAAGGATAATCATTTCTATTGTGGGTTTAAACTAGTTCTAAACCAGGACCACACTAAACCTGGAGTAAACAGAGACTGAATTAGGACTGAACCAGGATTGAACCGGGGTTTAAACACAAGTGTGATTTACATACCTCGCGTGATTTGTGTTTTTCCTGTAGAAACAAAGATCATTCAGAACCAAACACCAATGCATTTTATTAATCTCGTACACACATTTAGACTTACGTTCAATGCCTTTAATTTTATCAAAGTAATCCGAGTAGTTTGTCTTATTGAAAAACTGCACATTACATTTGAATGTGTTCATTGGGTTGTGCCACTTTTCTTTGGGAATCATAAGCCGGCTGCTGATGGTGTAGTACTTTCCTTTCCTCTGAGGGGCGCTGTCTGTAGACACCCCGTTTTTTGCTTTCTGTGTATTAATGAACCAGGCAACGGTCACATGGTCCGGGTAGAACCCACTGGCCACACACACAAGGGTCTTTTTGGGACCCTCTTTTTTGGACGGTGGGAGGATTGTCACCTCTGGTTCGGTGATCGTGGCGCCTGGTTCTAAAGATGAGAAAAAGAAGAATTTGCGATTACATTTTTTTTTACAAAATCCTGAGCACAATCGTGTAATTCACAAATCAAGGATGAAATGTAACAGGTTTTCTCTTCATCGTGGGTGGGACATCACACATGGGTCTATTATTGAGCAGGGACCATATCTTTAGGTGAATAGAACAATTTGTTGAACGGCATATGATTTGGTTTTTTTTACAGCAATATCAGCACATTTTGACAAAGTAGCAAAAACTGGTACTATAAGCCAGTGATTTATAATAAAGGATGTCAAGACTATTCAAATTATCAATATTCGGGATTATTCAAGCCACAATATAATTGTGAGAACTAAAAAATATATAATTATGAAGATGTTAGAAGCACAATGCGTCTTTTTACTTCAACCCATAGTTCAAAAATGCATCTGAATGTAAAGTACTTGGCTGTTTTTGTCATTCAGAGAGTTCGATTTTGTAAAACTGATCAGACAACGGATTTCACTATTGTTTGGTCTCAGTAATTGTGGATAATGAATAATAAATTGTGTTTTCCTCACAATAATTGTAATAATTTGATATGGTGACATCCCCATTTATAATCCAAAACCTCTCAAAAATAAACAGAACAAGATATCAATGACAATGTTGTTACAGTCGATTCATGTTATCAATATTGTACATTTTGAGTTTGGAGTCTATTAAACATCTACTGCACGTTTTATTGATCAGCCACAGGAAACTTTACAGAGGCCAGTCTCATCAGAAAATAATGTTTTTTACAGTTTTTTTCAGTCTTTCGATTTAGATTTTGTTTATTTTGACCCAAAACAGTCAGTTCAATTCCTCCACCGCAGTTTGGGTTACACAATTACAACTAGCCAACGACTGACAATAACCAACCTAAGAAGGCAACCTATTATTTTTAGTTGAACATTTTCCCATGCATTTTGGCAAAGTTTTATTTCCCTTCAATTTGCAACAATAAATTATTTCGTTGAGCAATGAAACGTCTTTATAAACGGTGGATTTTTGTTGTTGTTCTTACCTAAGACAGTAAGTTTGGTCCCTGGTCCAAAGTAAGCCTCTGCCTGGTAGTTCACAGTAATACATCTGAATACTAAGAACCTGTTAAACTAGAGTCTACGCCACAAGAACTCGGCAATGAGCCAAATATTTACAGCAGCAATAGTTTCACAAGACAAAACTGCATTTATCCACTACCAATCGGCACGACTTCAACTTCAAAAGCTTGAATTAGAAGATTTTATAACCACGACAATGTAACGACGAAGAGTGATACGTAAATCAGTTCATCATTCAACGCTCCGCTCTTCGAAATGAATACATCATTATTCTTACCTAAAACAGTGAGTCTGGTGCCAGCTCCAAAGTAAGCCTCGCTGTACGAGCACAGAGCGACGCTACTATTCAAAAACCACGCACTTTTTACCTCTCTGCTTCAGTAACGTATTACGGACACCATTTCTTACAAGCAGGTGGCAATTTTGGATGAATAAACGACGAGTGATGAAGTCTACGTTTAGTTTGTCCTTACCTAAAACAGTTAACTTGGTTCCTTCGCCAAAGATCGCTTCACTGGAGCCAAAGTCACAGTGAATTTTCTTAGTGTCCAAACCAAATCACAAATGTCCAACTAGCCCTTTTATAATATACTCTGTTCACACATTTAAATGGATTTAGATGCAATATTGAATGACTATTTCAAAGCTATTTTAACATACTGTTTTGTTTTTGTTTTACTCACCCAGAACAGTCAGTTTGGTCCCTTTGCCGAAATACGCTTCATAGTTGGCACAGAACTCAAGCTTGATATCAAAACATCTGCACCAACTTCTCAATCGCGTTACATTTTAAGCTCATATCTTCTAATAAACTAACCATGTTTTTGCCTTGTTTTTTTTTATTTTTTTTAATCCAAACACTTACCTAAAACTGTCAATTTGGTTCCTGGTCCAAAGTAAGCTTCACTGCCAGAGTCACAGTGATAGAATTCCCAGCATCAAACTCAAGGCACACATAATAGCATCTTTGTAACAGTTTTTTACAAGTCAGTACCAGTATTTCACATTTCAGCCTGGCTTTGAGTATCACAAATAAATGACCAAACGTACCCAAAACAGTCAGCTTTGGTTCCTTGCCCAAAGTAGGCTTCATTCAATGTTGTCACAGTGAAGCAATCAAAGGCATTAAAGCGCTCGTAGAAAATACTGTGAATATTTACCTAGAACAGTGAGTCTGGTGCACGGTGCCGAAGTAAGCAGGCTGAAGAGCTGGTCACAGTGCTGTTACTGCATATCAAAACTCACAGGTCAAAACGTTCTACAAGGTCAAACGTTTAAATGCTCGAAGTTCAAACCCGTGTTCAAACAAATCAAACAACAATCCATCCACAATCATTCCATAAACAAGTAAACAATAAACACACAATAACTCGTTCGAAAGCGTCCAAAGATTACAGTTAATATTTGACACGCTTCTGTTGTCTCATGTTGCATATATATTTAACTTCCACTTAATAATATAACTGTCTTTAGTAATCCCAGTGTCCTCAGTGAGTGAAAGGTCCCGTTCAGAGCGGAGGGTTGTGTCCAAGTGTGCTTGGTCCTCTGTCCCGCTTCTCTCCTGTTCACTGTCCCGTGCAGCGAGAGCCGGCCTGTGTGACAGCTCAGAGGTTTTTGTACGGCGCCTCTATAGGAGTGTATCACGGTGCCCCCTGTCCCCACGATGAAAAGACTTCATACAAAAAGCTCACATCAGAGAGTGAGAGAGAGGAGCAGCAGCTGTGCGCCGCTCACTCGTCATGTCAATCAAACACAAAGTGGAAACACATTTAGTAACAGAGAGAGCGGCGTTTTAAGGATCAGGAAGTGGCACGTTTCCTGGCCACACCTCAGATCCAATCACATACACGAGACAAAGATCTAGTGCACACTTTGAGGAGTTTTCTTCTCATTTTATATTGCATAAACATAAACTTAAAGCAACAAAAACATAAGCAGGACCAGAGAAATGTTGTCCATTGTTTGTCAAATGTGTCCATTTTCAGATAAAGTCCAAAAGTGATTTCTTTATCCATAGTGCATATGTTGATTATGGTGTTGGTCGCGATTTGTATCATCCATTTTTTTTGTGATGGCCTTCTTCCCAGCTGCCAGAAGTATGTTCCAAAGATATCCATCCATTGTGGCCATGGCAGGGGTTTTGAGGCCCAGATACACAGTTCTGAAACTGTGTCGAAAATAACCCTCCCAAGTACAACACATCACTTGTAGAACGATAATGGAACTGAGGCATTTTGTTTAGGGTCTATATGAAGTCCCATAAGTTTACAAAATCACAAGGAAATGCTTAATGCCTACTTATTTAGGTAAATGTTATGTAAATGTCTTCAAAATAGACTTCAAGTTGTCTTTTCTTTATACAAAAGCAGAATTGTATCACACATCCCATAAAATGATAGACACAAAGCTAGAGATTAATGCGAGGGTTCAAGCTATCAAGTTGTCTTTACTGTAGATACAAGTTATAGATCACACATCCCAAATGTATTATTTACAGAACGTAAATGCCAATTATATCATATTCTTTAGATAAAAATGAATTATCATCATCTGTGATCACAAGCCTGATGTATTACCTTTTACACAATAGGGCTGATCAATAAATAGCAGATGAAAAATAAAGAAAATAGGAAAAATATGAAATACGGTGCCATATGTGTGGTCTGTATTAAATCGCCTTAGTAGTAAAATGTTGTGGACGCAGTTTAATTTCTCTAAATGTAATCCTATTTTCCCCCAGCAGAGGTCAGTGTCTTCTTGTACTTTAAACTGTTGTCCTTTCACATCTTAAGGCAATACATTGATCCAATGTCAATGTTGATAGTTACATAGATTACATTATTAGTTATATCTGCAGTCTAACAGGGTAATGACAGTGTTTTGTGTCTATTGTGTGTGAATGTGTGTGGTGAATAGACACTAACACAACACCTGCTTATCTCACATTTGTGGTGAGGGTTTGTCTGTTATTTCATGTACTTTTGCATCAAAGAATTATAAAAAAAAAAAAAAGATTGAATGTTGCTCATCATTCATGGATATGTTTAATAGCTTATACTTACTCCTTCATCCATAATGCAGTCTATGTATTCATCAAAATGAAAGGTTTTTGTAAGCTTTCGTGTTTCCCTGAATCACTGTGCTCGACTGGAAGCGCAGTAAAACACAGCCGAATCCTCTTTTGTCACATTATTTATAATCAGGCAGGATTCAAACACCGACGGCCTTAATAAAGTGAGTCTGGATTTGTGGAAGGACTCGATAGTACTTGTATTTTTACCGACAGAATACGCCATCAACATCATTTTACTCTCTGCAACACTGTGTCTGTACCAGTACATGTAGTGGTGGTCTTTTTGCTCATGAATACAGAAAAAAGAGACAATTTCTCCAACGCGGCACTGTAAATATTGATGTTGTTGGATATTCACAGCAAGGCAGGAATCTGAAAGACAAAAGACACACATACTGTACATTATGATGCAGCCTTGACATCTGTAATGGAGAATAATCACATCGTTTTCTTACAAATGAAGATTAAAATCAACAGAAGACTTAATTTCATCATAGCCATAGTCACAAGTTATTACCAGCCCCTACAGCTTCAGTGCAGAATATTGTGCTGCTGTTATTTAAATACAGTATGCTCCACCTCTATTCGAGCTGATACTGGCTTTATGCCTGTCAAGCAGCGCCTCCTACTGGTGACAAAGTTCAGTGCATCACAGTTTGGTCATTTGGGTCTTGTTGCTCATAAAAAGTTTGATTCAAATTAGATTAATTGGTGCTGTGTTCATCATGTTCATCTTCTTTGGCATTATATGTTTCACTTCCTTAATAACGTCTGATTTTATATTTTTATTTATGTTGTATTTGACAACTACAGAGGACATAAACATTTAGCATAATCTTCTGCGACGTGTGTTGAAATGTATGATGTTTTTACACATGTTTGAATGATTGAATCTAAATGTAATAGATTATCTCTTCTCATGACAGGCCTGTCCCTGAGTTTTCAAGAGTACAAATGATTTTATCGAACACCGTTTTCAACCTGTAAGAATGGCCTGTAATGCTAATAGTTATTGTAAAAAGAAACATTACCCAACCGTCTGGAGAAAACATAAAAGCCTAGATCACATACAAAGTATTTTATAGCCGGGATTGTGATGGTCCCAAATGGATTTGATTTACGATACAATTCTTTATTCACTGATTGTAATGAGCCAATATCCACCACAATTTGTAATATAGTTGTAAAATGCACAAATGCACTTTAATATATCTATAAATATCTATTTGGAATATAATTTGTTGTTGTTTGTTTATTTTTATTGTTATTTTTACATATATAAAAACGATCTACAGCTGCTTTCTTGTGTCTGTTTCAAAAGACACATCTGATGCAACTGGGACAAACTGGGGCAGCTTGGGACATTTTACCATAGTGGACTGTCCACTACCACGCTGCCGATGCACACTGGCCATCTCTAATCCAGAATCGAACCTTGGGACCAATGTTGTGTGGGATCGCTAACCTAGTCAATACCACATTGTCCTGAGCTCTAAGCTGAACCTCCTCAGCTTTTAACGTGTGTTTCTGAGTTTTGAATGGTGATCCAGGAGCAGGTTTCTGTATCAGAGTGCACGATTAACACACATCACCTAGTGTAACTTAGGCAGCCGCAGAAGTACTCTGTCTGAATCGGTAGGACGTCCCACGCTGGAAATGTGTGCGAACTCTGCATCATCCTGTCACCGTGGCTCGGACTCCTATCTCAAACCCCTTGCGAAAGTCTTTCTTCGAGAAACTGTCAATGTCACTGGTTTACGTAGCTGTACAACGATTCGATACTTCAACTGTCCATACCTCCAGCTGTCTTGTAACCAAAGCATTCACGTTCATATCACTGTCATCGTGGTGGCACTGTAATTTTGTACTTTAGTTGGCTTTGTTCACTAATCATGGGTACGAGATGGGGCCTCAATATCTTATAGCTTCAGCATCTGTCAAAATAAAAAATGAACATTAAGAACATCACGTTTTAAAGTTCAAAATATATTGTTGTGTAGCAGCAAATCGGCCAATTACTTAAAAATAAATGTGAGAATGAATGCCAATCCAACAGCAAGAGGCAGCTTTAAGTTTACTGGAACATGTTTGACAAATAACATGATTTTTCAGGTCCCTGTCGTACATGTGAAATGTTGCATGTTTGTCTCTTTGATCTTTTAAGGGCCGAGTAGAGGGGCCTAAAGTTACAACGCCTTACACTTCAGTGCAACGATTATCTTGTCACCTTTCGTGGTCTCGATTATGACCTTATATTTCAGTATTGTAACATGCCCAGTAATCAGTTTGCCAGTTTTTGTCTTGTGATTGCAGATATATTAATCTAATCCAGGGCAAAAAAACAAAACAACGTAGAAGACAACAGATGGATGGATTTATTTTATTTATTTTATTTATTTTATTTATTTTATTTTTATTACTTTTATTTATTTTATTTATTTTACTTTATTTATGTCAAATATCTGTAGTTGCATTTACTGATATTTACCCGTAAACACAGGGAGCTAAAAAAATATCAATAAATCAATGACTTTTACAATATTTACATATTATACATTATATTTCACAGACACGTCAATCATCCAGTTTTCTGTACAATATTTTAACCTACCTTGCATTTAAATCTTGCAATAGAATAGAATTTTGTAGCATTTTAAATAATCAAAAAAAATCGTCATTGTCTTATTATCTTCAAAATGCCCCAAATGTCTTGTATTTATATAGTATAGTTTAACTTGTCAAAGCTAACTGACAGCAAATAATAATATTAATTTATTTTTCTTTTTTTAATTGATACTGTATATTTGGACATGGCTAATACCCTTTTGAAAACATATGCCATCTCTACTCCAGTTGTTTTTACCAGAATTTATAAAGCCCTTGGATCAGGAGCCCAAAACAACCAACTTCCACCCAAAACCTACTGATAATGACTAAATCATGTGTTGTGACATTAGTATTGCATGACTATAATTTTAAATCACCAAAAAAAGGAAGTAGGTGTTGGTGCAGTAAGTCCTTCATCCTTGTGTGAGGGGTTTTGAGCTGGCAGTGGCCTTGTCCTGCATCACTGTGCTCTGGCAGCGCAGAAGTACGTTCGCAGAGTCGGAGGAGTCCACGCTGGAGATGCTCTAGAGCTTCCTTGTCTGCTGGTCTTTTCGGCTCATCGCCAACCCTTATCCTCATAAGTCCTTCTCAAAGTTCGCGTCACTGCCCGTAGTAAGCTGTACAAAATTTAACTTCCAACTCGCCTCCGTCCTCCAGCTGTTTGTACCAAAGCATGATCTCCATATTATTATCATCGTTGGTGACAGTTCATTTCAATGTTTGTAGCTTGGTTTCCACTATCTTTGTAAGGACGGATCAAAAGTTGATAGCTTCAGCATCTGTTAAATATATTAAGAAAAGGAAAACAGAGAATAACCTTTAAATAGTTGTCAGGATCAAAAAATTAAGGTTGCAACACAGTAACAACACATACAATGATAAATAATAATACATAATAAGTAAATAAAGATTAGAACAAAGCAACAATACATGAAAAGAAGACGAGAATTGTTTCCTATTGGAAATTGCAGTAAACATCCTCCTCACTTCACTTCACCTTTTCATGGGGACAAGATAAACATGTTTCGCAAAAGAGGGAAGCCTCACACACTGCTGATCCTCCCACTGCAACCAGAAAAGACTGTTTATAGGTGTTCTGGAAACCAAAGACACGAAAACATACAAATATTATCTCTAAGTACATGCATTGGTTAAATTTCAAGATCGTGAAAACTACAAGACAACAGTTGTACCTGCCTTCTTAGAAGATATGTAGCAGCAGCAGCACGAAAAACTAGACAAGAATACATTTAATTTCATGGAACAATTAACTTATACTTCTGCCTGGTTCAGTTTTTCAAGTTTGCCCTTAGTTAATCAATACCACGTTTGAAACCGTTTCTTGTGTTTTTTAGGTATACCTACCAGGCAACAGGGAGGTTTTGAAAGGACTGTTTGTTTGGTTATTGAAACTTCCACAGTCAATGAAATGACAATGTAGTGTACAGAAAAATAAGAATTTCCAATGAGATTGTTAGGAAAATAGAGCAAAAAATATAAAAAAAAAGGATTGGTATTCTTACATGAAAAAATATATCATAAAAAGGAAGGTCAGATACATGCAGATGCTGTATAATATACGTTTGTATTCAAATTCACTTAGTATTTCTTATAGCCAGACCTGTATTTTTGTTGCCTTCCTCAGAGCTGTTACTGGTGTTACTGGTGTTACTGGTGTTACTGTGATGTGTCTTCTCAGCTGATTTAAACCGATTTCCTCCAACTTGGAGCAGTAGGACAACAGCACCGTCTACAGTCCAACTTCAGAACTGTATCCCAGGTGTGAGTTGATACGCCCCTTCGTTCCGGTGGGCTCTTTTCCTTATCTCGATGGCCTCCTTGATCCAACAGTGGTATTTGTCGCTCTCTGTGCTTGTGACTTTAGCGTTGTCCCAGTCCATGAGGAGGTTCTCTCGCCTGCAGTGGTCGGAGATGAAGGACTTGAGCTGTTGTTGTTCTGCTTGTCCCTTTATGGCTCCTGTGCATGATTTGGTGGTCTTATGTTCTTATTCCATTCGATGTTCCTTAAAACGTGGAGACCTAATGTACCTAATCCGACTATTCAGGTAGTATTTTCATAGTTGTAATAAAGAATTTAAGAAATAACCTTTTTCTTACTTTTTTTCTTTGCCACTGTAAAATTATTTTTTATTTCTTGCTTATGAAAACATTCTGCCCATATATATGTAGTAATAGATGAACAGTGTTTGATGCTTAGACACTGAGTCTTTGCCACAGTGTCGTTTGTGTATTGTGTGTGCAGTAGGTTTTTAGCTGGGAGTGGCTGTACCTCTCATCACTGTGGTACTTGCTGCACAGAAGTACACAGCCGAGTGCGAGGTGTCTGCCCTGAGCACCGTGAGAGAGCCAGACAGTGTGTTGGGCCTCTTCATCTTAAACTGCTTCTCAAGTTCATCCTGATATTGCAGACTTCCCACAAAAGTGTATCCAATCAGCATCATAGACCGAGTGTCCGACCGGTGCTGGTACCAGAGCATAACACTGAACGAACTGTCGTCGTAGCTGCACTCTATGGCGATGTTAGCACCGTGGTTTGCTATTATTGGGGCAGATTGCTTGAATGTCACAGCCGCTGTCACACCTGTAAAGATAGAACATTTTTTATATTAGTTGTAGACAAGTGATGACTCAATATGTCCAATATATGAAAATATTTGACATTATAATCGGACAAAACATGGATTAAAATGTGGACTAAACCAAGATTAGAACAAATCTTAATTTATTTGGTCATAAAATAAAAATGTTGAATCTAGATTTAAATAAAAAGCACTAAAACGATTAATTTCAACTCGCAAACAAAGAAAGGATTAACATGTCTTTGCTAAATTAAATTATAACTGCAAATATCTGTGCCTTACATGAAAAGTACAGACAGAATGCAGCAGCAGAAAGAGCAGAGTTGAGGACATTGTTGAGCGCTCACAGCATTTGGGAAGGTGCAGCTTGTTTTAGAGGTTTTATTCTCCATCATTTCCTTGCTAAGAATCGGTGGCTGGTGTTATGCTGCCACCAAATGGTTCACTCGACTCAAAACCAGCTATAATTTAATATTGACATATCAGTGTTTTTACATGAAGTCTCCAAAATGATGTATAGTTTCATTTTCGTGTTGTACCCTTGACATATTTCAGCCACACTCTGCCACCTTCTGGCGTTACTGTGACATGTCTGCTTGGCTGATTTCAACAGATTTATTCCACTCGGAGCAGTAGACGACAAGCACCATCTACAGTCCGACTTCTTCAGAACTGTATCCCAGGTGTGAGAGAGTTGATACGCCCCCTCATCCCGGTTTACAGTCTGACGGGCACGTTTTCGGATCTCGATGGACCTCCCTGATCAACGATGGTATCTGTCGCTCTCTTGTTGCTTGTGACCTCAGCGTTGTCCCATTTGTAACGGCCATGCCACCACTGGAAACAGGTCATATTCACGTGCTGTGTCTGGGACACTGATGACTTGCAAAAAACCGTGGTAACAAAGCACACACGCACACACAAACGGGTGAAAATCCTCTGTGCTCTCTACCTGCTTCCCTGGTGTCTGAGTGAGCCCCGCCTTTATAACGTCCTCTGCGAGCACATGGTCACACACACACACACACACACACACACACATAATTGGCTGCAACACCAGTCCATGAGGAGGTTCTCTCGCCTGCAGTGGTCGGAAGATGAAGGACTCCAGCTGTTGTTGTTCTGCTTGTCGCTTTACGGCTCGTGTGCATGGTTTGGTGGTCTCATTTTCTTACTCCATTTGAAGTTCATTAAAACGTGAAGACCTAATGTACCTAATCAGACTATTTAGGTAGTATTTTCATCATTTTAATAAAGAATTTAAGAATTAAAGCTTTAACTTTATCTTAATTTTCTTTTTTCGGGATGTCACATACTGACACTGTAAAATTATTTCTTATTCTCTTGCTTTTGAAAACATTCTGCCCATATATATGTAGTAATAGATGAACAGTGTTTAATGCTCAGACACTGAATCTTTGCCACAGTGTTCGTTTGTGTTTTGTGTGTGCAGTAGGGTTTTTAGCTGGGAGTGGCTGTACCTCTCATCACTGTGGTACTTGCTGCACAGAAGTACACAGCCGAGTGCGAGGTGTTTGCCCTGAGCACCGTGAGAGAGCCAGACAGTGTGTTGGTGCCTCTTCATCTTAAACTGCTTCTTCAAGTTCATCCTGATATTGTTCACTTCCCACTAAAGTGTATCCAATCAGCATCATAGACCGAGTGTCCGACCGGTGCTGGTACCAGAACATAACCTGGGAGGGAACTGTCGTCGTAGCTGCACTCTATGGCGATGTTAGCACCGTGGTTTGCTATTATTGGGGGCAGATTGCTTCAAATGTCACAGCCGCTGTCACACCTGTAAAGATAGAACATTTTTTTAATTAGTTGTAGACAAGGTGATGACTCAAAATGTCCAATCTATGAAAATATTTGGCATTATAATCGGACAAAACATGGATTAAAATGTGGACTAAACCAGGATTAGAACAAATATTAACTAAATTTGTCATAAAATAAAAAATATTGAATCTAGATTTGAAATAAAAAGCACTATAAAGATTAATTTCAACTCGCAAACAAAGAAAGGATTAACATGTCTTTGCTAAATTAAATTATAACTGCAAATATCTGTGCCTTACATGAAAAGTACAGACAGAATGCAGCAGCAGAAATGAGCAGAGTTGAGGACATTGTTGAGCGCTCACAGCATTTGGGAAGGTGCAGCTTGTTTTAGAGGTTTTATTCTCCATCATTTCCTACTAAGAATCCGGTGGCTGGTGTTATGCTGCCACCAAATGGTTCACTCGACTCAAAACCAGCTATAATTTAACATTGACATATCAGTGTTTTTTTACATGAAGTCTCCAAAATGATGTATAGTTTCATTTTTTCGTGTTGTACCTTGACATATTTCAGCCACACTCTGCCACCTTCTGGCGTTACTGTGACATGTCTGCTTGGACTGATTTCAACAGATTTATTCCTACTCGGAGCAGTAGGATGACAGCACCATCTACAGTCCGACTTCTTCAGAACTGTATCCCAGGTGTGAGAGAGTTGATACGCCCCTCATCCCGGTTTACAGTCTGACGGGCACGTTTTCGGATCTCGATGGACCTCCCTGATCCAACGATGGTATCTGTTGCTCTCTGTGCTTGTGACCTCAGCGTTGTCCCATTTGTAACGGCCATGCCACTGGAAACAGGTCATATTCACGTGCTGTGTCTGGGACACTGATGACTTGCAAAAAAAACCGTGGTAACAAAGCACACATACACACAAACGGGTTAAAATCCTCTGTGCTCTCTACCTGCTTCCTGGTGTCTGAGTGAGCCCCGCCTTTATGACGTCCTCTGCGAGCACATGGTCACACACAACACACACACACACACACACACATAATTGGCTGCAACACCAGTCCATGAGGAGGTTCTCTCGCCTGCAGTGGTCGAAGATGAAGGACTCCAGCTGTTGTTGTTCTGCTTGTCGCTTTACGGCTCGTGTGCATGGTTTGGTGGTCTCATTTTCTTACTCCATTTGAAGTTCATTAAAACGTGAAGACCTAATGTACCTAATCAGACTATTTAGGTAGTATTTTCATCATTTTAATAAAGAATTTAAGAATCAAAGCTTTAACTTTATCTTAATTTTCTTTTTTCGGGATGTCACATACTGACACTGTAAAATTATTTCTTATTTCTTGCTTTTGAAAACATTTTGCCCATATATATGTAGTAATAGATGAACAGTGTTTAATGCTCAGACACTGAATCTTTGCCACAGTGTTGTTTTGTGTTTTGTGTGTGCAGTAGGGTTTTAGCTGGGAGTGGCTGTACCTCTCATCACTGTGGTACTTGCTGCACAGAAGTACACAGCCGAGTGCGAGGTGTTTGCCCTGAGCACCGTGAGAGAGCCAGACAGTGTGTTGGCCTCTTCATCTTAAACTGCTTCTTAAATTCATCCTGATATTCTTCACGTCGCACTAAAGTGTATCCAATCAGCATCATTGACCTGAGTGTCCGACCGGTGCTGGTACCAGAACATAACCAGGAGGGAATTGTCGTCGTAGCTGCACTCTATGGAGATGTTAGCACCGTGGTTTGCTATTATTGGGGGAGATTGCTCAAATGTCACAGCCGCTGTCACACCTGTAAAGATAGAACATTTTTTTAATTAGTTGTAGACAAGTGATGACTCAAAATGTCCAATCTATGAAAATATTTGGCATTATAATCGGCCAAAACATGGATTAAAATGTGGACTAAACCAGGATTAGAACAAATATTAACTAAATTTGTCATAAAATAAAAAATATTGAATCTAGATTGAAATAAAAAGCACTATAAAGATTAATTTCAACTCGCAAACAAAGAAAGGATTAACATGTCTTTGCTAAATTAAATTATAACTGCAAATATCTGTGCCTTACATGAAAAGTACAGACAGAATGCAGCAGCAGAAATGAGCAGAGTTGAGGACATTGTTGAGCGCTCACAGCATTTGGGGAAGGTGCAGCTTGTTTTAGAGGTTTTATTCTCCATCATTTCCTGCTAAGAATCCGGTGGCTGGTGTTATGCTGCCACCAAATGGTTCACTCGACTCAAAAACCAGCTATAATTTAATATTGACATATCAGTGTTTTTACATGAAGTCTCCAAAATGATGTATAGTTCATTTTTCGTGTTGTACCTTGACATATTTCAGCCACACTCTGCCACCTTCTGGCGTTACTGTGACATGTCTGCTTGGCTGATTTCAACAGATTTATTCCTACTCGGAGCAGTAGGGACGACAGCACCATCTACAGTCCGACTTCTTCAGAACTGTATCCCAGGTGTGAGAGAGTTGATACGCCCCCTCATCCCGGTTTACAGTCTGACGGGCACGTTTTCGGATCTCGATGGACCTCCCTGATCCAACGATGGTATCTGTCGCTCTCTGTGCTTGTGACCTCAGCGTTGTCCCATTTGTAACGGCCATGCCACTGGAAACAGGTCATATTCACGTTCCAGACACATTGTGTGCTGCGTGCCTTCCATTGAGTCCACTAGAGCCAATATCATGTTTAAAAGCGTTACTTTATGTGTTGACATAAGCGCTCATTAATTGCGAGCTCATATCGAAATGCCTTAAAATCATTACCGTGGCTTGCATAAAACCGTGGTAACAAAGCACACGCACACACAAACGGGTGAAATCCTCTGTGCTCTCTACCTGCTCCCTGGTGTCTGAGTGAGCCCCGCCTTTATAACGTCCTCTGCGAGCACATGGTCACACACACACACACACACACACACATAATTGGCTGCAACACCAGTCCATGAGGAGGTTCTCTCGCCTGCAGTGGTCGGAGATGAAGGACTCCAGCTGTTGTTGTTCTGCTTGTCACTTTACGGCTCGTGTGCATGGTTTGGTGGTCTCATTTTCTTACTCCATTTGAAGTTCATTAAAACGTGAAGACCTAATGTACCTAATCAGACTATTTAGGTAGTATTTTCATAATTTTAATAAAGAATTTAAGAATTAAAGTTTTAACTTTGTCTTAATTTTCTTTTTTCGGGATGTCACATACTGACACTGTACAATTATTTCTTATCTCTTGCTTTTGAAAACATTTTGCCCATATATATGTAATAATAGATGAACAGTGTTTAATGCTTGGACAAAAAATCTTTGCCACAGTGTCGTTTGTGTTTTGTATGTGCAGTAGGGTTTTAGCTGGGAGTGGCTGTACCTCTCATCACTGTGGTACTTGCTGCACAGAAGTACACAGCCGAGTGCGAGGTGTCTGCCCTGAGCACCGTGAGAGAGCCAGACAGTGTGTTGTACCTCTTCATCTTAAACTGCTTTTTCAAGTTCATCCTGATATTGTTCAGTTCCCACATAAGTGTATCCAATCAGCATCATAGACCGAGTGTCCGACTGGTGCTGGTACCAGAGCGTAACCGGGAGGGAATTGTCGTCGTAGCTGCACTCTATGGAGACGTTAGCACCTTGGTTCGCTATTATTGGGGCAGATTGCTTAAATGTCACAGCCGCTGTCACACCTGTAAAGATAGAATTTTTTTTAAATTAGTTGTAGACAAGTGATGACTCAAAATGTCCA
The DNA here is from genome assembly GCA_015082035.1 of Chaenogobius annularis. Taxonomy (NCBI): domain Eukaryota; kingdom Metazoa; phylum Chordata; class Actinopteri; order Gobiiformes; family Gobiidae; genus Chaenogobius; species Chaenogobius annularis. The sequence continues at coordinate 1,744,295 of BJKM01000067.1, read as the reverse complement.
ATGTCCTATGAAAATATTTGGCTTTATAATCGGACAAAACTGGATTAAAATGTGGACTAAACCAGGATTAGAACAAACCTCAATTTATTTTGTCATAAAATGAAAATATTGAATCTAGATTTAAACAAAAAAGCACTATAAAGATTCATTTCAACTCGCAAACAAAGAAAGGATTAACATGTCTTTGCTAAATTAAATTATAACTGCAAATATCTGTGCCTTACATGAAAAGTACAGACAGAATGCAGCAGCAGAAATGAGCAGAGTTGAGGACATTGTTGAGCGCTCACAGCATTTGGGAAGGTGCAGCTTGTTTTAGAGGTTTTATTCTCCATCATTTCCTGCTAAGAATCGGTGGCTGGTGTTATGCTGCCACCAAATGGTTCACTCGACTCAAAACCAGCTATATATGATTCATATACAATGGCATACCTGAGTTTATACATGTAGTCTCCAAAATGATATATAGTTTATTTTTATTTTCCCTCTAATTCATATGTGTAATGTCCACATAAAGTTACAGAAATGGTCCTCCAACATGAGCAACTCTGAAATATTGTGCTTGTTTTGCTGCTAAAATCGTGTTCAACATCTTCTCTGGGTTCTATTGTTTTTGAGGTTGATAATTCCCATGTTAAGCAAAGTTTAGGCCATTTCTAGTTCTATCCCAAACGTGTCCCTCACACTTTTACCAGTGTTTAAGGTAGTAATATTAGGAGTGGGCAATACTGACAAATATGTATTGATATTTTTAATCCTAGTGGCAATGTACAGAAGTTAAGTGTCATGGTTGAGGAATAAGAATTGGACAAAACATGAAAGGACTAAAACTAAAGATGCTATATGTAACTTTTATGGCTGCTTGTCTCCGTGGAGATGTTTATTGCGTTGCTTCGCTAGCTTGTAATTGTATTGTAACAAACGGCAACAGACACAAAACAAAAAGAAAACAGAAAACATTTAAGAATTCACCTTAAAACAACAAAAGTGCAGAAATATCACCTTATATTCTGCATGTTTATTTTATAATTATAGAAATTAAGCTTTTTTCATGGTATGTAAAAATGTCCAGATCCATGTGACAGGTTCATTTGAGTCGAAGCGCAGATAAGTGTGGTTTTGTGGTCGTCTGCAGTTTTTGTTGGAGACACTCACTGTTCTTGATACTGTGGGATTCGAGCAGCTCCAAAATACTCAGCACTATCCGTGAGTTTTGGATTCAGAATGTGGAGATTGGAAAATTCCTGCGCATCACCACTTATATTGAAATAATCTTTAAACGTATCCTCAATAGTTGCACTTTTGTAGTACAAGTATCCCACGAGTTTGAGAGCGGTGTCTCCTTTAAGCCGCTGGTACCACAGAATAGTGTCGTAGTTGGGGATTTGATGCCTGAAATTCAGTTGTACCGGACTTTGTGGGTTGATCAGCACGTCGGACGGAGACTGCGTTATTATCTTTATCATCTTTGAGAAAAACTCCTACAGAAAAACATGCAAAGAGCTTAGTTTAATCGATTTAGATAGGATTAATGACAGATTTAATAGTACCTTTGATAATGTTCATAAAGAAAATCAGACGGATACAAACAGATGGCTTCATGTTGAGAGTGGAACTACAAGTGTGTCTGCGTCTGTCAATCTATGGCATGTTTTAGTGTGAAACAGGAAGTGATGTGTGAAACTCAGCCAATACTGTGTGCGCCTCGTTCACTTTGAACTTGAGTTTATTTGGCATTGGCACTTAATAGAATAGAATCAGTTTTGTCTACTGGGGTCAAATTAATCTTTGGCCCCACAACACGACGAACATAAAAACACATTACAAATCGTTATTGCCTACTGTTGTTTTTTTCTGTGCTCAGTGTAAGTTGCACAATAAGTATCTATCTTTTTGACTTGGTGATTGCTTAAAAAACAGGGGCAAAAATACAGTAAATGTAGTTTTAAGGTCCATCATACATGCAGCCTTACCTGGGACTTTACCATTTTCCCTGCTTATTTTCCTGGTAAATTGTATTAAACCCTGTTTATTCCCCTGCTTATTTCCCTGGTAAATTGCCAGGACTAATATGGGGAACTGTTATCTAGGAACAAAGCCAGAAAATTGCCCCCTGCTCGTTTCTTTTGTTTGCTTGGTTTCTCATGTTACACCATGCAGTTAAGTTCCATTTTCATTCAATGTATTATGATGTTAATATTATAATGAAGCAGCACATTACTATAGTGAGTAATGTGTTCTGGCAATCTGCACATGGCAATTTACTGAGAATTATGCGTGAATGGGGCTTCAGAATTGGAAAGTAAAACATTTTCTGCATGGTTTGAAAAGGGATTTTGTCTTGTTGTGACTGCTATGGAAATTACAGTGACAGAGAAATAAGGCAAAATAGAACAAAGTTGTCTTGTTCAAAAGTGAATCTTTATTTCAGCTGTGCACGGCCAAAATGCTCTCCCTGACAGGGTTGTCTCTCCCGTCCTGATCTGACTCCACAACAAAAGATGAGTCTATCTTATTAAGGCACAGCAGGTGCCACGTATACACAAAACCAGTCTCAATTGCAAAAATACAGTTAATGTTTTACCGCATGTGAGACATCCTTGGGTCTATCAGGCTGTTTTCCCAAGGATACCTACATGCCATAATAAATGTGCCCCGGATGTTACACACATGTTGCTCTTTATGGCATCAGGCTAAAGACTGATGCCTCTCACACGACATTTGCAAAACATTTTAATTATCAAAAAGTTATTGCAATAAAATTAAAATTATTGTGACTGTCCTGCCTCATTTATAAGTAGAGATGTCACAATATGATGATGATTCATGTTTATTGACACCATGACCAAAGAGTGAAACATCATGAACATTCTCTAATAGATCATTTTGAAATTTATGAAAGAAAAAGTGAAGTCAACATGGCATAGACAGCCAAATAAAGAAATACCGAATGACTTATTTCTACTTGTAAAATGTTCACAGTTATTATCTTTTAGTTTTTATGAATAAATAAAATATGGATTATAAACTTTGACATCTCTGAAGCAAGTAGTTATATTGTTTTGAACCCTGCTTGTATCCTCAGCTGCCTGGATGAGATAAGGCCGACCTCACAGGTTTTCTGCCTTGACTGTGGCTCTTTTTGAATGCTGTGCTTTCTTGCTGCGCAGTAGTACGTCGCCGCGTGCTCTTCTTTCTGCACATTTGTAATAAACAGGGATCCATTCTTCACATTTGCCTTGAGATCTCCTGCTAGTTTAAAGTCTTTCTTAAAAGGCTTTTCCACGCTGTCGTTGTTGAACTCGTTGTATCCGTATCCGATGAGATCCAGAGCAGTCTCTCCAGGTTTTAGACGGTACCACAGCATAATTCTGTATTCGGATCGATTGTGTGAGCAGAGGAGATGGACTTCAGCACCAATTTCAACCAAAACAGCCGAAGGAGACTGACGAATAAGCACAGCCCAAGAAACACCTGCAAAAAATGAAATAAAGTCAGAAAGTAATAGTACAATAGAAAGTTTTTTGTCATAGTTTTCTACCTGAGAGAAAACCTAAACATAGAAAAAGCTGTATCATTTTTGTTCCGGGCTTTTGGTGTAGGCTTTGATTGTGATGAGAGATGGAAGAAAACTGAGCTAAAACAGCATCAGGAGGAAGTGATGTCATAATCATGTGACAGAAAGTGAAACGCAAATAAAGGTCTTATGAGAGTTAATTGAAATATGACCAGATTTAACTTCATATCATCAATTTAAAAAAAAAAAAAAGTATTACAAGGAATTTCAAACTTTATTACAATACTAAGAAAAAAGATTGATACACAACACTGATTCCAATACCAAAACTAATTTTCTTTTTTTTCTAAGATTTTGTGCCAATAGGCTTTATTGACAGGAAAGTCGTGAGAAATGGGGGATGAGAGAGAAGGGAGGACATGCAGTAGATAGTCAAAGTCGGGAATCAAACTCTCGACACTGCGGCCTGCTGCACCTGGAGCCCACATACTGTGCTGTGCCATAACCACTGGACCACCGGGCAGCACCCCCTAAACTCATTTTCATAAACCAGATGCTTTACGGTAGAAGTACTGTAAAGTCTCCTTTTCCATTGTATTATTCTAATCAAATAATGTGACAACATAAAAGTATACATTTTAACACTGAATAATAGTTTTCATGCCGTTTTTGTATTAATGAGAAGTAGTAGTATTTGTTGTTGTTGTTGTTGTTGTTGTTGTTGTTGTTGTTGTTGTTTTTCCTTCAAATGAAAGGAGCCGTACTTAAAAAAGAAGCTCAGTTTTTTACTTTGCAGGTCCCGAGTGAGAGACGCTTCAGAAAGAAACTGCTGCGTCTGATTTCCTTTTTGTTACTTATGTTGATTTTTTCAATATAAGTACCTAAGACATTTCACAATTTAGTTCTCTGGATCTTTCTGGTGGAGGGTATGCTCTGTCTGGAATGCACCTCAGTATGGCATTCTGCCTCTGTGGAGACACAACCTTTGAGTGGTATTTTGATGGATAAAAACACTCCTAAGTTTTATGTGTGAGAAGTTTGGACGATTGGAAGTTCGTACATTTCTACAACTGTCCGATAGTCTACTCTACATACTGTTAGAAATGATGTATTCATATTATTCAGTAGCTCAAAGAGACAAAATATGATTTTTTTATTTTTTTTTTATTATTAAGGCATTAAACTTTCTAAAAGGTAATGAAACATGGTTAAAAACTGAAAAACTGAAACTTGTTTGTACAATAAGACCCACAGTATGACAGAGAACTTTAGTTTTAGTTAGGCCCATTATTATTGGCAAAAACGCCCCTGGTTGCAATTAATCGATGAACTTGTTTCAGCCCTACTTTTGTTAAATTTCTGTTAGTTATAAAGTTATAAGCTACATATTTGAATTATGAAAAAAGAAAAGAGTGAGTTGTATTTGTTTGGAGTCTGGCAGCATGCAGTGGTCGTTGTGCAGGTTTGCACTGGGTTCATCTGAGTTGAGTTGTGGTTTTTCTGTTTGCAGGTGCGTCTTTGGTCTGATATTTAAAAGGCGGGAGGTTTTTGGGAGGTCTTTATAAGGCTCTGCACCACTGTGTCGTCTGGCTGCGCAGAAATACACAGCGCTGTCTTCCACTGTCAGGTTCTTTATGGAGAGAGTGGCACTGGAGCGGCCATTTCCATACAAACTAATGCGGTCTTTGACATCGTCCTCGGAGTAGGCGCTGTTGACATTCAGGAAGCACAGGAGTTTGAATTTGGCACTTTTGTCTTGTTTGTACCAGAGGATGTGTTCAAACTTTGAATCCGTATGGGAACATCGTAGATCGATGATAAATTCACCGTCGAATGCTATAACTTCAAGAGGAGTTTGAAACACATTTTGTGCCGCTTTGGAAAAAACAGAAGAAATCTGATTATTTAACAAGAATATGTTGCTCAGTCTATTCTAATTGTGTGTTGTTTTCTTACCTTTAGTTTCATGAATGTAAAAACTAAAGCAAATAAAAAGCAAGAACATGTTGTGTCAGATTTCTGCCTCTGTAGCTCGCTGCCTGAAGTTCAGTAATGTTTGAGACGTGTAAGACTGTTCTTATAAAGATCATTCAGGAAACCCTTACATGTCCTGGATTTTAGCTCCTCCTGGTGATGAGGTTTAAAACTGCAACTACAGTAAGTCTATGTTCATTTTTTGTGTATACCAATTGAAATATATTCTTGTTCTTCTGCTAACATTCATCCTCTTTATCTAAATGTCTCACTTTTATGCTGAAACATGTTTTGGATAAGCTCAAATCTATGCGTTACTTGTTCTAAAATCCAATATTTGTTCACAGATCTGTGGTTTCTCAGACATAATTTAGAACATGTGTGAGATTTCACAGACCAGTGCACGGAACGGTCAGTCAATCATCAGCCAGTTTGTTCGGTATTAAAGGCAAGCTCTACATGTGTGTGTGTGGGGTTTTTTTTTCAATTACCGTATTTTGCGGGCTATAAGCCGCTACTTTTGTCAGATGTTTTGAGCCATGCGGCTTATTTAGAGGCTGCGGCTTTTCTGTGGTTTTTTTCTTTCACCGCTAGGGGCGCGAAACTAACCGGAATTGGAATCAAAACTACAGAAAAGTTAAGCAAAGAAGCAGATGTTGCTTTTTTATTCAGCTAGCAAATAGAACACGGACGACAAATTACCAACTATAAATTATTTTCAAATTCTTGCCGCATCATTATGGAACCCAAACGAAGAAGTTCGTACGAAGCAAGTTTTAAGCTGAAGGCCATCGATCTTGCTAGGAAGCCGCGCGGCTGCACGCAAGCTTAACATCAATGAATGTACGGTGACGCTGGAGGGGGACAGCGGGACGAGCTCATGCCATGCCAAAAGTCAAGGAAAGAGTTCTGCGGCCTATACAAAAGGTGCGGCCTATGTATTGTTTTATTATCGTTTTTTTAAAAATAGAGCAAAATGCGGCTTATATAGGGGAGCGGCTAAAGGTCCGGAAAATACGGTAATAAAGAATAAATGAAGAAACACGTTGTATTGTTGATATTAATTAATCAGTGACGCAAAACTAACCATGTTTTATTCACAGTTCACAAAATAGTATGTACATCTGTGTGAGGAGACACATAAGACACATAATCATTCTGGGGCTAATTTAAGATTAGCTGTTTGTACAAATGAACAGAAACTATACAAAAGTAACACAAACATTTTAGATTTTTTTTTTAGTTTACTTTCCTCCTGTGGGCTGCACATATAAATAAAATGTAATTTGTTTAATTTTATTCATAAAAAAATAGCACCAAATTATCTTTTTTCAATGTCCAGCGATGTAGTAGGATTTTTAAAGGTCCACGATGTAACTTCTCTGGGGTCTGGTCTGCTACCTGCTTGTCTCCGTGGAGATGCCTAGAATGTTTCACAGCATCATCTGTGACCATCACAAAAGTGACATAGTGCAGCTTTAGTTGCAGTCCCAGGTGGCTCTTGTGTCAGTTCAGTTGAAGGTGTTGAAGGTGGTCTTGCTGTTGAGTGGGATTCCCTCTGCTCCTCTGAACTCCTCTGCGATGTCGTCAAATGTTCTTCCTTTAGTTTCAGGCAAACGCCGCAGAGTGAAGGAGAAAGCCACCACTGCCACCAGCATGAAAAGCAGGTACACATACGCCCCACACAGCTTCTGTTCAGGACCAACAGTAGGAACTATTAAGGAGCAACTAAATGTACATTTCAAAGATCAGTTTCTCCTTCTTGAGTAAATACACTGTACAGTCTACAGTCTGAACTTAGCTATTGCCTTTATATTTTTTAAGGAATAGAAAAGAAAATGTACCGACCAGTAGTGGAGGGAAGAGCAGGGCCAGGACGAACTTGCCGCCCCAGTTGAGCATGCTGGTGAAAAGCCATGGCGATGGGACGTCCCGGCTGGTCGAACAGTTCAGCCCCGATGAACCACGAGATGGGACCAGGGCCCAGCTCATAGGCCGAGATCAGGCAGAAGACCAGCAGCACCTGCAGGCTGCGCAGCTCAGGCACCAGGTGCTGCACAGAGGGACGAGAGGGCGAGACAGTGTTGGAGGGGATCTGACTCGTACTGCTGCTGGTAAATATTGCTCACATCAATGGATGTCACAATATGTCACAATAATATTTTATTTTGTTGTTTTATTCTGCTGTTTTATTCTCTTGTACAGTGTCCTTGGGTGTTCTGAAAGGCGCTTTTAAATAAAAATGTATTATTATTATTATTATTATTATTATTATTATTATATCAAATTTACGATTATTTTGAGAAAAAACATCACAATTTAACAATTACTCGATTACACAGTTACTGAGACCAAGACCAAACAACAGTGACATTTTCTGTCCTTCCTGTTGTCTTAACATATTATACTTCAAGTTTGTAACCTCAGGGTTTATGAAACTTTCTGAATGACAAAAAATAACGTTAATGTGCCGGATATTAAAAGTACTTTACATTTATTTTTGGCTTTCTATCTTAAGTTTTCTAAAATTGCCCCATTTATATTTTTTTGTAGTTCATACTAAGATATTCTGACCTGAATAATCATGATTATAAAGTAATCAAATAATCTTGAACTTAAATCATAAATCTTTATTTATTTTTTGGATATTTAAAAATCAAGAAAGATTGGATGAAGATGGACGACCCCCCCAAACATCTTACAAATCATGTTCATTAATTATGTCTATGACATTGTCATAGTTACCAGCACAGAGTCCACGATGGTCATGGAGTAAATTGCACACAGCGATTGAGATGAATCCAGTGAGCAGCAGCTTCCTCCGACCCGCCCTCTCCATCAGGAAGAACTAGAACCCAAACGGTCCGACTGACACATACTGTATATGTTTAGTGAGCTTAGTTTGTCTGATACAGTGTGCAATTCAAAAGGTTTACAATGAAAACTCAGTGCTTAAAGGTTCAGGTAAGAAAAGAACTCACTGCGACCAAAGTGAAAAATACATTGACGGCTCCCACTCCCAGAGTCAGATATTTGGCCTCTTCAAACTTGGCCTGAAACATCCTGGTGGAGTAATTAATGATCTGAAAGAAACAAAAAAGATTCCTAAATGTAATATTAAAGTATTTTTCCTTTTGAGAATATGCCACAGAGGTAAATGCTGTGAGCTGTTATTGTACTGTTCAAAATAATGTGTTTTAAAGGTGCAGTATATGTTCATGTTGTAGCTCCTGATGTTTTCTATTACAATGCACTATTATGAACTACAACAATTTCGTTTGACTCATTAGAGCGTCCATAGTTGACATTGTTAGAGGTTGTTCACAGTGTCAGGAGATGCCCCACAGACCAGTTGAGGTTGGCACGTCAACATACAGCATAAGCTTTGTACTGTACACATATTGCTTGCAGAGAAACTCAAATTGACTTGTAAATATAGTATAAAAGACCTACTGCATTGAACCCGGAGAGTTGGCTGCCCAGGTTGACCACTAGTACGAGGATGATGGGCTGTTTGTAGCGACGTTTCTTGAAGAACTCTGCCACGGTGACTCCGGCCGGAGAGTGGCTCGCCTCCTCCTTCATCTCCTCCAGCTCCGCGTACACTTTGTCTGTGTGGCCTCGCAGTCTCACCAGGGCTAGAGCGACAACGAGCGTGAGACGGATTTTACCATCGTTTTAGGGATTATAGAGATCTATCTTTTGTGATTTCTTGATGTTACTTCTCTGGTCGAGGATCTGCCACCTGCTTGTCTCCACGGACATCTTATTGCTTTACCTGAAATCCTTTATTTACCTTGCAATTCTTCAATTACGTAGGTTTTTATAGATGTTTTATACATTCTTAGTGTGAGTGGGGTCGTTGCTCCACAGATCTGACCTGTAACTTGACCTGGTAGCATAATTTGTTGCCTTGATACATTTACATTCCAGGCACAACAGCAACATCTCCATGGGGAAAAGCTGGTGCAGTAGCAGACCTTACAAGGAAGGTTAGATTAATGCATTATTAAAGTAAAAATCTGTACGTAGAGAAGGGCTTACTCTTCATCCCAGACATAAATTGCAGGGATCATTTGAGGAATATAACCTTGTTGTTACGCACCCGTCTCTGCCTTGTCGTCCTGTCCTCTATTGATGAGGAGGAAGCGCGGGCTCTCGGGGCAGAACGGCAGGACCAGATACTGGAGCAGAGCCGGGAAGAGTGACAGGGACAGCATCAGGTCCCAATGATGTTCTGTCCCCAGAACTGTCTCCAGACCAGCCACCTGCACATAAACCCTATTAGCACATATACTAATGTAGCAAGTGTCCTCTATCATCCAAAAGTCATATGACCATGGGATTTTAATCTGGTCTTTTAATGTTTGTCTTGTTTTTAATTCATCTTTTTGTATAATTAATAAAGAAACAAACATACAAAGAAAAGCAATACTGCCTCAAATGACTACTGCTTTATACTGGTCAGTTTTTAGGCTTGCATAACTCTTTCCCAAACAGTTAGTCCCTTTACAGTCTTGTGCGTCACTGTTTGACTCTCCATACTTTGTAGTGATAAGATAAGTCTGTGACCACCGCTGCCCTCGGGTAAACTGGGGTAATTGTGGGCCGTGGCTGCTAATCAGCGCTCACAGAAACTCCAACCACCACTAATCACTCACACACACACTAATCACTCACACACACACTCACACACATGCTTCTAGACATTACACTGACTTACAATCCTGGTACTGATTCCAACCTTAACCTTAATGGCTTTGTGATTTAACTGTTAGAGCATTTTCCCCTGACATAAAGATCATTGGTTCAATAACAGATTGTAATTTACCATTGTCATATTTTAGAATTAGTTTCACCCACTTGAAGCACAGTGCCCTCACCATTCCTATGAGTATCCCAGAGGCGAAGGAGACTTGGTTGAGTGTTGCGAAGGCCCCTCTGAGGCTTGTGGGTGATACTTCCTGGATGTAGAGAGGATTCAGGCACATGACGAGGCCACAGAACAGACCAAAGACGAGCCGTCCCACGATCAGCACCTCAAACGACTCACTGGCTTTGGAGACGAACATGAGGCACGCCCCCACCACCGACAAGATGTTCACGATCAGGATGGAGTTACGCCTGGCAGAAAATAAGGTGTGAGGAGACTTGGCTTTTTGGATGAAGGTGTGACATGCACTAAATACTGTATACTGGCAAGCAAAGGTATAGTCAGCTCTTTGTACTGTAAAACATATGTATTGTTTGCATTCAGTTGTCAATAGATTGAACAAACTAAGGGACTTAAATGAGAAAATAGAGCATATATAATGTAATAATACTACTACTACTACCAGTACTAATAATAATAATTATTTTCCTTTAATTTTTAAATATCTTAAGTTAGAATGTGCTTTATTTGTCATGTAGATTCCTCCAGATTATATTTTGAAATTGAAACATAAACATATCTTACAAATCTAAACTACTGTTCATGTTACCTGCCATAGGAGTCTGCTAAGTGCTTGACTCCCAGAGAACCAATCAGAGCTCCAAAGTCCTTGATGCTGACAGAGAGAGACCAGAGCAGAGTCAGGCTGTGGTCTGGCAGAGTCTGGTTGTGTCTGGCTCTCCAGGTGTGGTTAAAGAACTGCTCGATTATCTGGAGAAGAGAAAAGATTTCTCTGTTATCATATGCGTACATAATAAAACAGCACAATAAAGGCTAATCTAGTATACGTTATGCTTACATAGCTTATGTATGTGTGTGTTATTGATCTATTCAACACGTTGTCACTTGCTTGAATGTGCCTGGAATGTTTCACAATGTAACATTAAATATATATTTCTCCATGGGGACAAGCAAGGGCAGCAACATGCCAAGTTACATGTTAGATCTGTGGAGAGCGGTGGGGCTCAAGGTAATTAGGCATGTTTATTATAGGAATAAAAACATCTGTAATTGAATAAATAGATAATACCAAAGCCATACTGTGAAACATTTCAGGCAAACACCTCCTGGAGACACCAGAAAAGTTACATGGTTTCTAATTTAGTCTAATTAAATTGATAAACAAACTTTGATTAAATAGGGTTATATAATGGAATTTTTTTAATCTGGGGTAAAACCTTCTGTGAACTCTTCTAAAATTGGAAGAATTCAATATCAAAGATGTCAAAGACGTGCTCATTTTTGGTACAAAGCTGTGAACCAGGTCTGAGCTGAAATTTCAAGTAAATGTGACTTCATTGACTGATCTCAGAGATGGTGACAAGGTGAACTTTGGCCTTAAGCCCACTTTGCCTTCACATTGTTCGTTGTTCTACTAAACCACTGCAGACATTTCGTTGAGCTACAAATATGCATGATGTGAATCCTGTGTGTGAGATTTTGATTGTACTTGTGACTTTAGGTAACCTGTCTGCTCACCTTTGCTGGGGCGTTGATATTTCCCGTGTGGTAACCGATTTGGAGCGATCCCAGGACTGTAGCCAGGATAGACGTCACCAGAGGGACTGTCATGTGGCTCTGTAAGAAGAACTGTCAGCTTTACAAAGAGTAGATTCAAAATAGTAATATATATCATAATTTCAATGGAGTACAAGAGGACTGCAAGACTGATAGCAACTGAATCTAAATCTGAAGGTTTAAGTAGTATATTTTCTTTTGTGAACAACAGAACATCCATGGTGTGTCAATATTAAACTTGCTACACTTAGTTTATGCGTCTTGTATTAATTTAACATTTTAACATAATGCTCCTAGTCGCGTTTGAAACATTTTCTTCATAATGACTCGCACGGCTCTTTCTTACAAGTTGCACTAGATAAAATGTTTTGATTAGATGAAGGTCAGATTTTTGTCACTAAATTCTGTTTTGACACTTTCTGTGGATGAAAACTGAAGAGAAAAATGTTTGAGATATGTGTCAGTCAAATCCCAATTATTATTATATATTATTTTAAATATATACTCTATTACTATTACTTTAACATGTGCAAACACTCATTTTGAACAAACAATATAAATGGTCAATTATAAACTAATTCATACTTTGATATAACAGTCTATGTTCTTTATAAAAAAAAATTACCCTTTGGAGCAGAAGTCTCATTTGAAAGTTACGGGAAGCGCTGCCTCACATGTGTCTTTATGACAGAGGTCACTGATGGCACGGACCTTATGTTTTCACACTCCAACAAAATGTACACAATGTACTCGTTTAGTACGACTGTTATCCTCTGCTGTAATTACTGTCTGTTTGTTTTTTGATTAACAAAAGAAGGTTACATAATGTCCTCTGGACAAAAAAAACAAGAAAATTGTCCAGTTGACATAATTTACTTTTCTTTTGTTCTGAAACCACCTAAACAGCTGAAGAATTACACAGACAATGAACAAAAATCTTACCTCCAGCGTTGCCATTTGTGTGGATCAGACTTCACTCAAGATGAAAGTGCATTTAGTTTCTCTGCTGTAAAAACATGTTTACATCACAATATATTAATTGTATTATCTCTTTTAGCTATAATCCTCCCTTAAAGTGAATAGGTTATACTGTTTACATTTGTCCAAGCATAGAACCAGCATAAAGACAACTCGGCCTCTATACAACTAAACTAAATTATTAAACGTATAATAATAGAAATATTGAATTGATGTTAATTGCACTTATGACTTTACACTGACAAGTGATATAAGATAGTGATAATAGGTAATAAAGTTGAACAAAAAATATAATTACTTTTTTATAGATGCCATTACAAGCATCAAGCAACACAATCATGGGTTCCTTCTGTATTTTAGGTCAAACAATATTATTTTACTATACAATTATATAATCAAATGCCCATCTACAATCGTAATAAAATACATAACCATCCATATTTTCAATAGTTCCATGTTCTCACCTGTGTTTGTTCCAGTTGGACATGGATAGCCCTTACTTCCCCCGGTTTCTTTCACTTGAGTTTGTTCCTGGAGCGTCTCGTGAGCCCTGTGGTCACACCTGTCTGCTGAATTTGGGGCCGCGCCGACAGAATGGTGCTGGTCATTTACATGCAACGGAACAACTGTTTCCAGGTCCGTCTTCTGCTGGCTTGCATCCATTATAATGAACGGACCATTAAAGAATACAGTTGCTCTTCAGTCACGCCCAAGCCATTGAAAATAATTAAGAAGTTGATGTAATATCGCAGAGGACTCAAATCATGGACCTTAGTTAGTTCTGGGGTAAATGCTCAGATACTGCATCTAAAATTGCATATGTCACCACAGAATCCACCCTAAAGTAATTAACTATATTGAACCCTTGTAGCTGTTGTAATGTTGAACCTATCTCACAATGGCTTATAAACCTTAAAGACGTATTCTTTCTTGGCCCGTTACGGTAAAGCCAAGCCTTGAACATGTAGCAATCTTATTTATAGTACGCTTACAGCAGTATGAACTAAAGTATAAAGAACAAAGCCTTTTTAATTCTGCCGTGTGCTGACATTGTTGTTTTTAAGCCTTTTCTATTCATTATGTTTTTTATGCTTTGATTTAAACAGCGTCACTGGAATTTGCTGTTATGCCACGTTTGTTACGGACTAATAACTTTTATTATAATCTACGCCCTTGTAATGAAAAGCTACCCACCCGAGCTTATGCCTGTCTCATTTCATTTATTGTTTTTTATGTTTTTTTGTTTTGTTTTTTGTCTTATACTAATTGACAAAAAGTGATTTGTTCATCTGTTTGTTTGTTTTTTACAATGGATTTCTTTGAGCCAAATAATAAAAGTTGTGGGCATAAAAGGTTAAAAACATTAGAGAGGGGCGGAACATAACAACAAAAATCCATGGACAAAATCCAGGACAGTAACTTTTAATAAACAGCTGGTACACGCCATATGAGAAGGTATAAAGATATAATATAGAATGTTCTTTGTACATTTTAGATGTAGACGACACTAGAAAAGACGGACGTGTGAGAATGCATTTTCTCTTACTTGAAAACATTTAGTGGGATAATATGACAGAATAGCGCAATCACTTTGCATCATTCTCAAAATAAATGTTTTGGGTCGACATGAATTATAAGCTGCTAATAACAGAGAAAGTGGCTATAGCAATAGAATGAGTTACATAAGTCTCAGTGGGTTTCTAAAAAGCCTACTTGTACTACTAACATGGGAATACTATATTTATTTTGTATTTTCCATATGTAACACTGCTATCAGTAGAACTTCCGTAATAGAGACTGATAATCATTCCTGTAAGCGCTTCATCGAGCAAGGCAAAGTCAAACTTCAAGTAACTGTCCACCTGCATGCACAGCTGAAACCCCCATTAGGGTGGACACGCCTTTCGAGACCATGACCTTTGACCCCAAGCCCTGGCCCCCCGAGAGCTGACCCCAGCGACCCTTTGTACAAGCAGGTGCTGCTGTAGCTAACTACAACATTAAGAACAAATGGTGGGCAGTGTACTGTGCACCGTTTACCCCCACTGCTAACGCTATAGCACACAAACTAATGGGCCGCTCCAATTACCTGTAATGGCATTCAATCTGCTGCTAAGTGTTTCAATGCACACAAATAATGAAGAAAAAGCCCACCAAATGACATCATTATTATTGCATATTAGCGTGTTGAATTGAGGATGGATTTTAGATTTAGAAACTATCACTGGAGGTAGCTGATTTTCACACCACAACTACTAGACTACTAGTTCCTTGCTCCAACAAGCCCTTTAGCACTTTATTATTATCCACATGCATTTATTTTAATGTGCGTTAAGAGTTTAAACTTTTTTTTTCAGGTGGAGAAGTGAAACTCGCAAAGTGAAACAGTCCGTCCAAGTACAGCCAATCAGAGCGCTGCTTTCGGGCCTTACTTTCAGGTTAAAGAGAAATAAAACACTTTTTTGTTAGCTGTAGACATCAAGTAGGTCAAAGTTTAGTGACAAATATGTTTGCAATATTTCTTTTACATTTAAACGGCTGGTGAAATAAACTACATTTGAATAATTGAGATCTGTCATTTTGTGACGATTGCGAAAGCTTCCACTAGGGGGAGGAGTGAGCCTTTCTGCCCTTCAACATACCCACCTGAGCAGACAGAGCACACTCAGGGGCAAAGGGCTACTGCTGGGCAGCTCGTTTGAACCTTTGAACACTTTAGAGTCAAATGCCATGTGTCCGAACAACACAGATGTGCTGCAGCTGCCTGTGCTTCAGTTTCATCAGCATTTACCTGTTTATGTCCTCCACAAAATATAACTAATGTATTCTACAATTTTAATATTATCAATTGTCAATAATACAATTTTGAAACGTTCATAATAGTTTTAAATTGAGTTACAGAGAAAGGCCCCTTGTAACACCAGTTTGATCTTGATTTATCTGCAGTGTAAAAGCAATTAAAAGAACTCAGACTGACACAACTGACAGTTTGCATTTTGACCAGCTAGTGGCACTGCTGCACTCTAGCCTTGATCGTATAAACTCTTAGCAGTCCAGAGTCAATGATGCATTCATGATTTTACTGTTTTCCAAATATTTTGCTGTATAACCTGAAAACAATGCAAATGTCCTGTGAATCCTGAGCACTTTGTAACCACAGGAAATAGTTCAACGACTCTGAGTCTTATAGAAACCAAGCATTAGAGGAGCTTTATTGACAGCATATCTTTGGTGCTCAGACGTTTTGGTGCCTACACGTTGTAAGGATGGGCATGACATTTAGGAGGTGTCTTCCCCCCGGGGCCTGGACACTGGTGGAAGTAGATGATGAGGCTGAGGACAGTAGAGGAGCGCGATGAGAGGGGGAGATGCAGAGGGGGAGATGAGGAAGAGGTATCAGAGGAAGCAGATGAGTCAACTGGATGGCGGGATCATAAGGGGAAGACTGGACGATGATTGGGTGCAGTGAAGGTGCGGCGTGCAGGAGGGAGGAGTAACTGGAATGTAGTGATGAAGACTGAGGAGCAGGTGAGCTCTGGATAAGAGATGGAGGTCTGTGGAGGCCGCAGTTAGGTCATACACAACAAGAATGAGATGAGTCTATGTAATAGTTCATATACAGAAAAGTTCTATTTTTCCTGACATTTAGTGAGCTAAAAGTGAATATGATTGTGCAAACAAAATGAGGCACACAACACATTTGTCTAATTCATACAACGAATTGCTCCCAAATATGGGCAGTTTATTTTTTACATTAAAAACATACGGTTCATATGTGCTCAGTTATTTCCCAATTGTTTCAGAAACAGTGCTGTGTTTTATATGTGAGAAAGAAAAGTCCATGTGGTCAAGAAAAGACAGAGTGAGAAGAAAATCCTTACAAATCTTTCAGTTTAGGTATTTCAAACACTATCCCCACCGGGGGGTGACATGCTTTATCACAATATGCAATAATAATATGTACGGGGAGAGTAGCAACAAATACTTGTACTGGTCATTTAAGCATTAGGAGTTCACATTGTTTAGAGTAGAAACAAGGGAATAGTAACCTCACACAAGGAGGAACATTGAGGCTGGTGATAAACAGACATTATCTAAATCAGCTCTAGCTCGTCCAGTAGTGAGCCTATCACAAATATATTCTCATTTTAAACCTTCAGTCACGTCCATAATACATACAGTACATACAGGTACGACGTCGGGCCTGGGGAGGAGAAAGTGCAAAAATGTTGGCGCTGTTTCACTTCTTTTCATAAATCGCAGGCTTCATATTTTCAGCTCCTGTTTTGAGTTTTCCTCCAGCGCTCGGACAGGTGTGGGGCCTCTGTGCTGATCGTCTCCTCACACCAGACGACCGACTGCCAACGCACACACACAGACAGTGGGGACAAAGGAGACACGTTAACTGATGGTGCTGATCGGACAAGTAACAAATGCAAACGTCTTTTACAGACTCCACCAGGTAAACCACCTATTCTTGTATCATTTGTAAATTATTTGTGTGGGCCAATAAGCAGGTGACTAGAGTACCTAATTTTTAAAGAGTATTGTTACTTCAAAATAATATTACTCAAGTACAGAGTAGTGATACAAGTAATGACTCAAGTAAAAATGTATTTGGGGAAACTACTACTCAACTAAGAGTCATACTGTCCAAGAGTAACAGTCTGGATGTAGTTATAATTTGAAGTGAATGAAATTGTACAAAACATTAAAGAATGCACAAAAGCTGTTGTTTTTAAAAGATAGAGCTCAAAAATTGAAAAAAAAAAATCATATATGATGACTCAAAATCCTAATATTGCCAACATAAAGCTTTTGTCACTTAGACTTAATCACAATGGTAAGACTTAATAAAAGTGCAGGAACATATGTATGTAAAATATATGTTATACTTAGCGAAGTAAAATGTTATTATATGTTACATCATTAAATGTATCTATCCTGCATTAATGTAGGGCAGTATTAATTCACTCTTAGCTTCTACTACTCAGCCACAGCTGCCCTGAGACTGAATGAAAAGTGTCTGCCGTTCTGCGCCAATGGCCTCTCTAATCGACAAAATGCCTTAACTTACACACCATTCAGGCAACACATCACAAAATACTCTTGAAGCTAGGATCAAATCGTCCTCTACATTTAAGATTAAAACACAATTTGAGTCTTAAAGATCTGTTTTGTCATTTTGTGAAGTCTTGAATCTACCCTCTCCGGTCTGTAAACCCTGTGTCGACATCTACCTCTCATTTTCTGACGTCATCTAAAAGACTAGTAATAAGTTAAAGGATGGTTGGTCCTGTAAATCAAGTGGTTTTATGTTGTCTTGCATGTGCTTTCAAACCACACTGGACAAAAGATGCACCCCTCTCTCATGAATCAGACGGGTGAGTTTGGGGCTACGACGTGAACAGTAGAGACACACAGAGGAGCTGAGAGAGGCCTCCAGAAGATGGACACAGATTGCTTACAGATGGCGTTAAGGAAATTGCAAGGGTCCCGAGCAACGTAAGACAGACGCTTTTGTTTAGTAATTCTTTGCATTTGAGCTATATTACAATTAGCTTTGTATTAGCATTGACAAGGCGGTAAATGCGAGTTTAAAGTGAATTGGGCGTGTTCTGAATCAGACATGAGAAAGTACACAGGACTATCTAACTTGGCCGTGTCCCATTTCTGTTTAACTGGCCTCCTCGACTCCTTCATTCCTCAGCTGTAAATCCTGCCCACATCCTGCTTTCTTCTCAATAAATTTGACTGACAGTTAAAGAATCAAGGAATCAAACAAACAAGTGAACCGAAAGGAGTTGCAGATGCATTGCCAGGTCACGATACAAACATTTCAAACTCAATTTTGAAAAGAAGGGGGAAAAATCATTTGAATGAACATAAGCTACTTAGAGTGCATAGAGTAATGTCATTTTGAACACAAAATATTAGTTACCATGTGGTCATAGCTCTGAAAGAGACCACTCTTAGTAACAACAGAATACCTGCTCAAATGTAAAAAATTGAAATTCAAATAAAACAGGAAATGATTCAAATGTAGTCATCTGGACAATGTTTTTTAAATCTTAAAGCCACAAACCATTCATGAAGACAGTGAGGTGCACATTTGAGTCAGAGGTTGATTTGAAAGAGGTGTGAAGATGGCAATCTTTGTTTCAAAAAGAAAATTCTTCATTGAACAGAAATGGTGGGCTTACAATCTACCTTCTGTTTACAACTGTCTCATCAAACCAAGGCAGAGATCAAATGCTAAGATACTGCTGTGAGGTTATTCAGAGAACAATCTAACAATCCAAAATCGGATTGTCAGCAAAAAAAAAAAGAATATCCCCCAAAAAAGGGTAGGACTGATCTAGTTTTAGAGAGCATAAATTATAGCTTTTAAAACCAGGACCTTCAGTTTGAAAATGACTTACAGATGCAGCGGTGGGAAAGACATTTTAATAATATTGTGTCTTGTTTTTAAGACATGCACATTTTTTGGTATATTTTTTACACTGAAAAATGCTACAAAATAAGAAGTAAAAAAATCGAAATGAAAAAAGTTGTGTTGTAAACTTTCAAGATGATATTACTGCACTTTTGTGATACATTTTATAGACATTTCACATTTGTCTGATAATTATTATGTTTAAAGACATGTATTAACAAATTTCTGTTGGCTTGACATAATATAGTCTGAATGTTGTTATCGGGATACTCTTTTCATGGACCACTCCTGGATGAATGAGTTACAGCAACTCGATTGTAGTTGATATTTGTTATTTGCAGTTATTTGTTTTAGTATTCTTTGACACTTCTTTGAGTTTCTTTAGAGTTTTTAGTTCCCAAAGTTTCCGTACTCCTCTCTTTTGACCCACATGAGTTCTGTAAGCGCAGCAGGGGGTGGTTACTTGCAGGTGTGTGTCCGTCAAAGCTCCTTATGTTGCCCGTGAAATGGATGTGCAGCTGATTTCATTGGACTTTGAGAGACGAGGTTTGAACCCCAGACTCCACCGTGTCACGCACCATACGCCGTCCACTGCTCCATAAATCACTTTTTTCGCCACAGACACAGACCTGTTTTCACATATACTTTGAGTGTGGCCGATAAAATATTACAGCCCACTTTAGACTCTGTTAGAATCTATAATAACAGATGGAAGATTACATTACAGGATAACAGGGGTGGGAAGTAATTACAAACACCCACTTTACTGTAATTGAGTCGATTTATTGGGTAATTGTACTTGATCTTTGAACCTGTACTTCTACTTGTAACTGAGTATTTCTGGCATGTATTTGTAATTAGTAACATTTAAAATCAGTACTGAATGAACAACAGTCCTGATTCACAGTTCATATGACCTTTACAGCGACAAACACTCAAAATAGAACTACATCGCCTGCTCTGACAACCTTTCTGTTTTAAACAGTTGAATTCAAGTTTTGTTCAAAAGATTGATCTAAAATACTGTCAAAATTGCATAAAAAGTAACTACCATAATAACTAACTAGCAGTCTGAGGGGTATTTTTCTTGTGTACCTTTTACTTTTACTTTGTCAGGTGAAATTCCACTTGTAATTGAGGAAATCTTTTGTTATGTAACTGTACTTTAACTTGAGTACCCTATACATTTCCAGTACTTTCATCCACTGCAAAAATATTCAAAATATTTTCCTTATATCAATGAATATTTAATTTAATTTTGTCTTGGCCTTTAATAAAAATAAAAATGTATTTCAATGTTAATTTCATAAACATAAACATTACAGACTTTTAATCAGTGCCATTTAAGACAAAAAAAATTCTAATTTCCTCATCCAAAGTCTAAATTCTGCACCAAAACAGATACTACTGTGAATCTCTCAATTAAAAAGCCCCAAGCAAATCACTGACATATGACTGAATCTTTGTCAATAAAAATGTGATCAATCGAACAGCCTAATTTCAAGTTATCTGCTTGTGGCTGAACTAAACTGATATTTTAGTAAGTCAAGAGTGCTTAATGGTAGCGAGGTTGTCTTAGTTATATGATTAATATGGCAAGTTCATGGTGCCAGTCCAGACAAATAATGATAAGGTTCAACATGTATTTCTTTTAAAGAGAATGAATATTATCTCGGAAAGGTATAGAGGCCCCTGCCCTAAATTGATCACTTTCTACATCTTGAATCTGTTACATTCTCATTGCCATTTTTTACCCTTGAATATTCAAACTCTAGCCGTAACTGGGATCTGTAATTTGAGGTAATGTTATTCATTTCTAGTTTCTTATTTGTTTCGTATCTGAGTTCCTTTACCAACATTGCCACTCGCCCGGGTCAGGTCTGAACCGTCTTGCCAGGATGCTGTTAAGTGAGTCCGCGTCCTGACATTTTAATGAGCCCTCATTTAGCGCTCAGATAAACCTCTTTGTTGTTTGGATCTTTGTAATTACTGCCGCTCTGTCCAACCCAGTCACTGTGGACACTGTCTGCAGCATTACCAGCACAAAGCCCCAGCCTCTCCCCGGACACTTCGGCCCCACTTGAGATAAAGAGGTGAAAGCAGACCCTGTCCTGCCGTGAATTGCCCGCTCTCACTTGGGACGATCCCCATACAAGAGCGCTGGCTTTGGGGCTGGGAATCAAGGGACACTGCTTATCGTGGTGGCAGCAGGAGGACTGGCACACAGAACTCCAACTATAACATACTTGTTAATTGAAATAAAGTTTTATGCTGTTCGATTAAGGAAAAAATCATAATCACTGTTATACATGTTATTTTTAATGGCTTATTGACATTTATAAGGAATTATAAGCAATTTACAACTGCTAGTAATTGTCTAAGTCCTTATAAACAAATAACTGGTGCTTATTAATGCCTTATAAATAGACTAAGGAAAGTGTTACCCAACATTTTTGTAATTAAATAGAGCAATAATTGAAATTTTATTCATTGCCCTAAACTGAAATCAAAATAATAAAGCATAAATCTATGCCATTATTCCAGACACTCAAAGTTGCATTAAAATATTGCAATCATTTGCCACCCAAACTGTGGAATTCTCTCTCTTGTTACATTATAAGGGCCATTTCTACAGAATTTTTTTGCATTGGCTTTCAACTCAAGATGAACTGAACATTTGATTTATTTTAACAATAGATTTTTTTTGGGAACGTCTTGCGGAGCCCTCTGTTGGCAGGGTCTTCAACTCACACCTTCTCCCAGATCCCGGGGGAGGCTGGGGACATTGAGTCCGAGTGGACAATGTTCTCAATCTCCATTGTCCATGCGGCTGCTCGGAGCTGTGGTCGCAAGTTCTCAGGTGCCTGTCGCAGCGGCAACTCCCGAACCGGAGGTAAGGGATGCCAGGCGGAAGAAGGAGGCCTATCAGGCCTCTTTGGCTTGTGGGACTCCTGAGGCCGTTGACAGGTATCGGCGGGCCAGGCGTGCCGCAGCTTGTACTGTCAAAGAGGCAAAAACCCAGGGCTGGGAGGAGTTTGGGGAGGCCATGAAGGAGGACTGTTGGTCGGCCCCAAAGAAATTCTGGCAAATTGTCCGGCGCCTCAGGAGGGGGAAGCAGTGCTTCACCAACTCCGTTTATGGTGCGGGTGGAGACCTGCTGACCTCGACTGGGGATGTCGTCGGACGGTGGAAGGAATACTTTGAGGACCTCCTAAATCCCACTGTCACGTCTTATGAAGAGGAAGTAGAGACTGAGGACTCGGAGGCTGACTCATCTATCACCCAAGCCGAAGTCACTGAGGTTGTTGGCAAACTCCTCGGTGGCAGAGCTCCGGGGGTGGATGAGATACGCCCTGAGTCTCTGGATGTTGCAGGACTGTCTTGTCTGACACGCCTCTGCAACATCGCGTGGCGGGCGGGGACAGTGCCTCTGGACTGGCAGTCCGGGGTGGTGGTCCCTCTGTTCAAGAAAGGGGACCGGAGGGTGTGTTCCAACTACAGAGGGATCACACTCCTCAGCCTCCCCGGTAAGGGTATTCCAGGGTACTGGAGAGGAGAATCCGACCGATAGTCGAACCTCAGATTCAGGAGGAGCAGAGTGGTTTTCGTCCCGGTCGTGGAACACTGGACCAGCTCTATACTCTCCATCGGGTGTTCAAGGGTTCATGGGAGTTTGCCCAACCAGTCCACATGTGCTTTGTGGATCTGGAGAAGGCTATCAACCGTGTCCCTCGGGGTGGCCTTTGGGGGGTGCTGCGGGAGTACGGGGTCCGGGGCCCTTTGCTCAGGGCTGTCCGGTCCCTGTATGACCGGAGCAGGAGCTGTGTTCGCATTGCCGGCAGTAAGTCAGATCTGTTCCCAGTGCGTGTTGGACTCCGCCAGGGCTGCCCTTTGTCACCGGTTCTGTTCATTGTTTTTATGGACAGAATTTCTAGGCGCAGTCAGGGGTCGGAGGGTGTCTGGTTTGGGGGCCACAAGATCTCATCTCTGCTGTTTGCAGATGATGTTGTCCTGATGGCTCCATCAAACCTGGACCTGCAACATGCTCTGGGACGGTTTGCAGCCGAGTGTGAAGCAGCTGGGATGAGAATCAGCACCTCCAAATCCGAGGCCATGGTTCTCAACCGGAAAAATGTGGCTTGCCCTCTCAGGGTGGGTGGGGAGTCCTTACCCCAAGTGGAGGAGTTCAAGTCTTGTTCATGAGTGAGGGAAGGATGGAATGTGAGATTGACAGGCGGAACAGTGCAGCGTCTGCAGTGATGTGATCGCTGCATCGGACTGTTGTGGTAAAGAAGGAGCTGAATCGAAAGACAAAGCTCTCGATTTACCGGTCAATCTATGTTCCTACCCTCACCTATGGTCATGAGCTTTGGGTAATGACCGAAAGGACAAGATCGCGGCTACAAGTGGTCAAAACGAGTTTAGATAGGGGTGAGGATAGGGTGAGGAGCTCAGTCACATGGGAAGAGCTCGGAGTAGAGCCGCTGCTCCTCCACATCGAGAGGAGCCAGCTGAGGTGGCTCGGGCATCTGTTACGGATGCCTCCTGGGCGCCTCCCTGGGGAGATGTTTCGGGCATGTCCCACTGGGAAGAGGCCCCAGGGAAGACCCAGGACACACTGGAGGGACTATGTCTCACGGCTGGCCTGGGAACGCCTCGGGATCCCCGGAGGAGTTAGAGGAAGTGTCTGGGGAGTGGGAAGTCCATGCTTAGACTGCTTCCCCCGCGACCCGGCCCCGGATAAGTGGAAGAAGATGGATGGATGGATTTTTTCCAATGTATTTTGTTATTATTATTGTGCCATAATTTCTCTTGTACAGCCCTGTACAGGCAGTGATGGTGGTTTGTACACATTGTATATATATGACCCATGTAAAAGACAACCTTGAATTCATGGAACTGGATGTTCTTTCCAGTTTACAAAATGGCAAAGCATTGGAACTGTTGGATGCCACTCTGCTAACTAAGCACAACATAAATATTTGAAAATATTTGTACTGGGAAGAAGCAGCAGGTAATTTCTCCAACAGAACTTTATTTTGAGACTTTATTCTGCTTCCCTAGAAATCAAATGTGTACGTCAAACTAGAACCAATGTTGTCATAATACTAACATTTGAAACTCTTATTTTTTACACAATAGGCTGTAAAAAATAATAGTACTTTCTTTATATTACAATGCGGTCTTAAACTACTTCTGATAAAGCTCAAGATCATTATAAAACTGTTCAGAACATTTTGTCCTGTATTTATATATTATTTAGTATCAATACTATCAAATGCGTATCTGCAGTAGTTTTGCAGTCGTTTTTTGTATCGGATTTTCAACACTTTTGACAACCTTAGAATTGATACACAAAAACCAACCTGATTTATTCATTTAAAAAAATACTGCCTGTTCCCACCTTTCCTAGCAGCTCTGACCTCCCTGTGTTTACGTCTGTGTCTGATGTCAGCTTCATTAAGTGTGAGTGGAGTAAAGCTCTTGGCTCACAACACTTTAGCTGCAGCGTGTTACCAGCCTCATTCTTATGGAGTGAAAGAGATGAACAGGAGACAGAAACCAGGACTCTCAACGCTGAACAGGCTGTAAATGATCACTGTCACAAATAATTGGTGTTTGTTTTGTGCACAGTGTCAATAACTATAAATCATGAATAAAATGCTGTGTTTGTGAAGTTTTGCATGTTATTCCACTGCACATGCTAGTATTTATTAAAATGTGTGTTTATGTGTGTTTTAATGTGATTAGTATTTGTAGCCAACAATATAAACTCCGCAGTGAGTTGTTTGTTGTTTCTGCAGCCTACTGGAGCTAGTCCGAGACCTGGATAGTGTTGCTGGATTATTGATTTTTTTTTTTCACTTTGACACATTTTCTCGTTTTCATAAATCTGGCAAATCTTTTGCATCGATTTAAAAACACAAAACACTTTTGTAAAACATACACTTTGTCGTTGCAAATGCAAACAGAATCATCAGATTTATAAACTTATTCAACTATCGTCAAGACACACAGCACAACAAAACACTTTAAGGCATGTGTTGTGAGGGAATTACAGACATATATATCCAGTATCACACTGTTTTCTGCAGGTTTGAGAGTGATGCAGCGAATATGTATAAAATATAACACAAATCATTTAGGTATCGAAAAAGCTTATTTTCAATATTTTTAGCATCGGATACCAGAACTGTTTTGTTGGAAGAATGGAGTCTCTAGAGCGAAACCTGGTTTAGACATATTTTCACTACAGACTGTTGCGTTAAGTGCTACTCCATCTATAGTTACACTATATAAAATGTCTTCATATTGTGACTCCTGTGTGTTTTGCTGTGTGTTGTGTGTCTTTGGTCAATGGGCCTGGATCAGTGTGTGCAGTTATTTAGTATTTCAGACTGTAGTACATGTAATTGCAAACAATTGATGTTTGTGTTTTGAAAAATTGTTTTGTTTTGATCTGAGCCAATATGAGTGTCTGCTCCCCGAGTGTCTGCTCCCCGAGTGTCTGCTCCCCGAGTGTCTGCTCCCCGAGTGTCTGCTCCCCGAGTGTCTGCTCCCCGAGTGTCTGCCCCCGAGTGTCTGCTCCCCGAGTGTCTGCTCCCCGAGTGTGCTCCCCGAGTGTCTGCTCCCCGAGTGTCTGCTCCCCGAGTGTTGACTCGTTGACATAGGTATCGGATCCATATTGCAATAGTTGTCATAGTAGTATTACTCACATGGAAGAACAGAACTGTAAGTAACAGTTTTTTTTTGACAACCACAAGTTAGATTCATTAATTCACACATGTATTTGCCGCAGAGTGTCGACAACTCCATGGACACGTTCATTTTGCTTTCCAGTGCCAGTGTGTCGTACCGTAAGTGTGGCCTCGCTCTCTCACAGCTGCGCTCCACTTTGCCTCTAAGGGCTCGGCTTCCTCACAAAAGTACGTACCGTAAACTGTAAATATGTCTAACAACTGCACTGCTGTGACCATCCTGAGCGAACGCCGCACATGATATGATTTAAAACCTGGCAGCGTTAGCTCGACTTAAAGAGATCCAGCCGCTCATACCTGCTCCGCTCCCCCGTCCGTCTTAGTCAGGGTAGAATGGAGCAGCCATATGTGCAGCACAGATTTGTTCATCTCTTTTCATTATTGACTACATACTTCAGCCACTGGTCACATAAAGAGCTGTATTAAGCTGTCAAAACAAGGCAGGTAGTAGCTTTAACAGCACATTGTCATACTATTAACACAAATAAGATGAGTCTTTGTCAATTTATGTTGGTTTACTGGTGAAAGCATTATGGGCACCGATAGTACGCAGGATGTGGCCCAATAAACCATTCTAAAACAACTTGATCACAGAAGGAGGTCTGCTGATTTCCTGTTCAAACTCCAGAACTGAGTCTCTGCTGCTGGCCCTGCCTCTTCACAGTGGAATTTCAATATAGCAAGCAGCAGATTTTCCTTTATATGTTTTTATCTTTGAGAAAAATCCAGTTTTGTTTTTTTTTACATTTGGGTATGACAAACATTGAGAGAATCTAACTGATAGTGAAGGGGAAGAAGCTGGATGGATGGATGACCCAAAGTATATTCAAAATATCGAAATACAATGCTGCAGTTGGAGATGTGGCGTAGGTGTAAACAAGACTAAAGTCTGAGCATTCAGGCCTATAATGCAGAACAATAAAGGCATGGCTCACGCAAAATACAACATTAACTAAGTCTTTTATGAGGTAAAACCATTATAACATGGTGGAAACAAAAGTCGGGTATAATATAAATAAAGGGACATAATAATACTATAGATTCATAATGTCAAACTTCTAACCTTCCACTTTCCTTAATTTGGTAGACCAGCAAATGTTGCAGTTTTTATCTCTTTTATAAATCTTACTCTTAGATTTCATAATATATTAAATTAAGCCATGTGGATGAAGGTGAGAGTCCATAGTGAGCGTAGCCTCCTCTCGGCTCGTCCAATACCTGCTGCTGTTTACCCTGGCACTGCAGAGCTGCCCAGGCCTGAGAGCTCTGACGTTATGCCCCAAGCGAGCCACGGCCTCTTTGTGCCAGCACCAGTATAAACACATGACCTCAGACTCAAGTGGAGCTGAACGAGCAGCCGCAACTGCACCAACGGGACTAATAACAACACTTCAAAATAGACAGAAGCAGGCTAAATCCGAACAAGATAATGCCGCAGGGCCGTTTCTCAAATCACAAACGTTACCTCTTACAACAGAACTGTAGATCTAGTCTACAGAAAAAAAGTTGCACCTAGTTTTTATGAGCAATGTGTCAACGGCTCATAACACACCGTTACACGTAATATTTTCTCAGTTGCTTATAACAGCCAGTAAATCTGTCTGAACCTGTGTTTCTACAATTTACAACATCTAGTCAGGCAAAAAAACACATTAATGCCACCACACATACAAGTGGCATCTATTCAAAAACAATATTTATTTTTTTAAACTAACACTTATTACTGGTGACACAGTGACCTATGCATCCGGTTATAAATATACATTCTGGTCCACAATGAAAGCAAATTAAAGTGCCTTACTGAGTAGATTTGTCCCTTGCCGTGTCCCTTGATTTCCATTACCTGCCAAACAGATAAATGCATTTTGGATTAATTTTCTTTAACATAAAAGATATTAATGTAATGAAAAATGTGCAAGTGAAAAAGAAAGGAACTTTGAATTGAATAGTTTTTCCATCAAATGGAGCAGAAATGGCCTTGGTTTATTGACTAGGGACAATATGCAAATGTCATGGAATTGAAGAAATTCTTTTGAAAGATGTTTCCTTTTAAAATGCCTGCATTTTTTAATAATTACTGTCATATTTCGAAGGATTTAAATATAAAAGTGCTTAATAATAGTTATTTCTTTATGTTATCTGCACTGAAATGGAGCAGAGAATCGTGGCCTATGTAGTTCCCTCTGCTTTTGTTGTTCCTGCGGCAAAAAAATGCATTTAAGCAAAGAAGTTTATAATTCTATATATTGTGACGTAATAATTTCCACCTGATCAAGTCATTTGACGTATCCAAATCTTGGCATTTCATGTTCACAATTACCAGTTAGGACAGGGGTGTCCAAACTTTTTTCACAGAGGGCCACATTTTGAAACTTATACGGAGCAGAGGGCCACAGACAACCCGACAATGAAGTGAATCATTAAAAATGTTGCATTTGACATAGTTTCGATGGGCCTCCACACCTTTAATAAGACTTGGAACATTAATATTAGGTTGGTTTAACATCAAAATGCTTGATTTTTTCCAATTTTACAGTACTACTTTTTGTTGTATGGACCAACTTAGCAGGAAGCAGGAGGGCCAACAAAAATTGGTCTGAGGGCCGTAGTTTGGACATGCTTGAGTTAGGATAAAAGAAACTACCTTTGTATCTCAACATTTCACTTCTCAAGTCATTAATATAAATGCACTTTCCCTCGCCTTCAGTTTTAGCTCCATCCTGCAACCATTATCCACAACAAATCTATCTTACTCTTCCTTCACTGCATAACTAACATGGTATGAGCAACAAAATCTATCCTTTCAGCACATTTTTCATTGCAAGTTGCTTATTTGTCTGTGTCTGTTTGAGTTCCTCCTGCTTGAAATGATTTTGGTGAGACAAATTAGCATGACCCCAGCTGGTCTCAGGTTCACACTGGGGTAATGACCTTTGCTATCTCCTTGTCTCCTTCCCTAACCCCTTACCATCTTTGCCGACGCCCAGACAGCCCTTCAGCTCCTGCAGTGAGATGGCCCGGTCCTTGTTCAGATCGCAGTAGTCGGTGAACTTGCGCGCACATTTTTTGGGTTTGGCTTTCTTCTTCAGGTATCTCTTAAAAGGTTTCAGTTCCTTCTTGTTGATCTCGTGGCTGCCGTTTAGATTCAGCTGAGCAAAGTACCAGTGCACAACCCGCTCTTCTAGAGTGTGGCTGGGGTCGGGCTCAACAAACCTGGGACAAAATATTTAGAATGACTCAACATGCAGAAGAAGAATATTTTGTCCTTCCTTGGGCATGCATATTGATAACATAGTGACAAGACATAACATAGTGAACAAAGACATAACATAGTGAACAAAGACATAGTAGGTTATAATTTTAACAGGGCTGCTAATAATAATAATTATTGTTATCACAATTTAAATCATGATTATTTAAAACAATATGTATTGATAACCTTGTAGACTTGAGGAAGGGCGGGCATATTATTTATAGAGTTTGACGTTTTTTATTTGTTTTTTGGCAACATTTTTGTAATTGAATGGAGCAATAATTGTAGACATGATTCAAATTTGATTAATTAAGCAAGGACAGCCCCATCTTCATCTTTCATATACTGTGCAGTAAAAGGAAGCAGATAAGCATTCTGTCCTCAAATTGGATGAGTTTAGATTATGAAATAAAGGCCACTGAAGAATTTAAAACGAGGTATCTCAGATGTAAAACTCCAACAATGGAAACAGTAGATGGAAACATGTGGAAAGTACTTGCTGCAGCAAAAATGCAATAACAAGGAGTGGAATGAAAGGGACGGAGTCGACAATTAAGGACTAGAGTGAAATGACTTTGGACATTTACAAATGGAACAACTCACATTTGCAGTGAACTTGAAAAGGGTCAAATTCACATTGGGACATATGGGACAGATCGAAAAGGAGACAAACACTGGATTGACATTCTTTGGACTACTCTTTTTCTATTTTGGCTTTCTCGCTCTCTGTGACTTGTTCTGTTAGTTTTTAATTTGTTTTGTATTTTATATGTGAGTGTGAAGCAGCTGGGATGAGAATCAGCACCTCCAAATTCTAGGAAAAAGGTGGCTTGCCCTCTCGGGTTGGGTGGGGAGTCCTTGCTTTAAGTAGAGGAGATCAAGTATCTCGGGGTCTTGTTCACGAGTGAGGGAAGGTTAGAATGTGAGATTGACAGACGGATCGGGCAGTGCCTCTGGACTGGCAGACCGGGGTGGTGGTTCAAGAAGGGGGGTGTGTTCCAACTACTCCTCAGCCTCCCCGGTAAGGTCTGTTCCAGGGTACTGGAGAGGAGAGTCCGACCGATAGTCGAACCTCGGATTCAGGAGGAGCAGAGTGGTTTTTGTCCCAGTCGTGGAACACTGGACCAGCTCTATACTCTCAATCGGGTGCTCGAGGGTTCATGGGAGTTTGCCCAACCAGTCCACATGTGCTTTGTGGATCTGGGGAAGGCTTTCAACCGTGTCCCTCGGGGTGTCCTTTGGGGGGTGCTCCAGGAGCATGGGGTCAAGGGCCCTTAGCTCAGGGCTGTTCAGTCCCTGTATGACCGGAGCAGGAGCTGTGTTCGCATTGCCGGCAGTAAGTCAGATCTGTTCCCAGTGCGTGTTGGACTCCGCCAGGGCTGCCCTTTGTCACCGGTTCTGTTCATTCTTTTTATGGACAGAATTTCTAGGCGCAGTCAGGGGTCGGAGGGTGTCCGGTTTGGGGGCCACAAGATCTCATCTCTGCTATTTGCAGATTATGTTGTCCTGATGGCTCCATCAAACCTGGACTTGCAACATGCACTGGGACGGTTTGCAGCCGAGTGTGAAGCAGCTGGGATGAGAATCAGCACCTCCAAATCCGAGGCCATGGTTCTCAACCGGAAAAAGGTGGTTTGCCCTCTCAGGGTGGGTGGGGAGTCCTTACCCCAAGTGGAGGAGTTCAAGTATCTCGGGGTCTTGTTCATGAGTGAAGGAAGGATGAAGCGTGAGACAGACAGGCGGATCGGTGCAGCGTCTGCAGTGATGAGGTCACTACATCGGACTGTTGTGGTAAAGAAGGAGCTGAGTCGAAAGACAAAGCTCTCGATTTACCGGTCAATCTACGTTCCTACCCTCACCTTTGATCATGAGCTTCGGATAATGACTGAAAGGACAAGATCGCGGCTACAAGTGGTCGAAATGAGTTTCCTCCGCAGGGTGGCGCTCCCTTAGAGATAGGGTGAGGAGCTCAGTCACAAAGGAGGAGCTCGGAGTAGAGCCGCTGCTCATCCACGTCGAGAGGAGCCAGCTGAGGTGGCCCGGGCATCTGTTCCGGATGCCTCCTGACACGACCCAGACCCAGGACACGCTGGAGGGACTATGTTTCTCGGCTGGCCTGGGAACGCCTCGGGATCCCCCCGGAGGAGTGGGAGGAAATGTCTGGGAAGGAAGAAGTCTGGGAGTCCTTGCTTGGACTGCTGCCCCCGCAACCCGGAAGCGGAAAGCGGAAAGCAATAAAATAGGAATAAATGCAACTTGTTTCAGGAGAACTCCACAGTAAGTTAACCCAGTTTGATAGAAAGGTTAATTATTTAGGATACACATGATCTACTGTGTTGTAGGTACTTACCTCCCACCACCAGAGGGGGCTGGTGAATTTATAGCTTGCACCATGTCTGTGGTGAGGGCATCTAACAAGCTTGTAATGAATTCCACTTTCTTCCCTTCTGGGCAGCCTGAAGACAAAACAGCGCAATTACCTTCTACAACTAATCTGCGCCATTAAAGCTTATAGAGACACATGGCTGTAATAAAACTCCTATATCCGGCATATAGCAGTATAACAGGTGAATCACATAGTGTAAGCAGAGGAAGTGCATTGTTTGGTTGTTTTGTAAGGTTTCAGCAGTGAGGCACATGGAGCAATGTGGAGTAGAAAGTGTGCAGCGGCGCAGACCTGTTAACTTTTATGACATGATTCAGAACACCTTGGGTAGCTCACGTTAATTGTCCAGATGTATGGCTTTAATAGCATGTTGAAACCGTGCAAATTTTCCCTTCCTAATTGTGTCTCTAAAAGGTGCACTTCAAACGCCGCTAACTCATTTTCTTCCTTTCCTCCAACCATTCTGGTCAATTTTGGTCAATTTTCATGCTGCATCGTGCATGAGGTGGTCCAGTGCCCAAGTTGCCAGGTGAGTGCAATTAACATGTCTGACACAACAGGGCCTCAGATCGGGCTGCCTTGCTGCACCTTAATCCAAGTGTTAAATTGGGGAGTTATGACGCACACAGCGTCATTTGGAGATTGATTATTCAGGCTGCAATATAATCTTTGTTATGATGTATGTAATAAAATTGGGAGAGTTTTAGAAGAAACATTCAGTAATGTAAATATTCAGAAGTTAGATTTCCTAAAGCAAGTCATAGACCAAAGGAATAGTTATGTATTAGACAACATGAATGAAAGAAAATTAAGTATGTATATTGTAACATCCATACTTTCTAGATAGTGTCTTTTTTAATTATGTGTTATTGTAGATACTGTATTTGGCAGTTTTACTAAACAAAATAAGAATTTCCTGAACTTTAGTTTTCCCAGTTATTATAAAAATCCCTATTACATAACAAAATCCCTTTAATTACACAGTTGATTTACAAATAAAACAGAGTAGCCGACCCTGACATTTGTTTTTGCATAGTATGAATTTGTTAAATGCTTTTAATTCCTATATTTGAAAAGAATATATGCTGGTTGCTGTACTATGACTTGTACATTTCAGATTTTATCCAAGCAACCCTGACCTCAGAAAAGCATCTTTCCTGTTCCTCTAACATCCCATCTCCAAAGCCTCAGCTCTGGACATCTCTCTAGTGTCTAGCTCTGAGCCCCTCTGTCTGTAGCCCTCCAGAGCCCCCTCCCTCTGGGCTCTCACACCTTCAGTAAACCACAGCACATCTGCCTCTCAGTCAGGAGTCATGCTCCACTCTGTAAACTCACCAGATGGGAATTAAATAAGAGTTACAGCCTGGGCCCGAACACAGGGGCAGCACCAGCCACAGAGCCACAGAGCATGGACTGAAACTAAAACTATACGGTAGTATAGAGGTTATTACCGTGCCTTTGAAAGTGTGTTTTCAAAACGTGTAGACACTATTTTAAGTTATTGCGTATTGGTGATTCTATTCATTGGTACCACTTTATAATAACCACACCTTAATTTGCCTTAACAAAGCATGTTCCACAGTATGGCATTAAACAAGTTTCTCTCGCATTTTTTTGAGTGTTTTATTGCGGAAAAAAAACATTTTGTTTCCCCACGGATCTGACCTGTAACTTGGACAAGCAGCTGCTTGTCTCCATGGAGATAGTCAAGTTTAGAACCATACTGTGGAATGTTTCAGGCAAAACAATAACATCTCCCTTGAGACAAATAGGTGGTGGACCATCTGTCTCATATTTTTTTTTAATATTGAAAGCTAAAGTACAAGTACAGGTATAAGTAAGTAACTTCTGAAATTAATTAATATGATTTTACCAGTGATTTCTCTTCCTTGGAAGGGGTCTTCGGTGTCTGTGATGCGAGAGCGAGCAGCGTTGTCACATTCTGGAGTCTGGTATCTGTAACGATCACACAAAATAAAGAAACATTTGCATATTTATGGCATGATATGGAGAGAACACAATGAAAGATGGATCTGAAGACTCTTGTTTGGTTTCTGGTTCATATCAAAGTGAAAGAGAAAGAGATCTTTACGATCAGTACGTGGTGTGCTGCCAAATTGGATTCATCATGAATGTGTATAATCAAAAGGGCACCTTTTTATTTACCAAAGCACATGACCAAACCTGGTGAACCGATTGTTTCTGAAGTTTGCTCTGACCTGGTGGATGTCCCTGGAATGGGCCGTCCCGTGTCAACCAGAACACACCAGCAGTAACCCGTGGACTGATGACACTGCACCGGTTTGTAGATTCCCCCGGGGTCACAGTCCGGGATGAAGATGGCCTCACGAGGGTTCAGCCGAGACTCGTCCAGAGCACTTTGCCTTTCCTGGTCACAAGAGGGGACCTTCTCTAGAATCAGAGAAACATAATCAGCATTAACACATCAATCAAATACTAAACAACTCAATACGATGTATTGTATATAGATTCGAGTTTAAATTCCTCCCTGCATATTATTACAGCTTGGGATGGAATAACAACAGGTGTGCTAAACACCACAAGAGATACAGTACATTAGCCAGAACAATGAAAAAAAGTTAACAAAAGAGCAGTGCAACAACCCGATAAACTGTTCAATTCCCGAGCTCTGTGAGTATTAGTATATGCATTAGGATAGTATTAGTTTTAGTATTAGTATAGTATTAGCATTAGCATTAGCATAGCATTAGTATTAGCATAGTATTAGCATTAGCATTAGTATTAGTAGTCTTATTAGTAGTGAACTTTAGAGAACAGTTTCAAAGGGCTTTACAGATTACAAGGCGAGCCCCCACGGAGGAAGATGGCGGTCCATTCAAGTCAATGGGCCATGCTCGTTAGCGCTTGTTGCCACTTTAACCTTTGTGAAAGCTGTAGGTCCCTGTCTGCTTAACACAAGTAGTTTGTAAAAATGTGGTAAAAATGCTTTCTGGACAGCAGAGGATGTTTTCGCTGCAGTTCCAATGGACTGGCCACTGGGGCCGACTCGCGACACATTTAAGATAGCAATACCCTATCCAGATATATTAATAGGTCCATGGTTACAGGAGACAAGCAAGTAAAAATAACTAAATAATCTTAAATGATATATCAAGGCATCAAGGACAATGAGCAAACAATTAAATGCCATTTTATAAATGAAATTCAGATTTATAAATAGACACTGAGTTGGCTGTCCTGAGCTGGCAGTATAACTTTCAAATCAGTTTGCCCTCAAAATTGAGAAAGACTCTTGGATGGGAGTCAAAATGTTGTGATCTCAAAAAAATGTAAGACAGATTACAATCTATGAAACGCTGTTATGCACCACTAGATGAGTGGATCTTATCAGGAATAAGAATATAAACATGTGGTCCTGATATAATTTAATAAAGGAAGGTCAAAAATAGAAAGATATCAAATTGAACCCTCGGATTGTCTCAAAATCTTTAAAAGGATTCAAAAGGAAATGTAAAATGTGTTTGGATAACACAAAAAACACTTTGAAGCAAACACAACTTTGCTTCAAACGGGTTGTAACGTTTTTAATGAGGACAAACGTTCCTGTTCTTTTAAAAGTTGCTCTGGCTCCGTACACTATTTACATTCACATCCATTTAGTGAACGACTCTCTCTTCAGGCCAGAAAAACATCAGACTGTTACCATGGAGATGAAGTGTGCCAACCAATCAGGAGACATTCATTGTTTTAGGAAGTGCATTACAATATCCACGATAACAGAGGAAAGGACAATCTAATGTTGAATACTGTTTTGAACAAGTTAATGTAGTTTCTGAAGAATTAGATTTTTATCACATGCGCATTTTTGTTCTGCACAATGAGATTAATAAAGTTGTATCTTTTTATCTT
Source organism: Chaenogobius annularis (assembly GCA_015082035.1). NCBI lineage: Eukaryota > Metazoa > Chordata > Actinopteri > Gobiiformes > Gobiidae > Chaenogobius > Chaenogobius annularis. Next base: position 1,708,651 of record BJKM01000067.1, on the reverse strand, counting down.
ATCTCAGCAAAATTTAAACATGATTAAAATTATGTGGTGTAAGGTTTAGATTAAAAGTCTTTTATATCTCTGACATTTATAGAAATATGATAGACACTTTGTGTGTGGAAAAATTTGATTGAATGAAAAATTGTGATTGATCAATACAAAATGTGCCCAATACGTCAGTTACTTTATCGTTGACTTTGAAGTTAAAGTAGCCTATAACCATCATAGTGGTGACAAAAAAATTTAATAAGAGGACTTGTCAAATCATGACAAGATTCATTCAAAGATTCATTCTCAAGTTCCTACACTGCTCTTTTAGTCTTTGCCAAAGATTTCTAATATCAAAAATGATTTCGCACTGTTTATACTGAGCTTATTTTCATGCCAGGTTTTACAAAAGGAAATTATTTTGATGCATATAAATGGAAAAAAACGAGAGCGCATGAAACCTTATATATTAATATGCATACTTTCTTTCTCTCTCTATTCCGGTCCTATTTATTTTGAGTTTATTCTTTCCTCTTTCATTCTGTTGTGTTTGGCAAACGCTGACTCGTCGGAAACTGCAGCTCTTAGAAAACAATGTTGGGGAAATCTAAAAGGACTGAAGCCACACACAGAGCATGTCAGGAACCAATGTAACAATTAGTTCATTGTTGTAATGTCTCCTAAAGGCAGACTCATAATACACTAAAGCTGGCATTTTGAAAAGAAATACAAACACTGGAGTATGGGTTCTGGTGGGAATTTGCAGTGGAACTGATGATATCGTTTGCCATATAAATGGCATCATTTTCATATATAATTTTCCTGATAAAACAGTTTGCTTCCATTTATTTGAGATGGAATTCATGAGACGCAAAGTGCATACTGTAGGACAATTTGTGATGCCACTGGTTGCCACAGCCTTGAATACATTAAAATACATTATGCTGCAGTGCTACACATAAACTGAATAAACAGAGGACATCCACAATCAAAATCACTACATTTATCAGGTCCTATTGCAATCCATGCACTGCAGCACAGTAATAATGCAGACTGAACCCAAGTTGTCTTAAAGCACATTTCCTTTGCTAACTATCACCTGTCTCTACATTCACTGTGTGTAGTGTTGCATTGATGTGTTTGCAGGATGGTTGCAAATTGTTTGCATTGGTCAAGGTCGATTTGGTTTATTTCATGCCCAGTCTGTTGCTTGTGGCCAGTGTTTTGCCACTTTGCTCTCTTTCTTTTTTATAAAATGCCTTTGTTTTGCACGAGCTCTTTTGTAAACACCAATAGCTCTCAGCTGTCGGTGATGCAATGCTGTTTCCATGCACCTACTCCACTGTTATAAAATTGTGGAGATGTTAGCAATTAGAGCATGTATTGCATGGACTGTGAATTAAAAATTTTTTTAAATAGGTGATCATACCATTCAATTTTAAAATGCATGTTAACTTGTGCTATGTTAACTCTAGTGAAAATGTGCTCTAAATCTTCTTGTATTTGAGTTTCTATTGTTTTTCCAAACCACAAGAAAGGAAAGGTTGCTTGTGGGATTATAGTTTTACAAATGAGCTTCATGACAAATTGCTTGCCCTCAATCTCAACCCCTGAACAACAAATTGTCGTAATCTGGCAACAAAGATTTAGTTTGACAAACAGTACATCGATTTTCTGTATTACTACCACAATCCCAGCATCACTTTTATGGTCCATACAAAGTGAATGAAAGATTGTGGAAACAGGAGGCCAATTTGTGAGGGTTTCCAGACAACAGAACAAAGAGATCTACTTGTTTAAATCATCTCCAAAGCAACATGTCAGTGTTAAGTGATGGCAGGTACCTTATTTTAAAATGTGTTTTTATATTTATTACATTCATGAGTCAGACAACTTATTTACGTATTCCCGTGATTGAATAAGGTTCACTAAATACCAAAATGTAAGGGAATCGTGCCCAGTCCAATCTTTCTTTCGCAACAACTTGCAATAAAGTCAATAATGCAGTGCCAGAACAGGAATCACTACATATTTTTGTCAGTTAAACTGTTGTTTTAAAGGAGACAAATTATGTTTTTTTTCCAGGTACTTACTTTCGAACTATAACATAAGTAGATCACCAATTTACACTTTGGTCATTGTAAACCGCAATATTAATCTAAAATGGCTTAATAATAGAAACAGGTCCATTGACTTCCTTTTCAAAACTGCAAAACTGATTAGCCACGCCTCTTCATAGTGGCAATTCAACATTCAAAGGATTGTCATTTACGTTTTTATTTTTGAAAAGTGGCTGCATGACATTTTAGACCCCTACATGTATCATGTACAGTCTTCATTTTTCAAGTACTAGCAACTAAGCTCAGGGATGTGGGCGGAGATAGGGGGTAGGTGCTTTTCTAAGCACTTAAGCCTCAGGACAATACAGTATTACTCAAACATGCATGAATCCATCAAAATACAACTTTGAGCAACCTAATGAGTAACCTAACAATAAAAGCTCATTAAAGTTGATTTTGAATATGTCCCCTTTAAATCTACCATAAAATCAATCAACATTATTGGAAAAATATATATATTAAATCAAAGGTCGGCTAGACGTTTGTTTGTTTGTTTGTTTGGTTATCATTCCTGATCATAAGCATGCTTGCCTCTCACCTTGTTTTCTGGCTGAAGAGCTGTTCTGTTTGTTCTCTTTATAGACCAGCTGTTTGATCCACAGAGTTGGAGCAGTTATCTCTATAAGAAAAGAAACATCTTTATTTGGCTCAAAGTACACTGAGGTTTGAGTAGCACAGCCAGCTAGCCTGCACCCACACTCCAAACCAGGCAAACACCGAGCCAAAAACCTGTACCACAAATCAGACCAGGATCCCAGTGTAACAGCGATATGCCTTAGTATCTGACACTGCTTTGACATATGGGCTTTGCTCTAACCCCACAGAGACTAAAGGGTTTGGGCACATCCATTTCTTAGTTATTCTTCCAAGTTTGAGTGGAGAGATGTCTTACTCAAATAAATGCACTCCTACAATTTCTGAATATAATTACTGCAGAAAAAAAATTATGGAGATGCAAATTATGAAAACAAAACTTATATTTGGCTTCTTAGTATTCATTGAACAATATTGTGCAGCTTCTAGTTGTCTGTTTTGTCAGTTATTGTTATATGGGTAAAAAGAAATACACATTTACTGTAGCTATCTATGGTCACTAGTGTCACGATACTAACATTTCAAACTCGGTTTTGACAGGTTTGAGACAACATTTCAAATAATAATATCTTGTTTATTAAACATTGTTATCTACTAGTTCTGATTAAGATCAAGATCAATTTAAAAATAAGTATCTAGTTTAGATACTAGTTTTAGTGTCAATTACTTTTGATACTTTTTATTCTCTAGTGGTAATTTAAAACAGTGTTCAATGACTCGACCTAAACAACCAAAAGAAAACAAAAACAAACAATACAAATTGGTGTTGAAACAGAAAAAAAATAATAATAGTTGTATCTTTTGGAACTCTTAGGGCTGCAAAATCAGCTTAGCTCAACTTCCTCCATCAGTTCAGTTCAGTTCTTATTGATTATTTAGCAGTTTGTATAGTAATAAAGTCAAACATGTTTTCCAAGTAGGAAATGCTGAAATGTCGTACAAATAATACCATCATTTTTAAAAGCCACAACCTTAGCTTCAGTGTTTTGTAAATGTAATGTAATGTAAATGTAAAGACCCATGTTTCAGCCTATTCGACACACAATCTGGCATATATAAGACCATAAACACTAAGCAGAAGTGTAAAACTCTTAGTTTTGTTTGGGACTCACCATCTCCCTCGGGTGGCACGTGGGTCTCCATGGTGGGGGTGGGTTTGGAGCCATCGTCTGGGTTGAGAGTGAGAAAGAAACGGAAGGAGACTACCATTATTGAGGTTAATACAATCTACTCTCCAGAACTGTTGAATGGTGGGATTTGCACATGGCCCGGCCACAACACACAAGACAGACAATAAACATGAACAAACACAGAACATACAATTCAGACTCTTTCATTTGTCCACACTCCACATAAACTCACACAACGATTGGCATTCAACACGAACAATCACACAATCACAACCACACACTTTTACTCTTATGCCTTCAGGAATCCACCAACAATAAAAGATATTTTTACATACAGAAGGCAAACCTCAGCTCCAAACTTATCGTCTTGTGTTTTGATTTCATTTTATTTTATATTGAACATTTTTATTTTGTCTGCCCTTTCTGATGCAGACCTTCGCTCACTTTCATGAGACTGAAGCAAGGAATAAAGCATGCAGCTACATCGTTTTTATGGCTGCCATTTTGAGTCCTTTTGCCACAAAAACTCTAATGTTTGTTTTTGAATTGCTGAAGGTGATCCTGATCAAGCCTCGCAGAATATCTTGGGCTCATCATTCTAAAACTCATGTATATAGAATGTTACTTCCACAAAGTTCAAACTAAATGCATAGTTTTGGTTTTATAAATATACTGAATGAACTTTAGGCCTACATTAATGTATCATTCTTTAAATGTTGTTGATAAATAGTGAAGGCACAGTCCCTGTATAACATACTCACCAAAGTGGAGTTTTGTTGCATCTCCAACTTTCCTTGAGAAAACAGTCAAATCACATGCAAACCACAAACAGCATTGACAAACAGTGATGTCATCTACATTTTGCACATTTTAATTTTAATTATTTTTTTTTAAAGAACCCGCTGAGATATGGAATCTCTTTTTCAGGGGAGTCCTGGCCCCAGAGGAAAGAATTTTGTGCATGTATTTAGTAATTGAAGAAACCGGAGCAGTCAACATTTTGCCTTGAAGTAGAGTTTTGTTTCGAAAAATCATGTAAAATATAATGAAAAGTAAATCTATCGCTTAAATCTACATTGTACACATTTGACACAGACACAAACACGAGAAGTCATGCACAAATCCTGCAGCAGATCTCAGCTCACCTTTTCTGCCTGAGTTCACTGGACCGGGCGGCTTGTCTGTCACCGACCCTGGACAAAACACAACATAAAACTAAAGCCAATGATTGAATTAAAACAAAGGTATTGGACAATTAATACTGTACATTGTTTACAAATGCTGCCTTGGTTAAATACAGAATGTTAATCTGGATTTCAGTAGTTTTGACACATTTAGATTTCATATTTAATTGCTTATGTTGTTTAGGATTGAGGAATTTCCCATGCCACATATTTAAACAAAGTTCCATTGCTCTGGTTTGAATTGCAGTAATTGTTATTTTAATAAATAAACAGCATTTAAATAAAAAAGTAACACCAAAAACTTAAATGTAACTTGTTTCAGGACATTTCTGACAGATAAAAAAAAAATAAAAAAGTATTTTAATAAGACGTAATGTTCTAGTCAAAAACAAGTGAAATGATCTTGTTATAGTAATTGAATAAATCAATTAATCAAAGTCAGGCGATATTTTTTGACTATTTACTAATTTATTTCAGTGTTGCCTGTTACAAGTACCCTTTAAAAATTGATTTGTTGTAATGAAACGCAGGTGCTGCCTCGGACCCCATTGACGTCAAGTGTTAGGGTTGTTTCCCGGGTTTATTAGAGTTCGATGAGCACATTCTGTTAGTACTTAAGGTGGACACATACCGAAACACATTATCCCAACACTGACAAACGCAAACCCGTGTAATCTGCCCCATGTGTGAGCTAAACAGACTGCCCACTCGTACATGCAAGGAACAAGGAGGCACGCAGGGAAAATGTGTTGTTTTTTTTAACAAAAGAGGGAGATATTTTGAATGAACTAGAAGTAAGTTTACTACCTGACAGTCCACTCGTCCCAGCATGAGTTCCCAAAAATGCACGGTAGTTTCCTGTAATTGTACGCGACAGGGTTGATTTCGGTCTCAGTTTGGTGAAGGTTGGAAAGGATCATGATGTCGGTGGACCACAAACCGGCCCCTTTTCATTATATCCCATTATTCAATACATACCTTTGCAAGAAACACTAAACATACAGGATCTAATGCAGGACAGCCTTAGACATCAATCCATTAAACAACAATTTTACCAATGAAAATGTCACGTTGTAATCACGTTTTACTTAATTATATTTTTCCCACTAAATCATAGGTGTAAAATGCCAGCCACATCTCTGTCAGTCGGTCTCAGGGCAGCTGTGTTTACAATCAGATGTACCTTACAAACAGCAACAGTGACTATGGAGTTGATCAATAATGAACTAATGCAAATGTTGACCCAAAATAAACATATAAAATAGGTGTCAATTGATAATGTTTTTGAAATCAAGACGAAACTGTGACGAATTGTCCAGATGAGGGATTAAACAGTCTCGACCCAAAATCCAAAATAAATAGTATGTTACATCTAAATATTTAATGTTAAAGCCCCAGTGCGTAACTTTTTAGCCAAAAAATTTAAATAAAATAAAAGCGTTTTTTTCATTTTTGTTGTTTTTCTGGCACTTACAGAAAAGCACAGAAAAAACATGTGTCTTTACTGTGAGCGGGCTTGCATCGCCACACACCTGACAATAACTTGGCCTCCTTCTTACCATTGAAGTGTTGTTCTTCTTATTACAGGTGACATTCACCTCCAGAAAGTCACATACTGTCAAATTAATGTTAATATTTGAAATAAGTCAACTTAAAATCAAATGATTTTGCTTTAGATTAACATAAAACAATTAAAATGTGACGTATTATATTTCTAACCTTTCCATTGAGCGCTGTTAAAGAACTGGAATGGAAAACGTTTGAACTGAAGAGTGTGTTCAAATAACTTGGTTGGTATTAGACTCACAAGAACTAAAATGCGGTTCTGGAAAAGGATAAAGTGAAATGAAACTATGCACAGCCTGGTGAATGAAGACTTTCTACATCTGTTGAGGAGCAGAGGAGGGCATGCGACCACTTTCACCACTCGGCTCAAAATGTGCTCCATATGTAGCTCCAGTGACGCTGCAATCCAACTCTGGCAAAACGCCCGAGTATTATCTTCACAGGAAAATGACTGTGATTATCATAAAGTGTTCCCATCCCGGACAGACGGCTATGTGGGTGAGACAGCTGGAGAGGGAGCAGGGGCCCGGGACGTTTGGCCATTAGCCTCCTGTCTGACCCCAAGCACCTGCTGTAGGCACATGAAATACACATGTGCCACAGTTCAGCGTTTACAGACAGACTTCTCTAATTGTATCTCAACGACCCCATTCACGCTGCAGACTTCTCACGCTTTCCCCCCCCAACACATTCAAACTCAAGGATTTTGTATGTTTTCAAGTCATATTAAGGTAAATCCATCCAATATTGCCACAGGTAAATGTTTATAAATATTGTGTGTATAGGCTGCATTCACACTCGCACACGTCACATTAAAACTGGGACTAAACCCTGAATAGACCAGGATTAAACCAGGACTAGAATAGAACAGTAAAAACAGTAGTGTGAATGCACGCCTGAGTTGCTACATATATGACAAGCCGGCAGTACGGTGGAAAGAAGTCCTGTTACATGGAATGTACTCAAAAAACAAGAATGGGGACAAATTAACACTCATATACAATAATCCACTTTGTGATAATGTGTGTTGCTGGGTTCTTAATATTTCATAATTCATAAAAAATTCTGGACTATAATCAATGTGTCAGAAGTAGAAGCCACACAAGTCTGAGCTACATAAGAACTGACTGTATTCTTTAATTATTGTCCATGTTGCATTATTGTTTGATTATGTATTTTAAAACATTTTATGTGTTCAAAATAAAAGTTATCAAACTAGCAGTTTAGATTAATATTTTGCACAAAACCTGAATGATTAAAAGTTTAAAGCTGAATTAAGTTGAATTAAGTTGAAAGCGCAATTCACACAGTCTCACAGCTCTGCCCAATCAGAGCAGGCGATGCAGTGCCGTTATGTGTAGAAATCAGACTGCGGTGCATTGGGACGACTTCAATCAGTACTCAGCAACTCATGTGATTTGGAATGTAACTATATTACAATTAAAACCTACTCAAAAAAAGCACAAAATACCCCAAAAATCTACTCAATTAACAGAAACATGAGTAACTTAAATTAGTTACTTTCCACTTGTGTGAGCAGTCGGCCAGTCTCAGGGAAGAAACATCTATTCTGGATTTACCCATATCCTTTGTATCTTCTTCTCTCACATCAACCGACTTAACCTCTGACCTCTCATACATGCAGCTAACTTAATCCTGCACCTGTGATAGGAATGTATAGCCTGTGTCATTTGCAAAGTTGCTTAGCATGGAGCGGATCTGTTCTGATTGCGCTAAACCTACTTTTGAGGTATGGAACTAATGTGCGACAGATGCTTCAAAACCTTGTGAAACCCCACAATTTGGGAAACTCCAAATATTCCCCCAAATTTCCTTGCTTTTCTACCTGAACATACTGGCGTCCTGTTGTGCACGGAGGAGCCGCTGACCGGTTTCCCATCACTCGTGACGCACCAGCAGTATCCTGTCAGCGTATGGCACTGGACCTGGGGCCAATAAAACATGAAACGCACAAATAAGATGCAGATAGATAATATTTCATTAGCCAGCGTTAAAACAACAACACACGGGAATCAAAGCCAAAAACTGCTAATGGGGAACAGTTATTGGACAGACTGCTCTTTGTCTCATGAGCTGGGAATGAGGAGGGGAATTAAGATGAAGGACCTGAGCAAATGTCCCGTCATCGTTACATTCGGGGATAAACATGGCCTCCTGCGGTCTGCGCGCCTGCTCCAGAGCCTGCGTCCTCTCCGAGCGGCATTTCGACTGAACCCCATCTGCAAGACATAGGACAGGGACAAACAGAATATTGGATGAAACGGCTCTATTTACAGATTTTTGCAATTAGGCGTGTTGGTAGCTGTATTTAACTGGTGTAGGTGACTAGATTTTAGTTTTATTTGGAGTTTTGTTCTTGTTTTACTGACAATGACTTTTAAACTTGAATCAATCTAATGGATTGTATAGTATGTATTTGTCGGTTTGTTTGTTTAATTTAGTGTACAATCCTAAACCATCTCAGTTGACTTTTTTCTTTTTTTGGGTCACTCTTTAAAATAAGATTCCTTAGTAAAAAATGTATAATGCATTAATAACCTAGTTAAAAGGCATATGCTATTGCATTTATCACTTGGTTATTGAAAACATTGACTAAGCAGCTTCTTAATGCTCTTACAATGGCTTAGCACACATGTTCTTTGGTTCATGACTTATTAACATGCTAGTAATTGTCAAGTGCTTATAAACAAATAACTAGTGCCCTGATAAATAGCTTACTATAGAACCCTATTTTAAAGTGTTGCCCTTTTTAATAGAATACAGTATATTTGTACTTTGCTAATGGAATAAAACAGTATTTATATTGTTTAGTTAGTGGTCTGTTACAATAACTAACTGACTGCTTTGTAAGGATGAAATCGGAGACATGTCATTACAGTTTGCTTCTATAAGTAACTGTAAAAATAAAGCAGAGTTATTTTTGGCAGCAGGGCCTGTGTCTGCGTCCAGCCTAATTTCATTAATCTCCCCCATCACTCACGCCGACACTGACCACCACAATGTAAGCACACGTCTCCACTGTACACGTGAAACAGTGTGGAGGGGATGAAAGGTTGAGTAATACAGATCTATCAACGACTACTGTTTTCATTGCACTGAGCAGCTTTAGTTAAATACACGTAGACCCCAGGGAGCGGACCAAGGAGCACAGACTAGAGTCCTGCCAAAGACCTGCTCCGAATGCATACCACCTGATCAAAGCAGACCGGACTACGAGGACATAAAAAAGTGACACATCTAGCAGGTTTTTTTTTTATTCATACCTTCATTTAGTCAAGATTAGGACTTTGGAATAGGATGCCCCCGACTAAATGCAGAATATTTAGGGAGTGCTCTGTGCTATAAGGTATTTTGAACCTTTTGAGTCAACATAAAGAGACTACATAAAACAGCGCATTTTCAATTGATATGTTAATTACAACAGGGACTGGAAAAACTAGGGCTCCAATCGACTGAAGGAATTCTTGATCAACTAAAAACGATTAGACAAGTGTTGTTCAACCTTTTTTGAGCCGAGGCACACTTTTTTTGGTTGAAAAGATACAATGGCGGTAGAATATTACCTTTTAATTTAAATCCGTGCCACTATACTGTTCTTTAGTGAGTAAGTAAGTAAGTAAATTTGGTAATGGTGATTGTTGGGTTCTTTTTTGATCCAAAAGTATATTCAGCTAGTACGTATATTCCAAAATAGTAAATAGGTCAATCAAATCTATGTGTGAATCTGTTCAATGCACACAACTGTTCACCGGCACAGTGGTTGAAAATCAAGGGATTAGGCGACTATAAAGGGGGGCAAGGTGTGGTGGCACTGTCCAAAGCCCTCTAAACTATTCAGTATCGCTATGATTCGGCCAAAACTGACCACAAGCCCACCAGGAGTGCATGTAAAACCAAAAATTGATGTAGAAAAGTGCTGGTAAACAGCATCTGCATTTGTAAAGAAGCAGATTAAACTCATGATTCACTTCCAAAACTCCAGTTTGCTCATTTCATTCCTTCTTATTGCTGCATATAAATGCTTAGAATCTCAATAAAATAGTTAGTTGACTAAAGAAATGTTTGAGCAACACCATAGACACCACAGACTAAACGACTAAAGGTTTACAGCCCTGGGAAAAACAGAGCTGCTTTAAGGTTTGATTGCTGAAGTTGCAGAGAAAAATTCAAGACAGCTGACAAATTACCTCAGAGTAAAATTACATTTAAATAGGCCATTCTAATAGGCCAAAGGGACAGTTGTGGAGAAAACTGATGTATTTTAAAAGCATACTAAATTGCAGGTTACAAATGGCCTCAGGTCATTGCTGGTGTTAATAATGGGTGAAATACAATCTGTTATAGTCAGATGAACACTGACTGACTTGGAAACACGTCTGGACATTAAAACCCTCTTGTTCACTTAAATATGTCACAAGTACAGGCTTCTGAGGTGACAACAACAATTAAAAAGCAAAACACTGTATATGTTGGGGGTGTTTGCTAAACATAACATGAACGTATCAACTTGGTAAGGAGAATGGTGTAGTTCAGTATGACAAGCAGACATAAACAACATCAGGCCTTTAAGTCGTAAGTATTTATGGGAAGATTGATTTCTTATTCTTATTATTCATTGGAAAGGGCCATGCTTAACTCTCTTACCATAGCTGCGGCAGAACTGAAGAAACTACTTGGATGAGTGTCGAAACATATTCACTATAGAAACTCAACCTTCTTTTGCTATGGACGCATTTGTGGTCATAAATAATCCAATCTACAGTCTATTTGCAGATTAATACTGGCAAAGCATTCAGCCGTGCCATAGATACTGTGCAGACTCAAGATCGTTGGAACAGTTGAGAACAGTCTGACTGTCTGACTAAAATGTCAACACAATTTCAAATCTATATTTATATTCAACACTGAAATACCATTTGTTGCTGCAAAAGTAGAAAATCCATCGTAATCTGTTTTTCAGACCTTGTCCCTGTTAATTTGCCTCTGGTCTGCTGATGCCATTAAAGCCAGTCACACATCCACACTTCAGACTGCGCCAGTGCTCTTTCCACTATTTCCATTTCACTACTAAATAATCTTGTTATGATGAATTGCATATGACTACTATAAGATTGGTTTGGTTACAGTCCTGCATTTTATTGCTTAAAATTGCATCTATTAACCTCAGCTCATGACATTGTTTGTGTAAAAACAATGGGTTAATAAGCCTGACACATGCAATCATGTCTTTTGTTGATTATGGTTTTGTTGCTAGCGTTTTGTCTTGTAATCCCATCAAAGTCACTCAGCCAAGTCTTTGCCAGAAGTTGTAAACAGAGATTTGCCTAAAGCCTTATTTTCATCATTAAATTTGCAAAAGCTATGAGCTTCGTCTGGCTCAAAGTTCCCTGGAACAGCAGTATGTTACGAAATAAAAATACACATTACCATACAAGAAACTATAGGAATTAATGAAAAAAAAAGCTATTTTCTGTTTTCCTAATAGACGGTGGGCCAAAAGCAGGAGGAGGAGGTGGTAAAGGGGGAAATGCCAAGCTCAACCTTGACTCTAAACCTATCAATCTCAGTGCTGTTGAGTGGCTGGCATCCCGGGACTCTGGATGTGACCGGTGCAGGTCTGGTTAGGTTTACACGGAGACACAGAGGCGGAAAATCAAAGACATCTTCTCAACACTGACCACTGTCCACCTAGAAAACCTAATGTATGGATCACTTTTACATTTGAGTTCACTACAAAACTGGGCCTGCCATTACAGTTTGTTGGGTTCTCAACCTAAGGGGCAGTGCAGCTGAGGGTACACACACGTTATGTACGTTTTTGAGTAATTATTCATGACTTTTACAATGCATTATGTAACATTTCTGGTCTACTACTGGCTTGTCTTCATGAGATGTTATTGCTTTGCATGGAATGTTCAACTATATGGCATTTCTTTTTCCATAGAGACAACACGGACAAGTAACAAATCAGGGGTCTCATTAATAAAGCATGCGTACGTACAAAACTGTTGCGCACGTGGCTTTCCAGGTTAAGTTTAAGGTTGAGATCCATAAAAGGACAAAATGACATGGCAATGAGCTAGAAATTGTACAAAAGCTTTGCTATGATCGGAGCCAAGAGAAAGACGAGAAGTTTGCAAATTTAAAGACATTTTTAGTTTTATAAATGAGACCCCTGATCTGTGATGAGGCGACTCGGCTCAACGTGAGACTACATGTTTTACAAATGATTTTAGAGAAATTAAAACATCTGTATTTGAATAAATGCAAGATAGATGAGTTTAAAGTCATACTGTGGAACATTCTGGACAACTTCTCTGTGGAGCCAGTGACAAGAAAATTTACGAAGTGCACCTTTAAAATGCTAAGTTGAAACGTTGCCAAAATGGAAAGGAACTGTTTATAAATTTCAGAATATTCTTTAGTATATGCTGCAAACGTTTTTGATTTCACAATGCAAATATATACTTGCCAAGGTAGCTCTAACAGCAAAGGTAGGTAAAGTGTGCGTGCAACCAAGTATAAAGCTATTTACAAGGATGCATTTAGTCGATAGATGCTAGTTCTAATTTTAAAATGTGTTTAAGGCACAAATAAGTGTGTGATTTTACCTTTAAAGTCAATATCTTTCACCACTGAAGCTGATGTTGGAGCTACAACCGGCTGATCAATTCTTACCCAGTTTTTACCTGGACAACAAAGACAGAGGAGTGCAGATTTAGCTTACTCATGACGAATTTAGATTTTGTGTCTGGAGTCTAGCCTTATACAAGTTTAATTTGCACCTCGACACCTCCCTCGATGAGCCAGCGTGAGCGTCCTGTCTTTGCAGCGCGCCCTCTGCAGTTCACAGCTGTTCTCGTAGCTGCGGCCGTCGGAACCACACACCGGTTTGCCCTGAGTCCTGGAGCACAGCAGCCCACAGTGACTGTCCCGGTCCCCGATCAGCCACTGCAAACACACACAAAAGGGAACGTGAGCAACACGCACTAAAGAGAATCTGTGAGTCAGGTATTAGTCTGGGTCCATTGTATTGTTGTATCAAAACACTATTTTCTGGCGTTTCTGTATGTTGACACTTGTTGCCAACTATGCTATGAATTCATATTTGGATTTTTCTTTTATACATTATGAAGTTCTTTTCACCATGTTTGTATCTGCTATTGGCTGATCCTGAAAAAGCAATAGTCGGTATTAGTATTGGGAGAGGAAAAAAATAATTGGTGCATCTCTAGTGTTGACCAGAACTATTGGATGTGCTTTCATCCACACATCTCTGAAGTCATTCAAACAAACCCTTTTCTCCATCATCCAGCCATTTCAATACACTACAGTATGTATCATTTTATATTCTGTCACTGTAAACCACAATATTGATCTAAAATGGCTTAATAATAGAAACAGGTCCATTGACAGCAAAAACTTCTTAGTGTCATCTCATCGTAGAAAGCAGTGGATTATCTTTTAGATGTTATTATTTTTGAAAAGTGGCTTAAGCAAAATGTGTCTCGCTTCTTTATAACCCAATGTCAAAGTGCCCATTACTCACTGGGAAATGCAGAATGTTGGAGAGGATGTGGCAGCCAGGAGGCAAATCACTATCATGTGTTTTGGGATTGTCCTGTTGTTCACAAGTTTTGGACTGAGATAAATAAAGCCTTGCACACACTCTATGACATCACCATCCCGCTGGATTTCAGAACTATGTATTTGGGCCTCAGGACTCCTGCCATGAAAAATGGATAAGGGACATTTTAGAACTCTACATGTGTCACTCGGAGTCTTAATTTTTCAAATAATCACAACTAAGTACAGGGATGTGGGCGGGGACAGGGGGAGAACTCGAGCCTCAGTTGCAGGACAATATAAGGATTATTCAAACAAACAGAAATCAATCAAAACACTTTGAGTAAACTAATGATGAGGAAACTCTGTTGTAACAAGCATATTCAAACGATTTTCAATAATATGTCCCCTTGAACAAATCCTTCATTAGCTCTTCTATATCTGTTGGTGTAAACGTAACACAGCAAATAGCAATTCTTTATTTCAACCACATGCGATGACAATTAATACTTTGATTGCGTGCATACCTTAAATAGATTCAAAACATAAACAAGTAAAATTGCATTATGTCTTTTCAAACAGACCACAATCGTTCCTCGTTTGTCCCTCTGACTTCTGTGTTTCACTGTGAACAAAAGCTGTATTCACATTTTGCCAAACCAACACAAATTGGACGCACAATTCTTTTGGCTGTTTCACTTCAGCCTCTGTCTCTCTCTGTTAAAGCCGCAGAAACAAGGGCGTGTGCTGCTTTTCTCTGAAGTCAAACTCAAGTCTAATTTATCTAATTGATCTTTGGCTGTGGATGGGTCGGGGCCTCATGAACACTCAAGTCTTTAGTGGTTATGTTTTAGTGATTAGAGCGTCACTGCTGGACTTCAGCCTCGTCCTGACGGAAGTAATAACACTTGGCAACAGAGCTCAACTAAATCCATCTAAAGCATAAAAGATTTCAGGAGAGAACAATTATGCCAATAACACTCGACATGGACAGGTTTTTTTTTATGTAAAACAAAAGACGAGTGCTCCCTGGATTGTCTGATGTTCAAGGTGTTCCAAGTCATGTTAAATTGTTTAAGGTCTTGAACACTACTCCGTACAAACTGTCTTGCAAATAATCAGCCTGATATTTAGATATTTTGTGGTTGCGGGTTAAATTCTCAAGCCAGTTGTCATGGCACCTGCTCTCTTGCTTCTACTTCTGTTTCTCGCATGGAATGGTAAAAATAAATAATTACTGCACACTCTCTAAATCTGCAGTGGCAGACAGATACATAGATACATGTTTTTTAAAAAGCTCCTTTAGAGCATTGTATGACATTTCCTGTTTATTAAAAATGAAATGTTTCTTTGGTCTGATTATGGCATGTACAAAGCACAAAAATGTGGTGGAAAAACCCATCGCCAGCAACAAATGAGATAGTTTCCATTATTTATCCTCTCCACTTCTATCAATAATCCAGGCTTAGGAGCAAAACTTTGCGACATGTAAACCTCTTTGTCATTATAAATCTACCGTATTTTGGACAACATCAAAATAGTTGCTTAGAGACGGATTTTTCTCTGACACAAGAGCAATCAGAGTGTTTTAGATGGTCACACAGCCAAGCCACTGATGTCATGAAAAAGCTGCATTAAACTCTCAAACAATGAATCAAGAAGTATGAAGTGCTTTAAAAAGATTGGTTACACAAGTCAGTACACGGAGAAGTTTAGCTAAGCTTTGAAAACAGCCATGAATGTCCTCCTTTCTGATACAGCTGCCAATAAAATCATATTGAAAATGTCACTGACACGATTTCACTGGAAAAGTTGAGGCAGGAAATTTAAATGATCCTTAATTCATAACAGAGGTTGAAGTTGATTCACATCATTTTAATCATACAAATCTGTACAAGAATAACATTTGTTCAGCAGAAATAATAGAGTTGACTACTGTATTTTTTTCTTAAAGTGACGGAGGGAGAATCAATTTAGCTGATTAATTGTGACTGTTAATCAGTTACTGATCAATTTAACTAACTAATTTAGTAATCGATGATCATTGAGAGGACTGTACAACAACATGTCATGTGCTGAAAGAATAATCCCAATTATTTCAAAATTATCAATCAATCAAACTTTATTTATAAAGAGCATTAGTTTTACATTGTCCAAATAATCCTGTAGAGATTGTATCGACCTGTAATAATTTATCATTTACCTGATTTTGAACCATTAGCCTCGCTCGTCCTTTCTGTCACGCTGACATCTGCACCAAGGCACAGAAACAACCGTCTGTGATGATCTCACCCAGTTTTTTCCATACAGTTCTCCAATCTCACTGTACTTTTTTGCTTTTTTGTCACTATGGAGTCCTTGTTTTGAGTCTCAAGACTTTGGCATCAAATCCAAGTCAAGTCCCAAGTCAAAGTCAAGCAAGTCCAAGTCAAGTCCTCTGCTTTGACTTTCAAGTTCTTGTCATTGTTGAGTATAAATTTTGAGGAGAAACATCAAGTCATTTTGAGTCAGTCATATCCCGAGTCACTGGCCTTCAAGTCCAAGTCCAGTCCCAAGTCTTAGTCCATTTAGTCAAGTCAAGTCATCAAAACAGTAATTCAAGTCTGACTGAAGGCTGTCACACCTCTGCTATGGATAATGCATCACGGCCAGTGTCTCATGACAATGGCAGGCAGTTTTCCCATGATTCTTAGTGAACAATGTGGACAGAAATGGAAGTGACATATCAGTAGCTTCTCTATTTGCTTATGTCGACAAAATGTTTGCAAAATGATTGAATATATTATACATTGCTGTCTCATTCGTCTAATTTAGCTGCTGTTACCATATGATGATGTAAAGAGCATTTATCTCGAATAGGATAAATGAAAGTCAGGTACAGGCCTTTTAATATATGGTTTAAAAGTGGATCAATTATACGTTTGATTACAACATTTTTGTATTGGAACTGAAGTCACAGTTTTAAATTTGATTTATTACAGCCCTATTTCGGTTTTTTTTTTTATGAAAAGCTGTCAGTATTTTCTATCACGATGTCCCCAGGCGCCACATTTTAGCTTCCTTTTATTCAAATTCAAATAATCCACCACCTGATTTATGATTACCTGTTTCTGGCCTAAAATCTGTATTTCACTTTCATCCAGGGCATTTATCAAAGCAGTGTTGCTTGTAAAAAAAAATATTTTGCAAAAAATTATTATTTTTTGCATTAGTCTACAGTGGTAATAAAATAAAACATTGGCAGTCGCATGTTCATGCTCTGGATTTAATATTGAGTTTGAAAGAATAATAATTTCAAATGGAAACAAGCTGGGAGCAGGTCAGAAAAACATCAATTATTTACCATCCTCTTTGGGATTTTACCATTTAAACAGCTCTGTCTGCGCTGACAGACTTGGAAGTCCTTTCTCTATCTATCATATGATATTTTAATCAGTCATGCCAAGAGCTGAGCAAACATCACTCTAGTCCAAAACAAATTAACTACATCAAATACAACAGGGACTGATAATGGTGCGGCAGAACTTGTTCCTCTGGCTTCTTCCAATGTGTAAGATGGAAAATATGGAGCCACTTCGGCCCCAAAGTGTTATATCATAGTAGCAACTGAAATAAAACGTTTACGGCCGAGTAAATGTTGAGGTCAATGGTGCGGACAGGATGTAATATTAGACTAATTATCGGCTGTCAAAGCTATCAGCGCCAGCAGAAGTCTGTGTGGAAAAATGAGATGGATGTTAGGCCTCATTCACATCCAAACAGATTTAAATACAAGTGAAATATAATATATAAAGCTTGATCACAAAATCATATAAAGAGCAAAGTATAAGAGAATGCCATTTTAAACACAAAATTATAGCAGTTTCTTTCTATTACTACATGGATGTGTATTATGTGAGAAAAAAACACCACGATTTACCAATTATCCATGATTGGAGATCATGACCAAAGAACAGTGAAACAGTGAATTTTTTTTCATTCCCATTGTCTAATGTTACAATTTCTCAAGCTTGTTACGAGCTTAACGAACTCAAACTTTCTGAATGACACAATAATGTGACAAAAACAGAGTTCTTCACATTTAGATGTATTTTTGGACAATAGAATGAATTAAAAAGACAACATCTTCCTTCTAAAACTGCTCTGAACATTATTATTATACGATTATAATGTGACCTAATTAATCGATTATCGATTGTACCTACTTTAGCATTTGAAACCTTCAGCGTAAAAATGATGGCAAAAATGTCAATAAAGTAGGAGAAAATGTCTCAGAAATCCACATGCAGAAACACAAAGCACCTGAAAACGTTGCTTGAAGTAGAAACAGATCGCGGTCGTTACGGTCGTCAGGGTGGTCCCTAAACTGGACGTCTGAAAGTTTTATAAAACAAAGATATTTAGCCAAATACCAAACACACAGCTGCTCCTATTCCTTCAGTGAAAAACCGATACTTCCTTTGGGTCAATACCATTTGAATAAAACATGGCTGGTGATTTAAACAAAAGGCAAGAACACAATGGGGTCCTATTGAACCTCCACTGTTTGGAACAAGACAATTTAATGTGATTTGAGTTTTGGCCTCACAAAGCTATGTTCCTCAGAGCGATGGAGTAAATCCTCAAGTCTTTATGAGCCAGTACAGACAAGGAGGACGTCAGTTTATCACAGAAGGCACGTCCTCCTCTTGGCTTTGTCAAAGTGCACAAACTCTATAATCCTTAACAGACAGAAACATTTGTATCCAAGGAAAAAAAGACTTTGGATGCACAATTTTTATGACACAGGTGTGCAAAAACAAATAAATAAGAGAGAGAGAAATGCACAGATAATGTAAAAGAGGTAAAGGCTAAAGCTCAATGGCACAAAGTTAAACTAGAGCACAATGCTGTTGTGTCCTTGGGCAAGACACTTCACCTCCAGTATCAGGATATATCCAATCCAACTTCATTTGTATTGCACATTTTACAAACAAGACCGTTTCCAGAATACTGCACATAATGACAATATAAAACAGAAATTTAGCTCTAAAAGTCAGCAGAATGAAATAAAAAAAGATATAATTTCAAACAAATGGAACTAGGTCTAAAAATAAAATCAATCAGTACAATAAAAACAAATAAAAGCAGTGAATAGTAGATCAAGTAAAAACTGTACAAAACAAATTTAAAAAATAATAAATAACTCTAACCCTCAAATGAATAAGAGATACAGAGAACCACACAACTCACACGGTGTTAAAAGCCAGAGAATAAACAGTTAAAACACTCTGGTGTGTGAATTGGCGGTAATTAGCAGCACAATCCATTCATATCTCAAAATATTGATGGATGGAGGGAAAAATATAATCTCTGCATCATTGCTGGTATGATGTAGGCCTCATTTAGCGTTGTAAACATGTATAGCAAGATTTTCTAGTGCTTATATCCGGTTGAGTTCCTCTGACTTAAGTGGAGAACGAGGGAAAAGTCTCAAAAATATGATGTGAAGTGAGTCGATTAGTGTGAAATGTTCAATGCTCATGTGCACCAACAAGTCAACACTGAAACCATTTCTCTGGGCGGCTTGAAAACCGCGTTGTGGTCAGTGTAGAACGTATTCGCTGCACGATATGTAAAAGGATACGAGCAGAAGGAGGTGAACAAATACTGGTGGAGGCCGTGGGAACTTTATTTTATTGGCATTGTCAGTGAACTACATTGGTGCAACATAAAACAATGAAAAGTAATATAAACTAGGCAAAAAAGGCACGCATAAAACAATGTGTAAAAGGCAACTCTGGTTCTTCTGAGAGTTCATACTTCACCTCAGAGCATAACTGAGGCAAAGAGGAGTGGTAGAGCTGCATTCAAGCATTTAATCACCAAAATAGTAGAATCACAATTACATTTTTCATCACTATATTGCTGTACACGTCAGATCAGTTGGTGCGTTCCAGTCGTCCTCAGAGCTCGACTGGACCACCCTTCCAACTCAGGATTCCTACTCGGAAACTCTGAGAACATTTCAGAGCTAGAGTTAGAAAGGCGAACATTGTTGCGCCCCGTGTTTGGTGGAAGATAAACACAGACAGCTTCATTAGCGCTAGTGTTATTTTACCTTTATTTAGTCTCTTTGGTCCACTCGCTGTGTGTGGACCGTATCCTGCTCTGCCTTGAGCTTCTGCACTTATAAATGCATGCTTATGCTAATGTTGCTAATGTCTACACGGAGCTAATGTAAACAAAAGCCAAAATTCACACTCAAACATTGTTTTAGAAATTGGAAATGTAATAGCAATGTCCAGGTCAACAAATGAACTTAAATGGACCCACATTTTGACTGATTTGTACATTTTTTGAATACATGTTACTGTAATATACAGGTAATGGTAATTGTTTTTCTGATTTGTCGACTGGAACACAGAAACTCCAATGTTACTCCAATGATGCCGTTCTGTGATTACAACCTGTCAATCCATCACTCAAAGGAAGAATCAGAACAAGCCTATACAATTTTGTGTATATCCACAGTTGTGGTAACTCTTAACGGCTTTTATATATTTATGTGATAACGGTAAATGGCATGCGGTTAGTTCCAAACTTTAATAAGGTCAAGTGCTGCCTGACTTGGTCCTGACTCACAGCACTAAAGGATGTTCACCTTCACAATAACATCATAAATCACAGATCTGGGGTCGTACATTGTCCTGATCATTCTTTAGTCAGAGCATCCCACCCACACAAACCAAGTCCCGTAAAGACAAAACTAAAAGACTTGTAAAATCTGTGGAAAATGTGAATCAAATGTGTGGGATTCTTATCTGAGGTCTCCATGTTCCTTGCTAAACCCATATCTTCACAATAAGTGGTTTAGCATTGCCAGATTAGACGTATTAAAATGAGATAACGATTTGACATGACAATGGGAGACAACTGGTTCACAGATAAAACGTTACAGTAAATCACATGTATTCATTTTAAATTTAAATTAGATATTTTTTTTAAATATATCTTTTTCACTCTGAAGATTAATTTCTTCACATTAGGAAATATCAGACTTCATTGCAGACTAGAGGTAGGAAATATATCTCAATTTATATAATATATATAATATTGTGAACGTTGTTTTGAAGAAATGCAATATTTGAATATCGAGTATATTATTTCTAGTAGAAATGCTACAAGCAGAGCTCTTTAAAAGAAAAATGTTGTAAACTAAGGTTTTTAAACTTAAACTTCAATTCATAAATTTAAAGACATGTTTTAACACATTTCTGTTGGATGGACATAATAACGTCTGAATATCGCTATCGGGACACTCAAATAATTCAGAACACATTTAGAAAATGTTTCTACAGCCTAATGCCTAATAGAATTGCTAATTCCTCTAAATTACTAAAGATTTTATTCCTTTGCTTGTAATGTTCCACAATATGGCATTCAATGTATTTAGCTCAGTGGAGACAAGTTACAGGTCATATCTGTGAAAAGGCATGCCACAGTAGAAAACACATGTACTTCTCCAGCAATAAAGACCCCTGTAATTGAATAAAGGCTTAACTATGGCACATTTCAGGCAAAGCAATAACATCTAAATGGAGAGAAACAACACAAAAGTTGCAAAGTGCACCTTTACACTTTGACGTAATCACTATTTTATTGAACCATTTAAAGCCAAATGATCCATACCAACCAGAATAATACTAACTAAGATTCCCCCAAACCACTGCATACTTGAATGTACCTTATTTAGTTTATCGCTGCCATGTTTGAAGTACTTTTGTCTGGCTTTAGAGCTGATATAATCCCTGCTGTCTGACTCCTGGAGCTGCGTCACCCTCACCATCACACATTGTATTGTAACAGAGCAAACTTCAGTCACTGCACCTGGTTTACATCCAGAGCCCACTGCTGAGGTTAAAGACACTGTCTGCGACCCTCTAAACCAGGCAGGGAAACTCTGATGCGGTTAGACTTTTATCACCAAATGAAATGCCTTTTGCAACTTTCACTTTACTGCGGTCTGGGGACAGTGACAGTAAAAATAACCCATGCCTATAATCAGAATGTAATCACTTGTGGTGGGTTTGGCGAGGACAGTTAGACCCAGAGAGAGAGACAGAAAACAGCCAAGACTTGAAGTGACTGGAGACCTATAAACAATAAACAAACCACTGAAATTAGACCACTTTAATTGAACCACAACTTGAGCAGGAGCCGTTGTTGCACTGGCTGCTCAGATAATATGACCCAATGGCCCAATGTTTGTTTCTTTGGACCCGTAAAATGTCTCAGATGACTTCG
Source organism: Chaenogobius annularis (assembly GCA_015082035.1). Classification (NCBI taxonomy): domain Eukaryota; kingdom Metazoa; phylum Chordata; class Actinopteri; order Gobiiformes; family Gobiidae; genus Chaenogobius; species Chaenogobius annularis. The sequence goes on along the minus strand of BJKM01000067.1, from coordinate 1,686,208 downwards.
ATAATGGAGTTTAAATTGATCCAGTCATTGCGAGAAGTACACAATCGACCGTGTACCTATTGCACCAAACACCGAGTTAAAACGGAGCATTGTGGCTAAATTGCTAGCACTCTGGCCTCACAGCAAAGAAGGTCCTGGTTTTTTTTTAACTTCTGAGGGCCTAGCTGTGTGACGTTTGCATGTTCTGCCTGTGTCTGGGTGGGTTTTGCTCCGTACGTCATGTCAAATCCTCGGGCTAAGGTAGTGTGACCGGTGTACTTTGGCGTAGTGGTAATTTTGTGCTGAATTAAAAGTCAGGGGTCGCAGCAGTACTTTTGGAGGCACTCTCTGTTTAATCTGGTGGATAATAATATAAATATGTGGCGCTTTTTGTCGGTCCAACCCAAACTACAGTGTTAGCACATCTTTATAGCAATAAATTAAAACAACGAAGCCATTTTATGAATCAATATAAAACTGAACGAAACTATAATATGTTTGCAGATGTAATAAAGACAAAATAATAATCAGATACAGGTAAAACATGGTATTACAGAGGACTGACCTCTTCCCAACACATGATTTACAAAGGGAAGTGGCAGGGGCAGAACCCAAATGTATACAGGGGCACAACGGGCGCCACACGAAGAAGAAACGTAGGAAAAAAAAGCGTCTGGGGGATCAACACTGCACAGGGAAACGAGGCATGAACCTAACAGCAACAAACAAAAGAACAGTTTTGTGTAATTATAATGATATATGAAGGGTTACAGTAATCCTGACCATATCCAGCTCAAGGTCTGAAGATGCTCCTGACCCTCAGCGGCATTGAAGGATGAGTCAAATGCAGAGAACAAGTGTTTCTACGGGGACTTGTAAATCTTAATAATCCCAAACGGCCGACTGTTTCTTCTCATACTTGGGACAGACACAAGGACGATGCCGGGAAAAAAAAAAACAAGAGTCAAGAGTTCATGCTGTCTTAAAGTTCACACGTCACACAAGACAAGATGAAAACATGGCCTTAGAAGATAAAACTATCATCTTGAACTAGTAAAATTAGATAATCTGATCCTGGTTTAGGACTGAACCTTTTGAGACCTCTTTGTGAGAGCTATATAACCTTTCAGATGTCAGGTGATCAATGACTTGTTTATCACCTTAAAAGCCACATTATGACAATTTTAAAGAGTGCGTTACCCATTTCCACTCCATTATCCACTTCAGCACTAAATTACCTAAGTGAAAATTACCGATGAGATGAAACTGCGCAAACCACAGCTGTAACGAGTCATTGAACGCCACACACTTAAGTCATCTCTGAATCTGTAGTTACGTTCTTTTAACAGCAAGGGCTAATTGGCATCTAGTTTTCAGGAAATCTAAAAAGCAGATGCCTTCGCTCATACCGTTTCAATTACTCCACGGCAAAAGGGGAACACACGCACACCCCCAAGTCCTCTCTCGTTCGTTCCACCTAAAATGTCTAATTGGGTTTTGTCTTAAAAAGAAGCCTGTAATTTGGCGTTTTCAAAGTGGCTCTTAAGGATGGAGTATGTTCACACAGGAGGTGTAAAGTGTGTGTGGTGCAGAGTGGGAGGCGATGTGCCCAAGGCTTAAAACATTACAACTGTTATCACTGCATGTAAACAGCTCTACAGTAAAGGCACGCTGACCTCACCTAATACATCAAACTCTGCTGTGAACGATGCACTTAAAGACCTGCAAAACACAACAGGGGTGGTCCTTCTAAAAAAAAACCCACACAGACTAAATTAGCTTATTGCGGTGTTGTTGTTGATGTCGTTGTTGTGTGTGTTTTTTGCATTTAGGCACCAGCCAATCAGTCATTTGCTAAATAAATAAATAAATGTTACAAATATGTAGAGAGAGGCATATTCCAATTTAAATCTAAAGGAATTTGAAACGTCATATAAATCAAACTTTTCAGCACTGTAATAGCGTGGTAATAGGATGGCGTAATGACAGATAAACAAACGTAACATGTGTCTTTTCGCATGTAATTGCCTCAAAACACGTCACTTTTAGTTATTGTGCTATGAATTACCATGCAATAAAATACCACCAGCGACACAGTACGAATAGGCAGTGGCATTGGCAAATTTTGTGCATGAATATTTTGCACATTTACCTATCACATTAAACTTTTTACATTCATTGGTTGGTTCTCAATTGGTCTGATCAAGAGGCGATATTGACGGAGTAAAAAGTCTGGACCAGGGAGAACATAATTAAAAATAAAAGGAGCAAAAGTAGAAAATAAGCGAGTGCCATCAGAGAAAAAAAGGAAAGAAAAAAAAGAGGAATTGGAACATATTGAGTTCTGATTTTTTTTTTATTTGTCTTGTTTTAAATTGAGTCCTGGGGTTATTTCTTCCATTGTGCGAATGCCTGTTATGATATTAGTCAGTCCCAATTTCATTTCAGATTCATGATTTTTGGAAAGAACAGTGTAGCGATGAGCGAAAAGGACATTAAACAAAGCACTCTCTCAGATGATTGTAATTTGTACTAACATAGGTCCGTCTTGTTATGTATTAACTGTTATTTATTTGTAATGTTTGCACACTTACAGACCGATGTGGATTAAGTGCTTCATTAATTACAACAATTGCCTCTATATCCTCCCTGTGTCGCGGGGAGCAGAAGTCACAATGAAAGTGCGAGGGGTGGTGGACTACTTCCTTTTCGGAAACGCTCCCAAATCTGATTAACAGCATTCCTCTTATGTCACTAATGCTACGTCTTGGCTCCAGAACAATCGGTCCCCTGAAGTGTGTCCCACATTACAATATAACAAGAAACAGAGAGTGAGACCACACAGTTGTTCATATCAAAGGATCAGCTTAAAAAAGTGTAGTATGTGGTAGTGAGGAGGTAATTCTACGGAGGCAATGGTTCTCAAACTGTGGTGTACTGATAAAGGGACACGGGTTTATTACAGTTCAAGATCGTTTTAACTCCATGTTTTGTTTCCTCTTTTGGCTCTGAGTCGTTTGGGGTTTGATTTTAAGTTTTAGACCATTGTTTTTGTTTCTTTTCAAAGTATATGCTTAAATATACAGTTTAAGTGAGAGACAAACAGTATGGAAGAGTTCAGCTATTTATTGTCCTGTTCCCAAACCAAATCGTATGATAAAGTGCCCAAATAAACAAATAATACTTCAATATTCCATTGGGATCCTTGCTTTGTGTTCAGGGACGTCGGGATTATTCCGTTAAATAATAATCAAAATCAGGGGTGGGTAGAGTACAGCCAAAAAAATTGAAAGTATTTGGGGACAGTAATTATAAGAGTAAATGTCTGGATGTAACAAAAACGTGAAAAACGAAATCATATCTGAAGGAGCGGTGCAAGAAACACAAATGTACAAATCATTTCATATTGTCAAGATAAAGCTTATGTCACTTGTGGATTTGCTCCGGTAAGAGTACTGTCACTTCAATAAAAATATTACTCAAGTAGGAGTAAAAGTACAGTGTCAAAAAGTTACTCCGAGAAGTACAATTTCAATTAAATGTAACTAAGTACGACCCACCTGTGATCAGCAGATAATCATACAAATAAAATAATACTAATCACAAGCAGCAAGCTGTTTATGTGACATAATCATTACTTTTTCATTGAGAATGTTTGATTAAATAAAGCTAGACTTGTCAAAGAACGCAAATTAAGGATTTCAATGTTGTTTGGTCGTACTGCAATCGATTGTGAAAAATCCTAAAATCACAATAACTGAAATAATGATCATATTGTGAAAGTTGTTCAAAACAGAATATTGAGTATGTCTAATATATCATAGATACCGTGGCACCACCAACTAAAACATTAACAAATCAGACAATTGAGGTAAAAAATGTGATGTATAATATGGCAAATTTAAAATTGCCGATGATGATTGTTCTACTTTCTTTTTTTGGTACAGAAGAATGTTCAAGACACTCCCAAATGGTAAATGATTCACTTAAATCCATGTAGGAATCCAGTAACTCAAATTGTACACTTTTTTCAAGGCACAGCTGAAATACGTCAAGGCACTAGTGTCCGGAACACTAGTAGAAAATCAAGGGTTTAAACTGCTGCAAAAGGACCCGATTAAAAAATGAAACAGGAAAAAAACAATGTCGTAAAAATCCAAATAAGGCTATAAAGAGATGTTTCTGCACTTTTGTGGGTCATTTCACGTTTGTCTGCTACTAAAACCTCAACCAAAACGTAATAAGACAAATCTCAGCACATTTCTGTTGGATTGACATAACATCATCTGAATATTGTTATCAGGATAATTTAGATATTCATTCCTCTGATCCGTGAACACTGGAATAACAGTCTGGCTCTAATTACACTGATTAGACTGAGCTGAAATTGAGCATGAAATCCACACACTGATCTGGAGCGGAACAGATTTGATTGGCTGTTGCTCAAGACTCCCTCAATACCATCTGCTGCTATAAATAAAAAGAATATGTATAGCTTGATGCGTCTTATTTATAATCAGCATGAAAGGTGAAATTGTGTATCCAAATAAAAGTACAGTTACTCAACCAGAGCCAACTTAACTACTTAAGAGCAAAAACAATATCTCAACCTTTTTTAAGATGAACCCGACGGCGATTTTCAGATAGAATGATATCGTGGCAGTGGTAATCCATCATAAATGTGCTAATGAATGCCTGAGAAAAGTCTTGTTTGAGGGTCAAGTATCGTGAAACGTGTATAAACTGTAAAATCAAACCTGAAAGCGCAGAAACGATTTGTTATCATCGGTAGAAAATGAGACAACCGTGGGCTGAAGCAAAACCAGGAAAGTGTCAATCATATTTTGTGCCTGATTAAAAGCTGCTGCAGAACGAGTAAATCTGAAATGTTTGTGTTTTCAGACATGCCAAAGTATGACCGATCACTCCTCCGATTCCATATAAAACAACATGGATATTCTCAAACGTTTCTTTCAAGTGACAGGGCTGGATTAGCTCCCAGTATCTTCTCACACCACACAACAGTCCAAGATTAAAACCAGAGAACGATTCTGTCTCTAAATGTCTCTGCGCTTTTTTAAAATTATTGATATCTACAAATCGGTTGTATCTTAAGTTTATCGCAGCTCAAAGCCTAAAAGAGAGTGGCACCCGTGGACACTTGACAGTAATTAAACGGCAAGACAAGATTTTTCTTAGTTTCTCCTTGTATTTTAATGCTAATTTATAATGCTAAAGTTTATGTGAATGTTTTACCTTCTTTTTTGATGTTGTGATTACCGCAATTCAGGATTAGCATGCATTGTTTTCTCCTAAATCTAAATCTTATGGCATTACGTGGGGAAAAGACAAGGCCAACGTGTGGAGTTCTATATCAATACAGAATCAGAATCAGAAAAGGTTTATTGCCATTGTCAATTAACAAAATTCACAAACATAGGACATCCAGTTATAAAACCTCAAATGTACAGGAATAAAATGATGTACATGTAGGGCTGTAATACTTTAATCGCTTAGTCGATCAATTCAGAGTGTGTGTGTGTTCAGATTAAAAGGATTTATATGGGAAAACAGCAACAATTAGAAGATATGGAGTGAGTTAGCTGAAGATTTTGGAGTGAATCCTGAGTTTAAACTAATTTATACACCGGTACATCTATCATACTACTAGTACTTTTAAAGTAAATAAATCTTTGTTTGTTTGTTGCATGAATTCCTATGCAAGTTAAAGTCTTTTGAGTGCAGTTTGAGCCCAAAAGATTTTTTATTCAACCGATGGGTCTAGCACAGCCCTAATAACACACTCACAGATGTCCTCTCTGTGCGTCACTCCTGCACGTACCCTAAGCTCATTCCTAAAGTTCCAAAAGCCTCTTCAGTTGGTCAGTGAAATGTTCATGGTGTTTAATATGCCCTCACAGATGCTGTCACCTGTCTGTGCTGTATCCTGCGCCTCCAACCGCCTCTTACAGGATTAAGCAGTAATGTGTGAGCCTGGTATTTACTTAATGCCTCTAGGACAAAAAGACACTCACCACCTGCATTAGCGCATTACATATGTATCTGTTGCAAGACCTTGGATCAACCTTTATTTGTGGCTCTGTTCAACTTCTCCCTTTAGTTAAGTGTAATTTGTTACCTGACATACTATCTTTTGGCTTTAAAACTATCTTTAATATCCACATACAGTCTTATACTAGTACTGCAATTTTGTTAATTTATGTGATTTTCTTTTTTTTTCTAGTTTCAGTACTTTTTTGTATGGATTAGTATATTTTTTTCTTTTCTTTTTTTAATCACCCATAGCACAACTTTGTTATCTGGTTGCTCTTATTATTACAATGATCAAATGTATTTTATTATTATCTGGGGGTTCTAAATGACAAAAAATACACAAAATAAAAGGCAATTTCCATCAATGAAATAAGATGACACTGCTGTAATGTAATGGGGTGTAAAATATACTTTCTATTGGTGTTGTATGAGTGACAATGTTGGAATTTCCATTTTCACATCAACCAAAATTGATCCCTTGTGTCTTTTTTCTGTTCATCATTGGAGCAAAGCTGTGAAATAAAACATGAAATAATCCAAAAACCACAAAGTAAAAATAAAATTACCTAAACATTACCGCAAGTAATAAGTTTTGGTTTGACTCAGCTTTATAAGGTTACAATGACTAATTTCCCACTAATAAAAAAGTGCATGATCTGGATGCATCATCGTGCCTTTGGGGGAAAGTATCAGCATTGAAAGTTTTGAAACAGCGCTGAGAAATGATCAAAACATTCACAGGAGATGATGCGTCTGTAGCAGACTTTACATCCAAATCTTTTAACAGAGTCTTTTTACCATTTTGTATCGACAAGAGTCAATTAAGTCTTTATAAATTTTGTTGGATTAACAATTCATCCGACTCAGTGAGGAGACGTGTCATTCTGTCTGTCTGTCTGTCTGTATGCTTTTATTATCATCAGTGAAAGAAGTACTCGATTTTGTCACTCAAGTAAAAGTAAAGCTACAGGAGCAAAAAAGTAAAAGTAAGAGTAGCACATATAAAATCTACTTTAATGTAAAATATACATTAATAGTGAAAAGTAAAATCATTTCATATTTTTTTTTTTTGAGTTAAAGTATTAAATGTTTCTCTTTTTCTACAACGAATGACATGATTTTGATAGAGAATTGTTAATTTTATATGCATGTTTGCTCAAAGCCAACACTTGAACTCAAAACCTTTAGGCAGAATACCACCATGAATGTGCTCCAAATAAACCCTCAGACCATATAAAAAATACAGATACGTGCTCTGCATTGTTGTGTTGTAAAAGTAAAAAGTATCCACAGGGAAAAATACTTAAGTACAGATATCTAAAACTTTTACTTTTGTTTTTGGTTATGTTCCAGAGCACATTGTTCGCTTGTACTTCCTGGAAACAGATACTGTTTTAAGTGGGCTGTTTACCAAGATCTGCAAAAGTGCCAATGAAAAGCCTCCAACTGTAGGTGCTGCTGATCACAATTGATACGTATTGATTTCCAAGTCCATTAATCACAACGGAATGTCAAAATGTCTCCCTGGAGGACTTTCTGAACATGATTTATACACTCAGTTTTGCTATAACAAAGTCCTTTTGTCTGACTTGTAGCACTTTGCCTCTGGAAGAGCAGAGTTTGCAGATGAAATGTAGCAGCAAGTGTTAAAGACATAATAAGCCTCACTGTAACACAAAGCGACACTTTCAGTCAAGCAATTGAGGAATGATAACGGCGCTTTCTATATGAACAAAATGCATCCATAAAGCTCCATTGTCTTATAGCCTATTTGATATTTCAAACAAATAGGCCGAGAGGTTGAAAGTAAACATAATATGGGGTATCATAAGAAATATTATAGGCGTACGTTAAAGATGTGTTACAAATATGACAGGGCCAATATTGGTTAACATTCCAACAATACTTTTGTTTTTTAACTATAAAATACAATACTGGTTAAAATACCTTGACATATCAATGCTGATCTATTCATCTATTAGGCCCTTGCAACCTGAGCTACACTATAGGCTGTGCTTTTATTGACGGATGCTGATGTTTAGGGCGGCTGAACAACTGAACATTTATCATTTACGTCAAATTGAAATTAAACCGGGTTTGGTGCGCAGTGAACGTACTCACCCTCGAGCCAGGCTTCTGTGCGCACGCGTAGCGCAGGTGACAGAGGAGCAGAGGTGCGAGGACGTGACACGACGTGAACAGGACCAACGTGGACAAGAACATACTGTGAAGTGGCGCTCGACGAGCAGGCACGAGCAGGTGACGTTCAACAGGTCCCGCGCGAGGAGACAGGACCAATAATGCTCCAAAGTATCAGTCCTCAAGAAGCGATGTCACAGACTCGTGTCCTCAGGGTTTATTCACATAATGGCACGCGCGGGTTGAGGAACTTGGCACCAACCATTTTAGTGACTGTTTTATCCGCGGAGCGCGCGAGAGTCAGCTGTACATCGCATCCACAGGTCCAGGCTCCAATGCGCACTGAATTTAAAAGCAAAGGTGGGAACAGCGGCGCTGACGGACGCGCAGCACGGTCCAATAAAAATATCAGGTTTAAAACCACGCCCCAATGAAGTTGGATGAAGTTTGCAGAGCTGCTGTGGTCAGTTGGACTAGAGAGAGAAGAAAGGCAGCTGCGTAACCTCAGCCAAGGACCAGGGGAGAAGAACAATAACTGGGCAATTGTAAGGGTCAATTTTAAGTTTCTAGTGCCCATTCACAAGCAGAGAGTGGACTATAATGGACTGGTGACATTTAACCTGCCACTCAGGCCACAATGAACAGATCCATTGATTCAGGTCAATAGCTGTCACAAAAGTCATGAAGCATTAGAGAAGACTTGACTGTGTTTGGGAAGAAAAAAGATCTGTTTGTCTTAGAGTGAACAAATCGTAGTTACTCTATACGGTAAAGACACTTATTTAAAGTCCTAGTGTTCTCAGAGTTAAGGAGACAACTCTGAGGTTTGTTGTGCAAGCCAGTACATGTTCCCCTCCCGTAAATTACATTTGTGTCATTGCCAGCAACTGTCGAACCCTTAGTCCCCCATGTGTATCTTGAGTGTGTCTTTGTCTTCTGTGTCTCTCATTCCTAGTTTTATTCATTAGCATTTATTTATACAATTCAGTACTTGTTTAGCTGCATGTGAATGGTGGAAAACATGTCACCATCAAGTAGATTAATTCAGCCTTGAAGTGCATAAATGAGCCGTGATGTTCAGCAGCTCAAAGAGATGTAACTGTAACTTCAGTTTTTCTCTGATCTTTTCATTACTTTCACAATGAAGCTTAGTAAGAACAAGTTCAAAAGAATCTGTGAGCCCAGTGAGTGGGGTGCAGGTGTCCGTCAGCAGAGGCCTTTAGGAGAGGGCCTTGCGGTCACTGTGGAGGGGTCTGCGCCCTCTGCTTTGTCTAAGGGATATTTTTAAACAGCACCCAATCACAGTTCAGCGCCTTTTGGAGTGGCCTGCTGAAGAGGTTTTAATTAGAGCTATTGAGCTCGGGAATTGGCACAATTAGGGTCAGCATTAATGATGTGTGGGCAGTGCTTTCACACAGAGACGAGGGCATGAAAAAGAAGTGGCATATTTGAATTCTTCAGTAAATGTACAATCAGGGGTATAACATCAAGAGATTCCAGATTAGAATAACGGTAACGGAAGAGAACACAAGACAAAGTGACTCATCTGGTTGTGTGGATGTTGATGTCTTAAGGCCCTCAAGGATTTAAAATCCCCTGTAGGCTATTTTGTCTACCAAGTCACATCAAAGATATGACCTATGCATCAATTTACATGTTTTATTTATCATAAAATAAATGAATTCACACAGATCAGATGTTTTGTTCACTGTGGCCCTGAGTCACAATGTGAGTCCCATGTTCTACAGCAGTGGTTCTCAACCTTTTTCAGTCACGACCCCAAAATAACAACTGTTGGCATTCGCAACCCCCGACATAAAAAGTAGGCTATACTCCCAAAGTGATAATGTGGCCTCATGTCTGATGTTTGATTTCATTTTGAAGATATAAACCTAGATAAAGTACTTTGGTCAGCCAACAAATAATAATCTACATTTGCCACGCCATTTGAAGGGTGTCAAGCCTTGTTTACGACTATTGTATACATTTTACATTTTTCTGTCATGGGGGTCTTGGAACCATTGTTCTAGAGGAGCACCCGGAGGAAACGTGCAGAACAAAAGAGGAGCATGCAAACTCATCACTGAAAAATCCAGGAGAACTCTGTCTAACTTTACAACAGCGAGATCTGTATTAGTCTGTGAGATCTTGATTGAGGTCTAAAAGTCCAGAGGTGAGGCAGAGGAGCGGGCACAGGGCACCGGAGGAATGTTAACGAGTCCAGTTTCTATCTCCTTCCATTGGGCGCTCACTCTTAACAAACAGGTCTGTGTGAGGCTGAGGGCTGTTTAGGGAACGCACAGGTTGACACTTTAATTTTGTTGTCATTTGGCCGCACATCAAAGAAACCCTCACTAACATAAAGAACTGAATGGACACACTCAATAGATCTGTACTTCCCAATTACTGCTGCGGCCCATCTTCCCCCAAAGGATTACATTGGCACATACAGACTAAATTAGCAGGTGTCTGTGGACCGAACACATGGGATGAGGGCCACCCAGAGACGGGCCAGCCCGCAGCGGGCGCTCGCAGATGTTCACCACTTATGCCCCATGGACAGTACACACGCAGTGGGATAGACATTAAATAATGAGAAGGAGTTAGAGTTCAAATTCAAAATATACTTTACATGTCCGGCTTTATTGGAACCGTGAAAGTGCAGACTATTATTTTTGGGATCTCTCATGGTATACAGTATATCTGTCCAAGGAACTGATTCTTTAAATACTTTTTGGCATTCACCTGAAGGATTTAGCATATCACAGAATCTCAAGCTAAAAGACAGAACATAGCCAAGATTACAAAAATCCATCCATATACAGGCTAAGAAATAATGTTTCCATTTTTAGTCCCATTTGAGCCAATACGGTTGTCTGACTGAGAAAAGCTGGTGGCTGGATGGAAAAATTGGAGGTCACATAGAAAGCCTTCTCCTTTAAAGTGTCATCTGGACTTGATTTTATAAATTCCACATATTTTACATGTTCTGGCTGCAATCTTCACTTGCTCCTGAAACAAAGTGTACATTTGGCAGTAAAGATCAGAGGAAGAGCCTCTATAACAGAGAACAAGAGAAGTGACAGCACAAACAAACAGCAGCGCTATGCGCTCAGAGAAAGTGTGAAAAGGGCCATTGAGCCTGGTCTGGTGTCACACACCTGCGCGCTCCATTCACCCTCTGTTTACACACTGTCATACACAATTACAGCCCTTCGCCTGTCCTCCTCGGCCCCCACTCTCTCGGCCCTTATGGCTGTCTAATTGAGCATAGCGCTCAACTGATTGAATCAACAGCTCTGTCTCAGGGACCTTTCCCCTGTGCTGAGGAGGGGTCTGCTCCGCTCTAGGACGGTTGTGGAGGGGGGCAGTAGCATAGGGTCAGGGGGGAACTGTTGAAAGTGTCCAGAGAAGTGTCCTTTCTGTTGGCAAACTCCAACTGGAGATGTGAAGAGGGGGCACCCAAAGGTCCCTGTCTTCACAGGACCAGCAGGGCATCACACAGATGCACATCAGGCTGGACTTTCTCACACTCGCTCTGTCAGGTCTTTGTGTGTTCTCACATTGATCTGAAAATATCTTATAAAAATAAAACTGCTCCGAGTCTCATTTCACATGAATCTCATTGTGTCTTGGATGGATTATCACAGATTGTCCATGAATCATTCTTCATCCTTCATTTTTATGTATTACCATGTTAATGGTCAGTTGCAGAAACAAAATATATTGCTCTATATATCCTGAGTCTGGTCTGTGATTGAATAATACTAATTAATAATAGTTTTTTCTGCATTTGATCCCTGTCAATGCCACATGGGGCAAATTGTACCAGTGGAACCAACTGGGAAGACATTCCAATTTCACACATAAAGGCCCCACTTGGTTCAGGAATTTAACCTGGCATCTTCTTGCAGTGAGGCAAGTGGGTGTATGCGAAAAGAACTATGTTTTTTGTCGCTTTAAACAACTATTCAACGGAATAAAGATGTTGTCGTATATCTTATTGTCAAATAACATTTGGATAAATAAACCAAGCTTTTGGCCCATTTTACACCCCAATAACCATCTATTCACCTCTGTTGCCATGTTAAACCAGGAACTAAAATAAGCTTTGCCAAAATTTTACCAAAATAATGTTTTAGTTTTATGGAAGTTAGTAGTCTAACCTGCATTTAGGCAAATATAAATAGTATTACAATTTACTCTAAAATGATTGCCTCATTACAGAAATATTCTCACCTCTTGATGAACCCATGTCCATCTGTAGAGAGGAGCATGCCCCTCCAAAAAAACCATTTGTCTGCACCCTCCAGACCCCATGCCCCTAGTTAACAAACCATGGCCCGCACGTTCCTCTGGTCACTGGTTTCACACTGTCCCCCTAATACGACTCATGGGAGGGGCCAATTAAACCAGCACTGTCCCCCGTATCACCGCCACATCACCCACCCTCCTCCACTTTGGGTCAGGAGTTTAGTGGGTCGACAGAAAACTTCAGAGTGACACAGTTATCTAATCCTGGTTCAGATCTGGAACTGGACCAGACAGGTCTTAATGCATTCATATGTGACACTTCATTGTAGTAATGATGGGCTAATGCTTGAGTCATGAAGATTTTCCACATGAATTCCTCTTATACCAGAGAAACAAATTTGGTGTGGCTTATGTAAAACAAGCCCGAAAAGAGAGGGATTGTGAGACTTTTTTACATCAACATCTTAACATCCATAAAAGAAGACAGAAAGAGACACATGCAAACACACACAAACCCCCCTACCTCCCACATGCCCTCGCACACAACCACATTCGCGCTCTAAAATAATGAATATGAGGCGTATAGATGAACAATAGGTGAGAGCAGCCCGCAGCCACAGAATACTGACACAGAGGAGGGATGAGGCCAACCTCCGTCAGGACACAGGGCCCAGAGGAGAGATGAGGCAGGGACACCAAACCTCCACCAGGGGTCCACGAGCCAGGCCCCAGTAGCTGACCACTGCTCCTGGTACAGAGGGCTCCACAGAGGAAACACTGGTCCTAAAAGTGATAACAAATTATTAAAAAACTAAAAATATGAGTTGAAGCTAACACCTAGAATATAGAATAAATAAATGAGCCTGCTCTTAAAAACATAAAGGTTATATACACATCTTTACCAATAGCAGTCAATGTATTGTAAATTGATTAATCTGATTCCTATTATGAAAGACACCCAGTGATGCCATGCAGCCACAACCTGCACCCTTTAAAACACTACTGAAGATCGCAGTGCCATCTAGCTGCAGAGTCTGAGATTGCATTCAACATTTCTCAGAGGTTTCACTACATTACATCACTAAGTTGTTGCAAATCTACATTGATCATGATATAATTATAAATAATATATAAATGCTTTAACAATGCCAGATTCAACTCTGAACTCTGGAGGAGATAGACTGGAGGAGTTATAGACTGGAGGAGTTATAGACTTTAAATTGTTCTTGTATTGTTGTTTTGTCTGTTTTTAAATGTTTTATATGGATCTCTTTGAGTCTAAAATAAATCTTGATTGACTGATTAACTTATTTGCTAATTGTGCTTCACAGTTAAATGTGACATTAATTAACTTTTTATAAACAACAATTTATTGCAGAGGAGTGGCTTTTGTCTTGGCACATTCTTGAAGGTTTCGTTACGTTATGTTTGATCTACCAGTCACTTCAAGCGATTGCCTCCCTTCAGTAATCAAAGCTGTGTCAGGTGAGATGAGCCATAAAGCCTTACATCTAGGCTATGCTTCAAAGAGAATGTAGCGCCGCACAGTGGTTCGATAGGGTAAAAAACTGTAACTAAAAGCCTTGATAGTCCAATATCCTACATTTAACAGCTTTAATCAAAATTGTTTGATTAATGTTATTTTTATGTTATTCTCCACTTCCTATACTAGTCTATGTGAAAGGAAATAAGCCAGGGGTCGTAAAAAATCTTGAGTTAAAGTAAAAGAGTGAACCTATTAGTGTTTTTGCTCAAGGGCAAACACCATTAAGTCAATTAGCCGCGTGTTCTTTGCGCGTGCACAGGCGTGTTTAAGTGCTCGTGCCGACTAAAAGGCGCTGCATGTGTCGTGCATTTGGCTGCATATGGTACATCCACGGAATATGTGCAGAGAGACATGTCTTCAGCTTCTTTTCCAGCAGGAGGCGGAGCTACGGAGGGGCGATGATGCTGAGGCTGAGGCAGAGCAGGTGCGCGCCGCGGATGTTTACTGCGCGCGATCTGCTACGGCGCAGCGCGACCCCTTCACCACAGCCTGCCTTTGACGCCGACAAATCAACACATATCGATCTTACCTGTTAAGCCTTTTTAGTGCGTTCTTTTTCATTGAAGCTTTCACTGTTTTCGCGGCGGTGCGGACTGACAGGCTGCGAGCGTGAGGTCCGCCGTCTGTCGCGATGCTGCGCGGGATGTGATGCTCCCAAAGCGGCGCCGCGGCCTCAGCCTTTCCGCCTGGCGTTATTATTATGCGGAAACAAGGGGCAGTGCACGGAGAACAGGGGAACAAAGCACCAGCCGCAGCAGCACTGAGACGCGCGTACACACTGGCAGGTTAGTACATGTGGCATAAAGGGCTTATATTTGTGGATATCATTTTCTTTGACGCTGACATTTTACGCTTGGGCCTATTAATAGCAATTTGCTTTAAGATGTATCTGAGGCTACCCATGTCCACTTTCCCATGTTATTGAAAAGTCATGGGCGAAGTGTTCATTATAGATCCTCACGTTTAACGTTGCCACACCTTCTGCCTGACCATAACAAGCTAATTAATGTCATGGCTGGGTTCAGGGTGCATTTGTAGGTTGATTGAGTGATGTGGACTGAAAAAATACGTCTGCGAGTAATCAAATCGTCTCAGCCCAGTAACTTCGCCCAAAATAGCGTCTCTATAAAAAGGGTAGTGGTGTTGCCGTGCGTTATGTCACTTCCCTAGAGGCCAGATATGTCTCATCTGGAGTGTATGAATCTGTGTTTTCTGCATGCATGAACTTGTGTCAGGACCATCCCCCCCAAAGACTACACATAGAAGAATAGGGGTGCAGGGAACAGCGTATAAAAGTAGCCTACCATTAGACAATGATGATGTACAGTACATTTTAGGTTTGTTATTTTATGCCACTGTGATAACAATTGTATGTGTTCTGTGATTTTATTAGATTTGAGATTAGCTATACATAGTTACCCTTATGAAAATGTGAATGTATTCTTTATTTTGTTTTAATTCTAACTACAGCTGAAAAGTAGTATGTGCACAGGAAAATGTTTTTTTACCAACAGTACACATTTTGCCATTCATTTGTCTGCCTCTCCTTATATATAGCTTGAATGTTGTCATCCTAATTGAATTTTTCCTCATTTTTCTTCCATGTGTCTCCAACCACACTCGTGCCCCCCCTGCAGTCAATCATGGTGGACCCTTCGGAGGCAGAAGAGCAGACCAAGTGCAAGAGTCCGAGCGTGGCAGCTGAGGACCCCCGAGTGGCCGACCAAAATACAGACGACGGCGACGGGACAGCAGAGGAGGACGGGGACGCCTGTTTCCAAACTCCACCCACTGGCAGCGCTGAACCGAGCCCCTGCCATACTATATCCATCCCAGAAACCCCGTCGCCCCAGTTTGTCCCGTCGCCACAACCCCCACCACAGAGCGAGCAAGATGTAGGACCCAAGCTGCACCTGGATCTGTACAATTTCGACTCGCCAGCTGCAGAGGGAAGTCGCTACGTCCTGACCAGTCCGCGCTCTCTCGAAGCGTGTGCGAGATGCGGAGTCAAGCCGGTGGAGTTGCTGTCGCGCCCCTTGTCAGACTTTGCCAGAGAAGCTCCCGGAAGGTCCATGCGGGTCGCGACCGGGTTGTTTGAGGTTTACGAACGGGAGAGACATGCCAAGCTGAGGCAGTGCAGGGAGGAGAGGGAGAGGATAGTGAGAGAGGAGAAAAGGAGGATCCTACAAGCTGCGGTTAATAGTAGCGTGTCACCTTCTCTGGAGCACAAAGCATCGCCTCCAAAAACAGTTTCAGTTATCACACCACCGGACAGCGGACCAACCTCAAAAGGGACAAGTCCAGGTCCAAAATCCACTCTTTTGTCCAAGTCTTCTGTCAACAATCTTAGCACTTCTCCGAAATCGACCCAAAATGGTACGGCCAAAATTGGATCTACAAGCTCTCTGGCATCTTCAAAAGGAGGTTTCCAAGGATCTAGGACCAAAGCTACGGAGCCTGTCAGACTGACCCGACAAGGATCTACAGGTCCTCCCCCAGTTTCGAGGAAGGCCTCTGGGGGTAAACCTCCAAATACATTTCCCAGATCAACCCCAAAACCACCTGCTTTTCCTAGAGCGAACACAACGCTAGCATCCTCTGTGTCTAAACCAGCTACCACTCAACTTAATGGGGTAATAGGAGGACACTTTGGACAGCATAATGGACATCTTAAAGTGCGAGGTAAAAGCCATTCACTGGAGTCGTTACAAAAGAAAGTAGATCCAATTTATTCGTCGACATCTACCAACACAACGAATACATGCACCTCTTCAGAGTCGGGTGCGTCTTCTTCCTATAGTTGGGACGGAACCAGAGATCACTGGGCAAAGTTTTCCAGTCCTAGAGCGCGCACATTAGCGACATTCAATTCCCTAATGGGACGAAGTCTAAGTTTGGGAGATCTAAGCCACTCCCCCCAGACGACTCAAAAGATAGAGCGCATTGTGAAGGAGGTGAAAAGAAGAGGTCTCAAAGCGGTTTCGGAACGGGACAGGAAGATAGCGGCGTTGATGCTAGCTAGATATCAAGAAGAAGATATTATGAGTCAAACCAGATTCGTGGCGCATCTTCAGTGGGACAGTGAAAAGAGGATGGAGGAGTTTCGGAGGGAGCAGGAGGAAAGGGACAAACAGAAGGCGGTGCAACAATGTCAACGAGTTTGGCAAAATCAAATATCTGTACGGCAACAGCGACTCAGCCAGCAGGAGCGCGAGGCTGCGGAGGCCAAGCTGAAACAGGTCGAGGAGAATGAGGAGAAGTGGAAGGAGTTAGCAGAGCAGCAAGAAAAAAATCGTTTGTTGAAGTTGCAGCAAGCAGCCAGAGAGGAAAAGCATAAGAAAGTATTGCAGGAGCAGAATCTTAAGGCCTTAGAGGAGGAGCGAGCCGCCATGTTGGAGCAGGAAAGGTTATTGTTGAAAGAAAAGCTGACCATGGCAGAGCTGAAAAGGCAGGAAAAGGAGCACCAAGCACAAGAAGAGAGACGAGGTTTGAACAAGGCCGAAAGGAGAAGACATGCAGCCATTATTCAGGAGATCGCACGTAGAGAGGAAGAGGAGAGGGAGGAGGCCAGGAGGCAAGCCGAGGAGAAACTCAACCGATCGCTGGAAAAATACGAACAGATTGTGGAACGTAGAGGGCAGGAGTTGAAGGAGAAGGCCAAGCGAGAAGAGAAACAGATTCAGAAAGCACGCAAGGCTGCAGAGAGGCGTGAGAAGATTCAACAGCAGCAGTTTGCGGCTAAAGTTAAAGAGGCGGAAAAGAAGGCTCAGCACGCGGCGTTAGTGGTGGAGGAGCGGGCGAAGGAGAAGGCGCTGAAGGCGGTTCAGAGCAGACAGGAGAAGGAACGATTACAGAAACTTAACAGGCAGAGAGTGGAGGAGGAGGAGAGGCTGAGGAGGCTGGAGCTCATGCAGTCCATCGAGAGGAAGCTGGAGAAGAGTGAGCAGATTTTCAAGGAGAAGAAGGCCGTTTTGGAGAGCGCCCGGTCGGTAGCGAGAGCGTCGTTCCACGTGCGGGACAAAGTGAGAGAGGAGACCAACATGCGTACGTTTGATAAAATGGCACTAGAGGCACAGCTCAAAGCGAGTCTAAATGATAAATAAACTACAGACCATATTTCACCTCCCTTCACTGTCAAACAGCTTTACCCTATTTTCCAACTTCAGTGTTTTTCATATCTTAACCCTTAATTTTCTTACTTTTTAACATTATAACATGGCTGTAAAGCAGACTTTAGCTTTATAATAGCCAATGCGGGACATACTTCATTATGGATGAGTGCATAAACAGGACCGTCCAGAACAACACACTTCCACTCTGCCCTCTCCACTGCCGCAGCCACTGGCCTGAAAAATGCACTGTTGAAAAGACTTATTGTTAACCAGGAAGCACAAGTCCAGGATACAAAGCTTTTAAGAGTCCTTCTGCAGGGCACGAACAAGCTAAAAAAGGAAATGGTTTGACAATGTGCCCTTGAGCAAAGTTTCTTAATGACATGATGCAGTGGGCCGCCTCTGCAGAGAAATAGCCTCGAACCACTCACATGTTGTTCTCAAAGCTGACGATGCAAAGAGCCCCGTGCTGCTGACCAATCAACATGGGAGTTCACTTTCTGCCAACATTATTTAACACGGCAAAGGGCTCCCACTGCAGCAAAGAAGGGCCCAGAACCGCTCAAATCCAGTGTGCCTGGAAGCATGTCAAGGTCGATAACAGGTATGACTTTCCCCATTCAGAAGGGCAACAGAAATAAAAGCGCTGCTAAAACAAAATGCGATAAGCACACACCACAATGTTTTGACTGGAGTAACAACAAGGAAAATACAGTTGTTTTTACAGTGTGTAATTATCAACAAATGTAAATTCAAATAAAATGCAATTGTAATATATAGCCTTTGAATAAATTAATACTTATAATAATTATAATAATAATAATAATAATAATAATAATAATAATAATAACAATAATAATAATAATAATAATAATAATAATAATAATAATTACAATAATGTATATATTTCTTTGTTTAGCTGCTTAACTTTAGATATACACCACAAAAACCCTGGATCAAATAAATTAAATATGCCGCTATTATTCAATTTGAAAGTGAATTGACAAATCCATTCATCAAATTGACAGTAAAACCCATTTTTTATGATATACATTCAGAAAAAGAATGCTTTGCCAAAACAACGTGCATAAGACCACACATTACAATGTTTGAATTGAGTAACCAAAAGTAAAACGAAGTTGTGATTACTGTGATTGTTATACTATTATAACTCCAATGAAATAAATTGGTACTTTAATAATATACATATTTCTTTGTTTATCTTTAAATACTACCGAAAAGTTTTAGCTCCAAATAAATGTACTTACTCATTTTTCATTTAAATGTTTAATTATTATTATTATTATTATTATTATTATTATTATTATTATTATTATTATTATTATTATTATTATTATTATTATTATTATTATTATTATCATTATTATTATTATTATGGTAAAATAAAGGATGCTATTAAGTGAATTTACCAAAATCCCTCAATATGAAATATTTAAATAGAAACGGATGATGTCATGTTTTATTCATTAATTAATACATTTTTGGTGTAATTTATGCTTCTTCCTAACATTTTGAGGACCAGATATATTTTGTTCTAAATTGTTAATCGCTATGGCAACAGTCCGTTTCTCATCATTCTGAAACCCATGGATGGGCTTGTATTGAGCTACTGAAACAGCTTTCCTCTCGAATATTCTGCTCCCGTCTTCATGCTCGCCCTCGTGACAAATGACCAAAAACACATGCTCGTGCAAAATCCTCTGCATCTGCATTAATCCTGCACTGTCAGAAAAAAAGAGATGCACATACGGACTTGTGCCCTCTGAGGCCGCCGTTGCCATAGTGATAAAGGGATAAAGCAGTGGGCGGTAATTCACAGAGCAGAGAAAACGATATGCCTGTTGTAAATTTTGCATAGCATCATTTTTGTTACGATTATTGTGAGAAGAACAACACGATTTAACGATTCTTCACGATTACTGAGATCACGACCAAACAACAGTAAAATCTTTAATAAAAAATAAAAAAACATACTGTAACTATTCCTCATGTTTTTTGATAAGGAAATCAAACTTTCTGAATTACAAAATAGAGTTAATGTGACAAAAACAGCCAGTTTAGATGTATTTTTATATTCATTAAGACTTAATTTGTAGAGTTAAGCTTCTGAACTTGTCACAATTATTATTTTTAAATTCTTATGATTGTAATGTTACCTGAATAATCACAATAATCGATTAACCAAATAATTTTGACATCCCTAGCACTATGTCATAAATTGCTTTGTCGTCTTCTATACTGTAGTGAGCTCAATATGGGACCTTTTTGTGTTTTATTTGCATGTTCTCTGAGTGGTCTGTTTTCGGAGGATCTAATACTTGCACAGTAGACACATTTTCAGGTATTTACTTTAGACTCTTAATAGCTCTATTGTTTGAATGATTGGGTCAAATTTCCAACCTGGATGCTAAAATGAACCTTAACTTTACTTGTACGTAGGGATGAACAATAATATTGTTTATTGAAATAGAAAGGGGGGTTAAACAATAATCGTCCCTGAGATTTATATTAGATGTCTCCTCTTAGGGCCTGCAGACTGGTGGCAGTAGATATGATGAAGAGGGTAGAGGGGACCATGCGGACGATGTAAGGGATGCAGAGGAGATGGGGAGGTGGTGGGTCGGCCATGATAATTGTGACACAAAATGTTTACTTACACGTGGATTAGATTATTGATTGTTTTAATACACCAGGAGTCAGAATCCAGTGGACTTCTTACCAGTTTGTCCCAATTAAAGACAGGGTGAAAAGAGTGATCAGGATTTACTAGTGAGGTTTGTGGACGAGTAGCCTTAAACCAAAGCCAGACTGGACAGAGCAGGGCATTATATGTGCAGACAGGTTTAGACCCCCGACTGGTGATGCTCGGATTATCCACAGACGATGACACTCATGAGAGGCCGGTTTAAATGTCACAGAGCGGTTACTACTAGGTTCGTTGTGCTGCATATTGTCAGACAACGCTGCTTCCATTGACATTATAATATCATGTATTAAGGGTGGGACAAAACAGAATTACCACAAGAACGAGACAAGGCGAGATTTTGACATAATTTATAATAAATGTGTTAAATGCGGTTCAGTTCACAATTTAAGCCTCCCAATTTGTTAGTTGTTTTGTTGTCACTGTAGAGCTGCTTTCTTAAAACTACAACTTCTTTTAATGCTTTTTTTGTTTTTTAATCCAAGCCAAATGTAAAAACAAAAAAAAATGTAAGATCTTTTTCCTTGTGAGCACAATCTGGTTGCAAATTGATCCTGCAAGATTATGTGAGATTTTTGTAATCTGGGAACAAAAAAGGACACTCCTTACAAATAATCTTATCAAACTACAGCTTCAAGGTTAATTTTGCATTACAGCGATCTTTATTTGTGTTCTTCATTGTGTTCTTTTGTTGTCAATGTGTCTAGACGGTTATTCCTTAGTATAATTCCTTTAAAATACCTATGATTTGAGAGGCATTTGCATTCCCCATCACCATAATCGATTGCTATTATTGACATACAGTAGTAATTTCTTGTATTTCGTTGCAGATCCTGGAGGTCATCATCATCAACCATCAAACCAAGTCCCTCTAAACCACAGCTTTCAAACCAACGCCGAAGTGAACTCGTCCCGAATGAAACTACATCCATATCGTCCACCAAAATATCATTTTAGTGCCATTTTCGTGCTGCTAAAAACAGCAATCTGATTCTGTCTTACCCTGGAGTGAACCGTAAGCCTTCTACTACCTACGCAGAGATGACATGTAAAGGTTCAGAGACAGCTTTATCATTTAAGGCGTGTTTTCATTGCATTGTTGGCTCTTACATTTTCCCTTTTTTTGTGTCACTGTATCATTTGTAGATGTCATGAGATGTACTAAATGCTTGCTTTTAAGGTGTATAAGTGTTATCATCAGAGAAAGACATTCAGGTGGTTTGTGTCGATAAAGTTTATTGTTTCATTATTCCTCTTTTACAAGCCAAATTTACAGTTTTCTGCTTGTCTTTAAAACTACAGAAACAACACGATGCTTGCCGTCTATTGTATTTGTCAATGATCAGAATGTAACTTTATGAAAATTTATCAGTGTTAATTTTGTGCTGTAACCAATGCTTGTTTTTTATTCCTCACAAAGACAAAGGATGTTGAAATGTGCCATTCGATATAATTTGGTGTAGGCCAATTATGCAAGCAAATGACTGACTATAATTCTGTCGGTTTTTAAAATGAACATGAAAACTGTGAACAAACCCTGTACAAAACAATGTGTGCATACAATCAAAGAAAAATAAAATCATTTTTCAAGATACATTTGCATTTACTGTTCCTGGTACATACAAGTAATACAATTGTCACAGTATATACACATACATTACACATTTACTATATGTGAACTATAGTTTTTAACGTTTTTAATTGTGTTAGGTAATTTTCCAGTCTTTCTCTTTCTGGTACAGTAAAAGACTGGAAGACTAATTCCAGCTAATTAAAGGTGCACTATATAGGCTTGTTTGTTTGCACTGGTTTGTGTTGGAGCAGATCTGAAAGTGTCTCCACTGTTTGAAGTGAACTGTAGCGGTTTAAAGGGTCTGAAGCAAGGTACTAACTTCCAAAGCAGTCTGGCCCAGTCCACTTTGGCAAAGGAGGGGCTAAGCATCACAGAGAGATAATTGGACAAGAGAGAACATAAACATAAACTATGTCACTTTTGGGGTAGGGGTTCTGCCACATGCTTGTCTTCAACTACTGCTTTGCCTGGAATGTTCCACAGTATGACACGGAACATGTATAATGCCATGACAGACATGCCTCTCCACAGACCTGGGGTCTTATATAAAAAAAAAACTTTACATGGAATTCAGACTAAAAGAAAAAAGTGCATGTGCAAACAAAAAACAGAGGTCCTCAAACTGTCACTAAGTGAGACTTTCTCTCTGATGAACCAAAGGCAATCTGTCCGTCTGTCTTCCTCTTTGAAAGCCAGGACCGCCCGGCAGGGTTCAGATATTGTGGAACAGACTACACATTTCCATCCACAAATGGTATGAGAGTGATAAAGTTCTAGCTCCATTGCCATTACAATAAAAAATTCAAAGCTAGATATTATAACTTTTGAATGGTAAAAAGTGTCCTGCTTAATGTCCTGCTGTGGAAGTTTCCAGGCAAAGCAATACAATCTCTATGACAGCAACTCAGCAAGCAGGTGAACCCATGCACTTTTACAGGGAAAACACCAAACCAAAGTTCTTAGTTGTGTTTCCAATGAAGTTTAAATTATGCCCATTGAAATTACAGGGTTTTGAAGACTTGCTCCTCATCTTTAACTTAAAAAAAATATGTTTGAAGAGTCTCCATCTCAACACATCAATCGCAGAATTTAGTGACTTACTCTGTTTTACTTTGACTACGGTTTTTATGAAGCCACAGACCCTAGTTACACATTGGTCCCGTTGGTGGCGTCTTTGCGGGTGATGATCTTGTAGACACTTTCTCTGAAGCTACTGTCTGAGGTGAGTCTTCGGGCCGTCGCCTTCAGCTCCTCCATCTCACAGGCCTCGTCATCGGCCAATACAAACGACCTGGAGTGTTTCACTGAACCACAACAGGGGAGGGAGGAGACGTTTGTAAATTAAAAAGCAGACACAAATACAAAACACCAAAAGTAGTGAAGTGCATGTGCATGAATAGTTTGGATGATCACAGTTCAACAAGTGAAATTCCAAACTGAAATTACCACAATCCAAGCCTCAAAATACAAAAAATCTATTAGATTAGATTTACATCGCAGTTTTTCTTCCATTACTCACACCAGTGCCGTTTGGAGGCCCTCCTCTGGATCCTGCAGCTCTTTATCCTCCTCGCTGCAGCTTTGTGAAGATACACCGCGTTCTTCATGATCGACGGCAGCTTTGCCTCGATCTCCGCAGCACAAATGCACTCCTCGAAAAACTCTGCAACAACAACATGCCTTTATCACACAGGGCCGTGACTATTCATATGTTTACGCTTGCTCGAGGCTTGTTCCAATATGTTGCAATTTTAGAGTTAGATTGTGAGAATGAGACTTCACTTCAAAAGCAGTATGATTAAATAAAAAAAAAGAGAAACTGCACATTCATTCACACAAACTATTTCAACTCTCTTAACAAATATTACAGGTATCTTACTGTATATATGCAAAGAAGAAGTATGTATGTATGTATGTAGTTCACTGTAACATTTATATAGGGTTTGAAGGTCTTTAAATCCTTTGCATTATATTCACTCTTCGGTTTGTAATGCAGAGGATCCTGTACATCAGTGGTTACCAACACTTTTTGTGACTCTTTTTACCAGTAAGGGCTGCAACGATGAACGGACTCGTCGACTATAAAAAATAAGCATACTCGTATTTTGATCATTGTAATCGTTATTTGGACTATAAAGACGTCAAACACTCTTTTTATAACAAAGAGTGTTTGACGTCGGTATATAACAAAGGTTTTTATAACAAAGGTAGCCACAATATTAAATCAAAATGTCCAAAAATAAGAAAGAATTTTGTATTTTCATCAATGACACGCTTTAAAGCCCTTCAATCACTATATATTTTTTATCTTTAATTGGTTGATAATGTATTTTAAAAGTCTCAGTGTACAAAAGATAAAATTGGATGATTAGTAGTAGTCGACTAATTGAAAAAAAATAATTCACCAAAAATAATTGTTAGGTACATCCCTATTTGCCAATTACCAGTCTATCTTACCATTTATTTTTAATGATATTTATGTCCTAAATCATCCTATAAAAACATTACCAAACATGCGAACTTTACTACAGAGAACACTTTACATTCAACTACTTAATTTAAATGTCATATTCTTTTAAACGTCCTCATTCCCTGGTCAATGCTCTCGCACCGCTGGTTGGGAAGCACTGCAGTACGTACATCAGAAAGTAATACACGTTTTGTCCAGTGGAGGGCAGATTCCTGATAGACTGGAATATATCTATAATGTACATCAGAAAGAGCAGCACTTCCTTGGATAAGTGCATGTTTACATTCAGCAGTAATGTTAATCTGCTTCTATATATATAGTAGCCTCGATATGACTCCGGTGTGACATAAATCCCTGTAATGTTTTATCAGCGTCTGTTGTCAAACTCACTCCTGAGCTGAGTGACGTCTCCCTTCATCTTCTCGTCTTTCTCTTTGCTTCGGTCCAAACTGTTCAGGCCTCGCTCCAGATTCTCCAGCGCCTCCTCGGCCGACTTCAGCCTCCGCTCCAGCTCCACCCTCGACTCAATCTCAGCCTGAAAAACGCAACACTTCAATTTTGTCGTTTCGTTTAGTGTCATTTGCTTCTTGTCAATAATTCTTTACATTATGAAAAAACAAAGTTTTGATTTCATGTATGAAAAATAAACCTAATGTTATATGTAGTAGTAACTGTATTTCTACAGTTTAAAGCAAAAAAAAAGGCTTGACATTTCTCAAAAATAATGCAAAAAAGTAAAAAAAAAATAAAAAGAGTTAAAAATAATATACAAAAGTCTATGCTTTGGCTGTATTTGTATCTATTCCGTACCGTAAGATTATATAACCAACAATTGCTTGACAGAAGTAGAGACTTTATTTTATTTTTTCATCTTTAAACTTTTCTTTGCCTTCGTTTTAGTGTAGTTTCCATAGATTAAGACTTCAGCGTGCTAAAATGGCTATGGCTCAAGGCATTTTTTTATTATATGATTAGATTACCGTGCAAAATCTCTCATCTTTTTTATTTTACAGAGGCCAAAAAAGTTGACGTACTTTTTACGCAGCTCGAAGCACTTCAAAAAGTAGAAAAAGGTTAAACAACATGGACGATACACTGGCTCAAAGGTAATTTGATATGGAACAAGAACATGTTTCTGCACCCAACACAAAGGTTTCTGAAAGATTTGATACAAAGACGAGATTCAGGTCGCTTTTTTAAAATCATTTAAATACAGCCTTTAGAACTTAACGCTTAATTCTTCTCCTTTCTGGTCAAAAAAACATATAACATAGATGTGTAGGCACTTAAATTAAACTATATAAATACAGGAATAACAGGTAATATAATAGTACCAATAGTGCACAGTTTACCTTGAGCTCTGCTTCTGTCTGCTGTTTGTCGACTGTGAGCTGAGACAGAGACTGCTGCAGAGTTTGAGCCTGAGACGAATAAAACTCCCTTTCCTGCTGCAGCACCACCGACCTCTGCTCATTCTCCTGGAGCCTAAAACATCAATGAAATTCAAGTCATATGTTTCATCTGTCTCTATTGACTTTGGAGCGGATTATTCTCCATTACACCTCGGAAAGGATATTGTAAAACTGTTGTTTCTCAAGCGGTAAACCACAAATGCAGCGATGAAGTTGTTTTTCGGTCACGGATCAGTTTCTACTCTCCTCTTTGACTCCATTTATAGTTTTGTGATTAGCAGGAGTGTGTAATCGCCCACAGTTCGCAATCGAGGTTTCTTCATGTCAAGTGTAAAACATCAGATGAAAGAATGAGGAGAAAACCGCTCTGTGCATTAAAAAAACAAATGCTGTAATTCACAGCGTGTGATGGTATCCGTACATTAGCGCTTCACAGTCAATACGTAGTGCTGTAAAAATCCCACTTTGGAGCTGCCCGTCAATGCACCACTTGTTTTAGGATCAATACAACATTTCCATCCAGGCCTCTACTCTTGTGCCATTAGCAAAGACCTGGCCAGACCTCACGGCATGAAGCTTTTCATACTTTGGTCTAACATTATTAGATTATTACAGCTTCTTACAGAGTTCATTTTGACCATTTAAATTTAGTTTTAGTTACTTTGGTCTTTGTCAAGGTCTAAATCATGTACAATCAACAAGTTTTTACTCTCATATGATAATTTATAACCACAAACAAATACATTACACTCTTTATGGAGTTGTTTTGGGCTGCCTATCTCCTTGGTTGTTGTTAGTAGTGCATTTTTAAAATCATACTGTTTCATTAGGAGCTTATCTATAGTCACTTCTCATACTTTCAACTTTTATTTGGTCGTAATTAGTCAACCAAAACATTTAGTCTTTATAGTTTTATAGTAAAGTCATTTTTTTTTTATCAGCAGAGATATATTATTGACAAAAAATATGACAAAATACTTAATCAGTGGACAACATTGCGTCTTACTTTTGTTCGGCCTGGTCCTTCTCTTTGAGCAGCACTTTCATTTGGTCCTCGATGTGTTTGAGGTCCTGGAGCACCTTTCTATAGAGTCCTCAATGTGTTGAAAAATCCTGCGAAAGCAAAGAGCGTCGACCTCTTCTTCAGCTTCTTCGAGTTTTGAGTCTTCAGGATCCTCCGTGTTTTCCTGAACCGTCGTCGTCCTGATGATCGTTTACCCCAAGAAGCTCCAGTGTGCGCTGTTTCTCAATGGAGAGCCCCTGGAAAATGCAACCAGATTGGAGTTTATCGCACTATAATATAATGTAACTCAATGTACTCAAGTATTGTAAGTTTTCAGAATACAGTTCTCTGATTGGACCATGTGTCGGAATACGTTACATAATACATTTTAATGAAGGTATTCAGTATTTAACAAAACCAGACAACTGTAACTATACATTTTCAAAGTTTTCATCGCATCACTACATAAATAATGGTTTCAAATAACTCGGATTTCAATTATTATTATTATTATTATTATTATTATTATTATTATTATTATTATTATTATTATTATTATACTTATACAACAATAAGTAGGATATTTTTTGCTAGTTTCAGTACACACCTGTAAATATTCAGGGTTTTTTTCTTTTTCAAATCAAAATACCTCACAATACAATAACAAGCAGTGTAACTAAAAATGGTTACAAGAACATTTGTCGACGATACCTCGATAGATTTCTGTAACATGACCGTGAGGCTGCTCAGCTCTTCCTTCTCTCGCTCCACGCCTTTTAAAGACTGGGACGTTCCCTCCAGGTCTCTGCAACGTGGACATGTACAGTAAATGTGTTTTGTGTCAGAGGCAGACCAACATTCACGTGTGAACAGCATTATCACAGTTGAAGTGTGTCCATTTAACCAAACTCACCAAAGACATCATCAGAATACCATGGTAACTTTCTTTTACAGAAGTTATAATGTAAGATTCAGGGTCTTTCCATCTTGAGCGGGATAAATTAACCTTTTTACGGAACTTATTTGGCCATCCCTGTTTATTTTGTTATGTTAATCATGCTCACTGTGAGGTACAACATATAATAAACACACAGAAATAATAGTCAAAGCTTGTACAAACTGGAAATACGCGTATAGTTATTCATAGCACTTACTATAGGTTTGCATTAAGGGCAAAGGAACTGTAGGAACATAAAATCATAGCTTAATAATGAATCAAAAATACTTTACTGTTTAATCTGTTCTTGCTCTGCCTTCAGCTCCATCACTACCTCCTCGTATTGCCGCTTCTCCTCCTCCAAAATCTGGTTCAAGCGCTCCAGCTCCTGCCAGACAAAACGCAAGCACGTTGATGCAAGTTCGTCGACGTTTTCGTGCAAATCGACGTCTACAGTCTCACCTCTCTCTGTGCTCTCTGGTGGCTCAGCTCCTCCGTCTCCTCCATGAGTTTATCTAGAGAAAACCACAACCAACGCCATTGTAAACGTTACAAAAAGTACAGCATGTTAAGGTGCGTTCAGAGTTGGCGAATGTACCCAGATACTCCTGCTTCTCTTTGGCGAGCTGCAGTCCCTGAGCCTCCAGACTCTCGATCATGGCCTCGCCGAGCTGAGCGTTCTTCCACGTCCTGGAGGTTAATGCAATGCACATATTATTCAATGTCACTCATCAAATTTGATGTATTTTTATATTTGACACCAACCTGTTATTATCAGTAATCACTAGATGCACTTGCACTTGTATTATTTCATTTGAATATATTAGAATTATGTTTTATGCAGCATAGATCTTATAAATGGACCTCAGTTGAGAAGTAGAATCAAATATATTCAACAACTAAAGATGGCATTCGCTTTCTTTTTTTATTATTTGGACATTAAAAGTATCTTTCAATAACAGAGACAACTCAAAAAAATCACTAGTATACACATGAAAAAATAAATGAGAAAAATCTGAAAACATAGTTCATTTCTCGAACAGTGTGAGGCATAGACAGATAACATATGGTTAATTCAAAACCAAATTTGAGTAAAAGATATTAGGGATGTCACCATGTGTTACAATTATCGTGAGAAAAAACATCACGATTTAACGTTTATTCATGATTATTGAGACTGTGACCAAACAACAGAGGAACCTTGAATTTTCTTTCTTTCCCGTGGTCTAACATGTTACTGTTCCTCAAGTTTGTGACCAGCTTTACAAAAATTAAACTTTATGAAAGACAAAATCAAGAAAAGTCAAATTTGACAAAAGAAAAACAGCCAGATTAGAAGTTATTTACATTTAGGTCTATTTTTGGGCTATAGATTGAGGCTTGATTTTGGTTCTAAAATTGTCGCGAATATTATTTTCCCTAAAAAAAAAGATATATATTTTTATGTTGTAAATAATTCTCGCTTACACTTTTCCTGACTCCTGTATCATCTCCATCCACTGAACTTGCTCTACTTCAGACTCAGCCGCCAGCACAATAGTCCCCTGAAAAACAAAACATTTAACATCATCAGACACTGACTTAGACTCAGCTCCTTGTCTGCAGCGCTTCAAATGTTTGGGTGAGTAATCTAATAAAACTCATGCTCCAGAAATGCCATATATACAGATGTTAATGTTCCATAAACACCCCACACGGGAGTCTCTGTCTGTGAAGGAAGCCCCTTTGTGATGCCCCTGGGAAACCAAAAGGTCTCATCAGGTTCACTGTACAAAAAAAGCACCAGGGACCTACTCCAGTTTGAAAGACCCACAATTTTTGTCCAGTAACAAAGTGTGTCGCCTACACACCTAATCTGTTCCCAATGTGTGGTAAATACAGAAACGCACTACAACTTCATGACCTATATTTTAAACTACTGGCCTATAACATTTGATTTAAACTATGATTTTACTGTACTTTTACTATATCATTACTTTTATTCTACACATATTATTTTGCATGCCCTTATTTTATCCCATTTTGTAAGAGTCAACAACCACAACACGCAACTATACTACTATACTTTTATGCCGAAGCAAGTTCTTAGTTTGTGAATTTTGTTGACTGCACAACGACCGATAAAACCGATTCTGATTCTGTTCCTGATAAACATTAGAAGACTATCAGTGCTGTGTTAAAAAAATGAATCCCCCTAACATCGACGTCGTCAATACTCAATTCATCCAAAAGGTCAAAAAATTTACCTTTACCAAGCACATGTTTCTGGTTTAAACGTTCTTTATAACATGAGCACAAAATCTGGAGTTGGGTCCCCAGGTGGGCGCAAACTGCACTGCAAGAAGGCACCCTGGTGCAGGGGACATATTTCACCCCTACGATAACTGAACAACAAAGTGTACAATAACCTTAACCGCTGACATTTTACCCTTTTTGAACGATTACACCACAAGTTTTAGGTTTTTCTGTTGTTTTTTTTTTCCATCTTTCTAAGCCATTTCTTGTAACAAAAAAAACTATTTCAATATTTTCTTTTATGTGATATGGTGCCCACCTTTCTACTTACACAATTAAACAATGTATAATTTTATTAAAATCAGTTCGTCACCTCAGACATTGTACATTTTTTTCTAGTTTGTGTGCGTGTTTTCTTACACAGAAGTCTTCCAGGTGGATCTCAATGGCAAAAGGCAAAAATAACATTGCCATGTTCTCACTGGCTGACAACCACACATCCACCCAAAGGAATCACTCCCTAAAACAAATGACGTTTTAAGCGCTATTCCAACCAGCACATTTCAAAAAACAGGTCACTCAAGTTAAGAGTAAAAAAAGGAAAAAGTATATATATAGTTACTAACTTTTGGATGGATGTTGAGGTACCTGTTGGTCTCAAAGCTCCTCTTCTCGTTTTCAGCATAGAATAATATCTAAAAAGCAGAAAACTGTCTTTGATGATGAAGAATCTGAACAAACAAGACAAGACAATGTTTAACAATCTGTGTTAAAAGGTAGTTATTGTTAAGATGATTTAAGTATATTTATTTCACAAGATGCCAGTTAACAACCTGGTTTAGAAAATAAAAGTGTTTTTTTTCGCATCAAATCCAACTTTTACAGGAATCCTTTGAACAGCAATACCCAAGTAACACAAAACATTATTTGTGAACAGCCACACTGTTTTTGACAAATGCTCAATATATTTTAACTTTTTTGACAATGCTGGGGCGACCGGGCCTTTTCTGTAGTCGGCCCCAAAAACTTTGGAACGCTCTTCTTCCTAAAACACACATAATGACTGCACCTTCAGTTGATGCTTTTAAGTCTTGTTTAAAAACGCATTTTTATTCACTAGCATTTAACCCGGCATGAGAATTGTGTGGTCCTGACAGTCTTTTATTATTTTGTATATTTTATAATGCTTTTCATTTGTTTTTATTTGGTTTGTACGTATTTATGTGTTAAAATTTAATATTTAAATATATTTTTTAACATATTTTACTTGTGCTTAAAAGGTTTTTTGCAACAGCACTCTAGAGACTGTGTTGGTAAAATGTATTAGGGTAAAATGTGCTATACAACTAAAGCTGGATTGGACAAAACAAACAAAATCAATAAGAGAGCGCAATGAGAGCCATAAATAGATGTCAAATCAAGTCACAACAAAAGAGCAACAAAAAAATAGAATATAATCATGTTTTTACATATATAGTAAGACAGCATAAATTACAGGGACACGGAGGCAAATCCTGCCAATTCAAGGGTTAAAATCCAAAAGATGAGTCGCTACCTAAAATCATCGCACGACGAATGGTCCATAGAAAAAAGGTTCCAAATCTCAAATTAAATGGACTTGGTAAGGTCGAGACTAGATAGCCCTCAGCGTTCAAATCGGCTCTCGTAGTTTGCTGTCATGTCCTTCCCCAGTCTCATCCCCATTTTCACGCAGAACTGTCCAGTCTAATAAAAGACTACAGGACAAAAAAAATCTTGAATTCAATTAAAAATGATTACTGTTTTTAACCACATATCTTCAGACAGAAAAAAAATACCCGGTAAACCTTCCTTTTTAACTTATATTTTCTGCCCGTAGGCTTTATTGATAGGAAAGTGTAGTCTGTGAAAAGGGGATGAGAGAGAAGGGAAGACATGCAACAGTAAATAACCAACTCGACCAAACAGCGACCAAGGCAGCACATGAAACCTTTTCACACCATATACTGTAAAAAGAAAAAATCTATACTTTATCCAAATCTCTAATATTCATGATTTCTTTCACAGCAAAACTTTTCTCTTTCACGCCCGTAGACTTTAAAAGAATCAGGACAGAAACGACAAAAAGTGCAGCGTGAAAATGGCAAAAAGAGATTGGGTAGAGGACATGCAGCAAACTGTCTGAGCCGGATTCAAACTCACGACTCTGCCCACGTAGGGCGAAGGCAAATGCATAAGTGTGTTCCACTCACACCACGGAGCGACACTCAAAAAGAAGATGAACCATTTCCAAACATTTTAAATGATGAAACACTGGAAAAACAAGGCATCCGTGAAAAAAAGGATTGTAGAAACTTAGGGCTAATTTCCATCTGTTATTCCACTCACTCGTCATCACAAACACGCATTCATACACCAGTGTCCACACATACTCCAGAGGCAAAGGCGGGTGAAAAAAGTGTGAAAAGTTGCCACTCAAAAAGAAAAAATTACATTAAACCTTAATTAACCCGAAGCGAAGGATCCAAAAAAACTACAAAAACCTTCAGATAAATCAAAAAACGAGGGCGATACAGTCCACTGATCCTCTGCTACCTCTATCAATAGATAGCAATTCAGATTTACTTCTAGTGCCAATATGATTGTCAACATTGATAGCGTTTAACTATCTTTAATCTTTTTCTCAGCATTTAGTCGATAGGATCTGGGACCATCAAACTGGTCTAAACTGATCTTAATTTCATACAGTGTTTTGTAAGAAAACTTTTTGAATCCACTTGCACTTGAGCTGATCATAAGTGTTTACCAAACAATAAAAACCGCAGCTTTCATAAACATATGGTTCTCCCTTAAAGCTTTCAAAAGATACAGTTATTTCTATCCATCAACAGCAACAGAACTCTTGCTCATGAATTAATAATTAGACCCAATCTTGGTTACACTATCATCCAAGCACAAACTCAATAGGTCTCTCTCCCAAAGCTACCTTTCCTAACCTGCGAGATCCCAAATTCTTAACTTGCAGACGGGCGTCCGAAACGGCCTCTTCCACAGCACCCCGAAATAATACGAATCTGCACTTTGGTGCTGATGTCCAGTGCTTCAGAGTCCGACTGCTCCATGGACGACTCAAGGACTTGCGACAGAGACTCTTCTGGCATGAAAATCAGAACAAAACGAGGAGCGTCCGACAACACCACCGAAAACACAGGAACCTCCATATCCACAAGACCACACCAAAATGAAAATGCATGCAACAGGATCAGATGATCTCCACAGGTGCCTATACAAGCAGACCACCGCACAAAAGCATTCACCATACTTTCGCCCTCCTAGGCGCGACCCACAACTTACGAAACCAGGAAGCACGGAGCGAGCTACGCGCTTCACTCTGCCAACTGGAAACACCATTGCAATAGAGCAGAGACCACCATAAGACATACCAAAAATCTATCACCTCAGTCACCCACAGTCCAGAGACAACTCACACCAATAGAACACAAATGGTAGCCACATACAATGGACACAAAACAAAAGAGTACTCGTCAAACCAACACAAGCACCGAACAAAACAATGAACAACTAAAGAACAAATCGTTAAGATAACCATCATAACACCAAAATCCGAGCGCACCACACACTCAGCGCATAGCACATATGGATAGAATAGGAGCATACCCCAGTGCAGTCAGTAGGTAGACAGGAAATAAAAAGAAGAGGTCAATAGCTGGCAGTGCACACTGGACACAACAAGCAGACAAGAGGGAGGAAGCGATGTCAGGGGAGGGACAGAGGAACAGACAATTTAGGAGTGAAATGCTTAGTCAATAATACAGCGCCAAGAAACCTAAAAAGTCTTTGTTGAGATTACAGTATAGTCGTCTCCAGCGTTTGGCAAAGGTAGTTGACATGGAGAATTAAGCAAGGAAAACATCTGCATGCAATGTGTCCGGGCGGCATCAAGAGAAGACTTAGCTGGGATAAAGAGTGAGAGTATCAGATTAATTTACAGATCATGTGTCAGAGCAAATGGGCAAGGGATTAAAGCGATACGGACAGCTCAGCTCTGTTCCCACTGATGAATGCATCAGAGTTAAGCAGCAGACAGCAAATTCCTGCCAAGAGAGAGATGGATGCCTATACATCAACAATATACTGTACAATATACTTGAAGGCATTAGATCAAATGACAAATTCAAAATT
Organism: Chaenogobius annularis; assembly: GCA_015082035.1. Taxonomy (NCBI): domain Eukaryota; kingdom Metazoa; phylum Chordata; class Actinopteri; order Gobiiformes; family Gobiidae; genus Chaenogobius; species Chaenogobius annularis. The sequence goes on along the minus strand of BJKM01000067.1, from coordinate 1,651,587 downwards.
ATGAGGGAAACAAATAGCAGTTTTTGGGCATTAATAGATTTGAATTTGTGGCTGTCAGCTGGAGGGTCAAGTTCAAAAAGTGGCATGTTTAGCACAAAAGGGTTCATGTTTAATGATGAAGCAGCATTTTCAGAGTTTGGGATCTAAATGGGAAGAAAGTAACAGCATTTATTTTACGCAAATGAGACAACCAGGAGGAATCAGAAACTCTAAATTAGTTTAAAATTTTAGGTGTGGGCTTAAATGCACAAAGATAATCCGAACACTTTATCTTTTAGAAATTGTCTGAACTCTTTTGTCTTTGCTGTTAGTTTTCCCTTTCTGCAGCATGTTTGTGTTAATATGTGCGTGCACAAGTGTGTACAATTAGGAAGAAATAAGAGCCGATGTTGCTGTTTGCGTGACATTTCAATAACCTGACAACGCAAGAAATCAGATAATGAGCAGATTTTAGGTGTCTGTATGAAATGAAGCCAGTGTCTGTCAAGTTTTTATAAGAGGGAATTAAATGTAACACTAATTCAGCCGAAGAAGAAAAGGATGAAACCTAAAATAGTTCATTGTAACTGTACAACACTATCAAAGCACCCACTGTGGTTGTACCATAAGAGTTGACAGATTATAGTTGGAAAAAAACAAAACAACCATGACAATGACCGATTATACTGACCAGAGTATGTACCATTAACAAGAATTAACAGTAAAATGATTTAAAGTCAATAAATTCCAACCATTATCTCTGCTAAAAGTTTATTACTTTCTTCAAATTAATGTATTTTTTGCATATTGTGAATTTAAAAATAACAACAGGCTAAGCAGTACAAACTGTGCATGCGTAAACCATAAACGCCATGATGTTAACTTCAAATGAAAGCCACATAAACTCACCATTGTTGCCCTAAGGGAGAAACTACAACATATATCAAACACAAACATGTACTGCTGCAAACATTACCACACAAACATTTTACCCTAGACACTATAAAATTTGCCAAAAATTAATTAAACATAACAGACCTTGTCGCACCCGTTAGAAAATGTTTAATTTAGTCATCAAAAATAATAAAGACAATGCTTTACGACTTGCAGTAACAATCAAAGTGTGGAAATAAGGAACAAACCAGACTCGTTCAGGAATGACAATAAATAAACTGTGTAAAGTATAACAGACATAAACCAAAAATGAACTGCTTCAAAGTCAGCCACAGTGTGCGCCAAAACATTACAAGAAAAATTCTTTCACCTAAAAAACCGCATGTTCATCCTTTCTATTTTAGATTATTTTTGCCTACATAAATGGCTTGCCACATTAATTTCATTTGAACAAAACCAATATTAAATTATAGGACAGCACATAACCTTTGAAACCATTTTTCTACAGGAAAAAATAAAACAGTTTTTAATGCCCCCACCCCAGGAACAGCATTCTGCTAATTGTTAAACCCAGCCCCACCCCCACCCTAACAAACACAAAAAGGGTCTCATGTAATAACAAACCGGGAGAGCTGTATTCTTATTTTACTTTTATAGTCTATTTTCATATACATAGCACACAATTGGGCTGAATGAAATCCCTTTAACACTTGTTTTTTCCAAAAAATACACCAAGATTTAAGTCTAAAACATTGGTATTTTGTTGTATTGAAGAGAATAGTAAGATATGTGGTTAAAATTGTTATAATGTACACATAAAATAATCACTTAAAACAATTACTGTGTGCAAAAACTGATCAATAAAGTCCCCAAAAAGAAGTTAAAAAAGTGACTGTAATTTCACATGAGTTCCTTTTGGAAAAAGAGGTTTTCTGTACAGTATAGACACAGATTTACAAAACAGAATAGCAACATTAACAATATTCATGTATCATGATAAAATATTAAGTAGTTTGTCAATTAGTTACAACTAAACTTGTGTTAAAGAGACTTAAAGATAGGGTATGTAGAATTGGTATTTCAATTTGATAAAAATATGACCCAAATCAAATATTGATTTGACTGATAACTATTGTAATATTGATTTATTATTAATCCCAAAAAGGTGGACCTGCTGACCAAAATGTTTGGTATAATTTGAAAAAAAATGTTTTGGTTCCCAAGACAATTGTCTAATCAGAACGCAGTATGAGGCTCACACGAGTCTCTCTTTTGGAAAAAATTGCCAGTACCTACAACTAAATCCAGCTGGTTTGTTGGTTTGTGGCCACTCTCTGATCGGAAAAGGTATGGAATTCTGGAGGTTCTGAGCTTTCATATGAGGCACAGCCTGTCTAAAATATACTGAGAATGACAAAAAACTGGTATTTGTCCTCAATTTGCAGGTTAAAACACGGGCAATAAAAAAACAGTTCCAGTTGTGATTGTAGTTCCCCTTTTAAAAAACAGAAAGGGCACAAGCTAAACAACATACCGTCCCTTTTAGATCAGAGATGTCAACCACACACAACAAATCGTCACTAAATTTACCATTCTTGCTCAGGTTTAATTGAGACGTTAATGTTTAGACTTTACTTATAGAACGTGATACAGTTCTCCTGAGCCAATGGTCCCTATGGGGATACAAAAAGGTAATGCCCCTTTATAAAGGCAGGTCATTCAGTCACGCAAAACATCCATTTCAATACAATCAAGTTATTTCTGTACATGTATTACAAAAAAAAGGTATTTAAAGATCTGAAGGAGCAAAGAAACCATTCACCAAAATTAAACGTAAAAATCTCAGAATTTGAAGCTGGTGGAATTGAGCCTAGTCAGAAAAGCCCTCTAGCTAAAAGCATTTCCTAAACAGCTGTAAGTGGCAATCCACAGGAAAGGAAAAGAGGTTAGCGATTTTTTCTAGCTTTGACAATTCTACTTCTACTTTTTTTTCTAAGTTGTAAGCAGTTAATATGGCACTTCAATATCGTTACAGCTTCATAAACATACAGTCTAGTAAAATCTAGCTGTATTCAAATCAAGGATGTCTGTTGACATTGGACCAAAAAAAGCAACAAGACACGCTCATTAACGGAAATCTAGCTCAAGATTGAGTCCACTTTTCACTTGTTAAAATACTTTGTGTGGCATTTAAGGGCACACATTGTAGTCTTTATCAGCAGTAAGAACATCCTCAGTGTCCTTATCGTCACAGCAATTAAGTTTTCCAGACTCATTTAAATGCATTTCCACCGGACCACCCGGCAAAGAGATACATTTGAAGTCTGTTTTCCATGTTCCATCTTTGGGTCTATGAATAGGTCTTTAATGATGGTGGCCAATCGACAAAACCAAGGGAATGAGGCAGCCGAGAACCAGCGCTGCCACCTCCACTTTGCTCAGTCCCTTGCCTCCGTTGGCGCCATTTGGAGAGTGAGAGTGTCCCCCACCACCGACCTCAGGCAGGACGTGGACTGTGGCTACGTACAGGAAAGTGCCCGCGGAAAACAACATAGCAACTCCCGTAGCGTTCACATCTGACAGGGCTTCTTTGCTGCTCTGTAGGAAGAAGAGAGACAAAAGTATGAATACCCTATTCTCGTGCGTTCTTGAATCTTATGCTGCGTTCAGACCACGGCGTCCAAATTTGCCCCGGATGCCCCAGTAAGACGTCTGTACATTTGAAGAATGTTGCCCCAAGAGACCTGCCGCACCGGGAGAATAGAACAACAACTCCTTGACCACGCAAGTACGTTGGACGCCTTGGACACGCGTCAAGGTGGGCGGGTTTATTTTTCAGACGAGTGTCCAAGGGGTCCATCGCACATGCGCAGTTCGAGGAGTTGTTGTATTTCCCGGTCTGGCTGGTCTCTTGGTGCAATAGCAATCCAGGTTGTGAAAGGGGCTTTGATCAACTTGTCTGGGTCCTCCAGATACTTCAGAGACGATCCGTGTTTGGTGAATATCATCATTTGCTTCATGAGCTGCGTCTGGACCGGTCTGTAAAAGTTCAGCTTTGTTCAACTTCTGTGCTTAAAACGGCTTAAGTGCGGGATTCGCACTTCTCAGACGCTCCGCAAACACCCTGGACGTGCGTCCACATAGACTTTGAATATAAATTTGACGCCTTCACACTACGGTGTGAACTAAGCATAAAACATCATGTGCTAGTGTGCTTAATGATTTGGTAATTTTGCCACTGAAAATAGCACAATAAACTATAATATTAAACTGATTTTATGCGACAGACACAAGTGGTAAACACTTTTAAAAATGTGAAGTGTCATTAAAAGGCATGAGCTGCAAAAAAATAAATAGAATGAAACAATTATGAGTCATCATTAAGTGCAGGTGGGGTGGGTTGTGTTGTTAGAACACACACAAAACTAAATCTAAGAATATGAAATCATAAACATGTTATACATATTTAAATTTTGTCTCGTCTTGGTTGCGATTAAGTGTTCAGCACATGTGATGGGGTGTGCGTGTTGTGTGTTCGAAGGCGCTCTGGGCTGTTGGCCGATTGGACAGATATTTGCACGTTTTTATGGTATCGACTATCAGTCTTAAATCTCCAGCAGAGGCTGATCATTTGTTTGGGAAAACCAGATGTCTGAAGAATATGCATAAGGTTTATTTGAACACTTGATTGCAAAAGGGGCAGTGTACAAAACATCACAACACTGCTCTCCTACCCAGTTTGTAGTAAAAGTGTTGTGTGAGCAAAGCAATAGATTAGCAGTAAATGAGTTTATATAATTTGGGAATCATGCCTACATATTGGCCCAAATATATCAGCAGAGTTTATCGGCCATCGATTTTTCTGGATTCTAAACAATCGTTATCGCCATCGGCCATATAAAAACCCATATTAGTCCATCTCTACATAAGACTTTTCTCTGCTGCCACTGCGGCCTTACTTCATCACCACTGAGCAATAATTCATGATTTGGAAATGTATGGGGTTTGGGCATGTGTGGCATTGGAGATGTATTCCAAGTGAAAGAATTTTTCAGGGTGCAAATACCATGTTCTAACGGTTATGGAATTGTGAGTGGGGGTATAGGCTGTATAAGTGTTCCACACTGTGCTTTAAAAACAAGGCAAGGTTGTTTGGTGAGCCTGCCACCAAAGGGATCGCCTTATTCTTTTCTTCTTATTTGTTTCAACATTAAACTGCATAATTTCTTTTTTATTTGCTCCAGATGTCCCTTCTAGTACTTTGGTCGTTTGGGCTATTTACCTGGCTGAGGCCAGCAAATGTTAGCATGGCGAGTACAGGTGCAGCCAATGCAAAGACCAGGAGATGTTTCCGAATGCGATTCCGTTCAAGACCGGCGTGCATCAGAAATGACACAAGGCCAAAAGCTGCTGGAGCCTGAGAAATACGAGACAGTTATATTAAACTTGAGATATTTTTACAGAATGTGATAGAATGAATGGCTCATTACCTTGTGAAGCATGATTGCCACAAATACAATGAGTTGAACACTGGTTTGAGAAGTGGAGGCTGCAGCTCCCAAAGCCACTCCATCAGCTGCAATACAAGAATATTTACATTAACAATGTCAAATGCAAAGTTACTTTAACTTTTATTTTCTCAGGTTTATTCATTTTACAAAACCCACCTGCAGCATGGACCACAAGCCCTAATGTTGTGGTAATTTTGGAGGAAGCAGCTCTCCCAGCTTCTGGATCTAAACCAGAAGGTCAAGAAAATTAACATCACTTTGACTTCCATCTTAAAATATTAATCCCAAAACACTTACCATCAGTGCTGTGTACGTGGGCGCTGCCGATTTGGTCGACAAGCAACATGAAGACAAAGCCGAGGACAAGGGAGACTCCGATGCAGGCGTGGAGCTGTTCGTGGCTGTGCTCGTGTGTTCCTCCAGCCACAAGTGTTTCCACTGCCTCAGCCTTTGCCTCAGACACCTCAACCACTCCGGAATGAGCATGGCTGTGGTGCCCTGTGTGAAAATACAACAAAACTCAACAAAATGTGGAGTGGAATATCTGGAAATAAAGATACAAAGTTGCATTCTTTTAAATATTTGCACTTGAGCATTTGCACAGAATCAGAAAAAGTCGATGAACAAAATTCACAAACATAGGAACTTGTCTCAGCATTAAGGTGCAACATAAAACACTGATCAATTAAAAAAACAACATATATGAAATCAAAAGGGCATGCATTAAGAAACAATTTAAAATTACTCTTGTATAAAATAAAAATAGGCAAAATTACAGTTAAATTTACAGTTGTGAGTGCAGAAAGTGACAGTGCAACCAGGGTTGGGTTGGCAGAGGTGGCCATCATGGGGGAGGGAGTGGTCACATCAAACCTGGAGTAGAAGGTGTTAAGTTGCTCAGCCAGTTTGCTCTTTGCTCGTCACTAGGAGTTCAACTACTAATCTTGTACAAACCCAAATAGTTTTTGATTATACTTTAGTTTAGGGACAACATGTTGATCACCAACTGAGTGGTAATTGCCATGTTAATTAGTGGTTACTAGTATTCACGTATAGGTTTGTTTAATTTGTAAATGTTTTAAATGTTCATATGTGTTGACAGGGCACTCTTGAGAATAAGAGCTTGCTCTCAAGGGCCCTCCATGTATAAATACATTCTGAGTTTAAGGTATACATCTTTAAACTAATTAAAATGTGTACCTTCAAGTATTTCTTCGTAAAGTGCATGGACTCCTTCAGGAATGATAACAGCCAACGCAGTTCCACACAGCAGCCCTGCTCCCAGCACTGTGACAAGCTTCAGTTTCTCCTGTTACAAGTTGAAGACATGAGTTACTAAATTATTATGCTGGTGAATGAACTAAAATAGTTAGCAAGAAAGAATATGATTAAGAAAATAGTCATACATGATTAACAAAAGAGTGAAGATTTGAAATTATACGATATACAATGCTATATGTGAAATAAAATAAGTCTGACCTCTGAAAAGTTGACAGCTAAAGGTATTGTCCCGGCCACATAACATCCCACCAACATGGCCAGGGAAAGCAGGCTGATCGAGCTGAAGTCGTCCATCTCTGCTCTTTCTCCTGATTAGCTGCAGAAAAGACGAGCTAACCTAACAAAACCATCCAAAAGTAGCTCTATCTAACAGAGCATAGACGCGGATCACGACGAGTTTAAAATCATCCCCTTGAATAAAACAATTGACAATGTGATATATGAACTTAATTGAAGTTCTTGTTTGGTTTAGGTTGAATTTGATCAGCTCCACGTAGCTAAACACAACGCAGAGCTCGGCGTTCAAGCTAAGCTAACCAGGCTCACTAAATATATAAATTCACAAGTCACCAATCAGAAAAAAGTCACAATGTCATCTTCTTAAAATGAAAATGGTCCACGACAGTCGTTTTGAATGGATGTCAAAATTGGAGAAAGTTCCAGAGGTATTTTGCAGCTAAACTGAGTTAGCAAAAAAAAAATAACAGCCTGTTTGATGAGCAGCAAAGTGCTTCCGGGTCATGTGTTCTAACCTGCCACGTCTCTGTGAAAGACGCAGGGACGTGTTTTAAAAAAATATATACTACATCGTGAACAAATGTAATAGTTTTATCAATCTCTCCCTTCTCCATATTTACACCAAGTACAGTCTAAAATAACAAGTTCAATAAACAAAATCAATGTAAAATAATCAGGGTATTTTACTATTAAGGTTAATTAAATGTGATTATCAGAATTACGGTTAACAAGTATTATATATATATATATATATATATATATAATATAATATATATAATATAATATATATATAATATTATATATATATAATATTATATATATATATATATATATATATATATAATATAAATAAAATATAATAATATAAAATATAAATATATATAAAATATAAAATATAATATATATAAAATATATATATATAAAATATAATATATATATATATATATATATATATATATATATATATATATATATATATATATATATATAATCTCCATCCATCCAACCTTGTACTGCATATTCATCATCAGTGTTTAACAACTGTCAAATATTTCTATTTTATGTAAAAGCAAGTTGTTAATTTGAATATTACAACCAAGGTTCATGGGGGCCAGAAATGGACCAGCTTCTCATTATTTTCTATTAAAGAGGGGCCACAAGTTAGCATTCTCTTCCTAGGCCCCAAAAATGATGTCGAGATGTATTTATTTTTGATGAAAAGGTGCTTACAAGACAACTAATCACGTCACGTTTTATTTCATAACAGTACAACTGATTTTATTTTTGTAATAAATGACAATTACATATACCTGATCAAAAATATCCTCCAATTAACAGTACACTGAATAAAAATCCAAATAATTATTTATTTCAACTACTCAGTCATTCTATGTGTGACACACGTAACATTTGTAAAAAGAATCATTTTTATTTGTCACATTGAAGCAGGGCCTCACAATGACATTAGTAAATACAGGCAGAATATGTCCAACTCAACGCCATCCTCAACATGAAAAAAATAATTATCTGTCATGCTGTTGTGCAAATGTGTTTGGTTCAGTCTCTCTCTCCACTAAACAGATTGCAGCAGGTCCACAGAAATGTGAGCTGAATGTTGAATCAGGACATTGCAGAAAGAAAGATTCAAATAAAACAATGAGTGCCAAGTGAAGTAGTTATTTTGCCAGTCCAATCTTCTTTGCCTCAGTTTCATAAATTAACAACCTCCACATTTTTATGATGAACACCTCGGCTTCTTCATCAAGAACCTGCAAAGAGAAATATATACGTTTAAAAAAAAAAAGTTATTAGGCGGCTTCAACTATAGTTAAGAGTACTTTAATAGACAGAAAAATGATCACATGAGGCGTATCAGAGGACAAAAAGACATACGGGATGTACTGTACCTATACATACGGTATATGAGGTTGAGGCGGACTGAACCATAGGAAAAAAACTCCATGGAAACCTAGCTCAGACCACATGCAGTGTAAACAAAAGGTTAAAAAAAAGTGCAGTGTGGCAGCCACAAGAAATAAACTTTGGTTTGAAAATGAAAAGATACAGCTTGGTTTTTACCATCTGAACCAATCCAGTTTACGATCCAGGCTCAAAAACATCTGGTAGCTACTACCTTTTTACTATTTTGGACTATAGAGAAGTGCTGTATACAAACGCAACAGCAAACTGCGTTTAATCACTAAACACTGTTTATCATTGTGTGCCAAGATTGGGGTAGGCTCCAGGGTTGTGTTCAAAAGGTCGATATGGCAATATATATCGTCACAGACTCAGTATCGATACTTTTAAACAACGTTAATTAATTCTAATTTGTCCAGGCGACCGTTTAGAGGCGAACTCCTACAGAGGGGCGTGCGGTTTACATCCGACGTGCAAGCGAGGTGGAATAGTACTTTTGATAAGCTGATCTCGGCTATGCAGAAGATGCTGCTGCTGCGTGTTCAGACAATGATAATTGTTTAGCAAGAAACATGCAATACTTTACTAGAATGTGTTCTATATATTTCTATTTTGACCAGTTGGTTGGATGTATGAAGTTGTTAGAGCATAACTGATTTATAAATAAGTGTTTTATGGATAAACATGAAATTTCATAAATTTTCTTATCCAAAGTAAAAAAATGACCCATTTGGTAAATTTTTAAGAACTTTAAAACATTTTTTTATTGGGATACGTATCATAATAAGGGAATTGTATCGGAATATACAAGTATCGGGGGATATATCGTATCGTGACCCCTGTATCGGGATACGTATTGTATTGCGAGGGCCTTGTCAATACCCAGCCCTAGTAGGCTCATCATTAGTGTGGACTTAATGCCAGGGCTGAGGGGGGCCTCTGAGGGCTCGGAGGTTCACTCGTTGGATGATTCTGATCTGTAAGTCCATTTGTGGCCTTGTGACGACTTACCTGTGCGCCTTTGTGCAGAGAGCTGAAGGTCACCATGCCCAGCACTAACGTGACATTTATTGCTCGTCTGTCCCTCGAGTTCGGACTGATTGGGGGAAACGATCTTTCTGCTATGCTTGTTGTGAGCTGGTGTCAAGTGTTTTGGCTCCATTATAAAAAACAATTGTCAAGTGCAGTTATGTTTAAATTAATTAGATGTTTAAATGTTTCTATTCTGTGTGCTGCAAATTTTGGCACTTTGGCCCAGGTCAACCTTCAAAAAGAGGTCTCAACCTCAATTGTTCTTACCTGGTTGAACAAACGTTAACAAATAAAGAAGAATTACAAAACATTAAAGTAATGAGAATAGCGGCCGAGGTGCTGCGGCGTTCCAGCTTAATTCAGTTACAGGTCTATTTTTACCGGACGCGGAAGCCCACCACAGGCTGGTGTAGCTTTCAAAGCCTGTGTCTGCAAGAGCACAACCGTTAAAATAAAACTATATAAATGGGACCATTTAACAGTTTTCCGCGTGCAGTTGGAGTTGCACTCAAAGTGCACTGTCGAAGACAACAGGCATAGTTACGCCACATGCAGTCTGAGTGAGGAGTTAGAAAATAGAATTTATACTGCCCTATTTTTAAAGATGTTCTTGCCCCGAAGGCTTTATTAGACAGGACATCTACAGCATCCTGTTTAATAACGGGTATAGGGAAGGTGAAGACATTCAGCAAATGATCGAGGCGAACCCACAATATCCAGGTGGGATTAACCACATGTGTACAACGACCAAAAGCTTCAGCACAGGAGAGAACAGAGCAGTGTAAAGTCTACCTCCTCAGACCAGGACATTCAGATAAATGACAATAGAATCCGGAAAGGAACTGCGACATCCTGATTAGAAATCGGGACAACATTTGAAACCTTTTCTATCTTATGTAAATTTGACACACTGCATTCTACTTACTGTGGCCACATCTTCAAGAATACTCTCTGCAGAGCTGTGTGCCTTTAGCTAAAAAAACAGAACACAATAACAATCATTTAAATTGAATTTTTGTAATGATAATGCAATTTATAAAATGTAAATGATCTCACCTTTGTACAAAGAAACTCAACAAGAGTGGGTTCCTCTTCTCCAATGTATTCAGCGATTTTCTTACTAATCCACGGTCGTATACAGCGATCCATTAATGTCTACAAAAAAGAAGATCAATTCAGAAAAAACGAAATATTTTAAATCTTATCTTAATGCAAAAGAAATGTAATTACCGAATCCACCATCGTCCAGTCCAGCGGGTAGGAGAACAGCTCAGCTCTCCCTGTAGGAATCTTCTCAATGAGTTTTACTATGTGTTTGCGTTTCTCTTCTGTGTTGATGCTACTTTTGTAGGCAGAGTTTTCCGCCCCATCTGGACGCTTATTGTTGTCCTCTTCGTAGTCGAGGGGAACCAGTTTTCTTTTGCGTGGCTGCTCCTCTGTCTCCTCATCGTCAAACTTATTAAAAACACTATCTACAGCTTCCAGCTTCTTGCGTTTCCCTGTCAGCTGACTAGGACTGTTCGTGGCACCTACATAAAAAAGAAGACATTATTATAAGTACAGCAATGTGCTTAAATAAATCTGATGCTGGTAACTTACTTTCTACCAAACAAGGTAGATTATTCGCACATTTTGTGCTAGACTTGAACCTCAACATTTAGCACATTGCCGATGCATGAATATTGCAAAGAAATCATAAGATACACGTTTTTGTCAAAATCATCCATCCCTAATAGGAGACACTCAATTTTCAAGCACAGAAAGGTGAAAACTATTAAAAATCAAACTTAAATCCTTAAATACAGAATTACCACTCCAACTTATCCATCTCCTTGTATTTTTGAGCAATAAAAACACCTCTAATTGAATAAATGCACACTTTCCACCATAAAACGTATATAGTGCCTTATTGAAAAGCTAACTAGATTATAAGAACATACCCAGTTTTAGGCTCAGTCCAATCTTCGGTCTGTTTTCATCGAGAGGCTGTAGCTCGCCCGTCTTCTCCCCAGGAATAATGATGCCGACTGGGGACTCAGCGCCGGTGGAGTTTGGCGTCCCGTCCCCAGAAGACACAGAGGGGGCGATGGTGATGGGGCGTAACAGCGGTTTGGGTTTAGTCTCCTGAGAGTCCTCTCTGTTGTGATTGTGATCCGGTGGTTTGTCCGCATCCTTCTCCTTGTCGGGTTGGTCCTTGTGTTTGCGTGAAGGTGGTTCGGGAGAGTGCTTCGACGATTTCTTCTTTTTCTTCTCTTTGTGCGGCTTTTCCTCAGAGTCAAGTTTCAGAGGGGACTGTTTGTACTGTTCTTCCTCAATCTAGACAATCAAAATGTAAAGTTAGCTAAAGCTTTTAAAAATAAATAAATAAATTCTAGCGAAACAGATCATTATCATTAACAAGCGCTTTCAGTAACTTGAATTTGGAAAGCGCTATATAAATACATTGTAATTAAAAATATATAATAATAATGAAAAAATAAAAACAACAATTCATGGGTTTCAGCTTCCAGTGTAGAGTTCATTCAAAAGACTGAATTGTGATGAATTCTTAATTACGGTATTATGGCAACTATGCTAATTTTGCATCACTCAGAAGCCCATGGACTGCAGTGAATAATATACAAGAAGCCATTTTGTTGTGAATCTTAAGAAAAAATTAGATATAATGGTGTTAACTGTGGTAGGCACTTCTTTATGGGTTAAGTAGATTCCTCTTTAGTTCAATTATTTTCTGCATTTAAATTTTTTTAATCCAAATGTTGTCTTCCTTTGCATTAGCTCTTGTTTAGTATAAGTATAACAGTAGAGTTACTCAGGGGTTCCCAAACATTTCAGGCCAAGACGCCCAAATAACCCCAATAACTATGCAATCAGGTTTAAAAATTGCATCGATTCGTTTTCATGTTTAAAAAAAAAAAAATAGCTTAAATTAATGTAAAATTACGTCTCGCAACCCAGACTTTAGAAACCACCACTGAGGCCTAGTCCCACTTTAGCACTCATTTACCCCAAGAAGGATCCTGTTTTAGACCTGGTACAGATAGCAATAGCAATCATCAGACAAACAATATCTACAAACTGAGCTTTGAATTACAAAAATCAGACTAATTATATAATATTATGCAGTCTACATTGAACTAAATATGTATAAACCCTACAAACCCAGTAGTTTAAAGTGAATCTTGATGCTAAAATATACATTGAAAGTCTGAACAGAATCACAATATTTCACAGAAAGATGCCATAAGGAATCATTTACAAAACTGTTTAGCTCTAAAATAAATGTAAATATTTAACCAAGGAAAATTTAGAGTAGCACATTTACAAAAAAATATGTAAAATGAAAAAACAAAAATTCATAGCACAAACATGTTCAGCTCACAGACTTACCCTCCTCAGTTCAGCCTCGGGGTCTGGATGTCCTTCAGCCAAAAGCCTCTGTCTGATCTCTTCCACCTCCTCCTTCTCCTTCTTCCGGTCTCGCTCATCCATTTCGACCTCCTTCTCTCTGTCTCGGAGTCGTTTCTGGAGAGCGCTGCCCCTGTGGATGGAAAAAAAATAAAAATAAAAAATAAAAGACATTTAAAAAGAGGACATTTAATATCCCACAGTTTGAAAAAGTGAAAATATCCACCTGAAGTACTTTGGATCATCTCTGCCGTCCTCGTAATCCTCCAGAAACTCTTTTAGTCTCTTTGCCTCCTTCACCTGAACACAACGTACAGTGTAATTTAGACCCATTTCTAGTAGCAGTTTATTTCATCTATATTAATGTACCCGTTCGCGGCGTCTCTCCTTCTCACGCTCCACTTCTTTTTCATAATCACGTTCTTTCTTTTTCTCACGAATTTCCCAGTTTTTAAGGCGCTAGAATGTAAAAAAACATTATCAACAACACATATCAGATTGTTCTTTTGACATTTGTAAACTTCCTAATGCTACTCCTATTGTACGTTACTATTACTGTATTTATTTCATGACATTAAAATATTTGAATATATTTACACACCTCCTGGTAAGCAGCCTCTTTGTCTCGAAGTCTCCGCTCAAGTCTTCTTCGTTCATAGACATCTTCAATATCCTCATTAGGGTCTATTTTTTCCTCTTTTCTTGTTCTTTCTCTAAAATGTGACAGAATTTACAGTGTGTGGTGAATGAATGTATGTCCATGTCCGTACGTGGCAAGATTTTAGTTCTCATTCTTTACAGATGACTGAAAATGAGCACACTGCCCATTTTTATTACGTGAGATGGGCTACACAGAATTAACATGTGTGGTAGTAGTTAGTCTATTTTTAAATGTAGGTGCTGTACCTGATTTTTACTGTCTTAAAACATTATTAGTTCATTTTAAACAAACATTAGCATGCTAACAGTGCACTTCCTGCTTCGCTCTAGAATTCGATGCAGACAGCACACAGTGGTCTCATTTTCAACTCAAGAGCTGCTTTTTGACAATACATCTTAGCTGGGCAAAACATTTTATTACAAATCTGGCACGTTAACCTTTATTTATCTAGGTAGGTCGACTGAGTGAGAACTAACTAATTTACGACGTCAAGAAGCAGCAGAACAAAGAGCAAATACATCAGGGACATTTTTCGTCGTGAATAAATGATAAGGCTCGATTTTCCAGAGGTGTGACAAAACAGTGATTCCTTGACTAACCTGGACTTGCGGTCTTCACTGACTTCCCGACTACGGTCTCGGTCTCTCTCTTTGTCGCGCTCCCGCTCTCTCGTCCTCTCTCTGGTGCGCTCTCGTTCTCTGTTCTCCCGTTCGCGCTCCCTCTCTCGGTCACGCTCCCTCTCTCTCTCCCGGTCTCTGTCACGATCCCGGTCCCGGTCCCGGTCCCTCTCGCGGTCTCTGTCTCTGTCTCGGTCTCTCTCGCGGTCTCTGTCCCGCCGCTCGCCTTCATGGTCACGCTTCTTGTCTCGCTCTTTTCTATCCTTTTCGAGATCCTGGCGTTCCTTTTCTCTTTTTCCTTTCTCTTCCTCCAGTTTCTGCGGGGGAAAGTGAAGCATACAGTCAAATAACTTATGCACAACACATACAACAAAACATATTGAACGTGATAAAGAAGATTTATACTATTAAAAAACATCTTTATAAGTGAAAAGGCCGATGTAAAAATAACTGAAATATCGCGATCGCAACTTCGTCAAAAGCCTTGTGATACTATCACATGGGCTGTGACACAATATATCGAATTACAAGCTCCCTTGTTTAAATGTCTCGTTTTCAGACTTGTCAAGGCATTTTAAAAGAAAAAAAAAAGTATAATTTCCACAATAATTTTAGCCTTTTCAAAATATCACAATTAATATCATACTGCAACATTAATATTGTGATAATGTCATAGAGAGTTGGATATTTTTACAACACTAGTCACTACAAAAACTCCAGATATCTCACTCCCTGGTCTCTCCTTTCTGCCACTGCTGTATATATAAATTCTTACAATCCAAATAAAAAAAGATTTGCTTGACTTTGACATCAACTGATTAAATCAACTGAAGGGTTAAAAGGACAGCCCATCAACTTCTGAGTGGCCTGCCCATTTCCTGCCCACACTCCACTGTATTGAGTGCTGTAACTTATTAAACTCCACACATCAACCTGCCCTCGAAACTGTGTCTACGCACTCCGCAATGATCACAGATTATGGTTCTGATGTAACAAAAGAGCTGTCCCAATAAACGCCAGGCTCCAGGCCAATACGTAACAGTCACATGTTTCTGATCACATTTTTGAATCAATGTGGGTCCAAGCAAAACGCATACAACTAGAATAACTACAAATATAGCTTTGTTCTATTTAGTGTACTTTCTTTTATTATTAATTATTCTTTTGTTCGCTTTGCATATTCTACAAAACTGATATGAGAGAGGAGAAACCACCATTTTTTACTTTTTAATTTTTTCATCCCATTAAAACAACTCAATGCTACGGTTTTTTGACGGATTTAAAACAAACTTGAATGTAAACAGAACTGCATCTTATCTGCTTAATTTTCTACATAAAGATAATACTCAAGTTCAATCTAAATGGACATAAGTAGGGTTCACCAGCACAGAATTTGGCATCAGTGCTTTCAGCCAAATAGATTAAAACAAGCACCGATTTGATATGGCCAGTGGCCCGACTAAGTGATTTATGTAATATGTTTCTATCTGCCAAAGGACGTACTTTTTACCATCAATGGCGACTCAATAAATAATAATGTATATACAATAGATCTAAATTTAGATGAAATCAAGAATATTGTTTTGAAGATGTGCAACATTCAAATATCGTTTTTATAGTTAAAAAAAAAAATGCTACAAAAATAGCTGATTAAAAATAAAAAAATGAAAACAAGTTATGCTGTAAACTTTCAAATAAAGATGATATTTCTGCACATTTGTAATTCATTTTACAGTCATTTCATTTGTTTGATAAGGCCCAATCCCAATCCTACCCCTTAGCCCCTTAGCCCCTGGCCTCAGCCCTACCCCTTCATTTTGCGCATTTATAGAAGACAGAGTGGCATCCCATTTCTCTTTTGTGGTGAGGGGTGAAAGGAAACACACCCCTTCAAATGAAGCAAATTCAGAGGCACAGTTTAAACCAAGGGGAGTTTCAGTAAAACATGGAAATACTGCTAGAAGTAACTCTTAAGCCTTTCATGACATTTATTTAGTTAGAAGATAACTCTGCAGTTTTTATTTGCTGTGTGCCAATGCCATCAGCTGAAAGCAGAACAATTGTATGTTTCACAATTCTTCTTCGGTGGCGTTTTATGGCGGCTGATATCCATACATTACCGTACATTACCGCCATTCTTTAGACTTTATTCTTTAGACTTTATTCTTTAGACTTTATTCTTTAGACTTTATTCTTTAGACTTTATTCTTTATTCTTTAGACTTTATTCTTTAGACTTTATTCTTTAGACTTTATTCTTCATGTCTTCACATTGTTGTCTCTTTCATGCTGCATTAATCACAGTGAACGCCTCAGTCCCCATGTTCTATTGCTGTGGACTTCACAAACGTTATCTAACGGAGTCAAAGACACAAGCTCCACGGCATGGGACATGTGAGCAAGAGATCTGCGCGGGCTCACAGCTTCTCTCACGCCGCTGTGGGGCCGCAGAGACCAGGGGTCTGCAGCGAGAGGGCACATCGGGGGACAGGCTCTCTCACCCCGCCTTGTGACTGGGGTGCGAGAGAAGCAGCGATCCGCCACAGACACACACAAGGAGCAGACGTCGCGATGAATCAGAGATGAGATATAACTGTATTTTATATGTTATTCAATGCTTTTAACAAAATAAAAGCATCCTACAACTACAGTCCACAACACCACATCTCTTAGCTTCTAATAAATGAAAAATTAATAGAAACAAAACTAGGGCAGTGTCATTTCATAAACATAACTGTAAACTTGTGTACATAGGAAATGCCTATTTTTTTATAGTAATTTTAAATTGTTTCTTAATGCATGCCCTTTTTTGATTGAATACATGTTGTTTTATTATTGCTCAGTGTTTTATGTTGCACCTTAAGGCCGAGACAAGTTCCTATGTTGTGAATTTTGTTCATTGACAATGGCAATAAACTCTTTCTGATTCTGATTTCCAAGTGCTGTTCTCAATCCTACCCATTGGTGTAGGTGTAGGGCAAGGCTATTCAACTATATTTTCCCGAGGGCCAGATTTTTCGGAGGGCAGTGGTTTCTGGGCCAGAAGTGCACAACACACCACTGTAGCAACCTTTCAGGTCGCACAATTTTAATACAATTAGTTAATACATCAAAATAACTACTGCTAGATTTGATTTTTGTGAGAAATGACATACAAAATAACATTGCTCACCCACCCAGAACTGAACCAGAATTAAGTTAGGACTAGACTAGAACCAGCCAGGTCTGAACTAGGACTAACCCGGAATCAAACAAGGACTAAACCCAAGACCAAACCAGGTCTAATCGAGTGCTAACCCAGAGCTAAACCAGTAAACCAGATTCGTATTTTATTTTTTCAACATTTGGAAAATGGGTCGTGGGCCAGATTAAATTGCTTCACGGCCTGATTTGGCCCCCGGGCCTAAGGTTGAATAGCCCTGGTGTGGGGGTACAAATGAGAATTTGGATTGAGCCTAAATCTCAGCTAATGTACATCATGTACACAATATTGTCCGACTGTTGTTTTACTCCCCAAAAAATTATCTAAATATATATTTTTCCATCAGCTCAGATAATGTATAATACAATATACCGGTACTGTTAAAATGTATGAGCACATCTTGGCAAAGGAATTACATCTAAACTTTCTTTCTAAAATACAACAAACAAACATTTAATCAGGGTTAGGACTGGCACAAAGGGTCTGCTGAAAAAAATAGTCTATAAAACTAATAAACATTACATACCTTGTGTGTATCTCTGAATTTACTGATCTCTCTGGAAATCAAGTCTCTTTTATCATCTTCAATCTCAATGCCACTGATATCCACCTGTGCACGCGACAGAAACCAGACACATTCAGAACATAGTGATTTTAGCACCATATTTTCACAAATATTTATCCAAACGGTACACAAATGTTACCTCTTCTTTCTTCTCTCGAAGTTTCTTGATACGAGATTGACTGTCATCGTCCTGTGATGTAGCACTGTGGTCAGTTGCATATTCTCGAAGCAGAGCGCCAATCGCCACTTTCACTTCCTGGTCACGGCGCAATGTGTCATCATCCAAAACCTCTTCTGCAGCTTTGGGTTCGCCAGCTGCCTCCTGTATTTAAGAGGAGGTTAAACTGACATTTTAGCGACTAAATTGCTGCTGACTTTAGTTCCAATTTCAGTCTGATCACACTAACACTTGCAGAACTTAAGTATTAGTTTAAGCAGCTTTTTATTGCAGTCATATGATCAGTTTGTTTTGGATGCTCTTGATGCACCTTTTTTGTTCAGTCTTTACACAAAAATACTTTGTATAATGCTGGATATTCAATAATAGAAATGTTAGCGTGTATAAGAACTGCATACCCCATTGACGCCCTTCTTCTTGGCTTTCCACTCATCCAGCTGGGCCTTTGTCTTGGCGTCTACTTTCACCAAAAGCTTTTTGTCTCCAAGAAGTAGCTCGTGCAGAAGTCTGAGCGCGCGGAGCGTTGATTCAGGTTCTTTGTACTCGCAGAACCCAAAACCTTCAGGAGAACACACAAAAGGATGAATAATGAATCTCTAGCCTCAAACAACAAAGCAATTCTCTTACCTAGTTGAAACTGTTATAATGCAAAGATTTAGATAATTTGCTTACCTTGCAGTTTCCCAGAAGCTCCCTGCACACGTTTCCAGTTTAAAACAACGCCACATTTCTGTATTAATAGAGATGTGTGATATTTATGAGTTATCTATTAAACGATTTTTTCTCAACATGCTACAGGCAGCTTAAACTACAAAATCATCTTAAAATTACTATTAACATCAGGTGAGATACACCCTCAACAACCTATCTGACAGAAGAACACTATACATACTATATATGGTGTAAACCAAGTGATCACCAATGAATTACTGATAAAACAAACTTACCGCTAGCAGCTGTCTAACCAAGAGGTCTGAAACCTTGTCAGAGATGTTTCCCACAAACACTGTGGTTGTAGGAGCATCATCTTCATTGGACTTGGCAGCGTCAGTGCCAGGTTTTGTTAGAACCGGCTTCTGGACTATAGTAACTGGAGTTGAAATCAAAACCTGCAACAACGCATTTAAAAATTTAAAAAAAAAAAAAAAGAAAAAAAAAGGGTGAGAACCAAATTTGAGAATCAAATGTGTACAGATTTGTCATTTGAGCTGGACCCTACAAAAGATCCGAAATACAATGAAAGAATGAAAACCTAAATAATAATAATAATAATAATAATAATAATAATCTAATATTAAGAAGCTGCATTTTTAATATGCAATAAATATGTGTATTCCAAAACTAATTCTGAAAGCTATTCTATTATTTTTCTTCTTTTCAAATATAATTTGATATTGCCATCGTCACACCACAATAACATGAGTAAAACTTTTTAACTCACTGGTGGTGCAGAGGCCACTACGCCCATGTGAACCGGGATCATGGGGGTTCCTGAAAAACAAGGACATAGAAAGTAAAAAAAAGACCATTTAATGAAACATGCCTGGGTCAAAGATAAGCATTGGTGATTAGTGATTTCAATGATAAAAAGAACATTTATTTCTCCAGCAATTATGTATAATTGTGTGAGTCATTTATTTACTGGTCATAATATATCATAAAAGTATTAAGGCAATGCCTGGGTATTCAAATACTTAACAGTGTTTCCCAATAATAGAAGTGACGGTGGTATAGTGTTGTCACAATACTAAAATTTTCAAACTCTGACAATTTTTATATGAAAATTAAAAACACATTTTCTTTCGACAGTAGACAGTAATTTATAATACAAAATAATAGTATTTGCTTTATGTTACCATGTGGTCTTGTAATAGCTCATAAAACTAAACAACGTGAAAGTTTCAATTTTGTCCAATTTATGAGAGCATTGTAGAATTGATACTCAAATTGTGCATCTAGTTTCAATAATAGTTTTAGTATCAATTAGTAGCTGATACTTTTGACAACCCTCCTACTGTTGCACTCCATATTCTGATTTTATACCCCATAGTCTAATAAACAAGCTTCATAATAAACTGGTACAGCAACGAACACTTGTCGTTTGCTGTTATTTCATCTTAAACATCAACAAAAATTAACTATACATATTGAATAGAGGCAATAACAGCTCTATCTTCCGACATTTGTGAAGAATAGAACTGGGATCGCATGTGCCGCCAAAGACTCAGCAGCAGAATCTACGGGAAACACTTGTTTAAATATGAAAATTATCATCATGCGTTTGAACTGTGACATAAATGAACCGGTAACGTAGATTTCTCCATAATGCACAAAACAATGGCGGGACCGTAATATTCCTAACATTTTAACTGTAAACGTTACCATCCTGTTCCTGCATTGAAGTATAAGAACCATAGACAAAAATGATTGTGTTACCTGGAGGGATTGGAGGACCAAATGTCCCAAACTGTGTAGGAGGAACCCCCGGAGGTAAAGGCTGGATGCTTATCTGCTGAGGCGGGTACGACATCCTAAAACACAACAACTATTTACATACGATATTGTAGATTTATTGGCAGAGTTGATGATAGCGGCGTAGACATTTCTTTTGGAGTCT
This sequence comes from Chaenogobius annularis, assembly GCA_015082035.1. Classification (NCBI taxonomy): domain Eukaryota; kingdom Metazoa; phylum Chordata; class Actinopteri; order Gobiiformes; family Gobiidae; genus Chaenogobius; species Chaenogobius annularis. The sequence continues at coordinate 1,630,486 of BJKM01000067.1, read as the reverse complement.
CCCCGTGTTAGCATTAGGTGGCTAAATAAATTAGCTTACGTTAGCATGCTATTCGGCTCTGTTAGCGTAGTCACAATGTTACTTTTACTCACTTGATTTCTAGACTGAATCCGAGAGAGTATAATAATCTATCTTTGATCGGTACTTGTGATTTAAAGTCACTTTAAAACCATTGTTAAAACATTAAACTTCTCCACAAAGGTGCCATTAGCTTCGAAATGAATTGTGGGAAATGACACAGTGTTTACACGCGGCTCTGCCCACAATTTAGTCTGTCAGGCTAAAGATTGTATAATAAATTATTACTTCAAGAATGTAATGCTTTCAAAACACCATATACACAAAACCAACTGGGCACAAAATATGAACATTTATGAAGTTATTAAAACGATCATTTGCCAATATTTTCTTAAAATGAAAGCAACAAACGAAAAGGCTGTTAAAATAAATATACTGTTTGTACAGGAAATAGTTCAAATTGGACATTTAAATACTCGTTTTGCTTTCCCCATGCACTCCACTGTACTGTAGCGTTTTTGTAACTCTTCTTTTTATTTCTTTTGTATGTATTTATTGTTTCCGTGTATTTCTTTTCAACACTTGATTTTTCATGTTTACCGGCAAATGTATCTATTTTGATTAAAAAAGAAAATAAATTTATGGCACAGGCTGCAGGGTTCTTTAGTTTCCGGGTGAATTTGTGTCATATACTACTTCTACTACCTGTTAGAGCAGGGCTATTTAACATCAGGCCCGGGGGCCAAATCAGGCCAAGCAGTTTAATCCGGCCCACGAGCCATTTTAGTTGTTTTCTGGTTTAATTCTGGATTAGCACTAGTTTAGACCTGGTTTGGTTTTGGGTTTAGTCCTGTTTTGATTCCGCTTTAGACTTGTTTTCAGGGTTAGTCCTGTTTCAGACCTGGTTGGTCCTAGTCTAGTCCTAGTTTAATTCTGGTTCAGTCCTGGTTGGCCAATTTAGCAAAGCAATGTTGGTGAAGCATTTTTAATGTTATTTCTCACAAAAATATAATCTATCAACAGTTGTTGGATTGTATTAACCACTTAATTTATTGAAACAGTGTTGGGGATATTTTGTATGACCCAAAAGGTTGTTACTGTAGTATGTGTTGTGCACCTCCGGCCCAGAAGCCTTGGCCATCCGAAAAAACTGGCCCTCGGAAAAATAATGTTGAATAGCACTGTGTTAGAGACTTATTTCGCTGTGGCGGTGAGCCTTGACCAATGTACTCTGGGAATAGAAAGTACATTTACTAGTTTTCCGTCTTTCAACACCAGGGGACGCTAGACGTCTGCACATGACCCTTCCCTTCTCACTTCATGACACCGGAAGAAATTTTGGACAACGCTTACGCTCAAAGGTAGCAAAATTTAGCAGAGAAGCCGCGGCCCGTATTAGTATATCTATTTTCCGTGTCCTCTGCCCGTGCTAAGAAGGCTCAACCGCGTGCTTGCTCGCGTGTCTACATTATTCGTCCGCATTTGTGCAGTAGCGCGTGTTTCTTTGTAGCACACTGCGACATCATGGTGAGGCTAGCCAAAGCAGCTAATAAGCAAAAGGCTAACCCTCCAGCAGAGGAACTGGAGGATGAATCGAGAGACGAGAACAATGAGGAGGAGACAAATGAAGAAGCAGCAGATGATGTGGACCCCGATGAAGCTTCTCCCGACGAGGCCGCTGCTGAAGAGAGTTCTCCTAAAGACGAAGAGGAAGAGGAGGACGAAGATGGAGATGGAGATGGGGAAGACAATAACCACTCCGCAAAGAGAAAGGCTGAGTCCGAGGAGGAAGAGGACTCTCCAGATGCTAAGAAAGCAAAAGCAGTGGTGCCAGAACGCTGCCTCTTTGTGGGAAACTTGAACACAAGTAAAGAAGCAGATGAAATTAAAGAATCTCTAAAGCAGTTCTTTGGAGAAAACAACCTTGAGGTTGTTGATGTCCGGTTAAGGGACTCCAAAAAGTGTGGTTACGTGGACTTTGCAACAGAAGAGGACGTAGAGAAGGCACTGGAGCTCAATGGTCAGATGCTGTTGGACCAGGAGCTGAAGCTGGACAAAGCATCAAGTAAAGACTGCACACTGGAGGACAAGAAGGAGAGAAATGCCCGCACACTGTTTGCTAAGAACCTGCCCTTCTCCGCTACACCTGAGGAGCTGAAAGAGGCCTTCAAGGATGCTGTGGATCTGAGATTACCACCAGGAGACCGGAGCAAAGGCATCGCGTACATAGTGTTTGAGTCTGAAGCTGTGGCAGAGAAAGTGATGGAGGAAGTGAATGGGACTGAAATACTGGGTAGAACCGTCAGACTGGACTATGTCGGGGAGAAGAGCAAGAACAAGAGAGGTGAAGGAGGCAGAGGAGGACAATTCAAAACCTTATTTGTCAGAGGTCTTTCTGAAGAGACCACAGATGAGACTCTCAAAGAAGCCTTTAAAAGCTCAGTCTCAGCCAGGATAGTATCAGACCGGGACACTGGGGTCTCAAAGGGGTACGGCTTTGTCGAATTTGAAACCGAGGAGGAATGTAATTCAGCTAAAGAGTCCATGGAGGGTGCAGAGATCGATGGCAACACGGTGGCTCTAGACTTTGCCAAGCCCAAATTCAACAAGTCCCGTGGGGGTCCCGGTGGAGGAAGAGGGGGGTACGGAGGGTTTGGAGGACGGGGCGGTGGCGGTGGCGGTGGTGGTGGTGGATGGGGCAGAGGAGGATATGGAGGAGGGTACGGAGGTGGTTATGGTGGCGGCGGTGGAGGATGGGGCAGAGGAGGATATGGAGGAGGGTACGGAGGTGGTTATGGTGGCGGCGGTGGATGGGGGGGTGGCAGCAGAGGAGGCAGAGGAGGTTGGGGCGGGCGCGGAGGTGGTCCAGGGGGTCGCGGGGGCTTTAGAGGACGAGGTGGGTTTGGAGGTGGACGAGGTGGTGGGTTTTATTACTAAACAAACTTTTTTCATATGTTGGTTTTTTATGATTTGGTTATTTTTCAGAGAGTTGGGGCATTCCACAAAGCATCAATGTTTGTTTACTGTTAAAAGCAGGTTTTATTTTTGTTTTTTGTACCTTTATGTCCATGTAAATCTTGTGTTCAATGCGAGCGTAATCAGATCCACTCTCTAACAAAGATGTGGCTTAAAGTTTTTAATTGGAATATTTTTTGTTTGAAATTTGCAAAACAACTTTATTTTACGCCCACCACCGTTTTCAAATTTCTTCAACTCATGGCTTCTTGTTTCTTAGTTTAGGTGCCAATTACCATTATATGAAACGTTTTTGACAGAAAGCTGTGAGTTTAATAATGTGGTCATGTTTGTGCCATCTTGTTTGATGGCTGTTGGTGTGAGTCAAAAGAATCCTCAGTATTTGTAGTGCACTTCATTTTTTTTCAATAAAAATGACTTCATGGTTGAATAAACTTTTGTTTTGTTTTTGTGTTGAGGTTAATTTGATCCTTTCACTTACTCAATAGAAGCTGATGACCTCAAATAATCTTTAAACAGTGATAAATACCGACCAGAGGACATATTACATACAGATTATTTCACAACTGACTTCTATTTTGAGATGTAAGCATGTTCACCTTAGATGTATATATTTTGAATATGTGTATTTTAATATGAGCTATGAAATTACCAGTCAGTTTAAAAATCTGATTCTGATCATTGGATAAAACAAAATGTATTCGTTTTGCCTTCCTATTGCGCAGATGTGCGTCCATAGTGATCTCCGAGTGTTTTCAAATTGCCCTGAAAGCTGATATGTTGAAAGGGGGCTCGCTTCATGGACACGTGGTGGACGCAAACATCCAGGCCAAACGGTAAAATGTAAACAAGCCTATCTATACCGCTTGGCTGCATCTTTTACACAGCTGTGGAAAATTCCACCTTGCATTGGCAGCAGCAGAATATGGTTAGAGATCATAACAAACATTTTCCAGGACACTTGGCCTGCATCATAGTGCAGACCACTCCCACCGCACCAAGCCACGCTTTTACGCACTCCTGATTGGCTGGGCTGAAGGTGTGTCATAAAGCCTGACGTAAGCGTCCCAATATAGAACTACTTGTTCTATTACCAGGAAAGGTTTAAAACATATACAGACTATTTACTACAACTCAACCCGCACAACATATGATTTAAATGTCCTTGCTTTGATTATATGTTGTTAACAATAACCTTCTCCATTGTAACTGAGCTTCCCTTTGAACAACTCATGAATATTTAAGCAGCTCCCGCCGACATAAGACGCCCCCTGCAGCCGCTCGTCCGCATTCAGCATCCATCCACTCAACATCCTGTGCTTTCGTGCTGTGAACGGCGCGCGCTCACTCGTGTTTAGACAGTCATCATTTCAGAGAGAGAAAGATGGCACTGAGAGGATCGTTATTCCGACTGCTCAAAACTCAACTGAACCACAGTTGCCAGCACAGCAGAGCGCAATCCGTGGCTGTTCTTGGTGCCCCTTTCTCGGGGGGACAGGTAACTCGACTTCATTTGACATCGTTTATTTTGTATACGTGGTCTTTTTTACCCATCTTCAGCCAAACGTGTGTTTGTGCCACAGAAAAGACGAGGCGTGGAGCGTGGACCTAAAGTGATTCGAGACGCCGGGCTGATCGAGAGACTGTCTGCGTTAGGTGAGTGCGCACGAGCCAGACCTGATGATAAAAGCAAGTGGCTCTGCGTTATATAAGGGCCCGTGGGAGTAAGCTGCAGTGTTCAGCGCAGATTTAACCTGCGAGATCCGGCATCAAATGGGGAAGTTTAGGTTACATCACCTGGGCACTTCAGGACACATTATCCGTCCTATTAGAGGGGAAACTGAGATCCCCTGAAATGCGCCAAACCCTCAGCTGTAGCTTTACTGTCCTTCGTGTTAAGACATGTACAAGCAAAGCATCTTTTCATCTCAACACCATTCATTTCGTGGGCGCTGTACCCAAACACATTCAATGAATATGGCGGCTCATGAACTCAATGGCCTGAGAGTGGGATGTACCAAAATGTGTAATAGGCTTACAGACGTCAGCAAATATTCACTGATGAGCTGTCTGACAGAGCCAGGCTGTCGCTGCCATGGCCTTCAATGAGGTGTTTTAGTAGTAGCCTACGTTAGTTTTAGTTTGCCCTGGGCGTGTGTGTGTGTGCGTGCGTAAAATACTTTCTTCATTACGCACAGTCATCCCTGGAATGTTCCAGAATCATCACATTTTTCCTGTTTTAGACACCGGTGTAGGTGTAAATTACAGTGACCTTCTGGGTGCGATGTACAATGATGTACAGTACAAACGAAGTGTTGAAAGTGTTGAAAGTGTTGCAACAGCCTCCGCCGTGTCCTTTGATGCGGGTTCGTGTGTTCTGGTTCGAGCCACATGGTTCCGCTGAGGTCACTTTTTCCCTTGTGCGGAGTGCACAGTGAAGTTGCACTGCGTCACATGCGCGCTGACTGTTAATGGGCTCCTCCATAAATTGGTCACAATGGAAATGCCCACCGTGACTGATAGCGTGAATGTGAAATGCAACACCACTGGCGGAAAAGGCGTGCTCTTACTGCGTAATAGCGTGGCCAAGGGGTTTGTATTGTTAGTGAAATTCCACGCGCTCTACATGACAAAGGAGTTGGATTCTTCTGTCCAGACAGAGCAGATCCAGGGATCTGTGAGCTGCGATTCAGGGACCGACCAAATCTAGGGAAAATGACTGAATCAAAGTCAAAGCCTACAATACAAATATATATTATATAAAACATGGTTTAATAGTGAGCAAGTCAGTCATGCATCATACGTTCTTTTTTAATTGTTTCAATCAGACTAAATGGCCACCTCATCAGTGTTGTGTATGATTTATGAGATAAGTAATAGAGGAGGTGAAGATATTTGGCAGGTATTCCCAGCATGTATGTCTAGGGCCCATGGCTGTAAACATGTATGTTATGTAATCGGCAGGGAACGCCGGGACAACAGCAAGCTACAGCTCACATTTATTTATTTATTGTGTATTTAACGGAGACAGATACAGCAAACATAGATGAATAATAATCTGATGCCTGTATCAAAGTGTTTATAGCCATGACTACTTCTGCATAGTGCTGAATTAGATACAGAAGTGATTCACAGCGGTGACAGAAATGGGCTACTCAGTTTGTTACTTAAAAGTAAAAATACAGATACAAAAGCAGTAAAAATGACTCAAGTAAAAGTAGTCTCACATTACAACAATTATACCATAGCAGGTCTGGGTCTACGGGGTGCAAAAGGTTGTCTTCACCCTCTTTTTGTGTTGGTAATGACACTTAATGGATGATTATTGTAATTGCTTCTCTTTGAAAGATTTTGAGGACTAATTGGACTAATGATTTTGAGGTCAAATTGAGTGCTTTTGATAAAAATGTCAACAGAAGGGACTGAATCAATTTATTGATTTGATATTGATTCTAGTGACTCTTATGTATGTAAAAAAAAAAATAATAATAACCATTTACGTTTATTAGACATGTAGCTTAGTCATTATTTATACTTTTGGTTTAGTCCATTGAATTTTGCCCTCCTTTGAACTCACTCATTAGTTAAAACCTGTGTTAGTGATGTTTGGCCATCACTAAAAGTTGTCTAAGTTGGTGCCCTGCTCTAGGACCACACTTGCTGAGTGTATTTGACCACACTGAAGATATACCAGGACTACCACGCTACACACTGTGTGAGGCCAAACTATGAAACCAAATAGAGTAGACTAAATTCCCTAGCCATGTCCTCTAATTCACGTACATTACATCTTATTTGAATGTAATGGAAAAATGTACAACAATATCAGGATTTGGGAGGAGAAAAAAATGGAAAGACTTGTTTATTTTGTGGGTCACCCTTGAATTGTCCTATATTAAATTGTAACTAAGACAAGCGCTATTCCTGTCCAGTCTACAAATGGTAGTGGACTGAAAGTAAAAGTAGACCATTGGTTCTTCCCGATCAGCAGAGTAACAGTACACGGTTATCACGGCTCAGATTGCCAAGATGAGTCCTCAATATGCGTGCTCAAATCATGTGTTTACCCCGAACTGTCTGATGAAATGGAACGTTTTCTTGCAGCTACTTTTTACTTATGCAGGCCGCTTGGCATACTGTGTGTAATTTATGTGTGCAACTGGACACAAGTGAGAGAGGCCAGCTCTGGAAACTGCCCTGTCACAAATATTCCCCCAGCTTTGAATGACCATGCCACAAATTATTTGTCATGTCACGCTTGAGGGCGTTGGAGACACCAACAGACAGCTCAAGGAGACGACCGGCACGCAGCCATAAATAATCTACTTCTCCTTGAGTAACGCACTAAGCTTCTGTAAACGAAACTAAACGGTGACTCAGCCAAATGCCTTAGATTAGGGCCCCAAAATAATCTCATTTATCATTGCAGTCATATTTATATCACAAGAAACAGTCAAAATTATATCATATTATATTCTAAATCAAGAGTTTTTTGTGATAAAAATATAGAAAAGTCCATTTGAACAAAACGTCATCAAAATAGTCTTAATTGTATTTTAAATCATGATTTTGGGTTCTAGTTTAGCAGTGGTTTATTTTTCTATAAATCTAATGTAGTTTAGTACCCTTTTAGTCCATGTTTAGACCCTCATGGTTTATGCAGGGCTATTCATGGGAGTTAGTCATTGGTATTATGTTTTGGGACAAGTAATCAACCTGTTTTGCCTTTTTCAAATAATTTAATATCATTTTATTCGATGTTTCTTCAGACTATTCTGTCCACGACTTCGGGGACCTCACGTTTCCCAAAATCGAGAGCGATGAACCCTACATGAAAGTGAAGTCGCCGCGCACTGTTGGAGCAGCCACTAAAAAGTTATCTGGAGCAGTCAGCAGAGCCATCGGCGCAGGACACACCCTGGTCATGTTGGGAGGAGATCACAGGTATAGACGACGTGTACTACGCTGTAATGCTTAAAGTTGGGAAAAAATGTCACCTCCTCCCAGAAAGCTGGCAGATAAAGCTATAATATGTACATTTCAGCACAAACTCTACTTTATAGTGCATTATTTCCTCAATTGGCAGAATGGGTCCTGATGTGTCTTCTGGTTTTTATTGTAATTGTCTCGGTTTTGTCGGTTTAGAACAATTTAATTTGTGTTATTTTTTTCTCCTTACACACTAAAAATTATGTTATAATTTAAATAAACGTATTATGTCTAATACGTTTTTCCTTTTGCCCATTTGAAGTAGTTCTCAAGCAAATGTTGGGATTTCAGGTTAAACCATTTTCGCTTATATCAAATATATGGATAGAAAATGTATTCACAGTCAATAATATAAGATTATTTTGTGATAGTTATACCTGGGTTAGTGTAAAATATTTTGTATTTGTTGCAAGTCTTAAAGAAAAGATAAAAGTTGTGAACATGTGATCATCTTCACTTGCACCATGTACGTCTGCAACCTCCACATGAAACGAAACAGCTGGACATTCTTCAGTGTTACGACGCTTCAGGCACAAAGACACGGCGAGACATAAACACCTTCTATTTTTAAGTTTATATTTATTCGTCCCTCCGCAGTCTTGCCATGGGTTCGGTGGAAGGCCACGCCCAGCAGTGTCCCGACCTGTGTCTGATTTGGGTGGACGCTCACGCAGACATCAACACCCCCATGACCTCTCCTTCTGGAAACATGCACGGGCAACCAGTGGCCTTCATGCTAAAAGAGCTGCAGGACAAGGTGAGAAAAACACCACCACAGGAAATGACTCAAGTCTGATTTTGATTATTGTTTAGTCTTTTAGAAACAAATAGAACGCTCAATTGTATTCAACATCAGCGGCTTTCAAATGAAATTGCAGAAATGGGTAGAGTAGACAGACATTGTAAGAGTAACGTTACTTCAAAATAATATTACTCATGTAGAAGTGCTCAATTAGGAGTTAAAAAGTATTTGTGGTGGACGTGACATCTGAAGGAGCGGTGCAAGACATAAAACCTTTGTTACTCACAGAGGGAAGAGTAATCAAAACTTTTACTCAAGTAAGGATACTGTTACACTAAGAATATATTTCTCAAGTACGAATAAAAGTATGGTGTCTGAAAACTACTTGGAGAAATACAATTTTATTGAAAAGTTACTCAAGGAAATGTTATGATTAGGACTTACTTTAGTCATGTAATTGCTTTATACAATTTTAATAATCATTGCTATTGCAATAGTGGATATTTAATAGTTAGTTTTTTTTTATTTTACCAGGAAAGTCCCTTGAGATAAAATCTCTTTTTCGAGGGAGATCAGGACAAAAGGCCCCTTGGCAGAGAGTCAGCAACAGTAAAACAGACCATCAGTTTGTGAAATGTCTAAAACATGTAAAATATCTAGGTCAAGAATACCATTTCAATTAAACTCTTAAGTAGAGACTTAGTTCCAGTCGGAGTTTTTAAGGAGCTGCGTAGGAAAACGCTGTTCTGCCAGTTGGGTGCGGTGTCGATGCAGTCCTACTGTATTGTAAAACTGTCTTTTTGACTTTCCCAAAGGTTCCAAATCTGCCAGGATTTGGGTGGATGAAACCGTTCCTCACTTCAAGAGACATAGTGTACATTGGACTGAGAGATGTCGACCCTGGGGAGCAGTAAGTACATACGCGTGTGTCATATTCATTAAATCAGTTTGACGTTTTGGAAACATTTGACTAAACCTAACCTTTTATTTTATAGTAACATACTGAAAAACCTTGGTATTCAGTACTTCTCCATGAGAGACATCGACAGACTCGGCATCCAAAGAGTCATGGAGGTCACTCTAGATAATCTTCTAGGCAAGTATGTTCATTTCAAACACATTTGATAATAATACAGGCATAGATCGGGCATATAAGAGGGCAAAATAAACATCCTTGATTCATAGCTACATTCTACTTTCTAAAAAACAACAGTTATATCGCTCGTACCTGAATTCTGCCTTTTTTATTTTAACAGACAACAGCGTCCAATCCACCTGAGCTTCGACATTGATGCGTTTGACCCCACCATCGCTCCAGCCACCGGGACCCCAGTGAACGGAGGACTGACCTACAGAGAGGGCATCTACATCACAGAGGAAATACACAACACAGGTAAAAGGACTTTAAACAACACCACTGCATCAATAACTATGTTGACAAAAGGAAACTGTGCAAGAAAAGTAATTTGTAATTGAAACAGTGGTTAAAGAAGTATAGATACAGGAGCAAAAATTTAAGTAAAAGCTACTTGAGTGAAATTACTGAAGTGTACCCCTTTTTAAAAATGTTCTTTCAGTGTAAAAAGATGAGAACAAAAGTGTCAAAAGTAGGGATCTGGATTTAAAAGTTGGGCTGATTTTTTTTATCAACATAAACAGTTTTTCTATCTGTTTCTATTTGTTTTGTTTGCTCAGAGTTGGGACGTTAAATTCAAACTATAGTCGTGCTTGAAAAAACACCTCAGCAATTTCAGTCGGCCTCAAACATGAATGAAAAGTACAGATACCTGCTCTCAGATGTAGTGAAGTAAAAGTAAAAAAGTACTTTTGTTTTTTTCCCCCCGCTCACCCAGGCCTGTTGTCTGCCTTGGACCTTGTGGAGGTGAACCCCATTTTGGGAGCGACTCCTGAAGCCATCGAGGCCACTGCGTCTCTAGCCGTGGACGTGATCGCCTCTTCTCTGGGGCAGACGAGAGAGGGCGCCCACGCAACCCTCCACGAGATCCCCGCCGTCAACGCAGAGGACACCGAACAACTCAGACTTTAGGAGCTATAAACAAACTCAAATGTCCCTAAGGCATTCCACGCTTCAACCAGAGACTACATAGACTGAATTAAACGCGTTTTTATTATGTATTTCTGTCTTTGCTGAGTGTAAGGACTACTCAAATATGTTGTGAACCACTACAATGTAACAAGAGGGATGTAACAACACAATCAAGTCACTAATCAATCCTATCATAGTCCAATCTGACATTTTTTACTCCAACTAATGGTGGGCGTTATTGACAGGAATACATATCTCGATATCAATCCAACAGAAATGTGTTAAACATGCCTTTAAACATATTAGTTGTTTAAAGCCATGTTTTCCTTTTTTTGGGTCAAATTTTTGTTTTACCTGATTTGAATTTGAATATTGAGTATATACTCCAAACAACATACACAATATTAGCTACATTTTGATGCCCACCTCTAACCACAACAGTGTCTAAAAGTCTTTTTGGTATGCACCATTGGTCAAACTGAAATTCAAATCAAATTTTTTTCCAAAGTGTGCATAATGAGCTACAAAATGTACTACAGCACCTTGTTTTTATGCTGTTTTTTCATTTGAATGACTCCATGTGCGTTGTTACATTCCTATTATTGATGGAGATTTGTCACTTCTTCAATACTTTTTGTGGCATGTACTGTACGTGTTGCAGATGCCACATATTTATTGTGTGTTCATTTTAAGAGAAAGAGCCTGCGTCAACGTTACGACAGTCCCAATATGGGCTCATTTGTGGCTGTGCCAGTTAGAAATAATGATGTTGAAATGTGTTGCACTTTTGGACCAGCTGTGGCTACGGTATTTAGACTTTACTTTTGTATTTTATCCATGATGTATAGACTAACATTATTAAATTAATCTAGTTTTGATTGAACTGCAGTGTTTTATTTTGCTTTTTTAATTTAATGTTTTCAAACTAATGTAGCCATTACAGTAATACCTCTTGTGACTAGTTTCTATTTTAGTCTTCCATAAATGTTATAACATTTAATCAGTGTCCAAGATTTTTTTTGTCCTCTTCTTCATTTCAATAACAAGCCAATCAAACTTTCTAAGACCACACATACGTTACCCGGTGACTGGGCAATGTTTTTGTGTTCGGCCAGGCCAAAAAAGCATGAATTATCTACAGAGGAAAAACATGTGGCACTTCAGGAGCACTGCACTGGAAATAACCTTATCGCCTTTTATTTCAGAATTAAGTCCGTAGTGGCAGGTGTTGTTTGCCAGGCACTAACCTGGACTGGACGCTGCCTTCACTGACGTCAGATTCAGGATGTTTTTGTCGATTTTTGTCATGGTCTGTTTGGCTTTTGAGGCCCTCTCTTTTTGTATAGACACATATAATACTGTAGTTACATAATTAAGATTTAATCATTGCACAACGGCAGTTTGTAACACTGGCTCCTGTATTTTACAGCAGAAACACTCAAGATATAATGATCAGATATAACAATATGACCACTTGTGCAAAATGCAGCCACATATGCAAATATCAGAGTTAGCATTAAACGTGCATTATTATTATTAGTCAAATAAACAGTACAATAATGTTTTTTCATTGTAGAGAATGTTTCAAAGATCACCCAGACAATGTTTTAAAATACAAGACGTCAAAAGTCTGATAAAACTCCTCAGGGAAGAGTTTTACCTGGAACTAGCCTCCCCTGTTTAACCTGTTCAGCTGTTATGGGCCATTACAGTCCAATTATAATCTGACTGAAACACCCTCACCACTGTTCAGCACTCGAGTAGCACACGACTGGCTTGCACACTGTTGTAAACCTCTGGCAAATTAAACCTTAAACAACCATTTCTGTTCAAAGAGGGATTCTCTTTTTTTTCATGCAGTATGTTGTTTAGTCTCACCTACGTAACGCTCATTACAGCCTTCTTCACAACACTGGATTTAATAAATTGCGTTTTTTTGCATGGGCATCTTATCCAAGCAAAAACAGTGTTGCCTGATTTTAAGTACACAAGAATGTTACGCCGACTTTCTCAGACCAGCTACTCAGATTGAAAATTATTTTCGGATGGAAGTTGAAACGTCTTGATTTTTAAAACATTAGGAGACTTTTGAAACTTTTTCTGAGATGGAACACTCCCGGACAATTTAATAAATGCAAGTTAAATACCATATTTTAGCATATGCCAGGCAAAGCACTAATCTCTTCATGTAGACAATCACCCAAAGCTTACATAGAGCACCTTTTGCTTAGTTATTGGGATTTAAGTGCCTCTAAATTTTCACTTGCATCTGTGCTTCAACACACATTATCTGTCAACTTAATTTTTTACTCATAAGCTCCCACTCTAATGGTTGCCTGGTCATATTGTTATATATAGGAGAACACGGCAGTTTGTATTATTTTCATTATTCACAGGCACACTTCTGACACTTTCCTTAAAAAATAGACCCAGTTATTGTGGCATTATGTTCACAGATCATTCATAACATTCATATAATGTGGTTTTCATAATACCACAGAACAATAGAGAGGAAGAGTGAGAACAAAACATTAAATAATAATAAGAATCAGTTATGTCTTAAAAACTAAAAAGTCTTCATTATTATCAACAGTGTGCATTATTGTTCCGTTTGAAAGTTCATCCTTTACCATAATTTGTTGATTCTCAAAAACAATCCAGGACTGGAAATAAAACATTATTATGCTACTGCAGAGCCAGGGAAGACTCAATGTCCATCTTTTAAGAGTGCTATTTTTTGAAAAACTTGAGGTATACAACAGCACCAAAATGGCCAACTCCATCAGAATAATGATGCCAACAGCAACTTGTTCGTTGCAAGCCTGGAAAAAATATGAAAAAATAAATCATTACGATGTGGTTTACTTGTGTGCATTATGATCAAAACATGAGATAACTTACCGTCTGGCCATGTTACGCAGAATTTTTCTGCTTCGAGTAAGGTTTTCACCCGTATTAACAAGCTACAAAAACAGACAAGGAATTCAATAAAAGATTATATTGAGCCGTCACAAAACATATACTGTAAAACGAAAGTTGAAGATTATGGTTGTTGTGAGGGAAAGAAAATTACCTTCTAGCATGCACTAATTTGTAAATTCAGTTGGTGTAGGTTTTACATAAGATGCCAGCCCTCCTTTCTTTGTGATCATTACCCTTTAAAAAGTAGACGGTAATATGAGCATTACCATTTAGAAAGTAGACAGTAATGGCCATTACTATTTTAAAAGTAGACGATTATATGACCATTACTATTTAAAAAGTAGATGGTTAAATGATCATTACCATTTAAAAAGCAGACAATTATTTGGTTTGTCCCCTTTACTTTGTCTCCCTCTCTAGTTTCCACACCTCAAGACTAGGATGTATATAGCTAAGTACCAAGTTTCTGTAAGTAAATTATCCATTATTTTTTCCCATAGGTTTTCAAAAACAAACACAAAGGTCTGTGGTAACTAATGAGCATAAGACCTACAAATCTGTTTCTGAAACTTGTAAATCACTAGTTATTAAAACATTTTGCAAGTTTTACGTGGGTTTTTGGGACTTGGACATTCAAGAGCAGATAGCTGGTGAGCCTCATTTTTATATTTGGATTTTTCTAAAAACCCAATGGCTTCTGGAACCACAGCCGATTGTTGAGCTCCATATCAGAATACAAGTGAATTATGAATAACTTCAGCTCAGCAGCTTGATTTATAATACTTTTGTCAGCAAGATAAAGTGTAAAATCTATAATAAACACAATACATCATCTCATATCGATACATATTGCCAAAAAGTCTGTCTCAAATTATTGCCATATTGTTACTTTGAGTACAGCCCTACTCAAGCCAAATAAATCTACACAGTATATAAACTTTCACATACAAACACATGTACAATATTAAGTACTTTCTCAACCGTCTGCTAAATTTATAATATTAAATTCCTTTTAACAAGCAGAATGAAGTAGCATCAATCCCTCTCTGCAGCTCAGAATATTTCCTTTATATATTTTGGAGCTTACTCTGTCCTCGAACGGTCCAGCTGTTCCCTCTGCTCTCCAACTCCTCGATGATGTCTGTGCCGATCTGCTCCGTTTCGACTGCGATGCGTTGGCTGCGCTCGATGCTTTGTGTGGCGTTGTTAGAGACTCATTTCCCTGCAAGAGCAACGCTCTCTGGGACTGTAAGTGTTTCTGCACAAAAGAGAACATAGGCATAACAACAGGTGACGTATGCACAGTAAGAAAAGAAGCAGCAGATAAGAAGTCTTCCAGTGAGAGAGACGGAAGTAAACAAACAGTTGTGTAATTACTACTGAATGAATAATAGTCAGACACAATTGCTTGATAACAAATGGTAGATAACAAATTCAGTTAAACGCTAATTACTTTTTTTTTTTTTTTTTTTTTAATGAACAGCTTATGTTTTTATTAAGTCACTTACAAAGTAGCAACACATAACTCAATGTCCTACTTCACTATATCCAGAAACAATTAGGGCTTACACTACGCCTATCCTGTCCTTAGCATCCGTAAACCCATGTCGTTACCATCCCTTTCTTGTGCAAGTCTTATATGTACAACGCCTTATATGAGCTCACCATATAATGTATTAACACTTACACTGTGCTGATTTTGTGAGGAGTAGATACCGTAGTTGCCTCCTTCTGACGTCAGGTGTGAGGAGGAGGTCTTCATTTCTCGCTGTAATTTGGCCAAATCTCGTCGATAAATACGCAGCTTTGTGTTCATGCCATTTCGAAATGATTGCGGGGCCCCACGGAGCTCGACCTCCATGCCTTGTAACTACGACAGAAGAAGCAATTTTCTGTGCACAATATGTATAGACTATAGATTTTAGTTTAACAGAATAAAATCTGAGGTAGTACTGGAAGTAGTAGGTAGTACTAGTTCTGGAAGTTCAAGAGTTTATTTGTTGTTTCATTTGAAATTGAAACAAAATGACAAAACTCCAGTAGCAGCAATAGTTAATTCGATAAATAAGGAGGAGAATTACAGTGACAAACTAATAAAACCTTATAGCGCGTATCCAATAAGGTAGATTTACTTAAATTACTTTCTAATTTGTATTTCATAATTTTCAGTAGTATAGTGCAGTGTGTTGCTTAAGGACACTTTATATTATGCACTGATTAATGAACAAATGCTCTACCACTGAGCCACTTCTTCTCCCCCAAAATAAATATTTGTGGGTGTCTTGAGTATCACATTGAAATGGATTACACATATTTATTTGCATATTTATTTTATGGTTAAAAAATAAGAAAAAAAATTAAATACAGTTTTATTGTTGTTGTTGTTGTTGTTATTATTATTATTATTAGAGATAGTTCATCAGCTATGGATTACTTTTCCAATACCAATACACAATGTTTCTTGCTGCTGTGGAGATTTGTTGAAACATATAAGATTTTAATAGCTATAGATAGCAAGGAGCACAAAAGTATGTTAAGTTATAGCAAAGTTCACAAAATTAACTTTTCAAAAATAATAGCAAAATGTATTTATCTGGGATATAAAATGATTCGTTGCATGACTGTGTAAGCATACAGCCATATGTTTTGCTAAAAAGACAAATCTGCTGCACATGAGCACATACTGGGATAGAGCAGAAAGAATATACTGATATCACCAATAACTGACTCCTAATTTATACTGTGATATTACAGTTGCAACTAAAAAGAAAAGAAAACGAAAAGACTAAATCAACATTGATGCTCACCACTTCCTCAGCCTCCCCTTGCCTTTCATCAAAAACTCTGACCAGTCTCTTCCTCTCCTCTATAAAGACAAATGGAAAATAAAACAACAGTGTAAATACAAACTCACATAATAATACTGCAGTGTTTACCTCCATGGCATTTGAGAGCTCTCTCTGGGAGCAGCTTTAGCTCGTCGTACAAAGATCTGTACATTTCGTGTAGCTTCTCAAACTCTTCGGACGACATTCTGTATTAATTCGTACCTAAACGTTTGTTTTTTACCACAAAATACACGAGTATAATCAAATAAACCTCGGTTCAAGTAGTTTTGCTTTGGTTTTAATCAGATCCCCAGGACTTCCTTGTGATGAATGGACCTCGTGATGAGGTGTCTCAGTGGTGCCTGAATGAAAATACACTTTACATATTTTATGCCAATTGTTTCATTCATGCGACAGTTTTACACTCTAAAGGCGTACATGAATAAGTCAGTCGTGTAATTACATTTTTTCTGTGCACTTGAAAAGATTATTGGCTCACATTTGTTACATTTTGGTTTGGCGCTGACTGAACTTCTTAATGTTTTCTGTAAATGTAGTTTTTATAACAAATTTATAACACCAGTATTACATAGTTCTATGCACTTTTTACACAGTTTTATAGCTTAGCTACCTTTTTAAAATTACATTATATACAAGCTACTAGACTTTGGACACTATACTTCAACTATAAAGGCAACATAATTAATTACATAATTTGTAGTCCTTGTTATAATCGATTAGAAGTTATGCACTATTAACAAAATAATCGAGTATCGTTTCTTGTCTTTTTAAAGCAGCTTTAAAAGCAGAGGTTTATGAGTAGTCAGTTCATAATAATAATCTTATAATAGTAACTGAATTAGAAAAACTACAACCCCCATGACGCATTTCGGGATATCTTTCACACACCGCTTTATGCTTTTGACATCAGCTGTTCTGCCTCCAGAGAAGGACTGAGGCAGTGGAGGAGACAGAGACCTCCACAGTTATCTTTTTCATTATGTTGCTTTTATGTATTTTGGCGAGCATCGTCGTCGTCGTGTTTTTAGCCATCACATTTTCAGCGCAAATCAGGTAAGTGCCACACGCTGCTTTGGATATTTACGGAGAAATGCAGTGTCCAAGCACGTCATGGGTGGGTTTTAGCTGCTGTCAGGGCATCATAGTGCTTAGATCGTGACATTATTCAAAGGATTAAGACGCTTCTTATTTGCTCTTGTGCGTGGTTAGGGTGTATTTGTATATTTCTTGGTTGATGTCATTATTCAACGCGCATGGCCCCTGGAAAATCAATGAAACAGAAGAGTGATGGAGAGATTTTTTGCAAAGGTGACGGTTTCTTCCGTCTAACGTGCACGCACCAATCGGGAGGCAGCGCGTGGGCGGAGCTATATTTACATGCATTATTCCAGCAAAGTCATTGGGCGAAGCGAAAGTCTGCTCACTGGTGTTTCTCGTACGATTTACTCACAGCAAAGGGTTCATTATCCAAGTAAGACACAAACCATGTGAATAATTAAACCAGAATGTGTCCATATGTCCAAGTCTGTGTAATGAGGCCAATCAGAGAAGTCACTGTAACATACGAGACAATAATAATCATGTCATTACATATTAGGCTACAAGGCTTATGTGGTATGATTGTATTATGACAGACTTCAAGACATTTCATTTCATTTGGGTTTGCTCATCACTGGTTACATTTACAGTTCCAGGAAAAATCAGATAACTAGAATAATCAGCTAATCCAATAGTTAAATCAAATTTTGCAATAAATCTGGTCATAAAAAAACACTTGGTGGCACATGTCATTTTATCAATGGATTTTTACAATACATAACATTTAAAATAACATTTTATCATTCGTGTTTTGTCTTTGCCACATTAGTTTTCCTTTTTTTTTTCTTCTTCTTCTTCTTTTTTTTTTAATAATTGTCCAAAAAATCAAAAAGAAATCAGGTGTAAATGAGTCTGAAATGTTAGTATCGTGGCAACACTAATGTTATGTAAACAATTTCAATACTAAGCAATAGGCTCAATACTCGATACTGATTTCGATATCACAAAATGCTCTTTTGAACATATAAAAGTCGTGTCTTTATGTTACCATGAGGTCATATACTAGCTCTGATAAAGCTCAAGATAAAAGGTAAAACTATCCAGGAACAGTCCAAATGTGTCCGGTTTATGTGATTTTCTTTTGTATCGATGCGTATGTAGTTACGATACTAGTTTTAGTGTCCGTTAGTATCTGATTTTAGACACACGCTACATAACATTCCAATCATCTGATTACTCCAGGAATGAGATGTTCCACAGTATGGCATTAAACTTCTATAATCTTGCATTTACTCAATTACAGGTGTTTTTATCACACATAAAAAAGTAGGTGAAAAATAAGCTTTCTTATTACTGTGCTTCTCTTCTTACATGCTTCTCATTACAGATCTGACCCATAACTTGCACACCAAAATAAACCATCATTCTCATTCAATCTCTTAAAAATATATTGCATTTATTTACTAACCTATAGAATAATCAAATAACTGCTCAGTAAATATACCATTATTACACCTTTCCGATCTCCTCTACCGTTTGTTTTGAACAGAAAATATGCCTCAGGAGGAGAATGCACATCGCCAACTCGGCTGGACGGAAAGACAGTCCTCATCACAGGAGCCAACACAGGGATCGGCAAGGAAACGGCACTCGATCTGGCAACAAGAGGTGAGACGTTCAACATTTCGATACAAGAAAAAAACGATTTGTTGTGTTGCTACCAGAGATGAGAACCCGTGACTTTTGCTCGAGGTGCACTTAAGTCCCTGTTTTTAGAGACTTGACACCTGAAGACGCAAGACTTGACTTGGACTTTGTGATTCGGGACTCGTGAACATTAAGAAGCTCTTATAAATGTGAACGTTTTGATGCTTTCCTTCTCTACAGTGAGTCACATAATAGAAACAAAAAGTAACATGTTTTAGCAGATTTATTTTGGTGTTTTTGTTGCAATTGGAGATACACATTTCTAATTTGTATAAAACGTGTATGTGGAGACTGGGACTCACGTTAAGACCTAGACGTAACCCGATGATGGACTGGTTTTGGAAATAGTTTTGTTTGAGACTTTTTGCGATTGTGGTTCGATTGACGATCCAAATTAAGATTTTTATTATTCAGGAACAATCATTTGAGAGAAGACTGAAATGTGAGCTGCTAAACTAATCCAATAGCATTTCAGAACCTATTAGTTTTGTATAGGCACAGTGTTTGATTGTCGTTTGCAGAGAAAATTGTGTTACATATTCAAGCCTTTGTGATTTGATAATTGCTTCCATTCGAATTGTGATTTCGATTACAATTGATCATAACCACCTACTGTACATGCACACCAAAGTCTGATTATTGTCTTATTTCTGGACCTTTAAGATGATTTACATGGCACGCAAACTCCAAAATGTGACCATGACCAGAAAGAAATGTGTCTCATCAGATGTAGCTGTTTAAATGTCATTTTGATCACTTTACAACTACAAAATCTGGTAATAATCAGATTTTGACTGAACGTGTAACCGCAACCGCTTCTGTTGTTTTGTTGTTATTTGTTGTTTTTTGGTCAGGCGCCCGGGTGATCATGGCTTGCAGAAATGTAGACAAAGGAGAAGAAGCTGCTGCTAGCATACGTATGTCCTGCTCCCAAGCTGAAGTGGAGGTCCGAGAGCTGGATTTGGCCGATACCTGTTCAATACGAGCTTTTGCGCAGACATTTCTCCAAGGTACGAACCAGACATGGACGGTGACGTGTACTCTGATACGACGACAAAGCAGACACTCATTTATTTGTGCTGGTGCGATTTGCAGAGGTCAACCAACTCCACATTCTCATCAACAACGCAGGCGTGATGATGTGTCCTTACACCAAAACTGTGGACGGCTTTGAAATGCACATCGGAGTAAATCACTTAGGTAAGAATTGACTGAAGCTTTGTATGTTATATTATTACATGTTATATCTTGTACTCTGTGCTCTTATCCATATATCAAACCATTTATGCCAATAAAAGGACTAAAATTACAGCATTTATTTAATTTTGTAAGTTTTTATTGCTCAACTAATGTGCGTCTTTACTGTGAGAAGGTCTGTGGAAAGGCAAGCCCACTTATTTTGGTTTGTTAATTGGCTGAAATGTTATGGTGGGGTTTTAAGTATGACAATATTGTATATTCTTGTGAGTGAGACTTTTACCTTTGCTAAAAATGCCTTAAAAAATGCTTATAAAGCATTTGAATTAAGAAAAATAATCCCTGGCAAGAGAACGTTGGAGCAGCAATAAGGAAAAGTCATTTCCAAGTGCCATAAAATGCATAAATGTAATTAGAAATGGACAATGAAGAAATAAGAGATGTGTTTTAACAGGTAAATAGTAGATTAAGTGAGGAGACAATAAAATGCGCCTTAAGCTTAATGTCTGTTGCTTTGTAAATAATAAAAGATCCCTTTCCCTTCTTCTAGGGCACTTCCTGTTGACGTACTTGCTGATTGGTCTGCTGAAGCGCAGCGCTCCCTCTCGTATCGTGGTCGTCTCATCGCTGGCGCACAATTTTGGCTGGATTCGCTTTCACGACCTTCACAGCCAGGGCAGCTACAACAGCGGATTAGCTTACTGCCAAAGCAAACTGGCGAATGTGCTTTTTACCAGAGAGCTGGCGCGCAGACTGCAAGGTGCACAAACATTTTCAAATCTAGCACACTCAACATGGGAGACTGAACAGATGACTGAGTGTGGATAAACAAAGTAGTAGAAGCTTGAATATTAGGGCGGGAAAGGAAATACATGTCTCACTCGTGTTGCATAGACACGTTTGTTCACAGAAAATGGGCCAAAAATAGAAAGTAGAACAATTGTGTTTGCAAACTTGAAAAACTTGTTTTTAATGATGACTAACTCAAATACTCAAATATGTATTATATTTACTTAGTATTAGTATTAAACTAGTATTACTTAGTATTAAACTGATGAAAGTAACTCATTTTGAGGCCTTTTTTCGCATTTTCCTTACAAATATAAAATGTTATTCTCATTACACAATAAGTGCAGATTGCAAGAAAAGTGTACTTAACATGGAATAATAGTGGTGGTAAAAGTAAATTATTATCTAATGTAATTATGTGATTCAGTGCTTGTCTGTTTAATGCACAGATGGATTAGTTCGAGAAGCAGCAGAGGACTTTAAAGCTGTTATACATCAAATCAAAATAATACATAAAATTCAAGTTATTCAATGATATTAAAGTGGGACATAGTAGGGTTTAGTTTTAAGCCCCACTTTAATCTCTTGTTCTCGTCCGTTGTCCCTTTAGGCTCTAATGTGACGGTGAATTCGGTGCACCCCGGGACGGTGAACTCGGACCTGACGCGGCACTCGACTGTGATGATGATTCTGTTCACGGTGCTTTCGATGTTTCTGAAAACGCCTCGAGAAGGAGCTCAGACCAGCATCTACTGCGCTGTGGCCGAGGAGCTGCACTCCATCTCTGGGAAACACTTCAGGTATCGACTTCACACTGTGACCTGCCATAAGTCACGTTTGGTAAATGTAAACAGAGAAGGCGGTGAATAATAATAGTGTTTTATATTGAAATAATTTCCTCAAAAATACATACAAAATCTGCCGGTATTGACAATTTGTAAACACACCTTACAGTTTTCTACTTCTGTTATTTCTTTCATGAACTTTGATGACATTTAACAGAAAATATCACAAAAGCAACTTTCCAAAAAATGTTGTGATTGTATTATTTTCTAGAGATGTTTCTTTCATGCACAACATATTTCCCAGCCAAGACAATAACGTCTTCAATTGCAAAAAAAAAAAAACATGACCAAAACTGTATGCCAAGTTATATATATATATATATATATAATTACCACAGAAAAATGCTAAATCTGACTTTAGTAATCTGATTTCTAAAACAAAGTTGGAGGGAAAAGCACACTCAGATCATTACAGCTTGTTTTTATTTAAGATGATCGGCGTGAGAATATGAGGAACATATAGTTTTGTTGTTTCGTCAGTATCTGTTATAGAAGAAGCAACATAACTATATTCTACTAAAGACTACTAATCGACGAGGAAAATGGCTTTAAAGGTGCACCGTGTAACCTGCTCGTGTCCACGGAGATATTATTGCTTTGCCTGGAATGTTCCACAGTAATGGCATTAAACATTTTGATCCTCACGGCTACAGGTTAAGGTCAGATCTGTGGAGAGGCGACCCCGCACACAATGAGAATGCAAGTTTTCCAAGGTATTTTTGAGCCATAAAACGACCTGAAATTGAAGTACTACGAGACAGCAGATAAGTTTGATGCCATACCGTGGGACATTCCAGACAAAAGACAAACACATCTCCATGGAAACAAGCAACCGTCCACCAAAAAAGTTACATAATGCACCTTTAAAAATGTCTTTGCCCACAGTTATCACTAGAAATGGACTCTTTCCCATTAGCTCTGTTAACTGCATTTCTCCGAATGATTAGGAAATACTGAATTGGCTTTTATGTAACATTTGAATTTTGTGTCTTTCTTGAAGTGTTTTTTTTTTTGTCCATTGTCTAACCCAGAGCAGTGTGTGTTGATTCATAATTTATGTGACGCTCCTGGCACAGATTAGCCTCCTCCATCTGAGCTGAGACACTGGGACTCTAAGGAAATGAAAACACAGTATCTGATTGTGAGCTCATTTCCTCTCATACGCACTTAAATATATCAGCCTGAAGGGCATTTTAAAAAGGAAATAAGTTTTAGTGTTGGAACATTTAGAGCGAGAAAATGCAAGTTCAAGAAATTGTTTTGTAATGTGGTCACACAACTGAGAATTTAAAGTACCAGTAATGGTTGAGTACACACAGTTTGTGGCATGTTTGTTGGCTAGTATGAGCAAAATGAGAAGATTCCATGGGTTTCAGAATTATAGAACTGTTGCCATTACAATTAAACGTTTAAAACTACATTTTAGAGGTGAAAAGTCCCCAGAATGTTGCATATAACAGGCTGAAACCCATGAATAAATCAAAGTTTCTTATAGATATAGAAGAACAGAGGTCAAGTCTTGTCAGTTTTTAGTGTTGAAGGTGTTCTTGTTTTGCCTTGTATTTATTAATTACACATCTTCTTATAGCTCTAAGTTACATTGAAAAAAGCATTCTGTGACCAGTGTCTCCTCCCCACAGATCCGACCTGTAACCTGTTTATCTCGATACATCTCGAACATCCATTAGTCACATTTTTATTGTTCGTAACATTTTGAAATTCTCTTCAGATATTTTTAGACCAGAATAAAACCCTGAACATTTCTTCGTTAATAACTAAAAAAAATTGATCTCACTGTTCTTTGTAACGCACTAAAAATACGCTTGAATGTTCCAGCGTTGTAGAACCATGTCCGACCACATCATTACTTTTTAATCTGATCTCGTTCTGTTCCAGTGACTGCGTGCCTGCCTTCGTGGCTCCCCAGGGCAGGAGTGAAGAGACGGCCCGCAGACTTTGGGAGGCCAGCTGTGAGCTCCTCGGCATCGAATGGAACTGATTTTTATAATGAATATACTGTATAACTATCTTAGATCCAAAAGGAGGGCTTAACCTTCAAACGATCATCTATCTCAATTGTTTTATCGGATTTGTCCTCATCAGACTTTGAATACAATCTTTTTATCCAGGTTACAAGCTGTACGATAATGTGAATTTGCTTATCTCGTGTGATATTGCCGTAAGTACTTAGATATACAGCACTGTGCAAAAGTTTAGGTGCGAGGGAGATGTTTTTGCTTTGTCTGCGATGTTCCTGAGTGCAGCATTAAACTTATCTACCTTGAATTATTTATTTTAAAATGATTTAATACTGAAAATACATAGAAATAACACTAAAAATACATAAACACAAATGCATTCCTGGTGAGCGATCGCCTTTCCAAAGGTCTGAGCTGTAACTTGCTCTGGTGGTGTTGAAATGTAATGCCATACGGTGGAACATTCCAGGCAAAGCAATGGTGTCCTTCAAGTGGGTTAATTTGGGAAAAATGTTGTCTCCTTTATCAAATACAGAAATGTATTTTTGACCAGTAATGTGCCATTGACAACATGTGTGTAGATCATGATTATGTCGATCCCAAAGTGTTTTAAGGGATTCTCACGTGCCGTTTTGAGATATGGACCTGTACGTCACTCATTTAAATACTCAATGATTTGTTAAGATGAATGAATTAAGGTCTTGTAGTGCCACTGAGCTGGGCACAATCTGTTCCATCTATGTTATTTTACTTCTCGTGTACTATTGTACTATTGTCTACTGATACATTTTAAAATATATATATATTATAAACATAAACAAAATGAACAAACCCAGAGAGTGAGAGGCAAAATCAAAAAGGAAAAAGTGTAGCTCAGAGAAAAGTTCAGAAAATAAAAATGTCAGTCAGGTTGTTGGTACATTTTTTACCCTGGACTTTTGCACAGTTCTGTAGATATTCGGAGGGTTTCTTGCACAACAACAAGCAAAAAGCCAACCTCTCTCTACAGTATTATTCCGTAATGAACAATAACTTTTTAACTATATATTTTTGTGAAACAATGTGAATACAATGTAGGCAAAAAGCAACTTCTCGTGTACTGCTGTAGGATACTGTGAAGGGTCAAACCAGGGTAAACAACCAGCATACTGTATTTTAATTCAATCCTGCTTTTCCTCACCTATTACAAGCTTTAGAAACATTTCCTGCTTACATTTTGCTGAGATGAAGACACACTAAGATGCAGCATTGTAGAAATAAGGAAAGACTACAGAAGCCTAAGTAATTACTTAAATATTGTCAACGTAACGGAGTGTCTAGACCATTTTTGTTCAGGTTTCAATCACAGTTAGTCAGGGTTTCATTGGATGACATTTCTTTTGTCCGAGTTATACATAGAGCTGTTGTAAATGTAACCGTCTCTCCAGATTGGTGTAGTGACGATACTCATTGTTGATACTAAGGACTACGGTATACTCGATTCCCACACTAATAATGAAAAATGTTCCTTTTTTTGTTCAAGGTTGAAGACATTAGATCATTCTCAACACAAAATAATATGAAACACTGTGGTCTTATTCTAATTTTGAATAAGTACACAATATTTCATTTTATTTATATTATTATTATTTTTTGTCCCAAATGACAAAGGTCTGGGCACTCCTGTTACGCATTTCTGCAAAGTGGAGTTGTTTAATGGTTTGGAGAAGCAGAAAGCATTAAATATGACACTAAACTTGCACACGTGTTGTTGGATGAAAGATTTTAAATATTGGGTTGTACTGAACACTTTCCTTGCATCTGCTTCTCCAAAACAAACACAGCAACTTTTATTTGTTTTAAGAGTTCAACTATATTAGCATCAACAATTTAAGCTATTCCTCACATAAGAGTTTGTATTTATAAAATATAAGTAATTCTAGAATGATAAGATTGCACCATTGCTATATTTATTAATCCCATTGCCAAATTGAACACGTCCCCTTAGCAGGAGCAATGTTTTTTATAGTTTTAGCACAGACACATTCAGTACAAAAGTTGCCAAGTTTATATTCAGTGTTTTATACGGAAACTCATGCCTTTACATTTCCATTCATGTTCAGAGTTGAATGTTTACATTGATGTAAATAAAATGGACTATTACTATGAAGTATTTTTAGATCTTTCATTGTTTGAGCACAAGAATCACTTAAAACTACCATTTTAAATATGTTACTTATTTAGAAAGTACTGTAACAAAATACTCCGCTGCTATTGTAAAACATGCATAGAATTGTCAACATTTAACACGAACCATTACTTATACTCAGTGGTGGAAAGTAACAAAGAACAATAGTAAATTTGTACTTCACTGAAGTGAATTTTACAGTGGAAATGTTTTACTTCCTTATATTCAAGAGCAGGTGTCTACTTTCTACGCCACCACATTTTTGAACTGGACTAAGATGGAAAGTACTTTCCACAGGGCTTGAGGGGTTTATTTTTAAGCACATTCATATTGACATCTCGACTGAAGGTTATGAGTTCAAGCCTCAGCTTTGGGCAAACAAAATAAAGTTTATAGATCAAAATTAATTCAGCTGCTTCGGTTGACCCAAAATGAGCACTGTCCTGCGACAAAATCATTTGACATTTAGTTCAACATTTTTGTTAAATACGTTTACATTTTCACTATGAAAATATATATTAAATTTGGTACTTGTATTACGTAAAAATCTACTGAAGTAAAAGTATATACAGTATTTAGTTTACCCTGAGTAAAGGTTTTTCTTCTGCATTTGTCCGCTTATACTTTTTAGAAGTAGTATTTAGTGTACGAGGTTTAGAGAAGTATGGAAAAGTACGTTCCACTAAACTCGTGGCGAACTTACTAAAATAAAGTTTGAACTGATCAACATAAATCACATGTAATGCTCAGGCAAAATGGAAAAACATTTGAATTTTTTATTATTTAATTACATCTTAATTTACAGACAATTAAATTTCAAAAGCATTATTCTCTGCCTATTTGCGCGGGACACAAAATGTAGAGTCATTTTTTTAATTCACCAGAAATTTAATAAAGTATAAAGTGCGGCAGTGATGAGACAACGGTCCCAAAGATCTGAGTGCAAAAGTGTCCGACATGCCCCAAAAACTGTCTTTTTCTGTCTCATGATGTCTTCTAATTAAGAATTTCAAAATGTTTTAGACTCAACGGGATTAGGACAAACAGACATGTCATTTGAATTAGAGGTCATCAACTGGTGGGCTTTCAAATTTGAGCCTGATTTTTTTAGCTTTTTCTTTACTCACAACTATTGTTTTCATACAATTGTTGTGGCTTTTAAAAACAGGTTCACTACTTTATAATCTTTTAAACAATACTTAAACATTAAATCTCTCCATGGTCTACTTTGGGATAAAACCCACCAGTTGTGAATCATTCGTTCAAATAAAATTTAATTTAAATTATACAATGATAAACAAATTTATTATGCACAGGATTTTTTTTTAAAGGCAACTTACTTCATTGCAATTGCCTTTAAGTGATGGACTTACATTTGAGAAAAAAAATAACATTCAGCAAAATTTCCCTTTTCTTAAAATAATTACACAAAATTAACACGCAAAATAAATTCCATCAGAAAACATAAAAAAACAAAACTAAAAACACTAGTTGAATTGTGTGAAATCCCTTTAGTAGCCCGTCATTTGTGTCATTTGAGAAACCTAAATTCCCATATTAATCTAATACAGTGCTGCTGGCAAAAAGGAAAAATACTGCTAACAATGTGTGATAAAATGTGAAACACTAAAACAGTAAACAACCTCATCAGAGACACAAGGCAAAGGTTAAGTTCAGGTTAAGGTCTCGATCAGGGCACAAATGAAGGTTCGTAACTCCATCCAATTCATAAAAACCATCACAAATAAAGACGCGGACAAAAGGACACATGATATTTTCGTATGTTGAATTTCTGCATTTTCCCTTTTGGCTGAGGTAGCACAGACTTACAATAAACTCAACTGCCTTTAGTAACATTTCACTTACTTGAAATTTAAATAAAGCACAGCCATGATTCATTCAGTTTACAGAGAGAAAGTAATACATTTTATCCATTGTGACAGGTATTTTTCATTTAGCTTGATATTCCAGAATTATTTTCAATAATTTCTTCTTTGACTTGAGATTTATTCATGAAAAGGAACCTGAATGACAAAGCAGCAGTCTTAAATATAATGATTTGATTCTATTCATTTAAATAACGCTCTCAAGTGGCTTTGTGTCAGCCCAAAGCCAGGATAAACAGAAGGTTGCTACACAAGGGGCATCCGATGTAAAACCAAAGGAAAATGTAAATAAGTGTACCCAAGGAGACATATATTTTTGCTTTAATAGAGCAGGAAAGTTAAGGCCAAGGAAAGTAACAAAGTTTGCATATTGTAGCTACACAACCTTTGGCACTCAAGTCAAAGTCAAGTTCATTTTTAAGTCAAATGAGTGAATGTCTCTTTTTAATACTTCTCCAATCAAATTATTAAAGAAGAAATAGGCAACGTTAACATTCAACCATTTAGCTCTGGTTCAACCCTTCTTCTCCTTTCACCTGGCGTTGGGTCGGCCTTGGCGCTGCTGCTGCTGCTGCTGCTGCTGCTGCTGCGGCGGAGACTTGAGGTGCTCCGAAAGCCACTGTTGACAGATGTTTAGCATCACAGAGTCATTGGCCTCTTCTGCCGCCAGTCGGACGTCCTGCACCAGGGGCCCGGCACGACTCGAGTCCAGCTTCACCGCTAACAAGTAAGCAGGCCGCAACTTACTGCACGACAGGTAGGCTTTGATCTGCACAAGAAATGCAAAAATGCATAACTTTTTCCCCCCCTTTTCATAAGATTTATCTGGTCCGAAGGCTTCACTGGACAGGACAGCTGAAGAGCAAAACGGGAAGAGAAGGGGAATAGACACTCAGCAAATGGCTGCGGTCCGGAATCAAACTAGCAGCAACCACACATGTTCAACACTCTAACCACTGCACCACGTTGACATTTTAGGAGGTGAACTTAACAACAACCCAATTTATGTATATTATAGAACATTTGAGATAGAATTCAATGAATAATAACAACGCTTCAAATTTAAACCTACAGAGGAAACACTGGAGGACGACTGCACTAACCATTGAAACACTTAGATATTAAAAATGCTAACATTACAATAATACGAAATAAAAACTCATTAGTAACAGTACTGTACCTTGCTTTCTGTGCTCTTGATCTCCAAAATTAGACTTTCCAGCTCCTTTGCCTGGTATTGATAAAATAAATAAAATGGTACCAAGGTGAAATCACCAATCTAATCATGTTCACGGCAATATTTCATCATTTATCAGTTCATTTTCCATCTGGAATTAAGGTCACTCACATCGGCCGGTGCTTTATCAGCGCTGGACACGCAGCTGAGGAGCAGAGAGTCACAGTCGTTTTTTGTGGCCGTTCCTGATTCACCGACGCATTTTAGGAGCTGCTTCACTGCGGCGTACTTCCTCTGCCGGACAAGCAGCTGACCGGCTCGGGTGTAGACAGACTGGGCCTCCAACTGGAAATCCTGAAGAAAAAATGTCAAGAATACATTACAATAAGTCCTTATTTCTAATCATTCTGAACACCATGGATAGAAACAGGAATAACATCATGAAATAAGTGAATGGGTGGGCTTTGAGTTTGGAGTTGCTTACCTGTATAACTCTGTACGCAATGCCAAATCCCTCCTCTATATTTTTCCCACCGAGCATCACCTACAAATATACAAACAATAGATTTTTAACACAATAAAATACTGGTAAACAAACAAAACACTACAAGCAACTACAAGAACTGGTACTAAGCAAAAACAGACTTGCACGTGATTTAACAAATACTGCATATGTAACGTTTCTAACCTTGCAAGCAACATCAATCTTCATTGCGCTTCCTCCGAACAGTGTAGGAGGCGAGTGTGGGCCAGATTTAGCCGCTAAAGTGCTGGTTTGTTGTGTTTTTGTCTCGCAGCGATGAAGAAAACGGGTCACCTCCAACTGCAGCTCAATTGTGTTCATGTGTCTGAATAAAAAACATATATATTTCATATGTTTTTTATATCTTTCCAATGAGAAGAGAATAATTGTTCACCTCGAAACGTCACTGGCCGACATAGTTTTCCTGAATGAATTGACTTGAGATTTTCTTCGACCCACGCCTCTGCCCTGTTGCTCCTGGAGATATGTCCTTAAATGATCTTTGGCTTTGACCAGCCAGCTCTGAGAAAAGAAATACAGAGAAATAAAGGCGTAATATTATTTTAAAACAGAAGAGGTAAGTAATATTTAATAAAATAGATTTTTTGTTCATTTGATAATTGTACACCACGGGCCGCATTTTGAAACTTATACGGAGAAGAGGGCCACACACAACCTAACAATGGAGTGAATCATTCATTTTCCCAATTTTACAGTAACTACTTTTTGTGGTTTGGACCAACTTAGCAGGAAGCCTGAGGGCCACATTTTGCCCCCGGGCCGTAGTTTAGACATGCCTGTTGTACAGAAATATAATAAACATGCTTGCGTTGTGTTCTTCATCCATTCCAGAAGTAAAAACCACATTCTAACTTTGATTTGTGTAGAGGCGAAGTTATCATAAACGTGTAGATTCATGCATTGAACAGTCGGCGAAAGCAAGAATGTTAAGAACAAGTCCATGCTTTGGATCTATAAATCATTCTGTTACCACTCCCAAGAAGAAAGAATTTATCTACATAAAAAAAAAACTACTTTCAAGATGACACACCTGCTGTTCCCCGAGCTGATGGTATGAACTGGCTCCATGAGTGAAGAAACGGATACACGTCATGG
Organism: Chaenogobius annularis; assembly: GCA_015082035.1. NCBI lineage: Eukaryota > Metazoa > Chordata > Actinopteri > Gobiiformes > Gobiidae > Chaenogobius > Chaenogobius annularis. The sequence continues at coordinate 1,599,519 of BJKM01000067.1, read as the reverse complement.
CAGCTCGCACGTGATCCTAAACAAAAACAAAACGCATTACAAAACAGCGTCCTCCCAATAGGTTACAATAGGTTACAAGAGGCTGCATTTGTCCTTGAGATTCCTTGCCAGCATTTCAGAGAAGCAAAATATCGTCACCATCATAAACTGCTGTAGTCGGTACAGAGTGTGAAAGTGTCCCCTGCGTTGCGCGAGTTGACAGGAGGCGATGAGGTAGCGGCCGCACGTCTCTAAACCAGGGTCCAGTTTTTTCAAAACTTCCTCCAGAGATGCGAGACGGCCGTGCTCCAGACTGGGCTGCAACACTCCCTCCAAAAACACCTCATCTGGGCATTCCTGAGACGAGCAGACGCATACATAAACCCAAAGTACTTGAGAATGCAGCATAATTAAGCATAATTTAGCATTGGATTAATTGTATCTCTTTATGGACATTCAAAAACCTCTAACGTGGCACTAGGGCTGTCACCTACGATAATTTTAGGAGTCAACTACTTTTTTTTTTTAAACCTGTAATTTTGCTCTATTGACATGATCACCTTGTTGAGCAGATATTTGAGGGCCTCCAGCAGACAGTCGTGACGCATGTAGAAGCTGATGAGAGCCAGGTGTGTCCCGTACGTGTTCAGGTAAAAGAGGCACTCCTGATGGAATGAGCTGTTGCGCCGCTGTCCGTCCAAACGCTCAATGGGACAACTCTCACTCAGAGCTTCCTCCAGCTCATACAGCGAAGCCAAAATATCCTCTACAAAAGACTGGGAAAGACAGGAAAATAAGGATATTGTCGTTGTAAATAATGTAGACATGATTTGGTCCTGTTAAATCAGTTCTGGTCCAAGTTTGGTCCCACTTGATATTTTTTTATTTGGTGTAATTATTATTTCTTGTACATTGCTTTATTATCTTCTCAATTTAGCACGCATGCACACTTACATCTTACTATCTGCACTTTTGACAGCTCTCATGACCATTTAATTTTTTCACCGTGAGATCAGTGTGTTTTTTTCTTGGTCAGCCTCCAGCAGCATTTATATATTTAACTGAACATGAAAGGAAAGAAACGCAGAAGATTGAAAATTACTTCTGGGAGTCAAAAAATATTGATTTAAAAGACATGTGTGCATATTACTGCCTTTTCTACCTTTTCCAAGAACTATTTCTCATCATTTGGCACAATACATCTTGCAATAGCAGCAATAGAGTTGTGCAAGTATCAGCCTACTGTGCATGTTTTAGATTGGATGTGCAAAAAGGAGCATCTGGGAAAAAAAAAAAAAGAGTCCCAGGGAGAACTTGCAAATGCCACACAGAATGGTCCAGAAAATTCTTGCGGCGAGGTGACAGTGCTAACAATATTACCACTACTACAGTTTAGTTCACTGTAATAAATGACATAAATCTTATTTGCACTGTACTGTACTTTCTTTTCCTGTTACATAAAAACTATAATCACTATAACACAACTATAATTACAACTCACTGAGCAAAGGCAGGTATCCAATGTCAACACCCTAGAGGCGAAAACAACTGCAGCTCTAATAATAGTCATTAAATCCACTATATAACTTTTCTATAACTCTCCCTGCTAACCTCCATATAGATGTTATTGATTTGCTTGGAAAACACAGTATAGAAGTAAACCCATCCATCTCCATGGCGACAAATAATGTAATAAGGCGATGCACCACGCCATGTCAGATCAGGGTACACTCATTAATAAAGATTTAATAAGCATTTTTTGAATTCTGAGAAACTGTAATACATGCCAGATTCATAAATCTCATACTGTGGAACATTCTAGGTAAAGCAAAAAGATCTGGATACAAGGAGGAACGGACCCCTCCACCAGAAAATTTAAATACGGCACCTTTTTAAAAAGGACCTTTACATTTCCTTACAGAGTTTTTCTCTTTTTTCCTTCTGGGTATTAGACAAAGGCACAGTCCGTTCAGTTTCACTGAGGTGCAAATGATTTATTGATGTTTCGTATAAAAGAAGCTACAGTGAGAAAGCAAGAAAAACAGGGCTGCAAGCTTTCGCTGTTATATAACACCATTTTGACTGAAGTTGACCTCACAGTTCAAGTTTTAAGATGAGATCAGTGTAGAAGGAAGTGAGGTGTGTTTTTATATTTGTCAAGTAAGTTTAGGATCTAAGAAAAGATGGTTCATTTTAGTGTGGATCTAAAGTTTATAGGAAAGTTTAGTATCTATATTAGAATAAGAGAGATGACCATCAGGCCGTCAGGTTAAATAGCTTGTTATAGGACTTGTCTTACAGTGGTTGTAGCAGGTCGAACACTGGTCTCTAGATGCTGTACAATCTCCTGCATCAGAAGTGGGCCCTGGTGGAGCTGGTTTCGATCCACTGGGGGCTTCAGACAGCGGGCAAACTTCTCCCTCGCCCCAGAAAGGTTTCCTGCTTTAAGACAGGCCATACCCCAAGCCTGCCACACTCCACTGGGGTCCAGGCCACTCTTGGTTGAAACCTAACAGAAAAATAGACAAAAGGAAACACGGAGTCGAATCGATCAAAACTTGAATTGATGTTCCTAAACTAGTCAAATTATAAAATGAATAAATGCCCACTTGAAAATGATACGTAATGAGAATAGGTTTTATTGTGAGATTGATTTAGGAATGCAAATGTTATGACACACTTTAGGCGAGGTGGGCTCCAGAACTTGTCCAATTCAATAACAAAATGCAAACACAGCAATAAAATGTCACACACACACACACACACACACACAAAAAAGGTATGTTTTACATATTTAGCTCCTAGGTCAAAAGTTTACACACACACTGAGCGTTTCCCTAAATAACCTGGAAGCCTTGAAGGAGACACAACCTGAGAACGACTCAGTGTTGATCCCAAAACAGTAACAGGGCGGCAGAGGTCCAGCAAAGTAAATATCATACCCTTATGCAACGTTAACTCAGAGGCTACTCCCGGTCAGACTATTTGAAACAAGAAAGTGCACCGTGAATCTATACTTTGAAATCCCACCTCCACGGCAAGTTGGTAGTGCTCAGCCTCCAAAAGCTGGTTACGAAGTCGTGTGACTGCTGATGTCTCCAAAATGTCATCCAAAGAAGGAATATATTTGTAATTGGCCATCACCAGAATCTTCAGTACATCAACCTTGCTAATGTAACTGCAGACACAAAAGAGCAACAACAGCAGAGGAAGTTATTGACTAATAAATAGCAGATACCAAGCTAGGATAGTAGCAATGCACATGGAGATAAATTAAACCTTCAACCTTTTTTCACACTTCCACATTTGCAGAGGCAGGTGCAACAACTTGGATACCACTCAATTTGGGTCTTACCAGTACTTAAAAATACCTGGTTTACAATACTGTGTGTTAATACTGAAAAAGTGAAATACTGAAAAAGAAGGATGACGCTCATATAATCATATTCTTTGACCAATCATATTTATAAATACTAAATAAAAAATAAATTCATCGACTAATCGTGACATGTCGACTGTAAATAACATTTTTAAAAATTGATAATTGTTATTATATCAATGTTTCATCAATAATACACTTTATTTGTAAATATTCTCCATCTAGAAGTCTTCGGTCACCATATTTCAACCTTTATTTGTTTCATTCATTCATTTTCTACCGCTTGTTCCCGTTAGGGGTCGCGGGTGACTGGCGCCTATTGCATTTGGGCCCTTAGGCAGGGTACACCCTGGACAGTGGCCAACTCGTTGTTAACACAGAGACATAGACACGCAGACAACCATACACTCTCACGTTCATTCACTAGGGCCAATTTACAGTTGCCAATTTACCTAACACATGCATGTCTTTGGACGGTGGAGAACCCGGAGAGAACCCACGGTAACACGGGGAGGACATCCTGACTCCACCCGGAGAAATGTATTTGTCTGATAATGTAAATCACTGAAATTTTGCGGTATCAACAGTTTTGTCGACTAGTCAGTTAGCTTTTAACACTAACCAACCAGTCTTATAAACAATATCAACTGGATAGAGCACTGTCCATTCAGGTGGTCTATGGGTTTAGGACTTTAGCATTGTTGCCATAGAAATGACCAAACCAAAACAAAATAATCTGAACTAGAAGTGAATGGTGAAAACTGAGAAGTACCAGTACTCAAATTAACGGGACTCTGAAGCTCAAGTAAATATTGGCCTGAAGGACTGACCTGTCACACAAGGCGAGGTCCTGGCTGCGTCCGACCGTCACAAACATGAGTTTTGCACTGAACAGGAGCTGCTTCATGATGTCAGTGAGGAGACAGGCGTCCACCTCAGGGTTTGTCAGTTTACAGGACAGGGAGCGGCAGTGGGCAATGAGCTGATGGCCACAGGACTTTTGGTCACTGTGTAGTGACAGAATAGCCACGCAGAGGGGCGCGCAGGGGGCCTGAGGACAGGGACAGAAGATATATTTGTCTTATTTAACATTTTGGGTACAATCCTTGTCCTTTTTCCTTATTTTCATGCGTCCTAGATACCTTGTCCCTCTTGTCAAATAAACACAACATAACACTCATTGCTTGGTAAAAAGATGATTTCAACATTTTATTTCAGTGTGCTATACTAGCGTTTGTAAAATGAACTAAAAAGTATACTTGTAATTTAGAACAGGTTGATTATGATTAGTGACTTAGATGCCATGATTAATTACTAGCTTAACAGTGGCAGGTAGGCTGTGTTAAGTTATGGTTGGTAGTGTGGGTCTATCAGTATTTTTCCATGCATAAAATCTTGTGTGCACTACTTTACATCAGACCTGTTCAAAGTGAAATCCACTTCGGAGCAGTTGGTTTTCTGTAGAGTTTGTCCCCAGCTGTATTTGTCGATGGGTGACTTCAGGAAGCTGCAGCGTCCCAGCCACAGGGTCCTCTGCTGCTCCTGGACTGCTGGGATCTATCGAAATATAAATATGGTTATGGAGTATTGTTGACTCACTGATAACATTTTCGAACTACCAACAATATGACTCCTTAAGATCACTATAACGTTTGTTTTACTACCCAGGCCCACTTCCAGCCCACGTTCGAGTAATAGGTTTGTTTGTTTGTTTGTTTGTTTGTTTGAGTGAGCAAGAATCAAATTTGTGAATAGTGCCAGATGACACTTCTTTTATTCTTTCTTTTTTAAATGATGACACTTGCCTTCATCTGCTTCTTCCTCATCGTCAGAACTGCAAACACAAACATGATAACGAATCTCAAAATGTAGGTCAACTGACTTAACAAAATGCAGAGAAACAGTTTTTATAGTCTTTAATAGTCAATCATCTCTTAACGCATTATGATACTTTTAATAAAACATCTGAAAGCACTAGAATAAATAACACAAGTCAAGGCTTTAGTGTCTTACTCCGGGTGAAAGTGGGTGTAACACTGGTCACAGACTCGTACTTCCTCCTCTGAACATCCCTCCACGGTCATTTTCTTCTCAGAACAGGCCTGACAAACCAGACGCCCACATCTTCGACAGTGATGCCTCCGGTTGAACTAAAACACAGTGGAAAATAAATATGTTGTTAGTGAAACTATGTCACTATCAGCCAGGATGCAGGACACGAGCCAAAAACATATTAAAAGGTTAGAATAATTTCCTTGGGAGGTAATTGAGTCTCACCATAGTAAACCGCTCTCTCCGGCAGACCATGCAAACACTGTGCTGAGTATCTGGGACCCAGTCTTTTTGAGGTGGAGGATGCTCCGGAGGCTGAAATTTCAACGATAGGCGACCTTTTTTACCCACTGAAACTCTGTCTTTGTCCTTCTCTGTGCTGTTCGAGTATGGCATGTGAGTCGGTGTGCCGTCTGTGTATACAAGTTTATAATTTAGAAAATGCGCATACTTTAATTACTGGTTATGCAAATTGTATTTACAACATTGTGAGTAAAAATGTGGACTTTAGCTCACTTGTAGAACCAGTTGGTGACTCAATTCGGCTGGACGAGGAGGAGCTGGTGTCTTGAGCTGGACACTGCAACGGACCCTCCTGAAGACTTATCACAGAGTCTACATAAAACAAAGGAAGTCTGTCACAATAATGTTGAACAATGGCTTTCAATATCCCACCTGAAAAGTACAGAACAAATAAAATAACTTTTTCATAAAGAAAGCATTATTAAATTAAAATGTCAAAAAAAGATAGTTTGTATTTCGGATTTCAAACAAATAATACACTTCATTTGTAAATATTATCGATCTAGAAGCATTCTGTCACCATAGTTCGACCTCTATATGAAACGACTTAAATATTTACTTTACTAACCCAACCAATGCACAATAGAAAAAATCATTTGGCTCATTTTCTAATAAAAAAAATAAGTAGTAGTAGTAGTAGTAGTCGTCTACAAAATAATGTGTTAGTCACATACCCGACCGCGATCTCTGGTTCGGGGCGCATGAGAAGTCCAGAGCCTTGGAAGCGTAGTCTGCTAAAATTGTGTCAATGTCATCAGCGTTGAATCCTGCTTCCTGCCCCACCAGAAGACCCCTGAGAGTCCCCACGGCCAGGACCGCCCAGTCCACCTTCAGGTTCATCAGCAGCTGCTCCAGCATCAGCAAAGGCTCTGACAGAAGAGGGAAGTAGTCCTGTCTCGCAGCAGGGGGAAGGTTCAACAACACCTAAAGGAATGTTCAAATCCACAGAGATTGTTGATTTTTTACTCTTAAAAACATTGACTTACGCAAAAGAGGGAGTTCAGCCAGCTAAGACTTAATGACCGTTTTACTGAAGCAGGCCTATTCAATATTATTAAAGAATTTCAATAGTCAAGTCGAGTGTAGACTAATGTGTTGGACTGGAGGAAATTGTTGAAAGTCACAGGGTGCAAACTTTACATTTATAAAACTGTTAAATAACACGTTTTAATAACATGTTTTATAATTCTGCAAGTTGAAAAAGATGGAAAGACTAGAGTTCTATATTTTGCTTTGGGTGTACGTGTTCGAGTACATAAACATTTTGAACAAAATGTATGAATTTCAACTTTGCAACAGTTCCCGGAAATAACATTCACTGAGTCACGAGTTCAAAATAAAAGTCATTGGACCATTATAGAAATTTGTTTAGTTAACAATGACGAATTCTAGTGTTGTAGGAACAAACCTTACAAGGAATTAATTTGTGAACGTGTGAAGTGTAAACACGACTTGACATGCAAATCTATTCAGGGTATCTAGCCCTTGGAAAGGCAATGGGAAGAATGGAAAAACATTCCTTATAAATCTTTGAGGTGGATCAGTTTCTAACATAACCTTCACAACTTCTTTGCTATCATTTATAATGCATTCCAAAATCATGGTGAATTTTGTAACCGTTTCATTGACTCTTTCCTCGGGCACAATAAATGCCTTTCAGTGCATTTTTTTATATTACCCATAGTGAATATGAATATTTACCATTACATCAACAGTAACCAGTGCATGTTTTAAGATAAAAAAAAATTTAAAACACATGCACACAGACAGTAAACCAACCTTGGATCCCAGGTGAAGAGCATGTATGTGCCGCCTTCGGGCCGTTGACACCTGCCTCTCAAAATGCAGCGTGAGATAATCGGCCAAAAAGTGACAGGCCGACAAACCGGGACGTTTATCCAGAGCCTGTTCACACACATCCAGCCCCACCGAGTAATCCGAGAGGCCTTCCAGCAGCTATCAGAGACAGAAGTGAAAGGAGATTATATCATTTGACATGATAATGGAGATTGCAAATATACAAATGCAGATATTCCTTGTATTGTTTGTTTTACTGCACAATGTATAAAAATCCTTGTCTCTTGGTTGAGAATCTATATTGTATAAAATAATGGAGAATAAAATGGTGACACTCAGGCACAGTTTCTTAAAGGTGGGCAGTAAGTGAGGCTCTGGGCTATTATTAGGTTTCATTTATGTTGACATAAAGAATACCAGTTATGAATAAAGATGTCAGCGTAATCCCTCATTCGTCCAGGAGTGTTCCATTGTAGAAAAAGATTCAGTTGTAGCCATCTCGACTCTCATCCAAGAGACATTCTCAATCTGTGAAACAAGTCTGAGAACTCGGGTTTATATCCTACTCTGTGAAAGCCCTTGTGAAGTAAGAGGCTTTAACAGCACAGAAGACACGCAAGTTCAGGACCCCAGAGCACAGTGAGGTGGAGATTCTAAGCAGGGAGGAAAGATGGTTTGAAAGAGGAGTTAAGGAGGCAATCTTTGTTCAAAAAGAGAATCCTTCCTTAAATCGTAATGGAGGTTTAAGATTGAACCTTCCGGTTGTTTATAATGGTTTGCTGAAACCCTGGAAACGCCCGAGGCATTCTGATGCTAATCAGGTACTCAAGGAGAAGGGAGCCAAAGTCAGTGTACAATAGGCCCATCCCAGTTAGTTTCAATGGCCCATTATCAGGGGTCCCACCCTGTGGGCAGGGTTTACACAGAGTAGGATATAAACCGGAGTTCTCAGACTTGTTTCACAGATTGAGAATGACTCTTGGATGAGAGTCGAAATGTTTTGTTTTCCTAAAACAGAGTCCAGATGACTACAACTGTATCTTTTTGCTACAGTTATGAATAAACTCTAAAAGCCAAATAAAGACACTGAAGAATGTCCCTGATGTCCAATGTTATTAGTTTGTATTTTAAATTTCACGTATAAATCATATTTTGTAATAAAAACCTGAAAAGCTTCATCAGTTTGTCCTTTTTCCAAAAGATGTAGTAAATGTTCAGTGGTGAGGTTGAGTCTCAGCTGGTCAGACACAGGGTAAAGCGCCACCCATTGGGCACAAAGGGCAAACTCCTGAGAAAAAATACAATAAAAAATTTTCACACACCACACTGTACCTCAAGTATTATAGGTTAAGTGCACATACCTTCGCCTCCAACATCATAGACATCAAGTACTCAGAGTTTGTTTTCGACTCGACACGCAGCTCTTGCCAAGTTGCCCAGGGCAGAGGAGGCTGTAAATTTAACATCTGGCAAAAATATAAGGCACGTTTTATCTTGAGTGTTTCAGCAGCAGAATAATATAAATGATGAACAGAAAAGTTGGGTAACAAATAGGGATGTTACGGCATCAAATCTGAGAGTCACAATTACTGTGAGGAGAAATATTGCGATTTCACTTTTTTTAATGTTTAAACTTACAAATATTGCTGTAACATTTGGAACATTTGTTTTTATAACAATTAACCTGCCTATCCTTTAATACAGCAGATAATTATAAATAATAATATATAATGGCCGCAAATGGATTTAATAATATAAATGAGCTTGTTGACGCACTGGGCTCCCCTCCGTCCGATATAAACAAATAAACACGGGTGCTCACGCCGCCAATGACATGCACTAGTGCAGACTTCCGTGTGTAACGGACCGGTCGTTCAGCGCATTTATCCAGTCTTGTTGACACGCTGGGCTCCGTCCAACACACACACAAACATACACGTGTCCATGACCCATGTTGCACCTAGAGACGTTTCTATGGTATACCACAATTTCGATAACCTCACCTACAATAGCCAAAAATAATCGTGGTACTTGAAAAAACGGTTAATCTTGACATCCCTAGATACAAAACCTCAAAGTACTGCTTTGAGGGTTGATTTTTTATAATGATCCTGTGTTGATTACAATAATTAGATGCCAATCCAAATGTTTACTGTTGTTAGAAAAACTAGAAACCTTGACTCAAGTTATAATTAATGCAATGACCTTTCAAACAATCAAACTAATGAACAAGTTCATTCCTACACTATCACAACATGCACTATCATGTTATATAAAGAAAAAGTCAACTTGAATAGATAATTGTTACAGCATTGTCTTACCCAGCGATAGATATCCAGCTCCTTCTTCTTGAGCTCCAGGTCGGCACGCAGTGATGGGTCGATGAGGGGGTCGTTGAGGCAGAACTCCAGCAGCTCGAGACAGGACGACAGGGGCCATCGCTTCAGGGACTTTAGGGTCACCTGGGCCCGAAGGTTAGAGTCCTGCACACGGAAGAGGTGACCAGTGCCACTGTCCCCATCTGAAGAAAAAAGAATGGGGGGAAAAAAGAAAGTCCTTTTGTGCCATGGATCATAAGAGGAAACACAAATGATTAGCTTCTAGGGTTCTGCAAAAATAACAGCTGCTCTTTGTACATGAGGCCAAGCAACATTAAGTATAGTTTAATTTTTTAAGTAATTCTAATAATATTTAATAATAATATTTATCATTTCTTTCAATGAATTTGCATTGACTGATTCATATATGTTAGAATAACTTTTTCATCCAAAGACACAAGTCGGGTGATTTACATAGGAACTAAGTCTTTGTTCATGTTTTATTAAAAGCTATAAAAAGGGTAGTTAGTATGAAGCGTTCCCACCGTACACTGATTATTGAAGAGTGTTGATAAATCTACAAATAGTCCCTTCTAATTACATATTGTAACCAACAAAAAAAAAGAAAAGAAAAAGAAATTCACACCCATTTCCTTCCTACCCTCTAGTGCAGCGCAGGCCAGTAGTCGGTCTTTTAGCGCCCCCTCCTGGCTGCAGCCCTGTCCGTACAGCTCTAACAGGTTCAGTGCCCTTTTCAGATCTTTGGAGATTAGGGCTTGTTTGAACGCCTCTGCGGCCACCGTTTGTGTCACCTCTTCATGTGCTCCTGAAAACAGCAAACTGACTAGGGATTTCCCACAGAGGACAGCGCCAAGGCCAACCTCTTCCCCCTCTCCTAATGGGACGTCCATGACTGGTTCCACCATAGAACAGATATAAGTCCGCAATATAGGGAACTCTTTCAAAAGGCCATCAACTTCTTTACTGATTTGCTCTCCATCTAGGACTGCCTCTTTGCGTCCACTCCTAAAGAAAGATTTTTGAGTTTTTGCTGGTTCTCCTCTGCTTGCGCTGAGACAAGCCAAAGTAGCTAACAATGGAGAACGTGATTTTAGAAACGTTAATGCAGATGGCGTCATAAGAAAAGATGTTGGAGAAGGTTGTGAAGATGTAAGAGAAAGTGTAGAATTTGAAATGCTGCTTTGAGTGGTCGACTGGTCCTCTACTGAGTTTTCAGATTCAAAACTGGTTTCAGATTGACAGTCCCTCGTTAATCCCAAAGCGGACATGTGTTCTTGCATGTGTTCTTGCATGTGTTCTTGGAGCAGGAGAGATAAAGTGGAAACACCAAAAACACTGTTTTTGTTGAGGTCTTGAATTAGATCTGAGTCAGATGCAGAAGCAGAGGTCCAAACAGGTAATGACTCAGAGCATCGCTGAACGATCACCTCCTGAACACTGAGCTGCAAACCCTCTTGCTGTAGTAACGACAACACCCTGAAAAAACAACAATGAAAATACATTAAATACAATATAATAATAATAATAATTCTTCTTATTAGTTCAATTAGAGTTGAACCAATTACATTTAAATTTTCAACAGAATTATCATTTATTGATGTATGCATCTGTCTGACTCAGATAAAAATCTTATTAGTTGTTTGTGCACAATTTTGTGGATACCTGTCAGGGGAAACTTGTCTATCAAAAAGCAGGTGGGACAGAAGCTGAGACGGAGATTGAAGCAGCACTAAGAGAGGATTTCCAAGTTTGACACCTCCACTGTTATCTGAAACAAAACAATATAGCATTATCTGCAAAATCAAGCGTTTCCAAAATATATTAATACATTTTCAAATGGTTGAGCATAAGGTTTATCTGAACTCAAATCTTTAGCTATTCTATTTCCTAAAATACAATGAATGCTTAAAACATATTCTGTATCTACCAGATACACACCTTATAAAATATTTCTCAGGCTGATAAAAAGACCTACCATCTGACCCAAGGCTGCGTACTAGGACAGATGCCAGTATGTTGACATAGTCCAAGAAACTGCGGACATAATCGGGTCTGGAGAGACTTCCGTCAGGCTCAAAGGGGCAGAGCTGGTCCAGAGACCGCAGCAGCTGCTTCATGTTGGAGCGGACTGGGTGAGAGTCCAGCTCTGCCTGCTTCAGACGGGACTGCTCCATCAGCAGATCCAGGAGAGGGCTGCCCGCTGTGCCTTCTGAGAGAAGGGGAGAGATTTGGGGGTTACTTAAAGAGTTTGTTTGATCGATAAAAGATTCACAGTATTTTAGGTGTATGTTGTTCTTTTGTTAGTAGGGTTTAATGACTTTCAATTGCAGCTAGGAAGGCAAAAACAGTACTAATTCTGGGGAAAAAGTACAATTAATAATAATGAAAGACATCACCTGAGAGTTGATAAATAGCAAGTTTAAATGTTATGTGATATAGTAGGCATTTAGAAAAGGCAACATTACACTTTGAGAACACCCCAGTGATTCTGCCTTTACACTTTGGGTTTAGTCAGTCCTAATTCTAATGTGGCAGAGTGAAGTATGCAAGTGTGGATGCCGAAATGAAAATATAAAAAGGCATCAGTTTGACCTGCACTCTTCGTGGCAGTGCTGAGGATCTGCAGTGTGGTCTCCAGTTTCTGGGCCAAAGTGAGCCGAGACGAGATGGACTCTTCACTCAGTGTTGGATAAGAACACAATAACACCTCCTGAACACAGCAACCAAACGGGCTCGAAAACACTTCATCCACTGGAAAATCTGTGAAATAAAGAAACAAAGGAATAAAGGCTTTTAAAAAAAGGTACAAAAAAAAATGGCAAAACTAATGCCAGGTAATATGGTATAAGTCACCTGTCACTTTAACTGCAATATTCAACCACTCACTGCACTGTCACTTTCTGCACTACAACTTTAAACATAACTGTAAACTTGTGTACATAGAAATGCCCATTTTTATTTTTATTGTATAGTAATTTTAAATTGTTTCTTAATGCATGCCCTTTTTTGATTGAATATATGTTGTTTTATTATTGCTCAGTGTTTTATGTCGCACCTTCAGGCCGAGACAAGTTCCTATGTTTGTGAATTTTGTTCATTGACAATGGCAATAAAACTCTTTCTGATTCTGATTCTGATTCTGATTAATCATATTGTACCTGGTTTGGTAGAACTCTTGTTAGACGAAGAGTGATTCAAGATCTTGTTTATTTGATGTAGAACCATGGGAAATCCACAGATGCCCTCTGAATGGGGAAGTTTGGGGTCAACTCTCACACCTGGAGAAACAAAAGGAATTAAATTTTTTTTAAGGACAGAATAAAAATGAGCCTATGTTTTATCTTGGTGAAGCAAGAATTATAAGTTAGAGGGATAGTGTTTACATTAGCTACTACTACTTTGTTTTATTATTGTTACCTTATGTTGTTTTACCAATTAAGACAAGAGAATCTGATTATCATCAGTTCATCTTTATGTATACATGGTCACTCTCATTTTCATGGATATAGAGCTGTGATCTTTAACTGCATTGTAAAACATTATTAGAAACTTATCACTTACAATGATCAGCCCATACCTCTGTCCTCATGACTGGTGCTGAGCCTCCTCTCAGCAGTGTCCAGGAGCTGTCGGGACGTTCTCCAGAGCTGACAGTGGCAGCAGGCCAAGTCGAACGCTGCCATCGCTGCCGGGCTCAGCTCCTCCAGCAGAGTGTACAGGAGGCTGTTATTATCCGGGGGGCACTGATCAATCCAGTAGTTCTCCTCCAAACAGGGCATGGGGTGAGCCGCTGTGCTCGAGAGGCGGTCAGCTATGTCGGAGATAGAGAAGAATGCAACACCTACAAAAACATGGAAAAGGTTAGGATTAATTATAGATTATAAAAAGGTTCATACCAGGTTAGACTACAAATTTGCCTAAAATGTAGTGAACATGATTATATTTAAGATTCTACTAAAAACAATTGGCTCTTTTTCCCCCAGTTTGACATTTTTTGTGACACTTACAATGTTACTTCTTGGTTGGACATGAGAAGCAGATCTGATATAGGTAGAAGTAATTCCACAACTGTTACCTAGCAACCACACTGTAAGGGTAAAAATCCACAAACTGTAAGAATTGATCACATAAATGGAAGAATTCCAGCACTGCTTCTTGTAACTTTCACCTTTTATTTTAAATGTTTTCTTCACAAAATGCAACTTTGATGTCTGATGTAAAACTATGATAACTAATTATAACAGGAACTATCCCACCAAACAAAGTAATAATTCGAATAACGTGAAAATTTGCCATATGCAGTTTAAGCATTCATTTGACTTTCAAGAAATACAAGGCCTAAAAACATATATTTCACAACAAACAATAACAACAAACAGAGAACCCAATGAGGAAACAATTAAAATGAAGTGGAAATTTAATAATAGATAAACAATCCAAACGTTACTAAAGGAATAGAAAAACTAGATAAACATAAAATTAGAGGGACATAGTTCACGACATAAAGTCCCATTTACCAGCAGCAGCAGCACTTCCAATCGCCTGCAGTGTTGTCCTGCCACTGGTGCCCAGTCTGGTCTTCCCAGCTCCGGCCGGGACCACAGACGACCCCAGTCCTTCAGAGGACGAGGAAGATGACATGGACTGGCTCTCCATTTTCTGCTCCACCTGCCCAAGCTCCACCAGCACCTTGTTATAGTGCTCCATAAACGAAAGCTCTCCACAGCATGCAGACCCCTCCAGGTTAAACATCTGAGACACCTAGAGAGACAACATCACAGCAGGTACACACATTTAGTAATAGTAAAAAGGAGTCTTCCTTTGTTCTACTAGGTCTATTCAATATGGGTACAATACACCAGATTTGTTTTGACAAATCTGGTGTAAATAACAGTGTTTCTCTTACATGATGTGCCTCCATGAAGTTCCCTCTCCGGATGCAGGACATGAGCAGAGACTCTGGGGAGGACAACATTGCAGGGACCAGCCAACTGTGAGGACCTCCACATGGACACACCTCCAGGTCTGGGGTTGGCGTAGATCCTCCATTGCCATCTATAAAGAAAAGGAACATACTGTATATGTACATGTAATCTGGCGTTGCTGGCCGGATCCATATGAGAGGTTTGTGTAACTGATAAAGGGAAAACAAGCCTGTGTTTTTATATACCACATATTGTGACTGCATGTATATACTCTACTCCAGATTGCACTAATGAAAGCATTTGACTATGGGTCAGGTAATCTAGCTCCTTGTATCTACTGTTGCGCAAATCTCCTTGGCCCTCCAGGATTCGGTGGTAGCGGCCTAGCAGAGACGGTAAGCGCACAACGGAGCTGAGACCACCACGGATGTTCTTCTCTTTATTGGCTTCACAAAAATTGAGCTCTATCACAATTACATTTTTCCACGAACATTTTATTCAGTCACAGTATAGCATTCACCTTCTCCATAGCCACCCACCCTTACACCTATAAAGAAATCCTTTGATAACAATGTATGACGGTATATGGCAATTTAAGATACCAACTGTACTAATTGAGGAACATTAAAGCTGGAAGTATAGTTTTTATGTATTAAATAACTCGCAATGCAAGATTACATATACATACAATATACAGTATGTTACATTGAAATAATGAATTTTATATTTTTTAATCACAAAAATATATCTGACGTACTAAGCAGGTCAGTTGAATAGGTAAAATGGACCTCACCTGATGCACTGGTGCTCACTTCTCCATTGTGTTTCTCCTCTGAGTTCTCCCTGTCCAAAGAGTGTCTTCCATGTCGCCTTCTCCTTCTCAGACTTGAACTCTTATTGCGACCCAGAGATGATGTAGGAAAACTAAAGGTTGAGGTTTGAATTGGGCTTTCCATTCCTAAAACATGATACATTTGAAAATATATTTGTACATCATGATTATATATTACAAAATGACACAAATGCAATAGGTCTTACTTTTGAATATAAAACAAATATCTGTAATACTTATTATAGTCAATTTCTATTGATATGAAATGTTTCAACGCCTAGTCATATTCATCATATAGCACACAATTGTGGATTAGATAAAAATACACATTACAGCAGTGCTTCTCAAACTTTTTCCCAAACGGGCGGGCCCCTCACTTTGAGAAGCTCTGCATTGGAGGTTATGCTACTATAACATTTAGCTTAGTATTTTCTGAAAAACGTATTAATGGAGCCTTTTATGTAAAACCCAATATGTCCGTGCCACTCACCCTCCGCACCGCTGTGACTGGAGATGATCTGAAGTCTCCATTGAGCTTCTGCAGTGCGTTTGGATAGCCTCTGTAGCTGGGACATGAAGGATTCTGAGGTCACCGAACAGCCAATGCTCTCTGCCAGCTCGGCATCGACAAGGAGGGCATCCTGCTGAGCCAAAGAACTCAGGCCATCTAGCCCCTCTTTCAGCAGCTTCAGAAGTCCTTCCATGGCACTGGCATCCACCAAAAAACCCCTACAGCCTTGGACAAAATGTGCCAAATCCAAATAATGCCCCGCTGTAGAACAAGATGGTGGGCTGCTTTCACTTTCTCTGTAGCCTTCCTCAACCTCCCCAGCTTTGTTATTGGTGGAATTTGAAGTTTGTGCAGTTGATTCTTGGAAAGTTGAAGCGTCCTTGATAACTGGCAGGGAAAAGTCAGTACTGGATAAGAAAAGTAGTGAAAAGATGTTCTCCATGAGCTCCAAGCGAAACAAAGCAGGCACAGCCTCTAGATGACGCTGGCATTGAGACAGGTAGCACTGGAAAACCACTTGACACCCTTATGAAGAAAAGAAAAATATAGCTAGTTAACCTGAGAATTTGTACTGACCATTCCTGGTTACAAATTCAATTAAATGCTATGGAACCATTTCAACAGTCGGTGTAATCCCTCATTCATCCAGGAGTGTTTCATTGTAGAAAAAGAAAGCGAAGGCATCTGGATTTTTTTATGTCAAAAGTTGTGTAGACTTGCCTTTTTTGTATGGAGGGGATGGTGAAACACTTTTTCACATTTTATCAAAAGTTAATATAAAAAAGGTATAATGCATCTCGTGCTGCAATTTACAACTATATCAGATAGTACTGTCATTGAGCTTGCAACATGTGTTTTTTGGTAATATTAAGATCACAAGGACGATAAAGGACATTTTGCAAACCTTCAGAGGAAGTTGGGGTTTGGCTGATTTCAGCATGAGACGTGTTGTTCTGCTGCTTGGCTCTACACTCAGAGCAATTGAAATATGCATGGATATTTATACACAGAGCATAAACGGCATACTTCATGGCACAAAAGCCGTGGAACAAAACAATGTTCTTATGGGCTCCGGAGTTCATAAGGCTGTGAATGGCTTCTGTCTCATCTGGAAGAGCAGACAAAGTTATACATTATTATACATTATTGACTTGATATGTATCGTCAATGCATTGTTATGGAGGCACAACAAAATCTGACCTGTTGCTTGTTGATGCTTTGGCAGTTGTTTCAGCAAATCTAGTATTTTGTGCTCTTCAAACTGAGCCAGTGGAGTTAAGGAATGTAGTATATAAAGAGCAGAGTGATTGTCCAGGCTGTGGAGTTGTGACAATAATGCTTCTGTGGAAATCTCCCTGCAAAAATATAGACATGTGTAAATCATAAAAAGTTATTTTTTTTGGTCCACATTCAAACAAGCACATTTCAAGATAAGCTCACATTTCCCACCAATAACAAATGCAGGAATGATATCAGTTCAATTTCAATTTCAAACATTCAAAGCCACACAAAGTAAAGGATATAAAAAACATAATGAATCTTAGTAAAGGGAAAAGTTAAGTTAAAAAATGCTTACGAGTTGTTGTTTTTACACCATTCAAGTATCCTAAGCTGAGATGATAAAATATTGGAAAAATCCTGCAGAACTGAATCATTAGAAGCTGCCTAAAAGGATAATGACAAGACACAGGTAATAAAAAACTAAAGATAGACATAATGCTTGATTTTTAAACAATTTTAACTTAGGTGTCTAACCTGATCATTGTGGAGAATACTGAGCAGTGTTTGGCCAGAGTTTAGGCTACAACATTGAGTCCATCCGAGCAGCAAAATGAGGCGTGACAAAGGCCGAAACTCCAAGTGAAGTAAATCCTTGAGCTGAGCAAACTCCTCATGTTTAATCAGGTCAAGAGCAGTAACCTACAGGAAACAATTACACTAATTATTTAATTGTATCACTTGGAGATGCAAACAATTACAATGATCGACTCCAAATCAGAACAGTAAAAGAGGGTGCATACCAAAACTTGTTCAAGAAAATGTTTTCCGCTACTAAGGCACTCGAAATAGATGGTTTTCCAAATTGAGGGACGATCCCTATGGCTACAAAGGCTGATGGTGAGCTTCTGGGCTTCAGGGAGGTCAACTAACAAGAAAATCAGAATGCTTTTATTAGTATTTGAAAGCCAATATAGTCTATATCGAAACAATGTTTGGGAGGAAAGCACGTCTATTAATGCCGTTTGACCACAATACTACAGCTGTAAAAATCTCTCCAATTATGCGTGTTTGGTTGTAATAATACAATATGACAGCCATATAAAAGTGTCAAAAAGCATTCCCCTTCTTAATACTAAATTTAGCTTGTTCTGCATCAGTGCTTATATCTCAATATTTGACAAAAAGTTTCCTGAAAAGAGGAAGTGATAATTGCCAACTCATTTGATGGGCCGCTCAGTCACCACTTCAATCTGGCTACTTTCAACTGATAAAGAAAAGAAAAGCTCAAATTCAATTTCATCTAAATAGAGACATTTTTTTTGACAAATACTAATTAGCTGTAGTGGTGAGTGAAACGTGACTTGTCAACTTACAGTGTATGTAAATAGTCTTTAGCAGTAGAACAAAACCAGCCATTGCCTTAATTTGACAGGACAGTACAACATTAAATAGGGGGAGAGCAGAGATTTCAACAATTCAAAAATTTCAGAGCCGGAATTTGATCTCACTATTCTGAGAATGGCACAGAAACTTGCGCAGCTTAGACCAACCAACCAATAGAAAATATCAGTATCAGTGGTATCTGTTGCTGACCACAAATTTAACTCAAAAAGTGTGTGAGAATTGCACCTGCAATACTAAAAGTTGGACACTATGAAGCAATTAGGAATAAAAAGTAGCTGTAGTGAACCCTAACGAATATATTGCTAAAAATGTCATTTAAAAATATTTCTCGTCGTAACAGTGATGTTTAGTGTTAAGACAAACCATACTTGGAGTACTGGGTCCTGTCCTGAGGAGATGATCCCGCTGAAGCCTCACAGCTGTGGAGCTGTACACAGAGACTAGTGTGTCACATTGTGGCCTCAGCAGAGAGCTCAGAACCCTCTCTTCTTTGAGCGGACCATCTCTGGCTGCCCACAACGCCTCACACAAGACTTCGAACTGTCCATTGTTTGCGCTCCAAGGCATCACTGACAGTATAGCATAGATGTCTTTTACCCACTCTTCTTCCTTTTCTGGACATCTCTGGACCTCAGGCATATCCAGTTTCTTTATAAGGTGCTGGATGAATGGTTGCTGAAGGGTAGCTTCTTCTGCACATGACTAAAATAAACAAATTAAACTTAAATGTAGTTTTGAAAAATATGTATATATTCTCCATATGATGCACTTCTTAAAATGTACTTGATAATATGTTCATTAAAAACAAAACCTTCGGTTCTCTCACTGCTAAAACCACATTCTGACAAATGTTTAAAAAATAAAAATAAACACACACACAATAGTCAACAACAATTTATACCTGTAAGAAGTATACTAAAGACTGTGCAAGTCTTGGCTTCTTTTTGTCCAATAATGTATGAAGACAAGAGTCGATTGCCGCATTTGTTTTTCTCAAAACATCTGGGGTTGTTTTGTTGGTGTAGATGGTTGTGAAAAGTTGATGTAATTCCTTGCAAAACAAATGCTGATATTTAACTGACATAGATCACACAGAATTGTTTTGTCCAACAATGATTACCTTGATAAGAGCTGTGGGTATGCCCTCTGACCCTAGTTGGTCCAAGAGAAGCAAAAACTCCAGCTCTCTTTTCACAGTAGCAGAAACCTTTGAAAAAAGACAGGTCAAAGGAATTATTAGTCATAGTCTGTGGTGAGCTTTGAAGTAAGAGAGCAAGGTAACACAAGCAATGTATACAGAATGGTCACATGATAACCCATGTTTGGTTGAAAGTAAAGTTCCTACCTGTTCTTCCGACCATTTCTCCAAAATCTGAAGCCAGTACCATGCCAGTTTATGTGGACTGCCCAGGGACTGCCATCTAAACAGTTAAAAACATGCATTCAAGCTTTTTCTTATGCCACTTTTTATAGTGTAATAAAAGCTCTATAGGGGATTCTAAAAAGTTTACCACACTCACTTTAAATCGTATGGATGGCAGACTACAGACTTGATTATGTCCCAAAGGTTTTCTGAGAGTCCCCCATTAGAGTTCACCAGCTGAGGTACACAGGCACTGGCAAGCTCCCACTCTCCATGCTGCAGACATTTCTTAAAGTAAACAAAAAGGTCCTCCAGTGAGGTCTCTGCTTCCCGGCCGAAGGGATGCATGGCCACTTTTCACAGTGGTGCTCAACTCAGCTGTGGTCACAGGAGTAACGTCACACTCAAGAGCCCATAGAGCACTGTTGAGCATTCTTCACCTTCAACAGAAAATGTGTATTTCAAAATGATATTCCGACATATACCATAAACACACTGTGTCTGCAAAATCAATAAATACCTGTAACCATTAAATAATTCAAGTTCCCATTGTGAACTTCACTGTCACGTTTCATTGATGAGATAACATCATATCCTTGAAATTTAACTTTCCATTCATTATTGTAAAATGCAGCTAACATTGTTCAATACTATCACAATCAGTTAACACTGTGATAACAAAGATAGTCACATCACCACTGATGAAAAAAGTAAGAACGCTCTAATACAACAGACTACCAAAACATATTTATATAATGTGAACACAATGTTCCAACAGTGAGAGCTCTTTCCTTTTGTGCTTGTAGTCTGTGCATGACGTTCAAATAATGTATTTTTTCTTTTGTGTAAAACTTGACGAGTCCCTTTGCAGATCTGTTTGTAATGTTTCATCTAATATTTTTAGATTTACTGATTAGTTCACATGCGTTAGCATTAGCGTCAAATTTGCTGACTTTCTGAAGAGTAAGGCTGGATAACGTTGGCGAGTAATAGTCCACAATGTATTGATTTTTAGTTTTAAAGTATAACAATAACAACATGTCTACAGCTTCATCCAAGTTACTCACTTTACCAGAGTTGTATTGCCCATATCGAAGACCATAAACACTCTGAGCCTTGAATGTTCTTGAAGTGTTATGCTACGCGGCTAGCAGCATGTTAGCTGTGGTCATGTGACAGATCAGCTGCTCCGGCTAATGTGATTGGTCAAACGTTGGCATGAGGTGGGCGTTCCAGCTGCGAGTTCTTCGTTCTTAGTTGATGAACCAGTTCTGCTTTATTTTTATTGTAAAGAACGATATGGTATGGTAGGTTATGATACTTTTAATCATTCTGGTTGAATGACCCATCTACTCTCTCCAATTCTATAATAATATAAGCATATCTAACTATTTCCTCCCTAACATGGTGCTTTGAACGAACGCTGTAGATATGTTCGTTGATTTAAGCCTACACAGCCAATAAAAAGTAAAACTCAAGCAGTGCAACGTGGCTCATTGCTGGGGATTTCACCATCGCCTTTGCTTGTTGCACTGTCGCTGTCAATGGCCCAAAACAAGACTGCACCAAAAGAGAAAAGGGGTCCTTTTTTGCACACCTATTTCCAACATCCTTTGTCCTTTGTATACGATTAGTGAAGGTATATGTGTAAAAAATGCCCCTGTGTTTTATGATTTGTGTTGTTGTTGTTGTTGCTGCATTACTAGTGTAGTGATGTGTTTATCATTCCATTTAATCATCCGTTACACAGTCCTGCATTTGCGTTGGTCTGGTCCGTTGCTACGTTATTTGTAGACTTTCTCCAGGGTGATGGAGAAGATGTGACCAGTAATCGGGCCTGAATTCATTTTACGTGCCGTCTTTCTAAACATTTGGACTCCTGCTGGTTATATTGGTGACATTATGGCCGGTCTAAGGAAAGTGAATGGAAAGTATTCCGGGGTCAATCCTGCCGTAAGGTAATAGCGATAATGACACTGTAATCAAGCAGTAAAGCTAGTCTGGTGCTAGCTTTAGCCGAACAGCTGTATCCACATTCCTTTGGCAGTTACAGGCTACAACGCTAGCTTAACTACAAACTTACTGATTTACTTATTTACTCGTTCTGTAATGGTGTATCATGTGCCTCGTTTGTTAGAAAGTGAAAGTAACACACCAATTTTATGTTGTCAGCTAAACCACCTAGCTGTTAGTTTTAATTTCATTTGAGCCTATTTCTGCATTTGATTTGCACTTTGTAGAATCTCTTGATGCTTCAGGATAAGATCACTGAAAGGGGCACTATGTAACTTTTCTGGCGTAGTGTCCGTTACCATTGAGATGTCATTGTTTTGCTTGTTATGTTCCACAGAATGGCATTAGCATTTACACCTAAAGTTAACGCTATCTATCTTACATTTATTCAATTAGCTACAGCTATTTCTCAACACTACCTTGAAAAACATTCTTACTGTGGTCGGGGTCACCTCTGCACAGATGTGACCTTTAACTTGATCTGTTGGTGTGACCTGCTTGCCTCCATGGAGATAGAAACGTTTAATGCCATACTTTGCAACATTCCAGGCAAAGCATTAACATTTCCATGGATACAAGTACCGGTATGTAAAATTAATGTGTACTATACAGTGACCTAAATACAGTTACTCAAAATTAGTATTCAGAATACGTATTTTTGGTACATGTATTTAGTTACTTCCATCCCAACACTACCAATATATATATATATAATATTTACAGCCAAATCATTTTTTAGAAATAATTGTGAAGTAAATAGATTTAATATTGATTGATAATGTCAACGTTATATTTTATTCATGTTTACAGACAATTTTTAAATATTTTGTACTTTCAGCTGTGGTCGCCTGCGTCAGGTGCAATCCTTGCTCTTTGGTGGCACAGCAACTCCAGATGGCATACTGTGCTCTCTTGGTTTGTTTGTGTTAATATAATGTTAAGACATCCTACTCTGCTAATGTTTTTGCTTCTAAGATGTTAACTGTTTTTGTGCCGCAGGCATTGATAGCAGATATAATGAAGGATGCACAGAACTTGCCAAATACCTGTTTTACGGACTTTATGGGAGAAAACCGCTCCATCTTGAACATGATAGTGAGGACTTTTCTGAGGAGATGCTTGATGGTATAGTGTTCTTTCACAAACATATTTTGTCATTCTGCCTGCGTCTTAATTTGTTGTTATGTTCTTCTGTTAGATGTCATCCTGTTGATTAAGTCAGAGTGTGTTCATCTTTACTGCAACCCCCTGAACTACAGCTACCTTTTACCCTACATCTCCCACTGGAGGAACCTGCATCTCTACTGCATGACAGAAGCAGAGGTTTGTAATGCTAGTGTTGTCATGACTGATTACTTCTTGGGTCTAAATATACAGTTTATATAAATATGTATTTCCTGTTTTCAGTATGAAGATGAGGAAGCTGCAGAAGAATTTAAAATCTCCAGTTTTGTAACTATGGTGCGAGACTGTTACAATATAGGAGTACCCTACAGCTCACGAGGTAAATACATATAAATGATTAACAATTCTGCCACCTGTAATATATTGAATCTATTTGGATATTATCCAACTGTACATTGCAATAATAACACACTATTTGTCAATAATAATATTTTGCATTATTTTGTTTCAGGACATGTTCAAAAGTTTGACATGTTTATGGTTGAAAAATGGCCATTAATTCAAGCATTTGCTCTGGAAGGCATTGGCGGAGGGAGTTTTTTTTACCTTAAAATTCAAGGTATTTAATTTTTTTTTCCCATTTCAATCTTATTGAGAGCTGCTGCAACATTTAATGCTATATACTGTTTTAAAGCTAATGGACATGAGTGAGAAACTGTGGGAGGTGTACAACAAACTGGACCCTGTGTCTCTTGAGCATTTTCTTTCAGAGGTAACATATTTCTACTCCTCCATTTTCATCACTGTTGTTTACCTCAGCATGTATTTAAAGGAATGTTCTCCTTTTAGGATCTGGTCACATTTGAGAAGCAGTGGAGCGGTTTCTTCTCCAGCATGGACCTGGAGAGCCATCTGTCCATCCTGGAGCTGTCTGAAGCTCAGGCGGGAGAGGTAAGTTTTGACATAATTTGATCAATAACACAGACGCAGTACAAGGGAAAAAGAACAGGCCTCAGTTGTTGTATATTTCTGCTTGCCCATGTGCATGCTATCCTTTCACCAATGTCTAAAATATTGAAACCTTATTATCTCTACCCCAGCTGTATAAATATATCAATCTGTTTCACTATGTTATTTGTTTTTCACAGTCGTTTCGGACATACTACTCCCATGGACTTATCTCAAGCAATATTACAGATAAAAGGTGATCAAAAAACAAAGAATTTGTCTTTTATATATATTTATACAGAACAGGACATTTTGATGAACTTTTTTATGTTCTCCCAGTAAAAATCAGCAGCCGTTTGTGCTATTTGGAAGACACAGTTCTTCTGAAGATTTGGAAAACTATTCATTCAACTTTCCCTCAGAGAGTCACCAGGTCCGCAACACTGGGCCCCAGGGCTCCACTGCCAAACACATGGTAAGCAGAAGAGATAAAAAAAAAAACACCTAAAATATTTGTTCACTTACTGTACAGAAATGTTCTCAATATTCAGTCTTACAACAACAATTCTTTCAGAATCTGAAGTTAGAACATTCTCAAGTTTGATAAAAATGTATGGGGCAGCACAAGCAAGAATTATTAGGCTTACATTCAAAGTCTTAACAAATCCTACTATTCTGCAGTTATCAAACCCCAACGTGTGTGTTATAAGGCTAGTCAGTGCCTGTGATGTAAAGTTACCTGAGCTTTGACAAAACAATTTTTCTAGGTTCTGCAGTGTGTGGCACCCAAAGGACCTCTATCATGCTCAAGGACTTATTTCTTTGGGACTACACACACTCCATTTCTTGGTAAGTGCTTGTCCATTATATAAATCAAAGCAGCCCCTCAGTCCTCTGATGTCTCTGGTGCTAGGTGTAATTTTTGTTAACAATATATCACAAGTACAGAGGTTTAGAGGCTTGTTGAAAAAAAAAAAAATTATATATATATATATATATATATATATATTGTTTTGGTTATTGTACCAACAGGATATGAGAACACACAACAGAAAAACACTGAAGTTCTGTAAGTGACTTGGGGTTGATTTATTTTATATTGTGAATCTTGTTTCTCTTGACCTGGAAGTGCAATATCCTCTTTTCTTATTTTATTTTTTCAGAGTTATGTCCCAGATTTATGCAGCCGTTGTCCAGGCTGTCCTATCAGGAATCAAATGCTTCTCATCCACCTCTAGTTTGACTAAAGTAAGCATCTTAACATAACAACTTAAACATATGAGTAGTGAAGTTACAGCTTGTGAAGTTACAGATTTGTCTTTTTTTTTTTTTTTTTCAGGCCAGGGACGTGGCAGAAAACACCTTTTTATTGGCTTTAGACTCCATGAATTTATGTCAATACCGTAGTGTTCTGAGGGTAATAACATGTTATTTTTAAAAATAAATCAGAAAAACATATTTGTATTTAATTGCATGTTTTGTTCTTAAAGGTCTAGATGTGAATTCAGTATTCAGGCAGTGGATAATGAAGGAAGGTACCGTCAAAACGATAGTACTATTTTTGCTGTTTAATTGTTTTTATTTATCTAAGTAATTTTTTTTTTTTTTTTTTTCAGAGTTGTACCACTGAACGATGATGGCAGTTGTTACTTAGTGAAAACGGTATTTTCTTTACTCTCCCAAATTTCAATAAAAAACGACATTTATTCTTATAATACCAGCAGTCTACATACCTTTTTATTTGCAATTTGGGTTGTTCAACATATGTGTTATGATGTGATTATAATTGTATATTCACTACACAATTACAATCACATCATACACTATACTATACATGAACATTTTAGGACATACTAGAACTGTTTATTTAATGACCTTCTTAGCATTCACTATTGTTTTCACTTCTTTACCCTAGTATTATAACAGGTTTTCGTTAAAACTTGTTTTTTCTGTTACTATGTGCTTAAAGGCCTCAATGACAGTGCACAACATTCCAGACCTACAGTGGGATAGAGGCGATATGGGCTCTGTCATCTTCTCTGAGTCCTTCCTGGAGTCCAGCATCAACATTCAGCAGAAAGGTTGAGCCCTAATTTGATCACGTCTGATTAGATTATGATTGATAGATTTTGTGACCAAATCAAATTCACTCATGTATTTAAAGCCACATGTGACACCATTAGTAATTTTGAAGCAGCAGACACTAAAAATATTTCATTGTATGTTTCTGAGGCAACAAGTGTCATTTATCATCCTCACATATCCAGATCCTGATTGGGTTTGTTCTCCATGGCAAACCAATCTGTTTTTCCTCCTCCAGATGGCACTGTGTCCTCAGATAGCTGCTACACAGTTCTCACAACCTCTGTGCCTGGCTATGCTTGCTGGCAGGTGTGTATGCAGCAGAAAATAAAGCCTTAAATACTACCATAGGATCATGTGCCATTTGTTTTTCAACATTCACCCTTTCTTTCATAAAAATATTAGCTGGAAGCTGATGTAAAACAGTCTGAAGAAGCACAAAATCTCACAAAGGTAAAACGGGACCATTACAATGTAGATGTATGTAAATTAAATCAGTTGATGAAGAGATTTTTGTGAATGCTGAATAGAAAGAAGATGGCTGTTTGGGCACTGCTCTGACTGCTGCAGATGCCGCCTATGTGCACTCTGGCAATAATCTCTCCACACCTGAAGAAGGTAATAATGAAACCATCAAGGAGCTTGTATGTATATGTGTCATTTATTGTCTGAACGTTTCCATGTATTTTTAGGGAAGATTGTTTTCTTCTCTGAGGGTCTCTTGTTTATCCACTCCCAATATGGAAGTATCACTATTTCAAAAGATCACATCAGTTCTATCAAGCTGTATGACTCTGTGAGTTATTTTATTTGTGAATTATCTATGATTTCCAGAAACAAACAACCTCACACTTTTAAATACTGTAATTTTTTGTTGCACTTCCATAGGACCCCAGCACTTTAGCCTCTCTGTTTGTGGAGTATGAGAAAACGCTGCTGCCACATCTTCCGTTTCCTCTGCACAGCTCAGACCAGTATCTCGTGTTTGCACTGCAGCCTCGATCCAAGAGCCACAGAGCCTTTTATTCCAAGGTAGGACTGGGAGCCACCTCGGAATGAAAACTTACCGAGAGGGTCTCCTTCCCTTTGGAACATCTTGACATTTGTGGGAGGTATAATCTGACCCTTCTTAATCCTCCTCTGAGATGGCAGAGTGAACATTCCCCCGTCTGGTCATTTCATTTTCTTTTATTGGAATATTGATTGAATAGAATTTGTTCTTCTCTATTTTTTGTATCCATTCTTGATAGTGGCACAAGATTGTATGTATTATTATTATTTTTTAAATAACTGCATTTTGTTAACAACTTTACATAAGATTAAATGGTATTAATAATACTTAAACATAATATTGTATGTTGTAGGTTTTACCTGTTTGGCAAAGCTCAGACTCTGGACTAACTCTGCAGATTGTGGACCAGGAGCAGTTGGATTGGAACCAAACAAACATGTAGAGACTATATTCAAATTCAAAATCTTTTACTTTAAAATTGTCTCAGTGTCTATTTTGGCTGTTTGTATGCAGAGTTTGCCATAGGTAAGTAATTTAAAACTCTTTATTCCAGGCACTGCAGACTCCAGAAGCTGCACGACAGTCAGGAGCCTCCAGTGGCCAAACGCAGAGGAAACATGAAGACCTCCTGCTCTCAGCTGCCAGAGCTGGACATGTCAGTGCATCTTCCACACTTGATACAAGGCTTTACTGGACTAGACTCCAGATAAAACATGATGCTGAGTCCCATTCGTTATAAACAGCATTTATATATTTCCAAAATAATTTAAGAGGGTATTTTAATTTATTATGTTTGTTTTAAAGTATGTTTTGTTGTTCAAGTCCCAACAAAGGATACTGAGCTTTATCCTGTTTGCGTTTGTTCTTCCATTAGTTCCATTCATCATCGGTTCCACTAATTTACTACACTTATTATATAGCTAATAGTCTCCGGTAGAAAAACAGGGATTCTTTTCTCCATGCTGAATCCCATATCCGTCTCTCCCCAGGTTTCTCCAACACTTTGCCTTAAGTAACATTAGTCATGAGCCCATTTTGAATGATCACCTGGGGGCACTCTTCCCCTCCACTGAGCTGAGGAAACCGGTCAAGAGCCAAGGAGACAAGGTAGAGGACGGCCTTTCTTTTATTATCCTACCCAGAATGTAAAGATGTGTTTATTTGACCTGGGCTTTTTGGTGCCTTAAAGGTTGTTATTAGCATCATCACTGGACTGCCTGGGAGCCATAAAAAGAGACTTGGTCAATTTCTGGTGAATTTTAGCAAAGAATGTGGAAGGTGGGTTATATTACATAGAATTATTAAGGAATTCAATTTGAACTTGTCAAAATCAAAAGATTTAAACTATTAGTTGTATTTCATTTTATAGGTACAAAGAATACATTCAATATTAATAATTGGTCATAAATGAAAGCAAATACAGTAGATTCTGTCTGTTGTCTTCTTTGTTTAGATGATCAACAATATTATGAATTGATGAGGATTTTAGATTTTAGCTTAGCTTTTTGCTAATTATTTAAAATTTTTACTAAATTACATTAAAAGTGCTTACAAGATGTTAAATTTCACTTGAAAACATAGTTTTATGTTTTAAATGTTGTTGAATCATTGTTAACTCATTAATACTGACAGCAGAAATCTAACGCGCTCTGTGATGCCCCTTTAGGTGGGTGGTATATGAGGCTGGTTCTGACAGCTGCGACAGTTTCTCAGCCTCTCACCTCCAGCAGTTCTTGTCTGGTTTCCTGGAGAGCCACCGAGGCCTGAGAGGCAAAGCCCGTCTGCTGCTGCTCTCACCTGGGTAAGGATGCCTCGGGACCTGCCTCACACTGAGCACAAACAAAGCCACTGCAATACACCACTTTAGCAACAAACAAAATAGACAAAGACAAAACACATTGTTTTGTCATACATCAGGAAAATACTGTATCCATAGATCATCATCAGGACTACTAATGCTTACTTGATCTATTTTGATAGCACATGGTAAAACAACTTATTGTTCAGCTTGTTGAAGCTTCCTGTGACTGCGTTTGGATAGATATACAACCAATAAATCAAGAGTTTGCTTGTGCCTATTTAGATGGGCAATGGGGAATTGCTCATGAACTTAAAGTGGGTTTCCAGACATAGTCATACCTGCCAAAGAATGTGCAAAGAATGCTAACAAAACAGTTACAATTTTTTTTCTCACAATACATGAATGTGCCCACTTCTATTTATCACTAAATACCTCTTTTATTTGGTTTAGATCGTGCCCAAGACCAAATACTCTAGTCATTCTCACTGCCTGGGTGGTTTCCAAGACTTACTGGAGAGTTATTAATAAGAAGTGAATGTGTTTTCCACAGATACACAGATGTTTTGGATGTGGTTCAGCCCATTCTGTTCCACCCTGATCCAGACGTCCAGGCTCATTTCACGATCGGTGCAGTCACCGCCTGCATTGACCCCCTGACCTCCTGCTTGGAGCACAGGTAACATAATGAAGATCTGCTTTGGTTCTTCCCATTCACACGGCACAAAGACCCACTCAAACCAGCCCCAGCTTCCCATTGTGCCGTAAGTAATGGGTTTCAGGACGGAGAGAGTTCACACCTGGATTAACACTGGCCACTCGTTATCCAAGATGAAGGAGGCATTTTAATTTCACCCCTGGATAAGGCCATATATCTATAGCAGTAATATTGTATGTGCTCCTGTTAACTGTAACTTGAAAATGTTGATTACAACAGAACGTAGACAATCTGAAGCGTTGTGAATTTTTTCTTGTAGGAGCAACGACCTTGAAAACAAAACTTTAAATGGTGGACAGGCCAAAATACAGAGAGTAATAACCATGAGAACTTGATTTGCATTTCTGTTTGTTGCAATGACCCAAGCAAACACACGGATGACAGACAGGACAGGATGTTGATAAATTGCAAATGCCCTCAATGTTTCCAGGAGGTTACGTGACACTTTTGGTTATTAAAACTCAAGGCCTGGTGCTTTTCAGTGAGAGGATCAGACCTACATTTAATCTGACTGTGCTTTTGTTGCAGGCTTTGCTCGTAGCTTACTGAGCTTCTCACTGTCACAGATTGACTCTTTTGCTTCACACAATACGACATACCACTCTGTTTAATAGTCTTTTCAACTGCACTGTGAGAAGCAAGGCCAGCAATTACTTTACTGAAAGTTCTACTAAGGGACATTTCAAAATATTTAAGTGTTTGGATGATGTGTTATTGAAGATATTGGGTTATGGTATAATATTACATGTATAGTATATATATATATATATATAATATTCCAACCATTAAAAAAAAAATTGTAAGCATAAATGAGATGTGAGAAAAGACTGGCAACATATTCCAAATTATAATTATGCAGCAAAATGGGAACTGAATTTAGATTCTCAGACTGTGCAAAGCTAAGCGAGAAATTTAGGATACTTCAACTTCAAGACGCGTCTCAGAAACATCTTATTTAAGGAAAGAAAGGTAATTACTTCAATTGTGTATGATCACATTGTGAACATAGCCTGCAGAGTTTATCTGGTTTTCTACAACAGAATTTTCTTCCTGTGTTCGGTACAAACTAAACATTGAGTTGTATACCTTTATATTTGTTAAAAGACTGTAGCAGCTCTTTCACATTTTAGTTATGTTTTTCGCTCTTTCAGGAGAAAATTTGATTACTTACTGCTAAAATTCAGAATGGTGTGATGTCACCTGCATAACCTCTATACATAACGTTTGTCACTATTTCAAGCATTTTATAAACAAAACAAAAATGTAAGTTATATAAATGACTATTACAGTGTTTTTGTCATCCTGAATGTTCTTTCTGGTATTTTTTAAATCGTATGATCAAATATTGCAATTTAGTCTTCATTTAGAGTTAATTTTTATTGTAAAATCTAGTGTCAGATATTTTGAGTCTGGATATGGACCTGTTACGATGATCCTTCAGAGTGACGGCTCCGCTCAACTCTGCAGTGGAAAACTGTGTAATCAGAGGTTTAGTCAGCTATGCAGTTAGTATTGACTTTTCCATTTGAGACGTCTTCAACAAGCCCCCTGCCACTTGCTGTTGCTAGGGGCTTCTGCATGGATGTCCCTGGACCTCGGTGTAGCACTAATTGGGTGTGGTTAGCCCAGCTTAGGCCTGACCTGCTTGTCACCCCCACAGCATAGCCCGCTAATCTCCCTGATCCACATGAGCGACCCACTCTCCCTCCTCATTGAAGCTCATCAGTCAGTCATGATCCATTCTTTGTGATGGATGTGGACAGTTCATTACATCAGGACAGAAAGATAAATGCCTTTGAAAGAGCCCCATCCTCTGTATGCAGGCTTCCTAAAAGCTGCACAGTGCTGGTACGGCTTTGATAACATGAAGCCTGATTAAGAATGCTTGTTCAATGGCCAACCACTGATCGATTTAAAAATATTCCAGGATAAATAGTGCTTTCTCTAAACCACATGAAATTGAATTACAAAAAGCTTTTTCATTGGCCAGTTACAGGCTGTAGTCATGATGTCATTTGAGAAAGATCTCTTGCCAAATTTAACATGACTTAACCATGACATAAATTATCCATTTGGCTCTTCTCTGGTATCGTTAAAAAGTTTGCTACAGGGCAAATTACCTTGTTTGTCACTGCGCCTCTCGGTGGCCGAGTGGATAGCACACATGCGCTCCATGTGAGAAGACCACAGCATTGTGAGTTTGAATCTGGCTCCGACAATTTGCTGCATGTCCTTATCCAGTCTCATCTCTATTTCACGCTATACTATCATGTCTAATAAAGCATTGTTTGTCACCAGAAGAACATATATGTACTAATAGCTCTTAATTTATATGCAGCTACAATTTACCGCAAACCTCTTTACGTCATGTGATATCAGATTTCTATATAATTAAGCATGGCTAAAGCTCGCCTTTTTAAACTAGACTATTAACATTGTAGAAAAAGATTCAGTTGTACAATGGAACACACCTGGACGAATGAGGGATTGCACCGACATAGACTATTAACATCTTATATATTGCACATGGACAGACCATGGCACCTATGGAAAAGTGTTTAGCGTGATTCAAATTACAATGTCAATTGTTAAAACACTTTGGAGTTTTTAAATGTGAATTTGAGCACAAATGCTGTCCCTGTCGTTTTTAGGTTTTTCTTCCCCAAACTGTTGGAGCAATGCAGCCAAGGTAAACAAACGAGACACACCACTCTGGAATCAAAATTAACTTCAGTGTAATGAGTGTTTTGACTTTACACATACAATTGTGAAAGGTTGTGATTTTTTTTTTCTCCCTCTTGCTGCTTTTTGCTGTGTGTCAGGTATTGTGAGTACAGTGGTGTTCACTGGTCTGACAGCAGAGCAGAAGCATCCTCTCCTGCAGCATGTTCAGCAGTTGGTACGCTCTGCCAACCCCACTGCTGCCTTCATCCTGGCTGAGAAAGGAGCTGTCACCAGGTAGGCGCCCACTGAATTATGATCAATGCCACAAACAGTCACTTTACTGCCTTTATCATTTCACAATATATTCACTACAGGCTACATCTGCCTTTGTCACACAGGCGAGTGTCTAAATCTGTCCATTCAAAGCTTTGTGAAAGCCTTTCAGCGTAGACTCTTTACATACATGTGACTTCGAGACCTGTGTAAACAGGGTTTTTGTCATTACTTCTGCTTGCAAGGCTGAGGTTTATTAATGTATTTTAATTATTTTGTTAGTTTAATAGCAGGATAACTGAAAAAGTAATGGTCAAATTTATATTCATTATATCTTTTTTTCAAGTCCATATACAAGAAAAATTTTACTTGAATATCAACAGGGTGCAGCTGCTTTTTAAAACATTATGTAGCGTTATGTACCGTAAATGATTAATTCCCCAAACTAAAAGATCTATCTGGATTGTCCAATTATGTTGTAAAAAATATTTAATTGTCATAATTAAGACTTTATGTTCTCTCTCC
Organism: Chaenogobius annularis; assembly: GCA_015082035.1. NCBI lineage: Eukaryota > Metazoa > Chordata > Actinopteri > Gobiiformes > Gobiidae > Chaenogobius > Chaenogobius annularis. The sequence goes on along the minus strand of BJKM01000067.1, from coordinate 1,566,256 downwards.
TGTAGGAATGAAGATGTGAATATGATACTGTCAGACAGCAGCTTTAATGAAGTGCAGATGTTGAGAGCGCGTTACGTTCTCTATCCCGGCTGGTGAGGCTCCTCAATGTGACCCCTGTGTGCTGTCCACTCAACCTTCAAGCCACAGATTGGTCCTGATTCCTGGCGCAGAGTTCGCTCTACGCGCTGCAGCCTGGATTCCTCCCTGTGGTTTAATTGCCTGGCGGCGGCAGTGCTGGGGGTATCGGAGGCTGATTGCTGTAAAGCCCCTCAGGACGGCTTGTGTTCTCTCACCAGCTGCCTCCTGGAAGCACAGTAACAAGCCACGGCCGTGTACACACAGGGGGTCTGCTTCCTCTGGAGCAGGGCTATGCCTCAGTGCTCAGCCTAATGTGAACCTCAGCTAAATCCCATATACACTATCCACACATGTGAGACTACGTTTACTGACTTGTGAGCTTTAATTGGTGTAAATGTGTCTCGAGCAGAAGGAAAACGTCTGTATTGAGAAGCCATTTTTTATGCTGACAAGGGTTTATTTGTAGTCATATGTGTCAGATTTTGATCACATTTTCAAGTTATTTAAGACGTTTGTCTTGGTTAGCTTTTGATTAGAACAAGGAAAAGCATTTGGTTCGAGATAAATGGAAATGATCAATTATCAATAATAATTGGGTGCATGCACGGTGGAGCTCCCACCTCCCAATAAGGGGGCTCATGGGTTTGATTCCTTTGTCAGACCAACATCACATGATCTCTCTAGGTGGTCCTTCCCGTGTTACCGTGGGTTCTCACCAGGTTCTCCAGCTTCCTCCCACCGTCCAAAGACATGCATAGGTTTAGTAAATTGGCAACTGTAATTTGGCCCTAGTGAATGAAAGTGAGAGTGAAAGTGTCTATGTCTCTGTTAACCCTGCGACGAGCAGGCCTCTGTCCAGGGAGTAAGACCCAAAATCACTGGGATAGGCTCCAGTCACCTGCGCCTGTATATCTATATCTATATAGAGATATAGATATAGATATGTTTAAATTAGGCTAAAAAAAACCAAAGAAGCACATTTTATCAGTTGCGCTGCCTGTAATTCTGCCACGGTTGGAAGGTTGAGAATAATTTTTCAAACAACATAATGTAGGTGCATAACCTCTATAGAAGTTGACCCCTAAATTGGAAGTTTCAACTAAGTTTAACTTTGTCTCTGTGTGTTGTGTTTCAGGTGCAAAGGCCGGTTCTTCACTGGCGCTGGGTCTCTGGTCCTATCACAGCGGCGTGTGGCATTCGCTCGGCCCCTGGAGAGGCCTTTATTTGTCGCACGCTGCAAAGGTGAGATGGAACAAAATGCCTGGCCCTTTTTTTACTTTTACACGTGATGGAAGACGTAGATACAGGCTGGCAGTTTGAATTACCACATATGGGTGAAAAAAAACTTGTATGAAGAATAAATGATCACACTCCTGTATTTTTCAAACACACTATATATTGATATGTTTTTATTTGATTTACCTGCAGCATTAAAGTCATCGTTGAAACCCAATCCCTTCCATGGAAATGTCTACAATATTTCAGGCAGAATGCGCTTTTCTGGTAAGCAGCTAATTTGTCTTAAGTAAAGAGACTTAAAAACAGAAAAACGGACACATTTTCACAAATATTATGTCTGAATTTAATTGCTTTGGTTTTCCCACTTTATTTAAAAAAAAGTTTGCCCTTGAAGACTGTATGTGCCTGATAAAGGTAGAAATATTCTCTATGCTTTGTTATTGATGAGGACTAGATTCCTACATTGGTTTCCTCAAAACCTTTGAACTCCTGACTACATTTATTTAGTTAGTATGTGTCTTAAAGAAACTCACTGATTTAGAAATACACAAGTCAAATTTTTATTTCCTTGTATTCTGACACCCATTTGCTCAAGAGTCGTGTTAACGTCTTGTTGATGATTGACATTTTTTTAAACACATGCAATTTCTGAGAGCCATTGGGGTCACTTAAAGGTAAAATGTATGCAAAGGCGTAAACACTGCTCCGACAGCCTGCTGGCAGCATTTAAAGCCCCTGTGGCAGGTGTCATATGAGGTGTGAACCAGTCTTTCTTCCTTTGGCCTTTAGACTTGGACCAAACCCTGGAGGTCACTTACAACACGGTGAGCGGGACCCTCAGCATTGTTCCAGTCAGTGACCCAGAGACCATTTCCTCTTTCCTGGTCTTTGATGGTGTTGGTCTCACCGAAGATGGAATGAAAAACTGGCTTCGTCTGTGCACCAAGCAGGTAGACGTCTAAACAGCCTTAGTGAATTGTAATATTGTCAGTTAGTAAACACAGCAAACAAATTAACATTAAGGAGGATTACATCATGATTACTGTTTAAACAAACAACAGGCTTAAGGCAAGGCAAGTTTATTTGTAGGGCACAGTCCGTACACAAAGTAATTCAAAGTGCTTTACATAACAGGAAACGATGCATTAAAATCAGAATACAAATCAGAATAACAATAATTTATTGAGATTAGCCTTTGCAACTACAGTATTATAACACTGTGTAAGGCAATAAAAGAGAAAATTATATTAACATTATCATACCATTTTGCTCAGATGGTGCTATTAGGCAGCTACTTATCATAAATCTAAGCTTGTTTTAATCATTTCTTACTGTTTCAAACAAGACAGAAACTGAAATGTATTGTTTGGATAGAAACCTGTAATGAAGACCAAGAAGACCAAAGCCAGCCTCACTTCACAAGAAGTCAATAAAATACATGTGAGTTTTTGCTTTTCACCTATTCATCTGACTCATAGATAAACATTGTGTGGATTAATTTGTTTATCTGAGCAGGCAGCAAGGCATCTGGATCCATTACCAGCAGGCTACTTCTACAACGGTTACCAGTATGTCAGCTTCTTTGGGGAGAAAAGAAACCTACATCCCAGTATCCTTTGCCTCCAGTAGTTTTTAGTCATAGACCGTTACTAAATGCGTCATTTATTTTCATTAAATGCAGTGGTTCCCAAATGACGTCAGAAAGATACCAGCCACTATTTTATTTGAGTTGCCAGAAATATCATCTGGACACTGTTTTAGAAATCAAGATGTTTCAACTTCCATCCTCATTTTCAATCTGATGGAAAGGGTTTGAATAGTTAGAATTGAATCTTCTAAACTCAAATTAGTCATGCTCAAAGGGAGGAGTTATCACTGAAACTATCCCTGTCCTTTTGAAACCTTTTCTGTCATGGACCACTCCTGGACAAATGAGTGATTACATCGAGTTGTAGTTGACACTTAAAATGAATTAAATTACGGCCATTGTTCATTTGTTTACACATATATTTTCTCTTACATCAGTGTTTCCTCAGACATGGACCAGTTCATTGACGAGTACATTGCCGAAGCCAACAAAGAAATTGAGCATTTCAACCGAGAGCTGGAATTACACAGGCAGCCCGACCTGTTTGACCCCTGAATGAACCGCCAGTACGTCCACCAACTCTAAACCAAAATCACTGTGGGAGGGGCAAGGGTAGGGCAGGGCACTGATACGATACACTCTACATTCCTCCTAAACGTCCGATGTGCGCTGGCAGCTGCGAGGGCCCATCCATTATTATCAGCTACGTCACTTTGTGTTTCCTGCTCCGTGCAACGGAAAAGTTAAACATCGCTTAGTTTCAATTACATCACCCTTCAAGAGGCAGCTGACATATTGAGATTGCATTTGTCGACTTGAAGGGGGAAATTGATGTAGTTGTTGTAGATATAGACAAGTTATGAGTTATTACAAGTGGAGACAAATGTGATGAAATTGCTAAACATTTTCACTCGTCTGAAGGTTACAAGAAGAGGCGGGTAGAATAGATAGTCAAGTAGCAGTGTTCAGAATAAACCCTACTTTTATGTACAAATTAAGTTACTCAAGTTTATTTAACAGAGAAACTAAAGCTTTTTACAATATAAAAAATATTAGAGTTGAGGAATCTTGCACAATTGAGGGGAATTTCCGAATGCATACTTGCAGCTTTCTGTTTATCACAGTTGGCAAATTAAAGCCTCTATTTTGGGCCTGGCGTGGAGGGCCGTGTGACACTCGGTGGACTCCCTCATGGGTTTTCTCAAGAAGCACTCCTCCTCTGTTGTCACCCAATCCGGGCCCCACCTGTTAGCTTGTCTGCATGCCACGGCAGAGGCAGCACTGGGCCTTGGAGCGCGGTAAACACAGAGCAGGCTTCTGCTCCTGGATGACAACTGATGAACGGAGCCATTTATCACATTGCGGTCTTTATTTTAAGACTCCTAAAGTGAATCTAATGAAAGTGCAATAAAGCAGGCACGACTCCCTGAAGCGAAACGTCGTTGTCAGAACAGCTGCGGCCGCTGAGTTACATGTTACATCACTGAGGGTCTTCACACACTAGAGGTGTTTGCAGAGGTCCAAGTATTCAGGCTGTAAAGAAGAGCATGACTTTAACAAGCCATTTAAATCTCTACATGGAGTCACTGCATTTAGTTTGAATTAATTTGTTACTGTTTCCAGTTTTAGTTATAGAATTGAACTCCATAACAAGCCATTCAAATTATATATTATTTAATTGATTTAGTCTTTAGTGCTTGTTTTTGAGGTTATTTTGTTTTAGGATTGTGTGCAACTTTGGATTGCGCTGTGGCAACTGGTACATTGGGTAAACCCAGATGTTTGCTGTGTGGATGCTGAAGTTTACGTGCATGTCTTCCATTCGCCACTCCAGATGAGGTCAAAAAACACAACAGCTTGAAAGTATTTTCTGCAAATGTTTCACATTTTTAAAGTGGTGCACAAGTACTTAACTCTTAATAGGTTCACCGGTTGACATTTACGTTGATGTAAAAGTCTAAATCGATTTATTAGCTAGATTATTAGTCATTTTTGTCATAGTCCACACATATCATTGACTATGCATTAAAGGGTTTCTCGAGGAAAAAAGTTGAACATTTTAAATATAGTATATGCAAGATATTTATTAATATATATATTCTTCAGTGCAAATAAGTAACAAACTTGGCACTTAGTGGAGTTAATTTTGACTACTAAACGTCAAGTTAAGAGATTAGCTGATTTCTTAATATGAATAAAACATATATTCAAATATAATTGTATAAGATGCTGTTTTAAGCCTCTACCTGTCAACATCTTATAAAGAAGTCTTAATGAATAGGTTTCTTTTCAGCGACAAACAGTTAATGCTTGCTTTATTTCAGTCAACACTTCAAATTAAGCCAAACCAGTCACATGCGCCACTGACATTTAGATAAATAATTTTGGCACAAAGTCCATTTTCACCCTTTTATTTATTGTAAATGTTTTTAAGAAGTGCAATTCTAACTTGTTTTTATGTACCGTACTCTCTCTTAACCGTACCCTCAAATAGATCTTTAAGGACAAAGAGACAAATGAGCTGCTAGATTCTCAGTCTTTCACAGCTTGGAGTATGGCTTTACTCACAGAACCTAAAAATACTGAAGCCATTTTAAAAACAAGCGGTGATTTGGGGTAAGACATTAACACTGTACATGTATTATACCAAACTAGATCATATTGAACAGATATCTTATGTGTTGACCAAATGATGAGATCTGTGTAGCTGGATGCAGTGTTGCTTTCGATCCAGTTACGTAATACTGTGGGGAGATTATTTGATTGACAGTGCACAGGGCTGTAGGGGCTTCTGACACAGAAGAGACGAATGTGTCTCTACTAACAGCTTAGTTGACCAAAATATAAGTCCTTAAAGACTGTGGGATTGTGTGAGGTGCCACTAACACGTACTATTACTGTATATGCTATTAAATGTAAGGCTATACTAGATGTTAACAGATCACGCATAACAATATAACCACTGAAGACGTAATTGCACATGATTTTTATGATTCAAGGGGAAGATAAGGCAGCAAAGAACAATCTATTTTCAAAACTCAAATTGATTAAATTTTCCAAAAGGCTCTATTTTGAACTGACCGGAGCTTTTTTTAAATAGTGCAGTTCTTATGGGTTCTTCCCTGTCTTCAGTGGTTAGTATCTACCAATGTGAGGAACCGTGTTGAGGAAGAAATGTCTCAGTGGTGGTTACAATGTTATGTCTTATCTACACAGGCCGACACTGTTTTGCATGTTACAAGTCGAATAACAAATACAGTACTTTGTAAATATCCTAACCTTTGCCTTTCACCAACATAACAGAGTAAACACGTCTATTTTAAATTACCTCAAAACAGAGTATTTTTTATAAAACTGAATTTGCATAAGTTACACAAAAACAAACAAGATGCAATTTTTAAATTAACAAGAGAATCTGATTGGACTCACATCGGGTTTCTCTGATCCAGCAGTGCCTCCGCAGCAGACTGAAGGATCGGCCTGAAAAAGTGTTGGTGAAAGGAAACCATGAGTTGTTCTTCTAAAATAAAGTGCATTTGTACTTTTGCTCTGACAGAGAGTTAAGTAGACCGGGGGCCGCTGGAGGGCTCAAAACTATTCAGGTGCTTTATGCAACAAAAAGACAAAATATTGTCTGGCTACAAAAATATGCAACATTACTTTGTGAAGATATCGACCATACCATCATAATGATATCAACATTACTTACAACCTTTTATAACAGGTACTTTTGATATCCAGCCTGGAGAGATTTAAAACCAGCTTATATATACAATGCAATTGAACTAATCTAAAGTTTGACCCCTGTTTATTTCACACTGGGGTCACTCTGAGCCCTCCAAAGCCTCTCAACGTGGCTCTGCACCGCGCTCTGTCAAACTGCACCTGTCCTCACCTGCGTGTGTGGACAGACTTCTGTAGCTGATGTTATGGGACAAAAACAAGTTTGGTGAAAATATTCATACATGACATGTTGTAATGCAAAGGGTCTACAGCAGTGAATTATTTTTGTTATCCAATGGTGATTTTTCTTGTGTTGGTAAGTTTAAAGATTTTGAAACATAGTGGGGTTTTGTTAATAATCCGTCTTTAAGGTACTTTTTGATGTGAGACAATTGTTTACTTAGGAAGCGACCAAATATCTCTAAAAACCTCAGGAGGCTTTTGATTGTAAACGGCTGCTCCGTCCCATTGAGGTCCAGAGGGAACAAAAAGGTAATGAGCAAATATTGATATTATTTAGATTTGATACAGTTAAGTATTTATTTGCTGTTAAAATTATTGACAGCAGGATTAGATATATGGGACTAAATCAAGCTGCTCATGTCCTCTTCTCTATATACATCTGCAAGTTCCTAGACTATGTTCCTAGACTAACTATTGTGAAGAAAACAGAAAGTGCCAATTTGACCTTCACATGTTCAGAGGGAGTGAACGCTGTTGCACAAATACTACTGTAACTTGTGTTTTTCCTGTGACTGAAGCTTTTATAATCCGTCCTATTTATTGACTGTCTTTAATTCATTAAATATTTATATGGTTAAATTATAATGTTTCTCGTCTCTTTAACCTTGAAGAGGGTGCAATAGTGAGTTTGTAGTTTCCTAAAGACATACATAATCAAAACAAACCTTTATTGGTCAATGGAAACTGAACCAAACTGCATCTAAACCTGCATTTACCAGACACAGCTCTCCTCACGGCAACTGTAGCCATCCAAATCCTTTTATGAGCATCTTTTGGCGCGCAGATATTTTCAGTTTGTCTAAGTTAAACAGGCAGCTGGACCTCACTTCTCAGAGGAATCCCACTTGACACTGTTCCGCTGCTGCACACTTTTATTTCGGTTCAGGCGCATAAGGAGCGCTTGTCCTTGTATTGTTGCCAGGCAGATCCAGCAGCCTGCATGTCTAACCTCTGACATCAATACAATCTCTACCCAGCGACTCAAGCAGCACACCCTCCCTTTAGTAAAACGCACTGGCAACATATCTGTTTAGTTACACATTTGTGCCCCCTTGTTTTGTTGTTGTGTTTTAACTTTAGGCATCAGTGAGTGGCTATTTGAGGGGTATTATTATGACAGCCCCATGTAAACAGCCATCACTCTGAACGCCAAAGCTGGGTCACTGCAGTAATAGTGCCTTGTACAAAAGAAGGGATTTGTACTTTCAACTTTCAATGCATGACATTTTAATGCTACATGAGCTAAAGAGTGTCATTTAAAGTCCCCATCAGATCATTCATTCATTCATTCATTCATTCATTCATTCAATTTGCTAGAGCTGATTTTGATATGTGTTAAAATAACCAGACAGTCAATTTACTGCTCTAACTTGTCTTCCTAAGGCCACAAGTTATTTACATATTTTTGGAATGGGAGGCAGGTTATAAGTGCACTTATTTCAAATGATTCTGTTTTTGTTTTGCCAGGAGATCAATATCTGGCTTAAATTTTATTCCTAGATAAGGAGGAATTTTATTCCTAGATAAGGAGGAATAAAATTTAAAAGTAAAACTTTGCCTATTTACAACATATTCCTGTAGTTAAGATAATATAGCCTACTCAAACGTATTTTTGAACATGTTTCCATGTGTGTCTGGGTGAGTTTCCTCTGGGCATTCTGGTTTCTTCCATCAACACAAAACATGCACAATTGGTCAAATCCTCCAGCTAAAGTTATGACCAAGCCTAGCTTAGGATCTAGAGATGGGTCCCCAGGCGCAGCGCCCAGTGCTCCTGACCGGTTGCCCCTGTGGATTATCAGTCTATCTTTATTTCGTGTCCATTGCTGCCACAGGGGAGTTTGGTTAAATGCAAACAGTAATTTATTCACAGTGTAATATCTTCTAAAAAAATAAAATAAAATTCAGTTCATTCTTGTGGTCACTTTATGAACTTTATCAAGCTAAAGTCATGGCTATAGCTCCAAGTATGGCCCTAATAGCTGTTTCTAACAAGGTGCATAAGTTTTATGTTTACAAGTCATTAAAACCATGTAAACTATGTTTGGTATTCAGGTTGGTGTTTAGGCTTATCTTTCCATATTCAATTCAATTTATTTTTGTAACACCCAAAATCCCAACAGCAGTTGCCTCGACGGGCGACAGTGAAATAGAAAAACAGATTGAACATGTTCACAGGAAATTAGCAATGGATAAATATCCCAGCATCCCCTGTCCTTAGACCCTCCTTCTCGGCAAGGAAAAAAAGTATAAAACCTTTTGGGAAAAAGTAGAAACCTCGGAAAGAACCACAGTGAAGGAGAGGTCCTTCACAGATGGACAGGTTGCAGATGGCCGAGGGCTGACGTGCTTCCATTTGCAGAAAGACTGTGGAACCAGAACCACTCAGGAGGAGAGTGTGCTTTATCTATATAATGTACATATGATTATCCATACATATTTGATTATTCACATGAGCCACATATACTCAATGACAGTAAATGATGATGACCTCACTTAACCTTATGTACGGGCTACTGTCTACATCTGTTAGGAAGCCATATAGAAATCAGAAATGCTGAGAATCAAAAGGGTGTATTTTAGGTGAAATTGAGTTACACCAAAGCTTAACATCGCCACACTGCTAAAATGTTTCAAAAAATGTGCAACATCTTTTTTGAAATCTAATTAAATACAAATATCTGCAGTAGATTTAGAAATGTACTGCCCTGATAGGGTCTATGTGACTTTAAATATATGTTTAAGACACTTCGTTGTGTTGTTAATTAATGCAATTCATGTCAAATTTATCTTTTAGGACAAATGCTTGTAATTGTAATAAGTAATTGTCAGTTCAAAGTGTCTCGCTGTAACGTAAGGATGTCTTATATACAGCAGGCTAAAAGGGCTATGTTATATCGTTGACTCAATTATTATTCCCTTTTCCAAGTGAGATGCCCTCGCTGTAGGGGCATAGTGTTCTTTATGCGTCTATTTGAATTAGCACAAACAGTAAGCATTCAAATGGTCTTATATCAAGTTTATTCAATTTCACATTTAGAAATAGGTACGCGTCAAAAGTCAGTGACCTTATAGTAAATTATTTACATAACTTTGGAGACGCATCATGTCATAATACAGGCAGAATTACATAACGCAGACCACATAGTATTGTTGTTTAGCACCACAGCTGAGCACTATTGACAACCAGCACTAAGCTCTCCCAGGATTAGGCAGTAGCTTTCAAATCATCTTTCAAATATTTACCACTGTTAGTCTGATCTAATCAACTTTCTACTGGAAAAAAAGCAACAAATAATTCAAAGGAATAATCATGTACCGGTACATGATTATAGTACATAAGTACAGTTAGGCTTTCCCTTTTTGCAAATGAGAAATATTTTTGTTGCCTTTTGAGCCAGTCCTTTTTACTTCCTGTGCAAGAAGAAGAAGAAGTGCAAGAAGAAGAAGAAGAAGAAGAAGAAGAAGAAGAAAGAAGAAGAAAGAAGAAGAAGAAGAAGAAGAAGAAGAAGAAGAAGAAGAAGAAGAAGAAGAAGAAGAAGAAGAAGAAGAGAAGAAGAAGAAGAAGAAGAAGAAGAAGAAGAAGAAGAAGAAGAAGAAGACGAAGACGAAGACGAAGACGAAGACGAAGACGAAGACGAAGACGAAGACGAAGACGAAGAAGAAGAAGAAGAAGAAGAAGAAGAAGAAGAAAGAAGAAGAAGAAGAAGAAGAAGAAGAAGAAGAAGAAGAAGAGAGGTGTATGTAAACCTGAATGAATCACAGTTTATTTTGTTTACTTATTGTCTCTCTTCCTGTCATCCTATAAGGATGCATCAATGTGTTTTGACTATATTCAAATCATGGTAAGTTGTTTCACAATCAGTATCTACATATAAGGACACAGTAGGCTTCTAAAATGGATCGCATGAAGTGAACAAAATGTTGCTTTTAAAACTGGTAAAATACATTTGCAATTTAGTACCTAATTTTAGCATCAGCTGCGTTGATTCACATCAAATATCTCAAACACAACATGCCTCTGGCAAGTTGATATCAAAGCAGATACATTCATTTATACGTGAAAACAAACAAAATTTAAACAAAAACACCAATGAAAAAGCAAATATTATTTTAAAACTCATGGCACTGAGACTGCAAATATATTTACCTAGTATCCATTTAGATGAAAGATGTACAAAAAAAGGGGCACACGCTCTAATATTTGGTAGGACCGCCTTTAGCTTTGATTACAGCACACATTCACTGTGGCATAGTTTCAATAAGCTTTTGCAATATTAAAAGATGTATTTCCATCCAGTGCATTATTTTTCAACTGATCTTGTATTGATGACGTCAGAGAGTGACCACAGCACAAAGCCCACAGCTCATCCCACTCACTCGGGTCAGATCTGTTGTAGATTAGTTTCTGCTTCTCTTTGGATGTTTTGTCTGCTTGATGCCAATGATTTGACCCTTGTCAAACACACTGACATCTTTTCCATGACCACAGGATTTGTCTTTCCTCGTGGTTGTTTCAGAAATGAGAAGCCACTTGTTTTGTGATTTATATTGTATTGTTATTTTAATATGTTTTAACTGTTGTAAAGCACTAAGAGTTGCTTTTGTATGAACTGTACCACAAATAAACGTTGATTGATTGATTGATTGATTGATTGATTGATTGACTTACTGCATCAGTTGGGTTTAAATACCATGTTGCAGCTGAAAGATCATCACCCGTGCAGAAGTTATCCAGTCGGATGTATTTGCGTATTTGAATCCAAGTAATGATTTTTTTATTTTTATTTTTTGGGACAGGCGGTATTTCTGGCTCCATTATTGATCTCTCTAACTCCTAATACAAATGATTAGCCACTGATACAATTGATAAGCCACTACCAATTGCTTATCGATCAGATATATCATTGCTGATTGGTGCATCCTTACATCCATCAAATTCTGTTCTAAAAAGTCTTAATTTTTCCTTCACTCTTCCTTCTCTTGCAGCCTGATGTCAAAGGTCATCATCACCGCCATATCTGTGCCCTCTCCCGACGCAGCGGCCAGTTTGAGTTGCTGGACTCCTCCTCCGGTGAAAACATCCGCCTCCCAAACTCTGCTCTTGTTCAGCTTCAGATCAGTCCGGGTCTCCCCCACCACACACACCCTCTGCGCTCCCGGGACCCTCACCCTGAACCTCACCCACGACCCGGGCTCCAAAAGTCCTATTCTCGGCTCGAAGAGGACGCAACCTTTCCTCCAGGCCGAGTACACGCATGGGAACGGGGCCCCCGCGTGATCGCAGGTGTTCCTTAAAACGAAATCGCACATTGGGTTGAAGCTGTCTCCCGGGGTGGTCCTTGCGTACAGCCCCAGTCGGTACACCCCTCTTTCGGGCATGGAGGCGCTCACAGTCACCTTGCTGTCTGTGTATGTGCAGAACAGGTACCGAGACAGAGGCAGGCTGCTCTGTTCTGTCATCTCCTCCCGACTTAACACCGTGTGAAGCTCTAGGTCTTGCTGGTTGTGAAATGTGATGTTGCACTTCCCCTGCTGCGTGCTCACTACCCCCGTTGTGTGGCTGAATTTCGAAAAGCCAAATTCAGAGGTGCGCGACCCGGGACCGCAAGCGGATCCTAAATTTGGCGGAAACAGCTCATCTGGGCTCGTCAACTTCCCTTTGCAATGCAGCAGAAAGTTGCCGACGTTGTGAAATTTGACCTCTGTTTTCTCGTAGTCACGCACAAATACTGACAAGCGGTAAAATCCTCGTTGAGGGAATAAAACATGGCAAGTTAAGGCGTTCGACTGAATTTGCGTGGCCAAGCAGCGTTTGGCTACAGCCGGGTCTAATTTTGGGTGCACAAGTTCACACACTAACATCAACGGACGAGACGTTTTAAGCACAACTTCGCATGACCCTTGTTCTATTTGAACTACCTCGCTGCCCAAGCTGCTCCCGGACACACCTTGCGCCTGTGCGTTTGGCTGAAGACCCCAAGATAAGAAGGGGTTTTCTGGGATCTCCTCCATCGCCCTCGGTACAGGACACTCCACGGTGAAAGAGCAAACCCACTTAAGAGGAGTGGTGGCCGCTTCGGGACGGGCGAAGATTTTGACATCGTATGTTCCGCTGGCAGGAGGCAGGAGTTGGAGCTTCATGGTGCGATGGGACACTGTCAAAAGTCCGAATGAAGATTTGGTGGGGTCGCGCTGCTCTGAGGACCCCAAGTGGAGCAGATCCTGATGAGCCGTGGTCTCAAAAGTGAATATGGTGGGACGAGAGAAACCGAGGGAGATGTTTGCTTCACCATCATCTGAAAAATAATACATACATGAATAAAATTGCTACTTGTCACTTTCATGTCGTTTTCAAGAGCCTAAATCACAATTTCAATTTGTGATTCATAAAGCACTAACTTAAGCCATTTGTTTCACACTTCACTGTGATTGGTTAAATCCACCTGTCAGTCAAAGCATGACAGAAGCTGACCATTAGGAGTGTGTAACGTGTGTTTGAGCATAAAGCTTCATTAAACAGACCATTACTGAATCAAAACATGACCGTATCTCCAAAATAGCATATTGCCCAGCCCTAATATTGATGTGATAGCAATGCATACCGCATTTCTCTGGATTGTAAGGCGTCTTTCTATTAAGTACTTCATTATTCTGTCATTCAGTTGCCAAAAGCCTCTTGCTCTCACCACCAATCGCAATCATAGCAAGCTTATTAAACAATTATTAAAGCTCATCCAATGACTTCCTGATTTCAAGTGTCTGCAAATGTTTTTGAGCTCTTTGGAAACACTTGACCTCAGCCCAGTGTTTCTCACTTGTGTAAATATTACTTAAGAGTGCACAAATATGAATACATACTTTTTTGTCAAGTCAAGGTGTTTTTTCTTTTTGTATATTTATGTACAGATTAACTCCATTGTCTTCTACTTATTTTACACATTTTATGTAATACAGTTTTGAGTAAAAATGTCACAAATGTAATCTTTAAACTGTTCTTCTTTTCTCATGTTTAACGTTATGTTAGTTAATGATAATACAAGACATAAATGTATAATTTGTTAAACCAATGTATTGTTGTTCTGCTTGTTTTAGGACCTTTTATACTTTATACACACCTGTGAGTATGTGGCAGTGGTGTGGCTGCATGAGTCTCAGTCCCAGAGTGAAGAAGGCAGAGGTCTTGAACACTCGTCTCTCAAACTCTTCGATGGAGATGGGACTGTCCAGGAGCTGCCACTTCTCCTCATCGGGAAAATGTGAGTGAATGAACTCCTCTGCGTCCGTCAGGAAGTAGAAGTCGTCAAATCTACAAACAACAAAAAGTATGACACTGAACACTGAATCAAAATAGTCTAAGACATTTTGATGCCACAGTAAAAGTCTGGTTTCAATTTTATCTTTCATATTATGATTTTTTCAGGTCATAATTTAGCATTTTGTTCATTGTAAACCGCAATATTGATCTAAAATAGTGACATCTCACCGTAGCGAGCAGCAATATGGTTTTATTGTGGAAAGTGGCTATCTGACGTTTTATATCCCTACATGTGTTACTCGGAGTCTTCATTTTTCAAACATTCACAACTAAATACTGTACTATGTCCCCTTTAAATATATTGTAATTTAGGTTATTATAACGTAGTTCTTAATTCCTATTCCTATTGTCATATTACCAAGGTAGGATTTTGAGTTGATACCGAAATATAATGACAAAAGGCACAGCTATTATAACAATTTGGTTGGTAGGGAGCGTGTTAATGAAAATAAAAGACAACAAGTAATGAGTGATTATTTGGTTAATCAATAATCATGATTAATCTGATTACAATACAATAGTAAGAACTAAAAAATCATAATTATGACAATTTTAGAAGCCCAATTTTGTCTTTTGAATTCACTCAGTAGTCCAAACATTTTTGTCAAGTTTGATTTTGTAAAGCTTGTCACAATGTTGAGAAAAATAGTGTGTTAGACAATGGGAATACATGTTTTTAAAGATTTCCCAGTTGGTCATGATTTCAGTCATTACGAATAATCGTTAAATATTGGGGTTTTCTCGCGGTAATAAATAATAATGTGAGCCAAAATAATAACCAAATAATCAGACAATCACTAGAACGTTGTAAAAGGTGCGCAATGACAATCAGACAATATCACACTGTATATATATATATTTTTTTCTCAGACCTTTTAACGAAGCTCTCGTGCTCCATATCGACCCGTCCTGCCCCCCAGCAGGCGTCCAACAGAAACCACTGTCCTGACAGCAGCACAGCGTTCCACAGATGATCCGACTTCACGCCCCTCAGGCTCTGGCCCTGTCTGTAGCCCACGCCCTTACTGTGCCCGGGGACCTCCTGGCACTCGATACCCACCTCCCTGGATAATATGGACACCGTGTTTTGAGCAATAACCAAGTTGTCAGAAATGTAATACTGTGATTGTACAGCACTAAACAAAGGTCAGTAGAGAATCCAGAAATTATAAATCAGAGTAAAACATAGTTGTAAAAGTGACTGTGAGAGTAACTGCCTAAACAGAATTTCAGAACATTTATGTTAATAATTGGAAGAACAAACCCTGTACTTTTTTTGTATTTCTTTCAAATAGATCACAAGAATGAGAAAACAAATCTTACAGAGAAGAAGATACACACATTTTGAAATAATTTGATACTGTCAACATAAAGCTTGTCACTTGTAGACTTCCTCACAGTGGGATGAGGAACCAAAAGCTTTACTCAAATAAGAGGGGACTGTTATACTGTCAAATATATTATTCAAGTGGGAGTAACATTATGGTCTCTATTACTCTGAGAAATACAATTTTGTTTAAAAAAGTAAACACATTTAATACATTTTGGGCTCCTCAACATACATCCTATTTTACATATGTGAACCTGTATGTATCTTTTATCTTTCAGGATATTTGCTTATTTCTACTTATATTTTCCTCTCTGTCTGATTACATCCAAAGTAAAACATAAACCAGACATTGCATCCAATGCGTAGTTAGGTTACTGTCTGAGTCCACTTTACCCACCAAAAAATCCTGATTCAAATAATGTGGAACAAATCTATAATGTGGTTACACTCAAATATCCTTGAAGAAGTTTTTAAAAATGTTTTTAATAAACGAAGACAGCAAATGGAGAGATAATAGATTGTTTGCACTACAACATGATGCACTGAAACTCTTTAAGTGCCTGGGGTTTTAAATCCGAAAATACTATTCAGAAAGTAGGCAAAGAATATACTTAGGGGCACTTTGCGAATGAGTTGTTTATTTGAGTTTTCAATTTTCTACTGGCATAATGTTTATAGCTGACATTTCAGTTTACTTGAATACAATGGCAAACTTGATTGGACACAAAATAACACAAATAATGAATTGATGGAAGCTACATAAATGTATGTTTATGCTAATTGGCCAAACATGTAAAGGAGCACTATGTAACTTTTCTAGTATATGCAATAACATTTCCACAGAAACCAGCAGGTGGCGTTACTCCTCACCATAAAAATTAGTAGTAGTAGTAGTAGTACATACATTTACTTTTTGTTGATTTTTTGTTTTTTGTTTTCATTTTAGCTCTGATTTACTGGTGCCACCTTTTCATGTTTAAAGCCCCAATGCAAAAGCTTTTTGTCAAAAAGTAGACTAAAATTAAAGGTTTTTTTGTTTGTTTGTTGTCATTTTGGATGTATTTATGGCATCCTCAAAACCCCCAAAAACAATCGTCCTTACTGTGAGTGGGCTTTCATATCCACACACCTGACACTTACTTGGTCTGTGGGAGCCTCTTCCTGCTTGTTTCCATGGAAATGTTGTTCCATTGGCTAAATTATTCCACAGTATGGCCTAAAATTAAACTGCGGCTTTAACTTTCAATTTCAGTGGAATCATACAGGTGACGTGCCACTTCCAGAAAGTTACATACTGTTGGTTTAATGTATGAAAGTATGGGACATATTTCTACTACATCTTACTCCATAGGCTTGTGTTGTTATATACCTGCACATCTCTGAGCACAGACTGGAATATCCACAGCACACACCTCGTCCCGCTGCGATCACCTCTTCAGGAGAACTCAACTTTTCAGACCGACCCAGAAACCCACTGATGTCGTACTCTGAGGAGAAACACAGGTAACCACAGTCGCTTATCAAGACCATCTAGTCCTGTTATTGACAAATGATTGAAATGATGAACGTTAAACTAAACTGAAACGATGAACTTTAAACTAAACGTATATCTAAGTCAGAGGACCAAAGCGTTGTAATGAATTTATGTGCGTTTTCTTCTGTCTACAAGTGTTGTTCTTCTGCGCACCTGTTGCCCTTATTCTGTAACAAACGAAATCAATACAACTAAAATGGCTCTGATAAGGAGGACTAGCTGCAGACTAAACCCAGAAACATTAATCAAACAAGGTCTAAATCAGACTCTAAACCAAGACTGAAGCAGGTCTTATTGCTGAATAAACAGGTTTATTTTGGTCAATGTGGTGAAGTTCTGAAACTACAACCCTCCGGTTAGTGGGTGAACACTTAACAAACTGTGCCATTATTCCACCAAGGACTAAACCTGAAGAGTACCAGGATAAAACAAGGACTAAATTACAGTTAAACCAGGATTAAATTTAATGATATCAAGCTTTTGCTAAACATATAATACAAATTATTCAATGTCTATACCTGGGCTAATTTAGGGCTAAAAAGTACTTAAGCAGAATGTAATAATGGTATTAGTTGTAAAACTGGCCTGTGAAATATGATTTATTGTGGAATGTTCATGAATTTTCAATTGAAGCTCATAAACAAAAGTTTGGACATTGATTATATCGTTATTTACCTTAGACACATGAAACAAATTGAAGCCATTCCCTTACAGTTATTGCCACTATAATCTAAAAAAACAAATCAGCTAGACACATTTATTACTTCCAACTTGAGGTGGGAGATATCGAAAAATGAATAATATCGCAGTTGTTGTTTTTGAACTATGCAACATTAGAATGTTGAGTGTCTCATCTGATTTACTATTAAAATGACTGCAAAAAGTAACAGAAACATCGAGTGTAATCTCCCAAACAAGAGTATGAAGTGACATCGCTGCCCTTTTGCGGTTAACTTTATGGTCCATTCACATTTTCTTGACACTTGAACCTTACCCCAGACATTTACAGGCACATTTTAGCACAGTCCTGATGCATTGTGAAATTATTGTCGAAATATTGTTATTCGAGTCACTCAATATTGAAACATTTTTTGAGATATACATGTTTGTCACTATTTCCCACCCCTTTTTCCAACTGCTAGATTGGATAGCAAAGAGATTTATTAATGTCTCTATTACGATCTGCCCTCTGCATGTCTCAGTGGATATGTTATTGTTCGGCTTGGAATGTTCCACAGTATGGCATTGAACAAATCTATCTTGCATAAATATATTTTAATAAACATGCATTCTGACCTGTACCCTGGCCCGGTGGCACCACTTGCTTGTCTCAATGGATATAGATAAGTTTAATGCCATACTGTGGAAAAATTCGGGCAAAGCAAAGACATCTCCAGGGAGACAAGACGGGGGCAGACCCTCCACCAGAAAAGCAGCTTTAAGGCATCTCTTAATGTGCGATAAAATGCAGATTGCAAGAATATATGAATGCAATCAAGATGTAGATAAAACAAATAGTAATACAGGACTGTAAAAGACAACTGCTGCCCCCAAAGTAACTTAGAGCACAGGTTGGTCACCCCTGGGAATGTCAGTTGATCAAATAATTTTTTTGACAGGGCATTTGGGACATTTAGTCACTCACCAATGTTGTGACAGAGCCAAACCCAGATGGCTCTGAGTCTCTCCAGCTCCGTCCTGGCTGCCTGTGTGATACCGAGGGCGATGGTCTTCACATCAAAAACACTCTTCTCCTTCAGCTGCAATTCAGTCACATTATATAACATAAAAAAGAACGTGAAGTCAACTGAAGAAGCAGATTTTGGGTGATTTTTAAAGAACATGAGTATGCTACATAAATATAAAATCTGAAAGTATGAGCTAAACTACATGGATGTAGTGCTTGTTCCACAGTGACAATATACTGTAACTAAGATGGGTTAGCCTGATGTACCACTGAAAAATAAACTAAAACTGTATTATTTTTTTTACCACAAGTAACTTTCCATACACAATTGTATCTTGTTCACATGTCACGATTGTCTATCAAAGGCGTATAATGTAAAATGGTTCCCTTTAAATGAAGCATGCAGTATCTTTCAACATCTATCTACGGTTTACATGACGCAAATGCAAAAAGCAGCTATTTCACCACTTTTTCCCAGCCTCTTGCAGCTCTTCGATTCCTTTTGCCAGTTGCAGTTTAATTGAAAAGGCCGCATTACCCATAAGCCCCAAGGTTTGTGAGCCCTGAATGAAAGCCGCTATTTTTGTAACTGAGCGGTTCATTGAGTATTTTTTTTCTGCTCACTTCAGGATCACCATGACCCAGCTCCGGATCAGTCCTGTGCCACAAAGGCTCTCAGCCTCTTTCCTGTATGTTTCTGATATACAGTAAAAGTATTTTTCAAAACTAATATTCATAGATCCAATTTCTATGAAAAAAGTGTGTCAATTTTATTTTGTTTATTTGATTATGGACCCATAAAACAGGAAAATCACATTAAGATAAATACAGTTCAAAATACATAAAACATTAAAGATATTTTGGAATTAACCTTCAGCTACTGTAATAAACTTTGGCAGAATTAAATAATAAATAAAATGCAATTATTTTCTGAGTTAAAGATCCTCCCAATATAAGATTTAAAAAGTAATTTGGACATAGTTTTTTGGTTGAAGAAGGAAGGAATGAGAACCTGAGGACCAGGACAATAGTCTGTTGTTTCCTTAGACTAGTCCTTGCCATATAATTTCAAATATATAATTATTTAAAAGTGTATGTAATGTTTCTGGTGGAGGGTCCATCACAATTGTCTCCATGGTACTGCCATGTATGGTACTGCTTTGTCTAGAATGTTCCACAGTATGGCATTAACCTTCATGGAGCCACGGAGACAAGCAAGATGTGCCACCAGGTCAAGTTATAGGCCAGATCTGTGAATGGGCTTGCCTAGAGAATGCATGTTTTTGAAGGTATTTTTGAGAAAAAACAAAATAATAAATTCCTGTAATTGAATAGATGCAAGATATATCATTTTAATGCCATTCTGTGGAACATTCCAATCAAAGCAATAACTGACAGGTGGTGGACTTTTCACCAGAAATGCTGCACAGTGCACCTTAATTATACATTAGTTAGTTATTTATAAACCACATTGACTTCAATGGCAAAGCATCCAAACCTATTGGGAAAAATTAAGCGATCAAAACCTAATCGTTGAATAGAAGTTGTTTCTTTGTCCTTATTGATTAAATACTTTATTTCTAAATCCATCCATAAAATTCCCCATGGTAGAATTGAACCTCCGTTATGTAATATTGTAAACATTCTCAAATATCTTCTGCTCAAATATAGTGGCTCCTAATGTCCGACACTCAAAACTGCAAAATAATTTAATTGGAAAAGGATTACAGCTAAATCCCCCATATGTCACTGTCCTTTTGGCACCGGTTGCTGCCCATGTAATCTACTAATGCTATAAATAGTGTTCCTAAGTGGGCTCACCTCAGCTCCCACCCGGATGACATGATCGTCCACCCGCTGGAAAACCTCAGAGCTGCTGAAGAGGTCCTTTCGATGCCTCCTCCTCCCCGTCACAGTTGTGGACAGGCCAAGCTTTGGTATCGGGACAGTTTTAGGTTTGACTCCCTTGGTATTGTCCTCCCCATCCTTCCTCACTGCGCTCTTCTTCACTGCGGTTATAGTCCTGGCTGCGCTTTCTGAGGACAGCTGTCTCTTGGCGACGGGACGCTGGTCTTCTGTCTCTGCTGTCAACTTCTCAAACACATTCTTCCGGGACATTACTGTACACTGGTCTTGTTCTGATTTGGAACCCCCTTGGACCTCATTACACTCCCCCATCACTTTAACTAGGCCTGGTTCGCTGAGGTTTTCCTGGAGGTTGTGGAGCTCCAGTGCTTTGACCTGGACACAGGCATTTGGGGTGGTCTCACTGCACTGGGAGAGACCTGGACCGCCGCAGGAGAAGGGGAAAGAGAACTTCTGCATGCCAACCTCAGCAGACATTATGCTTCAATCATACTTTCCTATAAGACAAAAGAAAATACTGGTTGAGATTAAAGTTTATTTAAAAAAAAGAAAGAAAACAGTTTAACAAGCATTCAAGCTATATAACAATGTTTTATCAAAGGGTAATGTATGCCAGCAAAATAGGGCTAGGGGATATAAACAAATAATGAATTTTTCCCCCTCCATAATAGTCAATCAGGATTTTTGATTCTGATGCAATTGTATTTTTGTCTTATTAAAAACAAATAAAATGGCTGTCAATATAAATTCCTTGCAAATAAACAATACAGACAAACCCTAACCACAGAAATGTCTGACTCCAAACTCTGAACTCTGCTCCAAGCCACCAAGATCACTGACCATTACAAATAACAGAATCAAATTTGATTGTTGCACAGCCTTTACAGCAAAGTTGAGCAAAGTTACAGGAAATTTGATTTTTGTTGTGCTTAAACTAGTCCACATTAGAATTCGGTAAAAGTTAACACATATATATTTTGGTAAATCATGCGTCACACCTCAATCCTGCACCATATTCTAGTTTTTTAGCTTATTAGCAAAGCAGCAGGAAGTACATTGTATAGTCTTGTATGGGTCCGGGACAGTGATTAAGCGGTAATTACTCTCTGTCTCTTTGTAACCCAGAATGAACACAGAGGTTGGGATCGTCCATCACTGTCATGGCACAGGGCGAGGAAGGGGCCACGGCTTTTTACCAGATTAGTTTGACCCTAAAACTTTATGTATGATGAACATGTGCTAAAAATAGACAGCAACTGCAGACCACGCTCTAGTGAGATCATTGTTTTATTGACATTAGCGCTGTTAAGCTAAGCTAAGCATCATGCTTCCATCACAGCGATAAATACTTTACTTTTCTATTGGAAAATGACTTAAGCTTATTTTGGCCAACATGATCATTCTATGGAAACAATGTCACAGTCGAAATATGGAAAAGTCTAAATCCCTTCCAAAGAAAACTAATTACATTGTACATTGTAAAGTTTAATGATAATATATATGTGTGTGTGTGTGTGTATATATATATATATATATATATATATATATATATATATAGCCACATCTTTCTAATACTATTTGATTAAATTAAAAAGTACATAGACCTATCAACTCAATATGTCAATAACTACATGACCTTAATTTGTAGTGGTATTCCAATCAAGTAAACTATGACATTAACAATATTTAATAATCCCTGTTTACCAATGTTTCCAATTTATATTTGAGTTTGGATGATGTGAACGTTTCCAATCTAAATGCAACTTTGCTTGGAAAGTAATATAGTTTAGGCTTTGTTTAATGGGTATGATTTCCACAATGAAAACCAGGTTCACTCTTGATCTTGCATAAAATGTCTTCAAATTTAGGCCACTTGCTGTCCATGCACCTTAAAATAAGCGCCAATCGCCTCTGAAACTTCACTGTCAGCTGAAATCATCTTTAAACTCTTACCACAGCAGCTGTTTGGCTCAGATATTTGGAGGAGATCAACTGCCTTGCAACAAGATGACCTACACTCCAGCTTTATGTTGGCACCTATCCTCCCGGCTCAAGTCTCCTTCACAAAATCAATATTTCCTTTCAGCGCTGCAGGAGAAAGCGCCACCTGAACTCTGATCTTTTATAAAGACGACCTCTGCCAAGTTCAAGGAAAATCACTCTATAATGTCAGGCTCAACCCCGAATCAAATATGCTTTACAACAGACGGTATATTCAAAACAAAAGCTGAATTAGCCTAAAGTGCCCTAGTTGAATATTCATTGCATATGTGGGCCAACATGCAACATTGAATAACCTTATTTCACACCATAACCTGAAGCCAAGTTCAAATCTAAACTTCTGTGTCAGACAGAGTGAATACCAAATAGTATTGTCAAAATCTAAATAATTCTGCACAGAAAGAAGCAAGCATTAATTTACCAGCCAAATGTGAATATCACATTTCAAAACACATTCTGAGTTCAAAGGTCAAGAATCCCAATTTATCATGACAAACATTTATGTTTACTCAAAGTCTGAAGTGGATGGAGGAGCCATTTTAAACACTTTTACTTACAAAAATGTAGGCATGTAGTTATTAAAATAACCTACTGTAGTACACAAAGCACAGAACACGAGTTGCAAAGTTTAATTTTGGTTAACTTATAATGTCTAAATACTTTATGCACATTGGATAGTAATATTTACAAATCAATCCACTGTCTTACCTGTGTAGTATGTTTTAAAAATTGTGGGGTAGAGTTGGGACAGAGATGTTTTCAAAGTCCTGAGTGGTCCCCTATTGCAAAGAGGGGAGGCTTTTATACTCACACATAGACTTGCCAGTACAAGGCCCAGAATAACAGACCTAAAAATACTACAAAGCAGCTAAGTCCAGCCAATAGAGTAGGCCCTGTGTGACGTACCAGTGTGGCGTTGTGTGAACTTGTAGGCTTTTGTTAATGGGTGTCTATGCATACTGGTCACCCCAGGCCTGTGCAATGTGCGAATGCATTATGAGGGGCGGCTGGCGCGGGCACGTGTCCAAAACTGTTTGTGATGTGTGTGTTTGATGGCTCGGGCATAAAGAGGCAGGTGGAAAAGTTGGCATGTCGAGCAAGTGTTGAGTGCAACAGAGCAGATACACTGAAAGAGGGAAAGCATATGGAGAGAGTGGCGGAATGATACTGGGCACTTCAAATTAAAAGGCCTCCTGAATTTCAAAGTGTAAAGTCATATGGTCTAATCAGGCTTGAAATGTGTACAAGTGACTATGACTTCCTACGGCGGTACAAAGTGAACCCAATTTGGCATGAACGTTAGGGGAAGGATTTTGTTAAACCAAAACAGGACTTGGAGAATGCAGACCTCTGTCTAATCATGTATTATTATTATTTGGCTTATTGGTAATTTGTTCTGAAATCTGAAATATTGGCATGAGTAATATTTCTGCATTGCAGCTTTTAACAAAAAGGAACGTCATGATATAAACTAATTATCCTTATGCCCTCAAATTAGGGATATTGATATTATTGCGATATATGAATAAACTTTGATGCAATTATTTCAGTTATATTAAAACAAATATGATTATGCCTTAATGTATTAGTCAAACTCTGTCAAAATAAACACTTAACAGAGACAAGACCGGGAGTAAATAAGGACAATCATGAATAAAAACAGTTTTCATTATAATAGTTTCTTTTATATGGACAACCATGGTGTTATTGCAATACATGTACATTTAGTTTATTACAATATCAGTTATTATGTCAACCAATATTGCAATATTGATACTTTTTCCATATATATATATATATATATCATGCAGCCCGCCCTCAAATAGTTAAAATGTAATAGATACATATATTATAGCTAGTATGAACAAACATTGCCAACTAAAGATGATTTGGTTATAGTGACTGTCTGGATCATGTTTGCTGTATGAAGAAGCTCAAAACACTTTTACATCTAAAGCACATAAGGTAAGGAAGGGCAAATGCAAACACAAGTCGAATCCTTATTAGAGTGAAAAATTAAAATGAATTATGGATATGAAGTATTAATAGGTGGTTAATTGTGGCCCAAAACAACTTACAAGTATCTGTTTCCAATCATGTTTGCAGTTTAGATTTAAAGTTACAGGAGCAGGGTGTTGAGTACGTAAGATATACTACAGCTCGGTCCGCGGCATCGCTTTCCTGTTTATCACAAGTGCTTTGAACCTGAGCCGAACCAATCCTGGGTCTTTCAAGTCTTTCTTCGGGCTGTTTCCGTCGTGTGGCTCAGCATCAAGGTCTTCTCAGCCATATATCAAACTTCAGCCTTGATTTCTCCACCAGTCGGCAAAAGGAAATATAAGAAATTACTGCCAATCCTTCCCAGCAAACGGATACTTACTATATTAGTCTTCATCATTATTAGTATTATACTAGCAAAGGAGTATCACTGCTTGTAGATAGTTTAGTTTCAATGTGACACAAGCCAGAGAACTTCTATGGCTGTAGAAATTGAAATGTAACACAATTAATTGTTATTGGTGGTTAAAAACAGTCCCATTATTGCTGCTTGTGTGCCAGTTTTGTACGTTTGTTTTTGTTGTATTTCATGAGTCCCAAAGCAATGTTCATAAGTAACAGAACATTTGGTCTAATAATCTAGCCATAAATTCTGGACGTTTGAGACTTGCTGCTATATCCTTTGGCAGGTGTAGCCTTAAGACACAGCAGTTGATGAATTAATCCACTAAAGCCTGCACACATTTGTCGGTTGCCAATTTTCAGCTGTATCTTGTTTTTAAGCATTTGATTTTTTACTGACAGAATGCAGACATTTAAGACTGTAATTGCAGTGGTAGCTCACGTGAACTTAGAATAATAGTTATGCCTCTACCCTACATTGTAAATATATATAAAAGATATACTTATATTTTCTAATCTTCAATTTAAAAATGTACAATCAACTCATTGTATTTTAAAAATTTGTGTATCTTTTCACCAGTTAGTCCTCATCAACACATACTAAAGGCATGTGAGAATTTGAATGAATGAGAATTAGAGGAACTTTCTTGGCTGGTTCATGGCAACATACCACCACCACCAGCAGCAAATCCCGTATTACATAACACAACCATATGCCAGTATTGATGTGGAAGCCCACAGCTCCTAGTCGGACCTCCTCCTCTCTCCTCTCCTCACTCGTCTCTCCCTGCTGCAGTGGTGAATCCTCGGCAGCCTGCTCGGCAGTGAAACGGCAGAGTAATAATAATGCCATCTGGAGCAGCTGTCAGCCTGGCACTCTCACCCAGGCTTATTAGAGAGCGTGGAGGAGCAGAGGGACATCCTCCATCAGCGCAAAGGGAGGTGAAGAAGCACATGGACACAAGATGAGAAGTATGGTGATCACACTGGGACAGAAATGAGATGCAAAAAAACAACAACATTAAAATAGATTAAAGTGCTAAGAAAATTATTTATATTCACTGTGTTCAATTCTAATAAAGATTAAATAAAATGTATTGTCCTTTGTGACACAGAGGAGAAGAGAGCACTTTTAAACTGATTTTGAAGTTATATAGCAGTAGTACAAGGCATTAGATGAAAAGAACAGTATTGATAATTGCAGTAGTATACCTAAGAGATAAGCCATGGGGAAATGTACCGTATTTTCTGCACTATAAGGCGCTCTGGATTGTAAGGCGCACTGTCAATGAATGGTCTATTTTTGAACTTTGTCCATATATAAGGCGCACCGGACGATAAGGCGCATTAAGCTAAACAAACAGTCCAACCTTGTTCAATGGAACACGTTCTGACACAGTCTGATACGCTAAATCAAACGTTAGCATATTCACAGTAACTCAAAATGGCTCAGGTATAACACGTAAAAAAACACGGTCAGATACCGGTGAATCAAACGTTAGCGTATTCACAGTACGGCAACTCAAAATGGCTCAGGTATAACACGTAAAAAACACAGTCAGATACTGCTAAATCAAACGTTAGCGTATTCACAGTAACTCAAAATGGCTCAGGTATAACACGTAAAAAACACAGTCAGATACCGCTAAATCAAACGTTAGCGTATTCACAGTAACTCAAAATGGCTCAGGTATAAACGTAAAAAAACACAGTCAGATACCGCTAAATCAAACGTTAGCGTATTCACAGTAACTCAAAATGGCTCAGGTATAACACGGAAAAAAAAACAGTCAGATACCGCTAAATTAAACGTTGGCGTATTCACAATAACTCAAAATTGTTCAGTTAACACTATATCACGTAAAATAAAACGTAATACACTCACTTTTTCAGTTTATTCCTCGTCCAAAATCCTTCAAATTCCTTATACACACACTGTAATGTTATGGTGAAGCACAGTATTACTCCGCGACGCTCCTCGCTACGGTAACGTAATGCTGGAAGTGGTGCGGCTTTGTAGTTAACCAAAGTTGTGAATAAACAATTTTGACGGATTTTTGAGCACAGTGTACCACATAAAATCGGTTCGAGATCATAAGCACAACCAGAATTAATCCATATATAAGGCGCTCTGGGTTATAAGGCGCACTGTCATTTTTTGAGAAAAATAAAGGTTTTTAAGTGCGCCTTATAGTGCGGAAAATACGGTACTTTCTTCATTCATTATTTTGTTGAGGTTCTTTGCAAATATCTGTTCTTGCTTATGGTACCATATAGCTGAAAGGGGGAAATTCATGTTGCAATATAATCTTCTTGTGGGTCCAGCTGTGTCGATTTTAATCTAGAGGCACAAGCCTTTTACCTTGAGATCTGAGCATCAGTGAATAAATAATCTCAAACACATCAAAAGTACCTCAGAAATGTTTTATTTATGAAAAACAGAAACTACAAATCTATCTTTGTGATACTAAACTGTAGCACTACGCTGCTAGTAAGTAATCAGATTATAAAGAATGATTAAATTATTAACAAAGTACATCTACACTGACCTATTATTGAGATGTTTAACCTGAAATTAAAAGTTGACCACCTGTGCCTCTTTTGGTTGTCCCGCACAGCCAGTCAGGCCTCTGTCCATCGTCCCGTTTCTGAAGAGAATGCCCCCTTTTGCGGTGATGCCACTTGAATTCAACCCCTTATCCTGGGGGCCTATTTTTCAAAAAACACCTGAAAAAATGACCCACATTTAAAAGTGAAGCTGTTCCGGAACCCTCTGGATCATAAACAATTGACTGGAGCCTTTGTGACTCTGTAGTTCTGGACTTTGATGTCTGTTTTACTCTAACCATAAGTAGAAACAAGCTCTGCACAGAGGAATTCAGATTTTCTTTGCTAAACATATGAATGAGTAAAGTTGGTGTCTGGAGGGATCGGCTGATTGACACTAGTTTTAGCATTTATTGGGTTTTGACAATTCTCTTTTAAAAGCTGAAGGTAAATTCACAAAAAAATAGTTTTAGGGACTTGTAATAAAGCAAAAATGTCCAGGCGGAATCCATAAAAAATCCTATTCATTTTTCATTTTATTTTAGGTTAATTTATTATTTGTGGGTTTGGAGTACAAACTGACCCTGATGCTTCCCAGAATTATTGAATTGACTGGAAATAAGAGGGTTACAGCTTTATTTTTATGTACAGCAGACCAAGCAGCTTGAGAGTTTTCTTTGTAAGATGGTGGACAAAATGGAACAAGTAAAGAAAAAATCGAACACCCTAAGCGGGTTAGTAAAAAAGTGAAGTCAGTCCTGACTCTTCCCCGCTGTCTCTTTATTCTCTTCGGCGGTTCTTCCTCGGTTGCCCCGGTGACTGGTGGTGAAAGTGGGCGTAGGCCTCGTGCTGTCATTAACACCTGAAGACCGTTAATTCACGTGACAGTCGAATTTCTTCAGCTTCAGCATTAAAACGCAGCCTTAGATTTGACTTTCTTCGTATTTTAACATAAACTAATACAATTTCCACCGCGAAAACTATGAACAACGGCGAGGAGGAGATGACAGAGGAATTTCTCCAGTTCGATATAGCAGGCAGGGGTTGCTAATAAAACACTTGTTGCTAGCTAGTTAGCTAGTTAAGTTTTATGTTAGCTTAGTTGGTAACTTACAATTTAAACACTAATTTACAACTTTAGCCTTTTTCCCTTTCAGAAACCAGTGTGGATTCATTAGTTGAAGAAATGACTGAGGTTTCTAATGACGCCGGTAAGTTAAAGTTTTTTTTGGATTCAGAAACAGCTCAAATTTTTTTTAGAAAATGAGGTGAACAAATATTAGTTTGCTTTCCTGACATGAAATCGTGTGCCACTGTCAAGACATGTTCCATCCAATACACTGAGAAGACATGAGTGGTAAATAGTTCCCACACACCATATGGAAGAGGCAGAAGGAGGGATAAGTGACACACCAATTCTATTATCACGTTAGGGTTGCTCCAATTGCTTTCTTTTGCATTTCCTCTGATTACATCTCTGCACAAAACAAGTCACAAGTACAGGTTCTGCTGCACAACTAGAACTAAACTGCTGCAAAATATTTATGAAATGTGTGTATTGTTAAATTGTAATATCTTCAATATCTATACAAAAAAAACCCATCTTGTTGCTTTTAATCCAGAGAAGCACAATACAGACAATTAACAAAAAAATTAAGCATTACAAACCCATTGCATCCCCAGATACGCTATAAAGAGCTTACAAACGTGTCACTGCTGCAGGATATCCACAAACTGTAAAGCTTTAAAGCACCTGTCATAATATTGTATTCCAATTCCCTTTTACTAAGCTGTACGTTATTCCTCACAGTGATGCGGTTGTATAAGGACCTGTTCACTGCCACGTATACTATTAATCTTATGAACCTTCTTTTGCTTTATCTCCTCTTTTTAATTGGGCTTTTTCCATCTGTGGCATTAAAGTTGAGTGAAGAATGACCTTGAGTTTGTCCAAACAGCTCTATGCTCCTACCAATCATCAGTGCGCATTGTGTGTAAGAGGCGCTTTTTCCTGTGCCATTTGGCTGGCACTTTGAAGCAGCCCGGGTGGAGTGCAGAGTGCATGCTGCAGGACATGTTGTTGAGCTCCTTTGGGAGAGCAGCCTCTATCTGTGGTGCTGTTAACACTGCGCTACCGTGTCCTGAGATTCCCATGGGAATATATCCAAGACCTGTTAACATGGAGGGGTTGCACCATTAAGAGTAAACAGCCAAGGGTCACCAGCATATATGGTTTATTTAAATCTATACAGTATTAAATAAACAATTATTTTACTGCACATTCTTGCAGTTACCATACATTTCTTTTATACATTACCCAATTGTGCAGATGATATGAAGTGAATATTTCCCCCAAAAATATTAATTTGACTAATAACTGTGTAGTACTACTAAATTGTGCTTGGATTTGTATCTAAAAGCCTGTTCATGGGACTCAGTCACATGACTTATTTGTTGTCACCGCCATTTTGAAGATGTCACCGTATGCTGTTGCCTATCTCCACTGTTAGACAGTCATGAAAAACATAACATTGAAATGGCAAAGAATTGATACTTCAAGAAGACGTTATGAGCTTTGATCCTTATCTACAGCAGCGAGTTGCTGACAACACTTAAAAGCGGTGACAACTTGCCACAACAAACGTTCGGGTGAATTTACATTTAAGCTTCCTCGTCCTCAAGCCCTCAAAGCTTTCAAGAGCACGGACTTTGTGACTGACTGTCTTATCCTAAACTATAACACCAGGACAGTTGGAAATTAGGCTCGTTAAAACTGTCTGCATGAAGGCTAACTTTTATTAGCATAGTCAAACAATAATATGTAAACTAGTATTAGCCAGCTGCTACCTACCTGAAACAAACAGTTCACGTTCAGTCTGTAGTGATTTCTTTAAGTCCACTGGTCTCTCCTGACGACAGTAATCCATTTCTGGCCACAAATGGAGTCTTTGGGGATGTTACAGAAGAGGAATCCTTTGTTTTGAGACTTTTTTTTGGCACGGCATATAGGTCATACATATACATGTAGGCTGATTTGATGTGACCCCTAAAGCAATGAGATGATAAATGAAGTCAGACAGAAAAAGTTGCCCTCTGCAGTGGTGTGTGTGACTCCTGAGACCAAGGTTTTGTGTTAATTGTTTTAGTGTCACTCATTAGACTTTACTGGTGGAGCAGTGAGCAGAGAGTCCATAGATGAAGCTGTTAATCAGCTGTGATGGAGCAGCCAGTCGCTTCTGCTGCCCTCTGAGACCTTTTATCTGACAGGTTAAAGACATTACCCACTGCAGCAAGACACGCTGCATTACATCACTCAAACACTTTGCAACATATTGATTCATGTTGTCTGTTAGCCGTCACAGATACGCCTCAATGTGCTTCAGATCTCCGGCGCTATCAAGATATTTAGCCTGCTCACTGACAAATTCACATTGACCCATGCTTTGGTTTATGCTACTTTATAACCACAACAAATGCACTTCTCGTAAAAACAAATTGGCATTATCAAGCCCATCGGCTACATCGTCTTGTTTATATTTCAAAATGTATGCAACCTTTTCCCTGGGTCTGGGGCATATTTGTCTTGGTTTGACATGCAGCAGTGACAGCTCACTCAGCGCGCAGCTCAGTCTGACAGATAACAAGACGCTTGTGTGATCTTATATTCTCTGAAACATAAAAATATATACAGCTGACAGCAGCAGCAAACATGTTTAAGGTACTGCACTGGGTCACCTTGGTCTACAGCAGAATTGAATCTCGACATGATAAAATAATGCTTCCCCACAGGCCGATGCCATTTTAAAAATGAAGTATCTTTAAAAATCACACACATATATGGATGTAATTTGGTAATAGATAATGGAGAAACATTGCTAATATATTTTTTGCAAATAGTGAATTTAAATAATTTACTCTGAAACAGACATGTTGACATGTAATGATAATTTACTAGACTAATGATAAAGGTGTAAATAGCACATGGCATTTCTAGCCTGAGTACTAAAAAGCAATGCTTTAATGTTTAAATAATAATAAAGAATACAGGTTGTTGCCTTTGTATATTTCTGGTTGTAAGTGGCATTGTGTTGCATGTATAAATAATAATAATTAGACAGTGTAGGGATGAATCATCTTGGCCCACTTTAAGGGTATGTGTTTCGTGAACCATATCATACATTTAGTTTGTGCTGTTGGTGACTGTACATTTGAACACATATTGTGTTAGAGATCCTTTTTGGCATGGATGTGAAAGTGGACAATGTGGACAGGATATCCCACCCACTGTTTGTCCACTCAGTGTCTGTACTTTCTTCCTGCCCTGGGACACACAGTACAATACAACAAGGTGCCCTTTGCTGTTTATTGCTCTGTTTTAATGCTCCCTGGAGCTGGGCTGAATTTTAAAATGAGCTTCAATGACATTTTTAGAAATGTTCTGTTCAGGTAAAGACTAGGCACTTTCTTCTTCTAAAACAGGCAAATTAATCTATTTTTGATAATAGTGACACATACTCCTGGAGAATTATTAATAGCACAAAGGAGTCATTCTAAAGTGACGAGTGAAAATAAACTACTGCCTGAGAAATATTGAAAAATAGATCTGAGGTGGCTTCATACTGCTTCCACACGATTAGTGTTGTCACAACACTAAAATTGCAACCTCAATTTCAATACTAAGTAATAGACACAATACTTCTTAGCCAATAGATTGTAATTTTCAACACTAAATCATTTCTGTCTTTATGTTACCATGTAGTGATGTACTAATAGTTCTGATAAAGCTCAAGATCATCATTAAACTGCTCAGGGAAAGTACACTTTTTTTGCTATCAATACTTGTGTAATTGAGTTTCACATTTAAACACTAGTTTTAGTATTGATGAGTATCTGATTTTCAATACTTTTGACAACCCTACACAAGATACAATTGAGAAATGTCATCCACAATGAATGAGACAGGCTTGTGCCATTTAAAAAAAATAAAAAAAATAATTATATATATATATATAATATATATATATATATTATATATGTATACACACACACACACACACACACACACACATACACATATGCTTTTGTCTGCTTTATGATTAGTTTATATTTTAAATATTTTAAGTCTTGATCCAAAACGATTTAATAACTTAAACAAGTCTGACTGTCGGGTTGAAAACTGAGGCACTGATAAATGTCATGACAGCAATGGGCCACACTGCTGGACCATGCTGACAGCCCCGTCTATGGGGAGCTACGAGATTTTTTTTCTAACAAAAAACTAGGGATAGGGCAAATTACTCTGAAAACAACTCTGAGTGGGTAAATGAGACGAGAAAACAATTAAAACATGGTTCATTTTTGCATTATATGTCTCTTTAAAGCAAAGACAGTTTTTTCATTGAACAATCATCCCCTCGGGACAATTGGGTATCTGGATTGCATTACTGATTTTTCACATAATCTATCGATTTATATGTAGTGTAGTGCATCATGTATTAGCCTAAAAAAAATGTATTAGCCTAAAATAAAACAACTTTAATGTCAGTAAAGACGAACTTGAGAATTTTAAAGCAGTGGTGCGCATGATGTATATATTGAATATTTAATTTTGTGCTTGTCCAAAAAGGTTTTTTCAATTGTGTTACACTTGGGATATTTTTTTTTAAACTACAGTGATTCACTCAAAAGTCACAAACTTAACATCACAATGAATCCTCAACATTTCTAGAGCAATATGTGAAAAGAAACAGCTCAGGTTTAACCTGCTTCTAGGAAAGATTCAGCAAATTTTATAGCATGCACCCCATAACATCTTTTTAGACATGTGGCTAACTGGATAATGCTCATATTTATCAAAAATGACATTAGATTTTAGTTTTGCGAACTGGAATGGAATGAGTTTACTGACAAGAATAGCTCATAGCTTTGTGAAGGTACACTGTGCTCTATGATAAGCACAACATTCTGAAACAATTTCTACTGTGTAATGCATAAATTGGTTA
The DNA here is from genome assembly GCA_015082035.1 of Chaenogobius annularis. NCBI lineage: Eukaryota > Metazoa > Chordata > Actinopteri > Gobiiformes > Gobiidae > Chaenogobius > Chaenogobius annularis. Next base: position 1,532,700 of record BJKM01000067.1, on the reverse strand, counting down.
CCCAGTTGACATTCAGCGTTACCCAGTTGACATTCATCACATTATTATAATTTTTTTTCTTTATTAGACAAGACAATATAGCGTGAAATAGGGAAGGACATTGCAGCAAATTGTCAAGAGCAGGAATCAAAGTCACGATGCTGCGGGTCGCTCACTTGGAGCGCATGTGTGCGATCCACTTCACCACGGAGCGGCACGACATTCATAAAATTTAGCCATGGTTAGGGCTGTCACGGTAACCGCAATATTGTAGTCCCTCACTATGATCACTAAAACTACAAAAGGGCTCAAGTGACCGTGGTAACCACATTTTACATTTTAATAAAGTGAACATGCTCGGCATTTAACTGTTTAATGATTAACTAGTTCATGTCTTCACACCATCTGCCTTTTAAGAAAACTTTCACCATGTTCTGCCATCAGACTCGGCTCGAATCTCGAGCAGCCGGGAGTTTTGGGTGCCAACTTTTGATGCTTGGCTTTAAATTAATCTCGGCAATGAGTCAGTAGATACACAGCACAGATGTAACAACGCAGGTGAGCATGACTGAGCATTCTGCACAAATAGCACAATGTATTAACAGCATACATTAGAGGTGCGCCGATTGATTGGCCTTATGACCTCATGATTGGGCCGATCACGGCAAAAATCACCTGATTGTGATCTGCTGATCTGCGCCGATCAGACGTACCGATCACACTTTACATCATCATCACATTTACCTTGAAGTAGATGATCTGTATGTTATTGCAGTAGCGTTGTTTAAGCTCCTTATGAAACCTTCTTAAGACGCGCTGTGATGTGGTCCTGTAAGTCTGCAATGTACCCACCCTCTGCTCCCGCTTGCACCTCGCCTGCTCCTGGAGCGGACAACAACCACATGTTTCTGTAAATACGCATGGAACTACAACCTCACTCACTAGTCTTTTAGTTAGAAACATAACAGAGGTTCAGAGCCAGATGGGTCATCTATCAGCCGTATGAAGAGATGCGCTCAGACTGAGCCAAATGGTTTCCCATTGCATCCACAGAATGCACGGACTTCTCCCGTTTACAGGCACGCACACGCTGGTGATTTACTCAACAAAAGCAATAATTTCATGCATGCCTTAAATGTAAAAAGAGCCATGGGCTGATTAGCTGTCGTGTCTTATTTTGCTGAGAAAATGTGCTTTTTGAAGCTGTACAGTTACCAAATAGCCGCATATGGGAAGTGAAAATGCATAGCACATCATGATTTTGTCAAAGTTGCGTTTGAAAGTGGCACAACACATCAGTCGTCCTCGCTTTTTCTCGTTTTCTTCCTCAAACTGTCCAAACTGCTCAGAGGATGAGCTCTTATCTGTTTGTATTCATGCAACCCACACGGTTAATTGTTGAGCAGAACCACATTACTGGCTAAAATTGCCAAGGAAAATCCGTTGATACTAAAAACTAGATAGAGTTGGTCCAACTTCATATTACCAAAAACCTTTTTTAATAATAAATTATGTATAGTTAATATAAACATATATTTATTATTATTAGAATAAATTATATTTTTTGACACAATGTTATCAGCAGATACAAATTTAAGATGTTTGGTATCGGTGATCGGCCTCAATTATCCCGATCGGAGCATAGTATTTATGTTTACCAGTAGTTGAGTTATTATTTTGATTTGCACACACGGGTCATTTTGTTTTGTGTTCTGTTCTGTTCTGTTTCTGTTGAGTTCTGTTCTATGTTTATTTGTTTATATTTTTTTTTGAAAAATATATAAATACACTTTTAAAGCAATGGAGCAACATATGTTTCTGGATTTATCCAAAAGGGTTAGTGTGTTTTCCTTAATATTCAATTGACTACAGATAACAATTAACACATTTAAAAAATGTCTGTTGTAATACTAAGTATCTGTCATGGCGAGTATTCCGCCTAATGGATCAATAAACCAGTAACATTTCCCTGTTTTAAATCTTTTACTAAAATCCAATGTATCCACTGCCAAAATAATAGAAGCCCTTCAAATGAATTGTGCTGTATTAAGTGTGGTATTTTGATAAGTATAAGTACAACATTAAATATAACATTTAAGTGTCATTTGCCTGTGACAGGGTTGACACAATAGTTATTCAAACACTTTTAAAACATACATAATTTCAGTATAATGCTTTTCAAATCATTGTTTGTGCCCTGGAGACAGTGTATTTTAAAAATATATAATAATTTGTTTCACTTTTTACTGAAGTGAAATGCACCCTAATTATAGAATCACTCACCTTCAAAAATTTTTTTGACAACCCAATTTAAAGTAAACAAAAGAGCTCGTAAGATCAGTATTAGTAATCTTATCTGGTTCAAATTGACATTTCACATGATCTCGACAGAAGTGAAAATAGCAAGTTGCTTTAATGGCACAACAGTAAATCTTTAGTGGAGTGATCTAGAAAGGCCACCTCAGGGTCCAAAGTGTCTTTGTCAGCATCACTTCCTGATGATGACTTTTGAAACGTTAAGACAACAAACATTTCCTGCAAAGTCGTGTGGCCCAGTGCCACATGAAGAGGAAACACAGGTCAGAGGATATGTCTGCTGCTCCTGCTTTATATAAATCACTACAAGATTGGACTGTGTTAAGGAAGATAACAACAAACTATTTTATCAGAAGAGTCCGCCAACTGATGAGATATTTCCATATACTTCCTTAGACATTTCCTGCTCTTGGCTGTCCTGTTACCAGCAGAGGGCAGTGTCTCAAAAACATCATCCTAACATTTTATAAACGATGAACTTGTTGCTTTTCATGGACAACCAAAGGGATTGTCATACGAGCTGGTTTTCATAGACCAAAGCATGAATTGTTTTTGTGGTGTCTGAGGGATTCACTGGCTTTTACAATTTATTCAGTTGAGTCATGTCGACAGTAATAACCGGCGTGTCTCTAAGTGTGCATTGCAAGCTCATTGTGAATTCTCTTACAACATGATGGTTTGGGCTTAAGAATCTTCCAGTATAGTCCAGTGATAGTTAATGGTGGCTGGGAGTGTGCCGTTCTCCCGTCTCCTTGTTGTGTAAGCGTGGCTGAGGGAGTGTGCTTTGTCGTGTGCTGTCGTGTGCTGTTGTCGTCTGCCAACCTGAAGACAATAGAGGCCAAAGGGTCATACATGGTGTCAGTAGCACCAAAGAAAATAGCACACACACAGTTATTCTCGTGATGCTGAAACAATAGTGAAAAAAAAAAAGCACATGAAGCTAATTTTGACCTCCTTAGAATAATTTGTCTACAACTGAGAAACTGTACTCTACTTGGGCGTCCCTGATTTAACATTTCAATTTATGGCAAGTTTTCAGTCAAATCAGAATTATATTTTTTGACTGCAATTGTATGCCAATCAGGAATAAGTTTGGAAAGAAAGTGCCGTCTTCATGAAAGTTGTTGTTTGACTTTAAATTTTTGCAAAACAGTTATTATTCCAGATTCCTTAATTGCCTTTGTTTGAATTAAGTTGTGGATAGTTTGTGTCGGTTGCATTGTATGAGTCTAAGGATTTGAGCACTGTGTCGTCTTATCTATACTCCAGCCTCTTTTTCCTCAGAGAGCCTAATCAAGTTGTTGGTCTCCAAATTAAATCTGGAGCTTGTTTGTGACCTGAAATATGCCCCCATCCCCACGGCAGCAGTGGAGTCCTGAACACTGGCTCTCATAGTGGTCTGTGTATGGGCATGAGTAAAAAGAACCCGCTGCTCCTCCACCTATCAATTCTTATTTTAGAATGACATTTAGCATAAACAACGCCTCACTCACATGTCAAATGGGTACAGAAGTTATAATTTGGTTGCTGCAGCTTTATCTATTGTTTTGGCTAAATATGAAGAGAATGCCTTGCACATGTCTTCAATCCAATGCAAAAGCATGTGCATTTTGATTATTGAAATCACTGTCAGCATTATGTATAATTTAAGATACTATGCAGTTCAGTTTATTCATATGATATGCTAAATATATTCATGGGAAATATAATTTTCTTGCACCGAAATTAAAACAGAAGAGTTCTCTGCAGATGGTTTTGTGAACAGGGAGACAAAACTTCCAGTCTCACACAGAGCTGGAAAGACATAATATGAGTTGGTTGAAAGCAGTTTCATATGTGCACATAACTGCATATGGCACATAGACAGACATCTGTCGCTAATGAAGGTTGTTTCCAGTCAAAGCAATGCAGGATTCCCTCTGACTGATGACTCACAGAGCTGTCTCTGCTCCTGTTTGTGCATCATTAGTCGCCCTGTAGCCTTACCGTTATTATATTATAATCGTGTGGCAGACGGAGCTACCTGTCGAGCATACAAACACAAGTGTCAGAGTTAAACAGTGTTAAAGTGAAGATTGTGTCTGGAGCGCTAGCATGTTGGCATCCTAATGAGTTGTACAGCACTTAGCTGACATCCACGACAAGGACAAAGGGATACGGCTCGCTGCACAGAGCAGGCCACCAACTCCACAATATTACAATAAGCATCTCTTGCCGTTACATAATATCCTTCAAAATTATGCAATCATAGCCATTATCATCATAATGAAATACTGGAAAATTATATGTTAAGCACAGTTTGAGTAATGCATTGTACAATTTAAGCACTTCGTAATCAGCTGTGATTTATAGTAAATCCAAGTTGCCTCACTGATGTAAGCACAATATATTGAGTACATGGGATGAATCAGGAATGTTAACGTTGACCATTTGCTGCTTTACAATATGATTACAATCTGATTTTTACAGGACATATCCCAATTGGAACTGTTACTGTTGTGTGTTGTTTATTGTGCCGCTGATTGTTATGTTATTCGCATAGCCTAGAGTAAAAGCAAAATCTTAAAACAGCAGAGAAAACCAACCTAATTTCCAGTCTTTATTATTCAAAACTTGAACAATCCTATACAAACTTTAGCGCATACTTACACATACTACCTCGGTGCATATCTAAATGCTTTTTTAAAAAGAGAAGATATTATGTAAAATCTACTTTTATGACCTTTTATCAGTAGATGTGTTCAGATTGATTCATGTATATTTGAGTAATCCTCCATTGTTCTGCCTTAAGGGCTTGAGTGCTCAGGAAATTTCTGTTTCCACCGGCCCCCTGTCCCTGCCCACAGCCCTTACTTATTCCAAAAAATCGGACCCTGGGACATACATGAATGGTTAAGAAATGGCACATAGTAATTTTTCCACAATAAAAACATGTAAATAAAGATCCACTGTTGAGGCCTCTCAGTTCTGCTGTTTTGAACAGGAAGTCAGTGGACTTGCTTTTATTATTGAGCCGCTATAGATCAGAATTGCAGTTTACAGTGAACAAAATGTAAGGATCTATGGAAATACCTGGATTTTTTATTATTCACTAATACATTTGAACTATCACACATAGATCATCATTTGATATTTAGTACATTGTAAACCCCAAGTGAGATTAAACGACTTGATGATGACTTCCTGCTTGTGGAATGAGCTGCTCGCCTCTTTGTGTTCCTTAGGCCTAGGACACACTGCAACTGTATTTCACCTCACGCACACATAAAAGCTGTGTGTTTTTGAAGTTTTTTGCCAGCAGTAAAAGTGAATGACACAATGGGCAAAGTGCACAACGGGAGCAGCATGTTGTGTGCCGGAAGTTTTCTGAAAATACAATCTGATCATTTTTTTTCAAATCTTGACATGAGAGAAGTGCATGTATACCAATCAAAATACATACAAAAGCATGGTGCATTTACTGTTATTTTGGGAAATTACCATCGGTACAACACATCAGTGATGCTGTTTTTAATGTAGATGGATTGTTGTCTCAGAAGGACTGGATTTAGACTTCATACACATTTATTTAGGTTAGGAAAACCTGGCGTTTGCTGTGATCCCTGCACAGATTAGGGTTTGTATTTTTGAGAGTTTGCATGTGTTAAGACTGACGGTGCCAGTGTGTTTCTCTAGTGGTAATTCAGTGCTCACCAACACACGCACACGCCCCCCCACATGCGCACACACCAAGCCGGGAGATTCCTCCTCTGGCCATTCACTGTGATAACTGCTGCCATAGAGAGGCTGCCCTGGGCACTGTACATCACAGGAACTACACCAGATGGATACACATGCCTACCACTGCAAATGTTCGGAGACTGCTCAACCTGTGGGTAGCTTCAGGGGAGGAGTACATATTACATTGCATTTATACAGTTTTTGAGAATGTCAATCTAAGTTATTCTAATTTAAATTTATTTATCTATTTATCTTCTTCTCCTTCTCCTTCTCCTTCTCCTTCTCCTTCTCCTTCTCCTTCTCCTTCTTCTTATTTTTTGGTAAGATAATGTGTAACTTCTGATGTGGAAACCGGTAGATTGATGATTAATTTATTTTTGTTATTGATGCACCAATATGGACATTGCCATTAGGTCAATTGCCTATACCGATGTTATTGGAAAGGCTTGGCCGATATTTTCTTTACTCTGTTTGGTCATTTTGAACTCTTGAATTATTATTTTTTTAACAAATAAAGGATCAAATCAATTTTAAAATGTTGCGTTAGAACACATTATACCCTTCATTTGGGGAAAAGGTTTGACAAATAAAAAGTTTTATTTATCTCTGTGTTTGGATATAGGCTTTAATATATGATTAAAATGAGCCTTCACAGTTTTCCATTCTGTGAATTTCTTATTTCTTCTTATTTCTCAGACCAAAGTGTCTCTCTGAACCTCTCCAGTCGTGTGTCATCATCACTGTCGCTGCTGCTGTTACAGCAACCTCTCACGCTCTCACCCCTCACGCTAAAGTTCTGGAGTAAACATGTATAAACTGACCCTTTAGGAGGAAAACTAGTCAAATAATTTCTGATAAAATCATTGCGTTTATCGCGGATTGTGTGTGAATTATTTTTGTCTATATTTAATACCTTTAGTCTAAAACTTTTCTAGAGCTTTTAAAAGTCTGTAACTTTGTCATTTGTGGGTATTTTTACTGGATTAAAGTTCTGTTAAAATATAGCAGCAGAAAGCCTCTGGCCACAGAACTATTGTTTTCTTCCTGGTTTTCTTCCTATTTCTGAAGGGACGACAGAATTAACTCTTTCATTACCAAGGTGTAACATCGCGGACTGATCCTCCGGGGAGATCCCAAGACGTTCCCAGACCTGCCGAGAGTCATAGTTCCTTCATTGTGTCCTGGGTCGTCCCTGAAGCCTCCTGCTGGTGGGACATACCTGGAACACCTCCCCAGGGAGGCGTCCAGGAGGAATCTGAAACAGATGCCTGAGCCACTTCAGTTGGCTCCTCTCGATATAGAGGAGCAGAGGCTCCCCTTCGAGTTCCTCCTGTGTGACTGAGCATCTCCCCTTATCTCAAATGGAGCGCCCAGCCACCCTGAGGAGGAAACTCATTTCCGCCGCTTGTAACCGCAATCTTGTCCTCTCAGTCTTTACCCAAAGCTAATGACCATCGGTGAGAGTAAGAACGTAAATTGACAGAAAAAAAAGTCACATGCTCTAATATTTCGTTGTGCCACCTTTAGCTTTGGTTACAGCACACATTCATTGTGGCATTGTTTTCATATGCTTCTGCAATGACAAAAGTTTAATTTAATTCAGTGTTGCATTATTTTTTCATCAGGTTCTTTAATGATGTTAGAGTGTGACCACTGTGCAGAGCCTTCTCCAGCACATCCCAAAGAGTCTCAATGGGGTTAAGATCTGTAGATTAGTTTTCCATAATCTTACCAAATGGTAGGACAAATCTTTTTTCCCATATTAGATTTGTCTTACCATTTGGTTGTTTCTGAACTGAAAAGAGAAGCCACTCACGGCATCAATTGGGTTGAAATACCGTGTTGCAGCTGAAAAACAATCACCCGTGCAGAAATTGTGCTGTAGGAGGCTTAGTTGAATCCATGTGGGGACTTTTTTCTGTCAGGGACTACAGATGAAAAATAGAATCAGAATCAGAAAGAATCAGAATCAGAATCAGAAAGGGTTTATTGAAATTGTCAATGAACAAAATTCACAAACATAGGAACTTGTCTCGGCATTAAGGTGCAACATGCAATACTGATCAATACTAAAAACAACATATATTCAATCTAAAGGGCATGCATTAAGAAACAATTTCAATATTTACATTGAAATGTTGATTACTATGTGCCTGAAATAAATACATAAATATAACATGTTTTTTGCTGTAGCTGTAGTTGAAGTCTGACTGTGTGTGTGCAAATTTAAATGAGTTGTTATGCCACTTGTGTTTAAGCGCACATCTCAATCCAGATGCTGCAGCCGCAGGTTGGCGCAGGGTGAGAGGTGTCCCGTGGGGCCACTGTGCTCTCGTGTCTTTGACTGACACATCCCGCCTCACAGTTCCAGGGGCCCCACAGCCCTATGCAAATCAATGACCTTTCACTCAGCATTTACATCACTGTGGGAAATTAATGCTTTGAACGCCTCCATATATGGTTTCAAGTTTGATCAAACTATCCAAATTCTTTATGAAAACCTTATTTGTAATATATTATTCTGTCTTGAAGAAGTAGGCAGTTGATAAGGCCAATAAAACAGAACATACATAATTATTATCTGCAGTAACCTTTCAAATTTAAAGGTAGTCTATGAATAAATAAGAGCATTAAGGATGTTTTAAACTTAGGGGTTAGCGTGTCTGAGTGACAATTTTGGAGATTTTTGGCAGAAGAAAGCAGCATGTGTCACAGGAGACCTCCACCAGCACCCTGTCACTTTTGGTTGGTTTAACGCATTAATCATCGCCAAACATGCAACACACAAGAGGAAGGTGAGCAATGTTGTGAAATTTATACTTCGCCCTCTTTTTCCATCACACACTGTTCGCAGCACAATACAAAGCTAAAACCGTTCCTGCTGCTGAAAAGAAGGAACAGACACCATACTATTCAGAGCTGTCATGTGGCTTTGTTTGGAGCCAAAACCTTGAAAGTCAGTTTGGTGGACTGTCAGCCCCTTTGTTTTTTACCTCCAAGAAGGATCAGAATCAAGCAGAATTTTATTTGTTCATAATTTTAATAAAAACATGTATAGTAGCATTAATATTTTGAAAGTTTCACAGTCTTGGAAAACACATGCCTTGCAGTTATTCTATTGTATTAATTGATGCATGAATTATTCTTGAAGATATCAATTCTTTTGGGATTAGGTCTATAATTTTAAGAATATTATTCAAACCAATTTGAAAGGTCACACTGTTTTTTCTGTCAGAGTAATAGAAAAAAAGAAAACAAATATGAATCCCTTGCCAATGTAAACATGTTTTGTTTAATCAGTGGGTGTGGAGCGGTTTTAAGTTGCTAAACGTACTGCAGCATTAGTTCTCAGTTCCATAGTTTGTTATTGTAGCCTTTTATCGGTGGTTCACACTGGAGTGAATGTATTAATGGCCTGTTGCTGCACTGTGGCTTTGACTTTGACTTTGACTTTGATTGCAGCCAGAGAAGAGGACAGATGTGAGGATCTCTGTGTGGTCAGAGTGGACGCTGCCCAGGTGTGTCATGCAGCTAGTGTGTCACATGTTGCTTATGGGACTTGTGTGCTCACTCAGTGTCGGGAGGTGTGTCGTGACGCCTGTTCAGGCTCTCTGAAGGAGGCTCGCCATAGGCTGCTAAGTGGTGGGCTGGAAACAGAATGTAGAAGCCTCTAGGACCCAGCAGAGTGACGGAGCGCAGGCAGGCTGAGCGGCTGAGTCACTGCATGTGTCTGAGGCAGTCAGAAACAGAGCAGAGCAGGAGCAGAGGTGATCTCACTCATCAGCACAGGATAACACAACCATGATGGGTTGACTGGGGGAGCGCTCCAGAGGAAGTGTGCATTCGGCCACCACTCGCTCTGCCATGGAGACCAACAAAGTTCTTCATTTTGTGCCTTCGGGTAAGTGCAGAGCTGCTGTGCTGTGTGCTGTGCGCATGAGGCTGTGCTCCATGGGAGAACCTTGGGGTTCCCTACCTGTAACCTGAGAAGCTCAGTGAAAACACGCACCACCTCCACGGCATTCACAGGGCAGATGTTTGACTGTGCATGCTCCCGCTCTCCCACTCATGTTTTTCTGCTTTTCTTTCCATGTTGTTTGGAATGTGGCTGTTTTCAATTCCTGTTTTCAGAGGATGTCGAAATTTTAAAGTGCTTAGGAAATGCGGATATTTTTGTACATTTTTCAACATGAATATGCTTCCTTTTTTCTTGTTTATATGTGGTATGCGACAGTAGGGCTTCCTGCATCGTAATTCTTTAGATGAGGAACTAAGCCTTGAGAGATCCGGGGTGCATTTGAAACCCACCCTGAGACAGTCCTTCTATAGACCTGTATACCTGTCGAACATGGACTGTTGGAATACACTGAAATCAGGCGCGAATGCACTTTTTCATGTGTTGCTGACAGGGCTCGTGCAGAGGCATGTAAAGGGTTAACGGCAGCAGAGGAAACAGCTTGCATAGATATTTGTGTTGTGGGCTTTATTATCTTTTTTCAGTGAAGGACAAATGGAAAGAAGAATGTGTTGTTCTGTGTCAGTGTGTGTTAAGCACCCATGTGTGAGCTGGAAACACGCTGCAGTAGATTAGTGTTTGTGGCAGCTACAGGAGAGACTTGTTCCCGCGTTCCTGCTCCTCTGAGATCCAGAACCCATTTGGAGGTACGATGCTTTAGCCTCACTTTCATTTTGTCTGGACCATCTTTGTCTTATCAGGACCTAATATGGCTCTGTATGCTGTGGGCTTTGTGCTTTCTGTTGAAGAACTATTCTTTGCATCAGTAGAAGTGATAGACCTGGCCATGGCTCATCCTCTGAAGAGTAATTTGCATTAATTTGCGTATGAGCTGATTAAAGGTGGAGAGGGCATATTTGATCCTTGCTGCAGAGATTATTTATCAAGAATGAAACATGCTCAGAGCCTTCGCAACATGTCCGATTAAGACATTTTGAATGTGTTCGAATGGAATGGATCTGTATTATTATGCCTTTGAACCTAACCTTGACACAAAATCTGTGCATATTGGGTTTTTGTACTTGATTTAGTAACTCAAACATGCATGGGGAAAAATTTGATACGTCACAATAACATTCAATCGACATTATCACACTGCTATGCACTTAATTTTTTTATGTCATTAATTCTATTAACATCTTACATCTTTAGATTTGTTGTCTTTACAGACCTTGGGAAAGATTATTTGAATCTTTTTACCAAATTCATGGGTTTCAGAGTGATGAAAATCTAGCACGTTAACAACAGCAAAATATATATGGGCAAATGTCCTCCAATTATCACCTATAAATAGGAAGCTGAAATACTTTACAATAATAGGTATTTATTTTAAACATTTAAATATTAATATTCAACACTCAATCATGTAATCCTATTTCGGCAAAGTTTGATGTATTAGTCCATTATTTGTTGTAGTTGACACATCACCTCGACCCCTTTGATTGGGGAAATACTTCATTCATTTCTCCCTGCCTCACGAAGCTTGCAACCGCAGCAGAGCCATGGCGATACTCAACACAGTGAGTGATGTGAACCATGGTGCTGTCATTGTGTGAGGAAACCTGCTGACAGGTGAAGGAGCAGCTGCAGTTGTGGGAGGAGGTCAGGCTCTTGTAAATGAGCACACAGCTTCCTCGTGTAATTACACTCTGATGATATAGCGGCAAGTTTTGAAAGAATCACCGTTTGAGATGCCTTGGAGATGCCCAACAAAATGCCAGCTGTCTATATAACGTGCAGCGTGGCTAAACCTGAGCTTTGGCTTTGGGAATAAGCTCTTCCAGTTTCACAGTATTTCCCTGGGGTTTTGTTCATGATTCATTACATTTCATAAAGGGATTACTCCGAGCTGCAGATGAGCAGTAAGTCATTACAGTATCATCAGTATTAGTGAGTATTGTAATGGCATTCATTCCTATTATAACCAGGAAATATCATGACATTTAAGATTTTGCTCATTTACATACTAAATGGTGTATGACACAAAAAAATTATTTCTGCCACAAGAGGTCTCTCAGCCAAATCAGTAACAAAACATGTATTTAACAAGTCAAATAAAAGTGCTACTTGTAATCCTACATGAGGTCCATTTGTGGCAGCTTTAGACAAACAGGCTTATATATTTTTGTAACAAACACCCAAGTGTGTTGTGCATTAAAGAATAACTTTATTCTTTAATGCATTAAAGAATAACTTTAATGCATAAACAGTGTTCTTAACCACTTGAAGTTCACAGAATTAGTAAAATACAATGCATTTAATATGATTGGGCCCCTGGTTACCGGAAAATTCCAGGCCTCGAGGATAAAAAGGTAAATAACTCCTGCTTTAATCTGTTATTTCCATAGTCACCTGTTCCAAACAACATAACCTGTTTTATGATAGTTCAAACGCCTTCTGTGTGCTCTCCATGACACTACTGTTGGAGTCAAAGTAGTTGTCTGAATGTACAACGGCTTTCAAAGAATAATCAGACACTGGAAGTTGTGTGAATAAATATAGTCCATATTTTCAACAAGTATGTTTGCCTTAACTTAATATTTCAAGTATAGGCCTCGCATTCATCTTTAAATACAATTGAATAATATTTGATCTGGTTGTCAGCTCTTAGACACAGAGAAGTGTAATGTGGTGACCCGGAGTGTCAGTCTTCAGGTGTGACCGACAGACAGGCTGATTAGCTGCGCTGCAGCTGTGACCCGCGCCCCGCCACATCAGCATTGAGGCTACACTGCGCCGTGTGAATTAGCAGTTGGACCATGTGGAAGTGAAGGTGTGCGCCAGGCAAGATGGATGACGCCTGTGTGCTGTAGATGTGACAGTGATCTCTGATCAGTATTCACCGCTGGCAACAGATCGCAGAAGCTCCAGCACCAAGCACACCATCTGGGCAGAGGAGACACACACATGCACAAACAAATTATTATACAGCCCCCAACACACACATACACACACGCAGACAGACGCACAACAGGCTGGAGCAGGAACGTGTTGACTTCACATATCTTCTTCAGCTGTTAATATCTAGCTGTAATGATGTTTCTGGTTCAGAGCATATTGACATTTAAAATATGTCCAACAGTCTCTGAGGGGTTAGTGTGAAGTGATGATTTATTAGCTCATTCAGTAAGCAGGTCTGTAGGATGGAAGTGCTACTCATGTTCTTACAGTATTGTAGACAGGATATTATATTCAATTATTTTAAGTTTCAGTTAGTTTCATTGGCTTTGCTAAAGAACTGAGTTCTGGCATTTAGTAATGGACTTACACCTTGATCAGCTGCAGCTCTATCTTGTTGCACACGATGCTTGTGATTACAAATACAACTCATGCACGCTGCATAATTTGTTGGTTTACACGAACACAACAATTGTTCGGATGTGTCAACATAGACACTTATCATGCGCAGTTCAAGGAGCACCATGAAGACCAGACTCACTGACTGCTCTGCTCTTCTATATGTCTCTCTTTACCCAGTGCAGAATCACCCACACACTTCTACTCATTTTATCTAAGTATTGTTTCGACTGAGCTGGCTGTGTGGCAGTATCATGTCACACATCACTTTGCGTTCCTCTGCATAACAGACCTCATTTGCATAAAGGAGACAGAGAGCACAGAAAACACAAAAAACAGTCCTCGTCTAATACAGAAGTGTGCTTTAAAATGTGCAGACAACACACTGCTACACAATGTACTTACAGAGGTTGAGCCTGTGTAGATACAGTATGTCATTTTCTGTTTATGGCAGTTTTACACATTTAACCATCCATTAAAAATCGCATTCTTCTGGATGTTTTTTTTTTTTATAAGCATTTTAAGTTTATTTTTTTATGATAATAATGTTTTAGTAGCATGGATTAAATTTGTTTTAATTTGGATGTGATTTCACCAGCCTTAATGGTGTAGGTGTCACTCTCAAAAGTATTAAGATTTTTAAGGATTCAGGACAGGACTGGTTGCAGGTGTAGCTTGAAAATGCAGTGTAACATGTGCGTGAACAATATCAGATCAGTAGCACTAAAGAGTACTCGCAGCTATAATTATTGAACACAACCATTTTAATAGACTCACATGGTTCTTGTTAAGTAGTGTTTTACTCTTGTTTACGTCTACTGATGCTGGACTCATTGTGTACCATTAAGGAGCACTTTAGAGAGCAGCTACATGTTACCCTTATCTATCCACTTGCTGTGGATTGTGTCACAGTGTTTAGTGATAAGGGGTTTCCTGCACTGTTATTAATGGGCTGCTGTTTTCTCAATACTTGATGTCAATAGTATCAAAGAATTAAAGGAGCACAATTGTACTGGCTTTACATTTGACAATATTATTCATGTTAGTAAGAGGATACATGCAATATAAAAAGTTACCCAGATACTAATCAACACTAAAACTTGTAGCAGAACTAGATACTTTGTACGAGATATTATGCATTGATACTGACCTGTTTATAGGTACATACATGGGAACGGTGCTGGATTTTCATTACTCTGAAACACATGAATTCAGGCAAATTTATTTGTCGAGCACATTTCGTGCACAAAGTAATTCAAGGTGCTTTACAGAAAAAGTCAAGTACATTTAAATATTATAAACACATAAATCATTAATTTTAAATTGATTTTAAAAAGGAGGGTGCTGATGAAATCCTTTCAGTTATGGAGAAATAAACAGAACTGTTATGAACCTGGATTTGAAATCTTTTGGATTCTAAACCTCCAGATTTTAGCTGCATAAAACTAAAATGCTGATTCCCCATGATTAGGCAGGACTAATCAATGGTACAGAGCCTCTTGTTTAGCAAAAAAATGTTGTTTGAAATGTCACTTTTGTGACAACATAAGCAAAAGTATGACAGTATTAAGAGTATTAAATGCGATTTCAACCTCGTAGTGTTGAACTCTAAAGCGTTGTTGCATATCACGTTTCTCAAATATTTAGCAGCCTGGCTCCATTTCTGCCTAGATTGATTATAATTGCAGCTTTAAGATGACCAGTTTCCTAAACTGGTCTAGCATGATGCTATAAGTCTACTCCTTGGTCTTCCTAATTATCGTTTTGTGAAGCTTACTAAGAACTGAAACGAAATTACTGGTAAATGGCAAACAGTCTTTCATGACTGTGAGGTCACTTATTTTTACTCAAGTGATCTTGAGCTTTTTATTGAATAATTTACTATCACGGATTCACTGAGAGTCAAGGGTGGTTTATAGTCCTCCGTCAAATCTATGCAGACCTCCCCGGCAGCTAACCAGAAAACTTGGAGCTTTGTAATTGGCAAGAGCTTTGTAATTGGCCGCCGTATGCATTAGAGAGGTCTGCGTAGATTTGACGGAGGACTGTAAACCAGCCTTAACATAATGTTATACAGCAGATGGCATGATAATAAACCTTTGCAAAAGAAGGCTTTTTATAAGGGACACATTTGGTAACTAGTCTAGTTTCTCCAGAAATAGAAGAACAGAAGAAGAGATGGCATGGAGCATGCGCAGAAAAGTTGCAAGATGTAAACAGAAACTTAGCGGAGATTCTTTTCAAAGTAGCAGAGATTCTAACTGTACAGCCTGGATATGAAATCTACAGAAGAGATGAGGAGAGCAGACTTGTGCTTCAGATGTCACTGGAATATAAAGTAAAAGCTTCAAGTTTTCTCTGTGTCATCTGTGGCTTGGGGTGCAGTCATTTAAAGGTCAACATTTTATGCAGAATAGACGCAACATTGGTGCTGTGATGTCATCAAATGGCAGATACGCCATAACAACGGAGATGCTTAAACTGCATTTTGAAATCTTTGCACTCTGACCTGGTTTCAAAAAGTTCAGTTTTCAGACTCCTGAAACGCCCGCTCCATGTGGATAATACCTGTTTTAGACTAAATATTTTTGCGGATTTTCCTGAGTTTAGTTTAGTGGACGGGGTAGGAGCTCTTGACTGCAATCATTTTGGTTCCAACTCAGGTGTGCAGCCCTTCCCCCACATGTGCTTGCTCTCACACACCTGCCCCTCCCTCACCTGCTACACCTGACTGCTACTCATCGTGCAACATAAACTGGTGTATAACAATAATGAAAGAATTTCTCCATGAGGGTGTGTCCAGGTCAATCATACCGTGACCTGTACACACCCTCAAAGGAAAGTAGATCAGTGGCCCACAGTGCACCTTTGATTAAATGTTTTATTAGTTGACTTACATTTAATCAGGAAAGTCTCACTGAGATTTAGCGTCTCTTTTTCAAGGGAGCCCTGACATCTTATTGTACATGTTTTCAGTGATAGGGGAAACTGGATATCGGTGCACCCAGAGCAAGCCTACGCAGGCACAGGGAGAATATGCAAACTCCACACAGAAAGGCCCCACGCAGCCCGGAAATTGATCTGAGGACCTTTTTGCTGTACAGCAAGAGCCCTAACCCTAACATCTAATATGCAAATGTCATGTTCCTTATTGACTGCAGGTAAATGGAAAAAAAAAAGACAATGAAGCTACAGATTATTCCAAATCTTGTATTGTGGCATCAGGTAAATGTCCGTCTAAGACTAACCCGTGGTACAGGCGTTTTCATCAGTAGCTGCTACTACAGAAAAACCCTGCTTCTCCAAAGTGGTATTTAACGTGTTACCCCACAAACCTTTTAATTCCACATGTCTTCAATGCTTCAGAGTTTCTTGAAACAGAAAGCATATATTAGAGTTGAGCTGTCCTCTATTTATAAGACGTACAAAGCTGTTTTTAAACATCACTATCCTACGCTTCCTAGAGGAATCATCAGCCATAACTAATCTGAGGGCTGGTCCACATTACACAACAGTCATTATGGTCCTGTTTGATTCTCAAAACCGCCACCGTTTCCCGTCTGCTGTGTTTTTGGCCTCAGATTAAGATAGCATTAATGGATATTATAAAAAAAAGAATCCAGGCATATATTATAATGTCAATGTCATTCACTTTAATTAAAGAGGGGCCACATCTCATTGTCTTTTCAAATGTAATAAATGCTTTTTGCACGGATTGTAGGCAGCTTTTGTCTTTTGATTCAAATGAGAGCTGAGTGGTAAAAGCATGCACAGTCATTGCTTTGCTTTTAATCCCTTAATCTCATGTCAGGGATGATGCAGCCACTTTGAGCGGCCTCAATCGCTCACATGTGCAGCGTTGGTGGTCGTCTGCAGCCATTATGACATGGCGCTTTGCTGTTGTGTAATTAGAAACCACTGCATGAACGCTTCCTCTGCAGGTCGCACTCTCTTTGTTTCACTTCCTACTTCACAAAATAACTACAGTAACAGAGTCATGGCATTTTAGTATTGTACCTTCAAATTGTATTCCAAAAATTCAAGTTAAAAAAATAATAACTTCAACAGAATGGCTACCCACAAGCATGTAATAAACACCATTGTCAAAGTTGGCATACTTAACTTTATAATTCTCCATTTCTCTTTTTATTCCCTATTATGGCTAGGTACAATTCAACAGCTATTCCGTGTATGGGGGGAGAAAAAGCTATTTAAAACATGCAAAATATTTTTCAAATATTTATCATACCGAACTTTGACTAATGAATCTTGAGGCAGTGCTCTAGAAAGTTACTATGCAGGCACAAACTATACAATAAAAAAGTGAATAAACCCAAAGAAATCCTTCCTGAACATTTAGTTTTATGGCTAAAAAAAATCAATGCAGCATCGGTACGATTATATATATGTGTTCATGTGTATTGTACCTGGTACTGGTACCTAAAATCAAGAATCAGAAAATAAAATAAATATTTTAGCTACTGAACAGGTTGCATTATGTTTGAGTCTTTTTGCACAAACAAAAGCTATTACAACCATGTTTACAGGCTGTTTTTTAATTAGTGTAGTGCTTCGCAGTGTGGCGGGGGAGCTAAGCCAAGGGGGGTGCGAGACGTTTGGGGAAATATGCGCACATTACGTGTGACAGATGTGCTTTGAGCAACAGAAAAATACCCAGTGCCAACACAGGGTTAATCGCTAAATACGAGAGAGCAGTGGAGTAGTGAATGAGTCATGGCTTTGGCTTGTATATGTGCAATATGTGCGCTGTCCCTCCGCGCTCCTCAGCTCCCCTCTCCGTGCGCTTCTGCCCCTCTTCTGTCTCTCCGTGCGCTTCTGCCCCTCTTCTGTCTCTCCGTGCGCTTCTGCCCTGCCCCTCTTCTGTCTCTCCGCGCGCCTCTGCCCTCTTCTGTCTCTCCGCGCGCCTCTGCCCCTCTCTCTGTCTCTCCGCGCGCCTCTGCCCCTCTTCTGTCTCTCCGTGCGCCTCTGCCGTCCTCTGTCTCTCCGCGCGCCTCTGCCCTCTTCTGTCTCCCCGTGTTGCCCCTGCCCTCCTCTGTCTCTCCGCGCGCCTCTGCCCGTCCTCTGTCTCTCCGTGCGCCCTCTGCCCCTCTTCTGTCTCTCCGTGGCGCCTCTGCCCCTCCTCTGTCTCTCCGCGCGCCTCTGCCCCTCTCTGTCTCTCCGCGCGCCTCTGCCCTTCCTCTGTCTTTCCTTCGCCTCTGCCCTTCCTCTGTCTCTCCTCACGCCTCTGCGCCTTCCTCTGTCTCTCCACGTGCCTCTGCCCCTCTTCTGTCTCTCCACGCGCCTTCTGCCCCATTTCCTGTCTCTCTGATGCGCCTCTGCCCTTCCTCTGTCTCCCCTCACGCCTCTGCCCTTCCTCTGTCTCTCCGTGTGCCTCTGTCCTCCTCTGTCTCTCCACGTGCCCTGCCCTCTTCTGTCTCTCATCACGCTTCTGCCCCTCTTCTGTCTCTCCGTGCGCCTCTGCCTTCCTCTGTCTCTCTGTGCGCTCTGCTCTTCCTCTGTCTCTCCACCGCCTCTGCCCTTCTCTCTGTCTCTCACGCGCCTCTGCCCTTCCTCTGTCTCTCCACGCGCCTCTGCCCTTCCTCTGTCTC
Source organism: Chaenogobius annularis (assembly GCA_015082035.1). Lineage (NCBI taxonomy): Eukaryota > Metazoa > Chordata > Actinopteri > Gobiiformes > Gobiidae > Chaenogobius > Chaenogobius annularis. The sequence continues at coordinate 1,513,764 of BJKM01000067.1, read as the reverse complement.
CCCTCACGCCTCTGCCCTTCCTCTGTCTCTCCGTGTGCCTCTGTCCTTCCTCTGTCTCTCCACGTGCCTCTGCCCCTCTTCTGTCTCTCCTCACGCTTCTGCCCTCTTCTGTCTCTCCGTGCGCCTCTGCCCTTCCTCTGTCTCTCTGTGCGCCTCTGCTCTCTCTGTTCTCTCCGCGCCTCTGCCCTTCCTCTGTCTCTCCACGCGCCTCTGCCCTTCCTCTGTCTCTCCACGCGCCTCTGCCCTTCTTCTGTCTCTCCGTGTGCCTCTGCACTTCCTCTGTCTCTCCACGTGCCTCTGCCCTCTTCGTCTCTCCTCACGCTCTGCCCTTCCTCTGTCTCTCTGTGCGCCTCTGCCTTCCTCTGTCTCTCCACGCGCCTCTGCCCTTCTTCTGTCTCTCTGTGCGTCTCTGCCCTTCCTCTGTCTCTCCGTGCCTTCTGCCCTTCCTCTGTCTCTTCCACGTACCTCTGCCCCTCTTCTCTCCGTGCACCTCTGCCCCTTTTCTGTCTCTCCTTGCGTCTCTGCCCCTTTTCTGTCTCTCCACACGCCTCTGCCCCTCTTCTGTCTCTCTGTGCGCCTCTGCCCTTCCTCTGTCTCTCCGTGCGCCTCTGCCCTTCCTCTGTCTCTCCGTGCGCCTCTGCCCCTCTTCTGTCTCTCCGTGTGCCCCTGCCCCTCTTCTGTCTCTCTGTGAGCCTCTGCCCCTTTTCTGTCTCACCGTGCGCCTCTGCCCCCTTATCTGTCTCTCCGCGTGCACTTCTGTCCTGGTTCCCTTTGCAATCGTCTCCTCCCTCCACTTTTCGAGTGTAACTTTTAAACTTGCTCTGCTCCTGAGCGCTCATTTGAAGAAAAAAGCATATTCCCTGTGCTTTTCGTCTTAAATGTGAAAAAAAGTGCAATGGTACGAGTCTGTGTGACGTGGCCGTGGACCAATGGTGGTAAAAGTGATCCACATTGACCGAGAAGTAACGCAAGTGCGTCTTCTCCTTGGAACTTATCATTCACTGCAGTGAAGTGCCATCTGCGCTATAGCTCTGCAGATAGGTGACTGACCTGTCTGCGCAGCTAAGAATATTCAAGAATTGCCATTTACCACTTTAAGATGATGGTTTCATTAAATTGTTTCCTACTTTGGAATACTTAGACTACATATAATACTAGACTAGCATCTTGATAAATTATTTGTATACAGTACCAATATGTATGTGAATGTGTATGTGTGTGTATGTGAGAAATAGACAACGTCCTGAACGATTCCATCTTCACATTGACCTCTGCTCACAGCAAAGGCACCAAGACTGGCTGTAGGAGAGTCTGACAGCTCTGATCCACCTCAAGCCTCTCTGTTGAGTGTCTCCTCGAGAATCTTCTCTCTGCACATTCTGTACACATAATGTCCTTACAAGAGATGGAAATGTTCACTGTGACATTCAGCCAGACTTTGTGCTGGCATTTTCTCTCCTGCTGCCTCGGACCGATTGGTTTGGAAACAGTGTATGTGTGTTTTTCAGTAGGGAATACCGCAAATGACAAGCAGAGATGTGTTGTGGAGATGGCTGAGAGGCACCAGCAGCATACAGTAAAAAGAGAGCGGCTCAGAGACGATGGCCTGGCTTTAATCGAATAGAAAGAATGTGCAAGCAATTAGCAGGAATCCCCAGCACTGGACACTTTCATGTGCGTCTTCCCTCTCTAAGATGAAAATTCGAGAAACCAATTTCAGTAGCGAATGGTGTTTGATGATGTGTGTCTCACGCTATTTGTGTGAGAAAAAAACATCCGCTGTCAAAATGAATTCAGGGAAGCCTTTGCTGTAGCACCTGAGCAGAACACCTCATGTGAGTGAAAGCAAAATGACCCGAGTGAATTATAAACAAGATGGAGAAGGACTCTGTAAATGCACCTTCAGAAAAGGTAGAAATATCTATGAGGTAAATGAGAGTGTTTTGTTTTCGCTGTGCAGCCTTAGTCACGACACTGCAGATGGAGCCCAATTCATCGGTGGAGCTGAGGAGTCTACTCATTGTAACTATCAATCCCTCTCAGGTGAAAGGACTGTGGGATTACCGCAGCCACCCACGCGCACGCTCCTCACGAATGCTCCTCGCGCACCCTCACATTTAGGTGAAAGAAAACAAGACATAGTTCGTCTGAGATAACCTTGAGCAAGTAAAATATGAATGCAGTAGTTTCGCTGCTTTCCATCTATCAGTCATAAAATATAGTTGTTGATTTAATTAGAGCCTTTCCTGAATCAACACAGTTATGTCTTCTGCAGTATTGCCTTTTGCTTGAATGTTTTTAGTACAGCTCAAGTTCAATATTTCTGAGGTAGTTTTTATGCATGTTTTACTATTTATCTTGTTTCATATTTAATTTATATGAATCAGGGCAGAGTTTATTTCAGTATATGTATGGAACCGTCTTAAATGCATGAGACATGTTGTAACATTTGAACACAAAGCTATACTTTATATTAGGGTTTTATTGTGAGATCTAGGGATGCGCCGATATCCAAATCTCACTGTACTGATATTATTTTGGTATCAACCTCAAGGTACAATATTTATTGTGATATTGTGGGAAAAGTCACAGTAACATGGAAGGGCCCACAATATTGAAGTTATGGATGTATGTCAAGAACAGCTACAATTTGAATAGCCTGGTGGAATATAATGAAAGAGGTTGGGAAAACTGCAGTACATTTTATGTTCTAGTTTTTTTTTTGGTCAACATCAGTAAACATACGTGGATCACTGATTGTGTATTCAGCAGCATAGTGTGTTGTGTCCACACTGCTGCTCTATCATTTTTTAATTTTAATTTTTAATTGTAAAATATAACACACAATTAAAAACCAACAGAACAAGAAACAGAGAGCAAGAATGCAAAAAAGTGTAGTCCAAAGAAAGTCAGTCGTGCCCATGAGAGTACCATGCTATACTAAAGTAGAGCTATTGCCCAATGTTGTTTGTCCGTCTCCTTTTTTCCTTTAGCGCTTGTTGTCTTGGCAAAACTAAAATGCATCTCAGACTTAAAAGCAATGGGAGGATGCAGTCTCTGCTCTACTTTCCTCTCTGTTTAATTAAAAAAAAAAAAAAAAAAAAGGATTTTTTGGCCCGTAGGCTTTATTAGACAGGACAGCTTTAGTGTGAAATGGGGGATGAGAGAGAAGGGAAGACATGTAGTGCATTGTCAGAGTGGGGAATCAAACCCACAACACTGCGGTTGGCTGCACCTGGAGCCTGTGCCATTACCACCCAACCACCTTGTAACACTCTATTCAGGGGTCATGTTAACCAAGATTCTTCATCATTGACCTATTATTTTGTGCTGGAAAATTCTGACGGCTCGCTGTAAGAGAGTTTGAAATCAAGCAATTTCCTATATTTTACATAGGGTATCAACATACCTTGAATAAACTTCAAATAATGTAGTGCTTCTTGGAAGTATTGGGCTGAGACTGTGTGCTGCATATGTGCTACAAATATAGAATGTCGAATAAAAATAGCACATTCTCTGTTCTTTGCACCGTTATCCGCTTTCTACTATGTTGTCTTAACTTAAGTGTGGAAAGCCTGTAACATGACCTCCGATTCCTGCACACCGAATAAGCCCTCAAAGGTCTTAAGACACACGGACTTGTGTGCAGGTGAGTGAGTATCTGATACTAAAATATATCACCTGGACAGTGGAAATTGAACTGGCTAAAACTTGGACGTAAATGTCTGCAAAAGTATGTTGTGGCAAGCTGTCACTGCTTTTAAGTGTTGATTCGCCGCTGTAGATAAGGATCAAAGCTCATAACTTCTGTCTTGTTGAAGTATCAACCCTTTTCATTTTCAGTTTTATACACTGTTTTTATGACCATCTAACAGTCTAGATAGGCAACAGCATGTGGTGACATCTTCAAAATGGTGGCGTCAACAAATAAGTCACGTGACTGAAACCCATGAACAGGTATATAATTTTTTGACACAAATAAATGTTGTTAAATACAGAAAAAAATACCACAAAGACATTTTGACAATGACACAATTTTGCCAAACCTATTACATGCCTGGTGAGATCATTATAATGAATTAAAATAATTAATAATCAAATAAAAAAAGTATTGCTTTATTTTGTTATGTTGGTTTTGTTATTATTTAACACAAATCTGAGGTGAACATGCTTCTAACAATACTGACGAATATTATGTTTGATAAGCAATAAAATCATAATACATATATAATACTAATAGATAACATGATAATAATAATAATAATAATAATAATAATAATAATAATAATAATTAACATAATTTAAATGTCTAAGTTGCACAAGTGGTAGTTAGGTAGGACATCTTCAGACACCATGCCCAAAGAAATGTCTATGAATGTCTTGTTCAAAAAGACTGAAGGACACTGATTTTGTGATGGTCTGCCGCTTCACTTCACAGTTAATTGCATTATTGTGACAGTTTTTTATGAATTTCTTCCCAATCACTTGTCGCAGTGCTAAGTCTGGAAACATTTCTGCACTCACTGTAAGCATTTCTGAGCTGAAACAGTCTTTGCAAACTCGCATCATTACAGCCTTAAGTATGTATAAGGATTTCTGCCAATACGTTTCACTGCACTGAAGGTCAGAAGTAGATTGGTTCGCCTTATGTGACTCATTGTACTGCAGTGTTTACCTGGGATGGCAGTAGAGCTTCTTTCTTTAGTTCAGAATTGTATGAAGATTAAAACCTGCACCAGACAGGATTACGTAAAGAGTTCAAGTAGTTATGATTTAGTGCAAGCAAACAAGATGGCAATTACAGTGGAACACTGAAAGGGGCAACTCACAGCGCTTGTCTTTTTTCTATTTGAAGTTGCATAATTTCTGGAAAGGCTCTGTGTGTTTTGTGTGTGGAAAAAATACTGCTAGGACCGTCTGACTTGATTTTCATACAATTATAACTTTATTTCTGCATAGATTTGCTGTAGTTTAATGGCATGGGGAGGGACGAAAATGCCTACACACTTCAACTGTATGACAGATACCAAAATTAACTTATTTGGCACATACAGGTAAAATACAATGTATTGTCCTGTGTACAAGTACAAGTATCTTGTCTTGCTGTATTTGTAGCAATATTTAAATCCTTGCAGAGAAAATCTTGATTATATGGGAAATAAAGAGAAGAGCGCTTTCAACAGAATGTGCTTGCCCTGTGAACCTGCTCTCTGGTGTATTTAGCTGCAGCGTTTTAAGAGAATCGCTTGAACCACCTTTGCACCTGGCTCTGGGTGCTCATTGTGAAGAAGATTACAGTAGAGTGCCCCTTCAGTGCCACCGTGTGCTGTGCTAAATTGCAGGGCTTCCCCGGCCGCTGTACTGCTGTGTAGCACACACTTTTAAAGATGGAGGAGATAATGCAGCACTGTTGTTGGTGAATGCAGCTGCATCTTGTCCAGGACGGAGGCCAAAGCCGCTCGGCCTGTGCCAAGTCCATATAAGAAGGGTTTCCTAGGCAGTGGGCCAGGGGCAGATGTGGATCACTGGAGATTTGTATTGGGGTTGTCACCTTGTCAACCCCAAGGTGACTACCCCCATTATTTTACACTAACTGCTATTTTTTTGCATTTAGTGCTGTTACCAAAGAAGATATGTTTTGATTCAGACTCTTAATAAACAAAATGACATAGCTTGTTGGTTTGGCTTTTGTGGTATCAAAGAAGATCACTCTGTTCTATCAAATAAAATTGTGTCCAAAACTTAAGACTATATTAGTTGAGGCGTCTCCATTGAATTGGATAAAACTAACCATATAGATTTTTCTGGTGGAGGTGGTATTCATGCTTTCTAATTGTAACCTTCACGCGCACAAGTCTTCTGCCAAAGCTCTGCTTGGCTTATCCTCATATTTGCTTTTCCCCCCACACTCCACCTAGAGTGAAATGTAGCAGTGTGTGAATGCTCCACTTCTGTCTCTTCTTCACTTTAAACACTAGTATAATATTATTTAATCCCCCTAAAGTTTCTTCAACAAAAGCAAGCCCTGGACAAAGCCTAATTAGAGTTATAATGTAGTTAAGGAAAGTGTGTCCGGTGGATGAGTTTTCACTGTGAGAGAATTAGCTGCACTTTTTTCTCCGCCTTAGCTACAGGCTCTGCTTTGGCCCTGCACCTCTTGGGAAATACCATGCTATTGCTTACTTTAAATTGGCATTTACAATGTGTGCGTAATTAGCATGCCTACTAAAGTTCTTTTAAATTCTTTGGAAATAGAGAGAAGACAAATGTGGGCCTGCTGTTTAAAACGTGTCTACAGGGATACATGTGGCTGAGGAATTCCCTCTGAACGCTGCAGATCCAGTTGGGACAGGGCCAGTGCCGCCTGCGGGTACAATTAGTCAGCACAAGGCCCAAGCCCCCTCCTCAGAGCTGCTTCAGTTCTCGTAGACCCCCCACAAACTCTGCTTAATCCAGACTGGCAGCCTCACCTCTCCCGTAAATACCAGTGCTTGTCTCTCCTGGGGTCCGCTCATCTGTTTTGCATGTATCTACAGTACAAAGCAGGCATTGGCTCAACATTTTACGCTCTGTCAAAGTCGTATAAATTGACTTCCTGTTGCATTTAATACACATCAAAACACATTTTTGGATGCAATTAAGAATGAGTCTGTGTTGGGTTAGGCCAATAAATGATACTTTGGAAGAAACCTTTTCAGAAGAAGTGGCCTGCAGCTTCAGTCTTTACACAAGATAGTTGCTCAGATGATTTTAATTAACCCAGTAATGAAAACTGATCAGCCCAAATGAGAGGCGCACATCATTGTTCGGAGTTAGTCATGGATGTTAAGCAAGAGCGTCATCTTCCTTCAAAGTCACACACTTGTGACACTATATGTTTATTATACAGTTTAATTTGAGATGTTAAGTATCTTTTTATTTTTGCTGTGTGGCCAGTGTCCATATTTGTGCATCGCAGAAGGTTACATTAAATAATAACCAGTCCATCAAATCGCAACAGCTGGGTCTTTCCATACATGCATTCCATTCCTTTATTAAATGCCTTCCCACAAACACATACATAGATTAGACATACAATTATTTCATTGACATCTGGGTTTATGCAGTTAAACACACTTGTTTTTATCTATTTTTTTTAGATTCTGTTGCCTGTAGGCTTTATTGACAGGAACTTAAGACAGTGTGAAATGGGGGATGAGAGAGAAGGGAGGACATGCAGTAAATTGTCAGAGTGGGGATTCGTACTCACGACACTGCGGCCAGCTGCACTTGGAGCCTCACATGCATGTGCTCTGACTTAACCACTCTACGACTTAACCACTCTACCACCGGGCAGCACTAAACCCACACTTGTATCTGCGCTCCCTTCACTTCCCCACTGTACACAGTCCGATCAGGAAATTACCTTCAGGAATGAAAGTATGGCTTCATGGGAGACGTGTTTAAAGATTGATAGCACCAGCTGAGATGAAGGAGCTCTGGACGGACTGCCATAGACAGACCACAGTCATTGGTGAAAGTTGAAACCATAACTCTAAAACTAAAAGAAGAAATCCTCCCATCACTCACAAGATTATTATGAACGGTTTAGTCAATGAAGGTCAAGTGAAATTTATTGCACATTGGGGCTTTGGACGGGCTTTTGGTTCCTGCTTCACGGAACATTAACTGCTGTCTATGGCTTGTGTAAAACCAGTGTCAATGTATCAACTATTTGTAGACATGTTTATCTTGAATACCTTTTAATACATTTGCAGACAGAGACTTTTCTTTTTACTTTTAATTATTTTCCATAAAGATTGGTGTTAAGATATTGTAGGTTTTGTACAAATGTAAAATTGCCTAGTTTTGCAATGTATTTGGTAAAGATACCAGGGAGGAGGCACATTTGCATTGAAAGGAAAACTTGTTGTGGATATTAGTTTATGTAAGAAGAGTGAGAGAAGCAGTGAATGTTTTCTAGGGTTTCAATGTGCTTATTAAAATCATGTGCTTGTAAATAGGGCAGTTCTGTGTGAATGTAAAGCAGGTAGGCAACCGTAATAACTCTTGACTTTAGTAAATCATGTTAGATGTACTGGGCAGGCTTCACTTTGCCTGAGGCACCCATCACCACAACCATCCTTCAATGTGTTTCCTTTCGGCCCGGACAGTGGGAAGTCATGTTCTCTTGCTTTTTCTGAACCTCGGGATCCAAAAGGGGATTCAGTGCAGAACAAAGAGTCAGAAGGTGTTTGATCCAGAGAGGCCTTTGCACTTTGCAGAGGCACAAATCCTCATACCATCTCCATGTGCCCGGTCGGCCTTTGTCAAGCTCCTCTCTGTCGCAACACTGATGCAAATTTCACATACTGCTGAAGAGGCATCATTGAGAGCTGCCATCACTTTATAGATAGCTCCTCCTATCACCCACTATTGGGAGAGATCACAGAGAGACACTAGACAACCATGTTGTTTGTGGCCTGCACAACCCTGCATATGACAACCCCGATAGCTGATGCACAATTCTAATGCTTCATACTTTCTATTGGCAACAAGACAACTTCCCCTTTTATATTTAGACTTTCAGGTTGTAGTTGATATGAAGATAAAAATCTCATGGACACAATAAGACACACTGCATTAGCTGCTCATATTTAACATGCCAGTATTTCTTTTTTGTGTGTGCCTGTGCCACAATATTACTAATGCGTGTGTGTGTGTAGGCCTGTCACAATAACACATTTCGAAGTGCAATATATATAATTCTACCGAAATTATCATGATAAACAATAATATTGAAACCACTTTTTGCCTAGACTGCAGAAGAATATTGTAACAATATTTTTCAAAACTTTAATAAATAAATAGCACAATAAAGCACATTTGTAGTTAGCTGGTGTCAATGATGAGTTATAAAAGTTGCTTATTTCACGCTTTGCTGCTCAAATCTTAATCGAAAAAACAAAGACAATGTTTTTCAAAGTGCAAAGAAAACATACACACACAAGAAATATTGAGTCCCAAATATATTGTTCTTTCTATATTATGTATTGAACGATGGTCAATATAGTATTTTTATTTTATCAACATTTAACAACATACAGGGCACAAAAACAAATTTGCTTAAAGCAAACAAATAATAACAATGGAATGTTGGCTTTGAGCGGTTGCATTTTGAAAAATTAAAAATTAAAAAATAATAATAATACAATAAAAATAATAAAAAATAAACATTTGAACAGTGGAATGTTTAATGCATGGGAAGTGAAGCGGGTTCTGGAAAGAGATTCCTCTCCCTGTGTAATATTTGCTGTCAAATGTGCAATTTGTGGGGATTCTTGTTTGCGATTGCTGGGTGGTAGCTGTGGAGTTGCCTCCACCATTGTCGTGTTTGCTGCTCATGTCCGACCAGGGGATAACATTGTGGACTTTGCGGGACTTGTCAGACTAGGGATAACTGTGCAAAATGTCTGGTGAAGTATTAAATATAACCGTGCTCACTGTGTTTTGGAGAGATGTGTAGACTAACCTGGTTAATGTATTTTAAGGACTCAGAACTAATAACACCCATGTAATTAACTCAATTTAGAGACTCTGCCACCCCCAACACAAGTGGTCACGAGTGGTCGAGTGGTTTAACAGACACCAAAACGGCCCTGACTCATAGTTTGTGATGTTTGGAGGCTAACGCTAACCGTCTCATAGAAAATGGATCAGAGCCAATTCATGGAACAGTACCAGCCTTTAGAATGCAGATGTTCAGTTTACAAACACTTAAAGGATCTATAAAATCCCATATGTTTTATGATTTGCTGTAATGTTTAAATTTAGCCCAACTGTGTGTTGTTGCCTCACACAAAGTAACCCGCGGTTCTCATTGATTTGGCAAAGCCATCACACATCTAACTTGAATCCACCTAAATCTCTTCATGCATCTGTAGGAGCCGTAAAGCCTTGCACACACAGAGTTGATCTGAGCAGCGCCTCGCACTGAGCCTCGGCCCGAGCTGCAGGAAGCTGAATAACCAGCCTAATAAATACATACAGATCTTTTACAATGTTTTTTTTGCATTGGATTTGATAGACGTCGTGTAAACAAACAAAACATCCTGAACTTGCCATATACTTGAGAAGAAGATACATTTCTATCTTCTTACTTGATCTGCAATGTTTCAGAAGTCTGGTATTTTTGGTAGTTTGTAGTTTGTAATTTGCTTAAAATTTGATAGAATAACCCTGAATTATGTATAGTTTTTGTAACTTGCCGTAGCTTTGGATAATCACGCAGATAAATTGTTTCTAGTTGCAAGTTGATGTTAATGACTTTATTTAATGTCTACTCAAAAATGTGGGTTCTTCAGTACCTGACAAATTTCCGTAATCAATTGTGACATGGACATGTTTGAACTGTCTCCTTACTTTTATTATTTATTAGTTTACTCTTCCCTGAGTCCCGTCAGATGGACAAAAGAAACTGTCATGCACAGCATTTTACTCCCTCCTTTCTTCTTGCTTGAAGTACATATGACTTTATTTGGTGTATTTAAACCAAGCCCCCGGAAAACAAAATGTCACCCAATTCAAGTCAATGGCGTGTGCTCATTGGCGCATGTCTCCAAAAAAGTTTCCTACTTCCGCATTACTTCCTGAATGGGGGCTAGCGCCTCCCCCTTTGTGACCAGTGCGCGTACACCGTTCACCGTGAAGTAAAAAATTAGATTTTTAAGGATTTTAGAAATGGTACAACAGTGAAATTCCTTCTATTTTATTGTAGACTAAAAAGAATTTAGCACTTTCGGTAATTTTAGAGGCCGAGCTCTTGAAAAGGTCGGGCCTTGAGGCTGCAGTCCCGCGGAGTGGCCACTACTCAATTTGGATTGCGGGCAAATTGTGCCTTATCCAATTAATATAATACATCCATGATTTATACCTGTTCAAAATATAAATTATAGTTTCACACCAATCAAGTCGCTGTTTGTGGAGAAAAGTTGAAAAATCTGTTGAACATGACAGGAAGTGACAGGACTCCAGTGCTCGCCCCAAAATCTTTTAAAGGGATGGTAAATATGCCTCATATGGGGACGCATATAAATAAAGCAGGGTAGAGAAAATCTGTTAATTAACTTGACTAGACCCATTCATACAGATCACTATTTTGAAAATGAAATAATAACTAGACTAAGTATTAGAAGGTGGAGTTTATAATCACCTCACCTGAAGCTCTTTTTTAACTATGATATTAGTTATTATAATAAGACAAACTCTGGGAGGAAGGGCTTGAGACGTAGAAAAAGTCAGCTTTCCTTTGGGTCGCGTCAATAACAAACTGCTCTGTGAAGGACAGAAACAGCGTGAACAGGTAGGATTACGCTCTAATCCTACCTGTTTCCTCCTTCGGCTCCTCTGGTGACTCCCTCTCCTCTCTCGCCTCCCTCATGTGAGCGTTCTACGGCTCCACTGTTGTCTTGTGCTGTCGGCTCACGCCACAGTGTGCTCCTGCCGCGGTGTGCTCCTGCCGCGGTGTGCTCCTGCCGCGGTGTGCTCCTGCCGCGGTGTGCTCCTGCCGCGGTGTGCTCCTGCCGAAAGCGGAGAAAAAACTCAATGTAGACTCTGTGTATCTGTGTAGTCATACACATGTTGTCTTTTGACTCGTGAGTCAGGTCTGGCCAAGAAAGTTTAATTTCAATGTGGCTGATCGCCATATATTGCATGTGTGCGCTCCGTGTGTCTTTGTATCTTTGTCTGTGTCTTTTGTAAACTAATTTCTCTGTGAATATGAGTCTGATTGTAATAAAACACAGCGTTTTTAAGCTTAAGACGAAGACTTGTTTATTTTAAGTAGTATTTTACACTACCTAAAATATGGGATGAAGTTGAGTTTTAGGGATGGTTTATTTTACCCCCCATGTCAAATCGGATAGCGGGCCATTTGATTTATCATGTTAACTCACTCAAGGGATACTCATTCTATCCAAAATGTATGCATAATTTCCAACTTTTTTGACCCACTAAACTTTCATTCAACAAAATAAAGGTGCTCTCATATATTTACAGGTTTTTTTGTAAAATAAAAACAATTGTGACATTAGATGAGTTTGGCCCAGCGGTTGCTGGGTATGTGATGTCATAAATTATAAACAGCAAGTAACATTTTAAACCTAATTTTTTTTTCCTATGCTTGGATAAAATGTGTATAATTTCATACACTCTTCATCTGATGTGCAGCAAATACAATAAGTTCAACTTCATCTACTCCAAAGATCTGGGTAATTGAATACTTTATACAAGCCAAAGCCTGATTTAGAAAAAATTCCATTACAAAAATTAGGGTTTCCTCTTTTCCTCCCTGGATAAAATGTGTCTCAGTGAAGTCACAAAACCAACATAATGGTTAATGTGCTTTACATATAGACTCACACACACATGCTGGAGTCCTTGTTTGCAACACCATATGAAGTAATTGACATGACACATATCTTTTGGAGTTATATGCTGAAAGATGTGTGTGCTTGTTTATTAAGCTGGACATATTACAGAAAATGACAAGATGAAATGGGCTGTGCACAGTGCTGAGTGTCCATTATATTTTAGTGGAACAGACAAGTGTTTGTTTTACCAGTGCTATGTTTAATGCATCAGCAGCCGGCAAGCACACGGCACAGCCGCAGTGTGTTGGACCTCTGTGTGTGGAGTCTAAGGATGTGACTGACATCACAATCATCTACACAGGCGGCACCAAATGTCAGACAAATGTGCCAACCAAGGAGCGCCTCTGCATTTTTGTATTGAATATTTCAGGAAGCAGGTGAGGAGCAAAACTCCAGGGAACCATGTTTTTGAGGGATGTTGTCACAGATCACAAACATCTCCTGCTACAGCCTGTTGTCACTGTTAGTGTTACCACTCTTATGCAAGGAGAAGTTTATACTGACATGTTCCATTTAAAAATATTCATGCTGTCTATCAAATGTTTAGAACACTGATACTTTCAGTGCACTCCCTAGAAAATGTATATGACAAAAAAGTTTTCTGTTGTCTAGAGTAATTCTTCATTGTCACTGTCTGTACTGAACCATATGTTATGTAATTCAAATTCAAAACCAGACTGCTAAAATTAAGTAAGCAATATATATTTAAAATTCTCAGAATCTCAATCTATCTTAACCCGATGAAGCTGAAAATCTTAGCATAACCCAATTTTATTCCATATTAAATCAGTCTAATGTAGACAATAATGACCAGTGTTGCACTCTTGTCATGTTCTTTTTTTTTCTTTTTTCAGTGTTCAAATGTATACAAAGAGAACAAACAAAAACACATAACGCAACAGAAACTGACAAGAGAGCAAAAATAAAATAAAAATAAACATAAATTAAGCATTCAAAAGCAAAATTATGGTATATTTAATTAAAATAACTGTCCCAATTAGTCCAGTCTTTCAAATTTGTGCATTTCCAAATCAAGTCTGAATGTTATTTCTTCCATTTGTTTGAAGTCCGTTACTATGCCAGTCCAGTCCTTGATCGTTGATGATGTTTGTGTCAACCATTTTTTTGTGATGGCCTTTTTTCCTGCTGCCAAAAGGAATCCATTATTTGTATCCATGGCAAGAGTTTTGAGGCCCGAGTACATAATTCTGAAGTTCAGAGGGATGACACTGTCGAAAACAGTCTGCAGTGCATGGTGAACTTCAGTCCAATATTTTTGAGCAACAGGACAGTCCCAAAACATGTGATAGTGGTTTGCCTCCTTGCTGCCATAGTATCCCCAACAGTTAGCATTTCCTTGTGAATAAAGAGCCCTTTAACATGGTGTTATGAAAAATGTGACACATTTTTTCAGCAAAAATACCCTCCAGACATGTAATTTTAGTGGTCCACTGAGATGCACACACACTTTCCCACTCTTCATCTGTCCAAACAAGGCTGCCTTATCTTTCCCATTAATAACAAGTTGTAGTAGTTGTCCAGATTAGTAATGTTTTGATATAAATTTGATTTATAAGCCTTAATAAAAAAATTCGTCAGAGGGTTATAATGGTCATTAGTTTGTTTAATTTCTTAGTTATAATAACTCCTTATTTGTACAAGGATAAAAGTCCTGTTTCTCCAAGCCAAAGGATTCTTTCAACATGTAAAAGCTTTTCATGTGGTTATCTTTCAGCTGGTGAAAAACGTTTATACCTTTTGTAATCCAGACCTTCAATCTCAGGTCAGTTCTATTTGGTACAAAACCTTGGTCATAAACCAACCACTTTAAGATTTGAACGTCTTTGTTTAGTTTATATGTTCTGATTAGCTCCTTCCATGTTGTAAACCCAGATTTTACCCAGGGATTCTTAACTTCCTCCAAATGGCTCAACCGCTTATCATCTGCCAGTAAAGCTTGTACAGCACAACACCACTCTCAATATTTTTCCATTGAGCTTCATATTCTGGATCACACCAATAAAGCATCGCATTAGGGATTGAAATTTCTGGTTTGGTTAAATATAGTAAGACATCATCTGCATAGAAGGCAATTTTATGCTCTGTCCCATCATTTGAGACACTATAAATTATTTAATATATTGGGCCAATGGTTCCAAGTACAAAGCAAACAAAAGGGGGACCAAGCACAGCCCTGCCCTCTCTCCAAAGTCAGTCTGTAAAGTGACCGTTCATTTTAATTCTTGATGGAGGGCTATTGTAAAGAGCCTGAATATTTTTTTATTATTAAATCATCTATTTTAAATTTGGTTAACACTTTAAATAAATAAGGCCAGCTAATAGAATCAAAATCCTTTTCAGCATACACACTTATTATTACAGCTTTTTTGAAAAACATTTTATATGGTTCATGGTGTAAAGATCATCTTATATTATCTTGTGTTTCTCCTTTGTTAATAAATCCTGTTTGATTATTGTGAATTAAATTTGGAAGTATGTTCCATTTGGACATAATTGAGGTGTATATATGACAGTCCGCATTCAGAATTGAGAATTGGTCTGATAAAGACGGATTATTCCCTTGGGTACGACCGCAGCCAGACAGACACGTCCGAACTAGGGAGCCATCATCCGCACACTCGTCATGTTCATTGAGGAATAATACTAACTAGTTTACCAAAAGTGTCAAACTATCTGATTATAAAGACCTCAATCTAAGGAGTACTTCTGATCTTTTCTTCTTTACTACACTAATATTTAGCTGTATTCAGAAAAATAGTGCTAAGCATAACAGGATGCTCTTAAATGTCAGTAGACTTACTAGAGAACAGCTCATTGTGAAATGCAAATACAATTTAAAAAAGCAGCATCTTCATTACCTGTGTGGATTGTAAAAGCAAACTGTTAGGAGTATACATGAATCCCCAGACGCATTTCCTGTTTACTAACTTTAATGTGGTGAGCAACAACAGAGTGAACAGTTTTGAAAGTGGACGTTTGTCACTTCAAAGAGGCTTTCTTGATGGTTTCCCTCATTATAGTTTTAGAAGCTGTTTAATTCAATTTAGACAGAAGGCAGATGAAACTCTATTTATTTTACGTGCTGGCTCATGTGGAGAGCGTTTGAGCCGTCGAGTGAGGGAGACCCCCGGGAGATGTGCTGCTGATCTTTGGTTATAGGATGAATATGAAACTTATTGCCTTACCGCTGGAGAAAAGCTCTTACTCCAGTCTGGACAGCCCCTCCTTCAGCCTGCGCTCACAATGTCTCAATAACCTTCAAAGTATCGAGATGCAGCGTGCGTCTGCTTTGTGTGACAAACACTCAGAGATGTTGTTCTCAGATTCACCGTCTGTTCCTTTGTTGCTCCACCAGATTAATTTGAAAATGAGATATTCAGCCTTTTAAAACGCTGCTTCATTCCATTGCAAAGTGATTGGAAGCTGAATATTGTGCGGACAGATTATCATTGGACACATTTTAGAAAAAAGTGAAAAAAGTGGTAAAGCATTATTATTCACCAGATAAAACTTTATGTGAAAAAATATCATAAAATAGTAGATTTTACATGTTTTTTAAAAAAAAACATACAGTATATAGTTTTTCAGGACCTTTGTCTGTTACATATCTTTGCCTGAGTCTGGTTACAAATCCACTTGGACTTGTGGTCTGCAGACTCAGACACTTGTTTGTGGTAGTTTGCATAGACTGTAGGGCAGTGTAGTAAAAATATTCAGAAATGTCATGTTAAACACAGATTTCTGTGAAGCATTCACTGCCATATTTATCAAAACTGCCATATTTTATGATCTCTTCTGTGCAAGAAAATTCCCCTTGGGGCAATAAAGGTATTCATTAGTTCATTTTAGAAACAAAATTAAGTCAGATTAGTTTCTCAAGTGTGTATTCAACACATTAAGCAAAATCGTTAACTTCATATCATTTACAATATTTACAATAGGTCCAAATATTTTTTTTTAGCGATGCATGTGATGCAGCCAGTCACAGAATGTAATGTGTGGAGTTGGCAGTTCATGTGAATCTGGCAGAGTGGTGTAATACAGGCTTAGTTTGGTGCATCTTTTAATGTGTAATCCTCAATCGCCTCTTCTCACTGTTGTGAACTTGTGATAATCACATCTCAAGTTCAGGAGCATGCCAGACCAAACACTGCGACAGAATGCAGCCTGTTACTGCACATGTCACAGTAAACACTTACATGCATTGTCTCAGCTGTTCATTTACTATGCAATTATTACATTTAATATTGATAATCATTCACACAAAAAACATTAATTACAATACTAGCATGTAATTCTTATTACATTTATTAAAATATATTTTCCTGCTAATGAGGGAATTCTGTGAGTTCATGTTTGTTATGCAGATTAGATTAAGGACATTTGGTGAAACAAAATGATATTGCTACAAATATTTTTTGTTTTGCCTCACAGAAAGACTTTAAAACATACCCATTGTTAATTTAGTTTTATTTTTATTTAATAGTTATTAAGAACACAGGTGTAGACACATTTTCTGCTCTTATTTTTATTTGTCTTTGTATTCCACTAGTCTAAATTAATAATCTAAACTCCACTGCAGATACGTTCCGCAGAGTATTAAGCTTCTTGCTCGCATTTATACAATTATAGAATTCTAAGTTTTTTGCTTGTTTCCAACCCTGTGAGACCTTTTGTGTTTTTTGCGTTTCCTTTTTTAACACCTCTAATGGCCTGCTCTTGGTTTTAATGTATGTAATATCTCATTTCAGTTCTTGAAAGTCTGGCTGTCGTTCTTTGTGTCACAATAACTGAAAACTGCCTCTGTTGCGTTTCCCACAGAGGCGCCTCCTTCTGCGATGTCCAAGAATGGATACTTTTTTCAAGAAATGGGTGAGTCGACTCTAAATATTCTGCCTTTATTTTGGGCTGAAAACAAAGGCTTCTCTAATGAGGAAAGTGCGTGTGAGCCACAGCGGAAAAACAAGTACTTTTTTGACTTCATGATGAGAGGGAATGGTGTTTTTGTAGATGCTGTCAGTAATGTGCTGGTTGTATACATTGTGCATATTATATTGAATGTGGGCATGAAAAACTCGCATAAACCAAAGATTTGGATATAAATATTGAACTCTGCACCAGCTGTTAAATTAAGCCCAGTTTCATTACCTTCATCCCAAGGAGAGGAGCCCAATTAGTTTGTGGCGCAGTAAGCATTCGCCACTGAAAAAACGCTCCCTGTCCTCCCCAGCCAATTAATCCCCACCAGACCAGTTCACTCGGCACGTTCACTGCTTAAAGCAGCTTTATTTGGCAACCTTTTATTTACACATAAATACACTTACTGCACTGTTTGATAGTGGCATTATTAGACAATGCATAACAACTGAAGGGCAAGTGAAGTCAAAACCCTCCTGTTCATTTAAAGAGGTCTTTGTACTTTTCCGCTGTGTTGTTGATACTGAAGGACTTTATTGAATGTGAGCCCATATCAGATATATAGAAGTATGAAATGTTCATATAACACTTAATGATTCATGAAACAGAAGCCAATTCAGACTTCTCAAAAACAGGTGACAGATCTGTGTTCGGGTGAAGCACTCCTGATTCTGCTGCAAACATAGATGGAATCAGAATCAGAAAGGGTTTTTTGCCATTGTCATTCATTCATTTTTTTTTCTTCATTTTTTTTTTTTTTCACAAACATAGGAACTTATCTCAGCATTAAGGTGCAACATAAAACACTGATCAATAATACAAACAACATATATTAAATCAAAAGGGCATGCATTAAGAAACAATTTAAAATTACTATAATATAAAATAAAAATAAAAATAGGCATTACTATGTACACAAAATTGCAGTTAAATTTAAAGAAAGTGACAGTGCAGTGAGTGATTGAATTGTTGCAGTTAAAGTGGCAGGTGTTTAAGAAGTGTTCATGAGTCCAACGGCAGAGGGAAAGAAACTATTCTTGTGGAGGGAGGTTCTGGTCCGGATGGACCGTAGCCTCCTGTCTGAGGGGAGTGGTTCAAATATACCATGTCCAGGGTGAGAAGGGTCAGCTGTGATCCAACCTCTGCACCATCATCTGCAGATGGATGCTGAATATTGCCCTGTTTGCTTAAGGTGTTGGTTTTAATTCAAATAAGCCCATTGCAATTATACAACAAAGCATACTGTATCAACATGAGAAACATGTTTTGACTGAGAAGTATGTTGAGACTGGGTTTGTCCAATGTTACTTGCTTTACTGACTCAAGTTCAGTAAAGCAAGTAACATTTGAAATTAAGGGCAAACTGTGTTAAATGTCCAGAAAGGATTTTTAGTTAGTGTTGTGGTTGTATTTACATGCAGCAATTAGTTACTTTTTAGTTACTTTTGTAGCATAACTCTGTGTGGCCAACACTGGTCGTGAGCCACATGTGATGAGTCTAAAGTAATCTTTTCAGGGTGTAACTGCAATTATCACCTGTGATCTTTCCATCTTCAGAATGTACCAGAACATTACATCCACCTTGACAAAGGTCTCCAACCGGAAAATGTTTGATGTTTACCACTTACTGAAGCATGGTTTGGTGTGGTCTTTTTTAATTCTGCCCGTTTTTGGTAAAACTAAATCCCAGCTCTAAAAGTATTTATTATGGCAATAAAGAAGCAGCACACAAAGGATGTGGATTAATTTACGATATTTTTGCCTTATATGAAATAAGGTTCGTCAACAGGTCAAACTCCTCTATGTAAAAGGCAAAGTTTATGTGTTTGCTAATTCTAATAGACTCCTACAGTCTCTGAAAAGCTTTGCCATTAGTCAACACAATAAGTACAGTATACAGTATTAGCTCTATTTTTCCAGGAGTTCACAAGCAAAGACCACAACCCCAGCTACGATGCAAAGTGTTTATTGACATACGAGAAACATAAACAACATGAATGTATAGAAATGAATGCCCTTTTAGGGCTTCTGGCGATGAGGGCTGTAGGCTCCCGGGCCTCGATACCCCCCATCTAGGAGATAGATTAGAATAATTAGAATAATTAAAAGAGGGTAGGAGGGAGGGGCACGAAGTCACGAACACCGATGTGTGTGAACTGGAGGCTTAAATAGTGTAGCTGCGGGAAGGATTGTGAAAGGGGGTGTGGTCCTCCTGAACTTAAGATAACAGACTTATCTTCATATAAATAATGATCCACACATAGTGACTGAGGAAAATGAACTAAAAAGCGGAATAGAGCTCTTTTTGCTCAGTTCAGTCGGTAGCTTCATACAACATGTCCTGTAAGTGACATCTGAGGCTGCAGCTTAAAATCACAAACGTTTGAAGGAAACACATCAATCATTTAGTATTTTGAAATCAAACATCCTCCGCTCATCATCACTTGTTTCAGACTGCCTCCGACTTGGTCACATGCACAGCTCATCTCAATTTAAAGCAATAGACAGACATTCTCATTCAAACCACCTGAACCAATCGTACAGGTTTTATCACCAAATCCTTCGACTTTAGCACAATAAAACATTCTTGCAGAACGTAGTCATAAACTTTGGCAAAATGATTGCCATTTAGAAGCAAGTTGTTGCGATGAGTTCCCTGCTGCAGTCTTCGTCCCAAGGTGAGTTGAAAGTCAGTGCACAGCCGGTGAGACGAGGCAGAGACACGGCACAGGTGACAACAATGGAAGGTTCAACTAATGTCAAGTGCTCAGGGATGATCCCAATGCAAGGCTGAACTGAAAGGAAACCAAATTGAGGCTTGTTCTGGGATAAGGTCAGCAGATAAAGAGTGTGAGTGTGAGAGATTGCCTGTGATCGCAGGACGACATTTGGAAGATATGGCTTTGTGAGAGTTGGGTTTAAAGCACTGTTAGAACAGAAAACTGGCTCAGTCCTACAAAAGACTTACTGCTTTTCAACAAAAATCATGATATTATGTTGATTTAGTACTTCCTACAAGACAGCAAGCCATCACTCCTGCACTGCACTATTCTCACTATTATTCCGAATCCCTTTAGATTAAACACAAAGTAGCGCTAACTCCCATTTGAAGGCATTTTTGAAATGCAAACCAAAGAATAATAAAGCTCTGTATAAATCCTGTTAAGGCTCACCTATTTGCACCTTACTTAAGCCTCTTTGGTCCATTTGGTACATAGGCTGCGAACCCCCCTTCCTTGCCTTGTGTCTTTTGATTGTAAGTAAAATGCGTATTAATAGTCCGATATACATGTGTTATACACATTACTACGCTACTACATTTATGAAATAAATAAAATATTGATAGAGAACGCAGAATCAGAAGAAAACAAAACGGCAAAAAGCAGACACTGACTTGATCTTGTGATAAACCGCCATATTTCCAGTGATTCTAACTTTATTTGTTAAGCCCATGAATTTAACAAAACACAGCTAGCGCAAGTTAGCATCAGCTGTTTCCTTTTTATATTTCTAGTGCATACTGCATAAAACATAAATCAACCCAATGCATTTTATAAGGAGACACGTAAACATGGCACTGAAGCTCAGCAAAGTGAAATAAGTGCAGTATAAGCAGACGATAAACCGTACGTCGGATGTTTCACAGCGCTACAAACATGGACTTACTAAACTTCATTTTGTGCATTTGCTGCAATTGACTATATGAAGAAAAAGTATATTTCAGGTGTGATTTTGATGTTATTTACTAGAAAAATTGTTATATCAGCTGCTCAAGGTATGAAGGACCAGGGCCAGTCGAAACTTGGCTTTAGATGGCATACTAGATGATTCTATTGGTGAAATTGGTATGTCAAATCACTACATTTTGGATGCTATACATAAAAAAAAAGTGAGTAATGTGAGTAAGCTTAGTTTCAGGCCCTATTCATAACGTATGGTCAGAAATAGATGGGAATGGGCTCATTTTGAAGAGAAAAATAAGAGAAAACTGAAATGCCCAGAAATCGAGTTTCATATTGTTGGAATTTATTTAATTAATGTATGTTTTTAACATATCTTGCATATTTGTTCGTATTAAAATTAAAAATTAAAAATTAAAATTTTTGGGCTCTCAATCCGATACCAATGTTTGTAATTTCCAAAACCGGCCTGATACCGATCTCCAATCCTGATCATGATCATGATATTTTTAATACCCTCAGTTGTGTCTTATGGTGTGTGCCTTCATAAAAAATAAGAATACAATACTGAATTTGGCTCCCGTTTTTAATTCAATTATTACCAGTATAAAGATTTAACATAAAAAAAAAAGACAAAATAGTAAATCGTTCAAACATTTTTTTTTTTACTTGATGTGTGTTTGTCTTTTCTTGCAAGGTCTCACAAAAATGTATGTTTCTTGCTGAATGTTACAGTTTGTTTATTACAAAATAATTACTTTCGAGAATAGCTGATAGTGTCAATTACAAAACAACAACAAAACAGTTTTGTTTAGTTGAATTTGGAGGAACATGAGGAAAGTGGTATGGCGGTCCATCAGGATGACTGCTTAGATAATCCTCAGAGTTTTAGAAACATCACAAACTCAATCAGAATCAAAATCAGAAAGGGTTTATTGCCATTGTCAATGAACAAAATCACAAACATAGGAACTTGTCTCGGCATTAAGGTGCAACATAAAACACTGATCAATAATAAAAACAACATATATTCAATCCAAAGGGCATGCATTAAGAAACAATTTAAAATATAAAATAAGATATTTCAGGTGTGTGGTCCCAGAGATGACCCTGTGCTGTTGTGTCCCCAGAGCGCGGGAGGTGGAGCATGAAGAGGGCAGCGAGGGCCGAGAGGAGGGACAGGACTCTCCAATCGCCAGCGGAGACGACATCCTCCTCTATGAGAATCAGATCAGCCCGGCCCAGGTCAGTGCTGCTGCAGCCCCCCAAATATTTTGGGTGGCATGGTGAAACCTTTGAAGATTGGTGGCCATATTCAACTTGTTCTGGAAGCTAAGCTAGAATGGGCCTGGTTAGTACTTGGATGGGAGACAGCTGGAATGCCAGTGTCACGTTGTATTCTTGAGAAATACACTTGCCTACAGTGGCATGTAAATGAGTGAGAGTGAATGCGGGACCATGGATGAAATTTAACAAGGCAACAATCCAGCGTGTTTATAGCATGTATGTAACCAATAATAATAATTAGTTTATTTGAAATCATGTGCAATTTGAAATATTTTAGACGGTGTGAATTGAATCAATGTATTGTCTCAGGCTGTGCAATATGGTGATAAAGTTACTCCCGATCCGTCGATTACTACCCGGATATTTGAGGCCGGTTACCGATACCGATCATCTGATATATTTTGATCTGCTGTGAACGGATACCAATCACACTGACTTAGTGTCAAAAACATAATTTTTTCTAAAAATGATAAATATATGCGTATATTAAATATACATAATTTGTTTTAAAAAGGCTTGTGTTAAATATGCAGTTCGACCAAATCTACCTTCTATAAGCAGGGAAAGTTTGTGGTATAAGTTGAAATAATTTGAACAGAAAGAAAGGGCGATAGAGCGCAGGGATCCACTAATATGCGCATGGAATAAGGGGCAAAAGGAAGATCTAAATCTACTCGCTACATCCATTCGTCAGATACTCAAATTGTCAAAGCAGAGACATTAGCAGGGCGAGTTTTTGCTATTTATAAAATGGAGGGAGGACCGAAAGAGAGCAGCAGAGTGAGGGTCAGTGCGAGATCCCGGGCTGATATTGTTCAGTGTGGTTCTATGAAAGTCTAAATCCATCACGTGACAGCGTTATAAAAGAGGACATCAACTCAAACTAATGTGCACCCAAACCAACAGAGAAAAGTGCAGCACAAACATGTGGAGGGCGTTTACATATTCCCATTTTTTATATCGAGATGTAATTGCAAATGCAATTGATTGTTCAGCCCTAACGCAAATAACTAGTTACTTCTTCCAAGGCAATAATAAGATTTGAAATAATACTGTCTATAATACTGACAACAAATCTAACTTGTGTGCGCCATGAACTCACAGACAGAAAAGGAGATGTGATTGACAGCAGCCTGATGCGTTGTGTGCGTTTGGAAATGTTAATCCAGTCAATATTTAGCTCAAATGGAGTTGACGGCTGATTCAATGAAATTTGTTGGTTGTTTGTTTTGCAGTGGGCATTTGATTATGTCCTTCCTGTCCCTGTGATGTTGTGCTGTGCTTCCAAACCCCCTGTGGTAACTTTCTGTTGATGCTGGCATGCGTTTAGGATGGTGTAAACTGCCCCAATATGAAAAGGTTTTTAAAATTAGATCTGTGAGCCTGAATATGCCTCGCCAGTCAATAAACCCCTCTGTTTCCCTGCGCCTTAATCAATAACAGCAGTTCAATCTTATTTTGCTTTCATGTACTTTGTATATCATGAGGCATTTTCTTCAAAGGCAATCACTGCACATCTCTGGAGAAGAAAAGCCATGAAAAAAATAGTAATTCAAACATGAACAAAAGCCCTTGGAGAAGTTTAAACTCACTTGCCATGGAGTCTTACACGGCTTGGCGATGGCAGGTGTTGACTTGACAGACAGCTCCTCAGCTCCAGGTGCAGGTGATTTTGACCTCATCTCGAAAAAACCCCTCCAGGTCAGTGCCTCTCCATGGCAACGGCACAGGTGCAGCTTTGGCCTGCGAGCAAGAGAGAACAAGTGTCACAGGTGAATGTGTCACTTGGACCGAGTCGCCATATTCTTAGTAACACTCAGGGCGTCTAAAGACAGTGAGAGAGTGAGGAAAGAGTGGAGAGAGAGGTGAGATCCAGCGTCAGCGGAACTAATGCCGTTTAGGTTGATATACCCCCTGTAGAGGAAATTAAATACAGTAGGTAGTGATAATATGTGGGCCAGTGTTGTTTTTACACTTAATGAAGGCCTATTCTATCCAAAACGCCTGAGGAAAATGAGCCCCAGTTCAAACTGAAGCTGTTCTTGAATTAACTATATTCTTTGTGAAGCTGACCCTGGAGCCGAGTGCACCAGCTGATTGTACGACTGGCCTCAAGCTACGTCCGACTTAAATCTGAAAGTAAAGACCAACTATAAGTTACGATCAGTGCGCCAGAAGGACTTCAGCCTCTGTGCGATACGTCTAGATGTAGTGTTACGCCAGTGTGGAGAAGGCATAAGGCAGGGACAACATGACAGAAGGGCAGCAGCCGATAGGTGGTGCAGCTGCATGTGACCTGGCGGTCAGATGTGAACAGCGAGTCCAAGGGCCCCGGCGCAGTTCTGTCTGCTCTGATCAGCGAGGCCGTGGTGACTCCTCCCCGCGCACTCTCCTGTGCGCTCTCGGCTTTTTCCCGTGCACTTTCTGCGCTGCAGCTGCAGCTACGTTCATGCTTCGAGTTCCCTTTGTTTTACACAGACATCGTCCACTGATGTGCTTCTTGTCACATCTATAGACAATAAACAGGGGTGTCAAACTCAAATCCACAGTGGGCCAAGTGGGCCAAAATGTAAAACTTGAACAAAGTCGCGGGCCAGTATTGAACAAATGAAACTTTTAATATTGACCCAAACAAGATTTGCTTTAACATTGAATATGGAACAAGCAACACTTATTTCTATACAATATATAATGGGAGTTGTAGTAGTAACGATGAATGAATGCGCTGTATAATACCGGCGCGCCAAGCCCTAGTAGTCATATGGTATAGCCTCTCGGGCCAAATATAATTACACTGCGGGCCAAATTTGGCCCACGGGCCAGAGTTTGACACCTATGCTTTAGAAGAATCAAAGAACGAAGCTAGACTGAAGTTCCTCCGCTATCCGTGGAACAACCGCTAACAGCAACTAAACACTTCCTGTGATACTTACAAAATAAAGGCCTCTGTGTTTTCCAGCTACTGAAGCAGTAAGGGTTAGAACCAACTTAACTTACGACCAGGTGGGTCACTCGGATGTAATTTTGGCCTCTGATGTCTGATTTACTCTAATACAAGTGTGACATTTTTAAAGTCAGTCCCCTGTATTTGTTCCTATCCCCATTAGCATTAGCCCTCAAAAATAGCAAGTTATGAATAATCAACAAAGTGTAGGTCAAATCCTAGTTAAAAGTTATGTTTTATTTTAGATGATGATTGTGCATCTGAGGAAAAGGCTAACCTACTCTAAGATGAGATTTCTGGCCTTGTGTGCTTCTATTTAGCATCAAGTGACCACTAAATATACTCGTTTTCACATCATTGAGGAGATCAGTAAATTAAATAAACATAAACCTTCATATGGAGATTGGCTTCACCATTTATTTATATGGGTTGAAACATTTTAAATGAGGTAACTCCGGATAGCATCGGCTAGCCAAGTGATTGCGTTGGCAGAATTAGAGCATTTTGTGTCTATGATTGTCTTATTTTTGCATGGACTTTTTTAGCAGCCAATTTTCATGAATCTAAACCCGAGCTCTGCTTCAGCTTTGACTCAAGTTAGCACTTGACTGTGATGCCAGTGCTATGAGGTGTTTAATTATTCTGCAAATTGTTGTTTTATTATTTCAAATTGTCAGATCACTGTGAGACCTGTCCACTGTAACCAAATGAATGCACATTTCCAAAAGGGTTCTTGATCATGTGTGTCTACTTAAATAAGATGCCGTTTGGAAAAGAAAAACACTCTGTGATTACCTCAGACCCCAGAGTCAGCAGCTTCCACCTAAATTTAATTGTGAAAACATCTGTCTTTTATGATCAATTCATTTCTCTTTCTACATTTCCCTTCTTTTGCATCCAAAAAAGACCACATTTTTATGCCAAGAGGATTTGTGACCTTTACAATGCCATAGCCCTCCTTCCTGGATTCTTAGTGCACCTCTCCAAATGTTTTAAATAGCCTTTAACTTGTAGTTAATTTAAGTGCAGTTCTGATTAATTTTAAAGTACTTCTGTAATAGTCATTTTTTAGACAAAGCCATTGCTTCTAGTGAGGTTCCTTTGGTCTTCTTCTAAGGTTTTAGAATCCAAATTAATCCAGGTATTCGATTGGTGAAAACTTTATGCATATTTTAAAATAAAATAAAGTTTAAAAAAAATTCAGCTGATAGAGAAGGTGGTTTAAGCACATGTTTAGGTCGTTCAAAACAGAAGAAAGTGTTACAAACTTTTTTATTAGCAATGCCGAACAACCCATGTTGTTAAATAGTTGAAGATTATTTTAGTTAACTATGGCTTTGAAAAAAAAAAATCAGCTAGATTTGATTTCTCCATTGCTACATGAGAATGCCTTGCCTGCATATGTAAATCTATGACGAAAGAACGTTTCTGGGTTTTTGATGAAAAGATGTTTTGACCAATAACACTCTTGTAATGTCAAGGGCTTTGTCAACCCTATCAAATGCACAAAGATCAGCCACTCTGTTTGTCAACTGCTGTAAAAGTGCTGCTCGTGACAAAGGCAGTTGATGTGATTGATGGCTGTGTCTGGACTCTGGAGTATTTAAATGTTCATTTGAAGCTGATCGCACAAGGAGGATGTTGTTTGTTGGCACTCACTTTTGAAGCGTGTCCATCCCTCTG
Source organism: Chaenogobius annularis (assembly GCA_015082035.1). Lineage (NCBI taxonomy): Eukaryota > Metazoa > Chordata > Actinopteri > Gobiiformes > Gobiidae > Chaenogobius > Chaenogobius annularis. The sequence continues at coordinate 1,486,822 of BJKM01000067.1, read as the reverse complement.
TCTTCCCCAGACTTTTTCATACAGCTGTCAAACGCTACCCATAAATAGAATTGATTTCATGATTATATTTCTGCCAGGACCGGGCCTAGTTCCATTTCACTTCAATCAATTTGGCTGAATACTCAAGTGGAAAAGTCACGATGAAGGACAGCCGTCTCTCACTCCAACAACTTGAAGACTTTGGATTTGACCATGGACATTTGACGACCTTGTTGACTTTGAAGGATGATCCCTAAATTTAAAAACACAACATTAAAATCACTGATGCAGAACTGTTGTTTGATGATCCATTTGGAATTTAGCTCTGATTTTTAAGAAGTTGAGAGGTGACAAAAACAAGACCTTTTTTACCTGTAGCGATTCGAGTGATGTGGTAATGCCTGGTTTGTGAGCTAAACAACAGCCAGTGTTATGGTAATCAGCTCGATTTTGACACTGGGAAAACTGAGCGTCAGCCTACGGCAGCCTGCCTTGCTCCAAACAGGATATGTACAAGACATCAAAGTGTTCTCCCAATCCTTTTACTGCCATAAACAGCCACACAAAGGTACCTCAACGATAACAGACGAAAGCACATCTCTTAAGGACATTAATTTGCTGAGGTCAGATTTCTTGTGTTATTCCCTGATTTTGCACCAAATAAAAATTTGTGCTGTAGTCATGAGCTAGTTTGGATGTTTACGGATCACAAATAATTGCATTGGCCAAATGTGAGCCCCCTTAATCTATCCAAGGTGAATTTGTCAGCTAATTGTAAATATTTTCTTTCATGCATTAAAGTAAAAACTGTTGTCCCAGTACATATATATTGTAAAAGTGAGACCACTGTGTGCTGTTTATGTCAAATTAAAGACGTGTGCCGTTAGCATGCCGTTAGCATGCCAATTGTTGTTAGTTCTACTGGAACGGTAAACTCTGCTCCGAAAATTGTGATAAGTGCTTCAAAACTCATCTTGCTGAATAATTAGGACTGTCATAATGAAGTAGGTAAGATATGTTTTTTTTCATGCTTTTACGACAGTAACTAAACATTGTGTACAGCTCATTTCAGTACAGTTCGTCTGCCTAATTCTTCTTTTTACAGTAGGGGTCTCCAACCCTTTTTGCCTGTGAGCTACTTTCACTAGAACAAAACAACCATCCAGCTACTTATGTTCCGAAACATCTTATTTTGATCATAACAAAGTGTAATTTCTATTGTCTGAACATTTATCTCAATGTAAAATACTAACAAAACTATAGGACATTCAAGCATATTCACCTTTTTCCACCCCACCCACTTTTGCCTCTTTTTGCCACGGATTGGCACTTCTGTTTTATTGGCGCTACCGGTCAAGCATGATCCTTTCACTTAAGTGGAGAATGAGGGAAATGTCTCGCCACTAAAATTTTTGTAAAATGTCCAATGTTCATGTGCACCAACATATTAACAATGCACCGATTCCCTGGGCAGCCTGAAATATACTGTGAACTTTGACCAAGATATTCTCACGCAGCTATCTTATTTATATCATGTATCATATTAATCATATCGGACACAATAATCTTTTGCTGTGTACTTCCTCATTATTTGTAAACTGGTACAACGCTGACATCATGCCATTACATCAGACCCAAATAACAGCTATTTAAACCACAATTAAACTGTAGGAAGATAAACACAGAATCAAGATAAGACAACAAGCTGCACTGTTTTGCCTGAAATCCAGATTCCCACTCTTCATAAAAACTGTATGTTTTTGGCTCCTTTGCAGCGCTCATGCTGCTGCATACATGGATCACTGCAGAAGAATTGGTGCCGTAACCAAGCTTGGCTGAGCAACGCAAACGTTTGATTGACGGCTAATTGACAAATAATATATTTTGTACACGAAAAGGGCGGGCCAACAATGGATATGCTTGAAGTGCGTTTAGTAAGTGACAAATCAAAGTAGACTTCTAAATTTAGGTATAGTTTGGAAATTCGTTTCAAGCTAATCAAAATGGGGCTGTAGGTTAGAAACCCCTGATCTACTAATTCAGTGATGGGGCATGAAGCCCACAGATGCACTGTAATCCCCAACCACAGCAGCATATATCACTCTCTACAGTCAGATGTATCATTTCCATTTAAACTCCCAGCGTGCAGCCATGTCATGTGATGCAGGTCATGTGATTAATGCTGTGCAGAACAATTGTTCGAGGTCATTAAAACTTGGTATTGTTATCAATTATTTCTGACTGTGTGTGAAAGATGTGATCCCATTGATTCAAAGCACTCTCTCTTGAGACATTTGTTAGTTTGAAGTCTGTTTCTTTATATTGCTGCCAACCAAGCACACAAATAATTCAATTTGTTTCATTTTAAAAACAAGATATTTTTAGACTTAGACTATTTGATTAGATCATCTTTTACTTTTTATGTTTAGACAAAACATTTAGATAATTATGTAAACATTTTGCACTTTAGGCAATACACATTCCTTTGTCTATAAATATTTCTCACATCACTTTGATCAAACTCTGAAGACAATGCGGTGTATAGATATTTGAAACTGATAATCATATTTGAATGGAAGTATACCACTTAAGGGCTGACAGCAATTATAGCACCGCTTCCCTTCTCTCCTTTGAGAGGAGATCAGCTGAGCCTCATGCTCTGTCTTGATTGTGGATATTTGATATGCACCATCCGCCACGCGAAGCTCCCATCACAGGTGGAGTCTGCCGGTTCCACCGGCTCTGTCTGCAGGGTTTAGTGCCGCTGAGGTGCTAGCAAGAGTGATCAAAGCCCCCCTCCCATTCACTACTGTCTGGATTATTGATATTGTGATCTCCTGTCGCTTTCCCAGGGCTTATTGGCTTGTTAAAAAGGGGGTTCCTTGTCCTTTTTCTCCAAACCTGGCCCGAGGGAGGAGTTAAGCACAGATTGATTTGCAGACGAAGCCGACACACTGCATCACACGGCGCAGAGGAGGAAAAGCCCATGGTAACCTAATCACATCCTCGCCACCACAGAGAGAAAGAAAAACCGTGTTATGTAACCACAGTGACAAACCGTTTCAAGAGATTCAGCTGGACTAGTCACACCAGGCTCGAATTATGAAAAACTTAATTTGCCCTTATTGTTTCAAAATATAAAAGTCGCTTCCTTTTGTGTCCTCTTTAGTGACACTAGGAAAATCCAACCTTTGTGTTTTATCTGACAGTCGCCTCGGCTCCATGGACGACGTGTATTAAAACCTTATCAACATGAAACTTCCAATCCCTGTTCAGCCAGAGCTCTTAGACTCCTGCCGCTTGACATTTTCCTCACTGTTAAAAACCCAGCTCTCAGTCTGGTTCCTCTTTCGGTTCCTCAGCGGTTACTTGTGATCCCTATTTTACAATTTGCAGCACCAATTATGGATTTGCTGCTTTTGCTTTTAAATGCAAATGCAGAATAGTATTTTTGACTTTGAACATTCAGTTTGTTTGTTGAAATACATGCTAACATATTCTCATATTGAATCACTTTAACAGATTTTCAGTAGACTTGCAGATTATTAGGAGTTGTCGTCCAATTAAACATAATTTTGATCACAAGACTTGTATTGGCAGCTATTTATAGTCCAGCTGACTATAATGGTTTATAAAATTAGTCATTGATGATTGAATGAAGAATGAAACAATAATCATCATCTTAATTTTTTATAGTTGTCTTCGTCCCAGCTCATCGTTCTTTTGTAATATTTGTAAAAAAAAAACAGTTAAAACCTTTTGCAGATTTCAGTTGTTCTTATTGTACTGTTCTATTTCTACAGATGCTGATGACTCTGGCTGTGTGTTACTCAACACATCACGGAGGGTAAGAAACACTCTTTCTATGTTCTCTGTGGGTTTTGTCACATTTGTTTGTGACAAAGTCTGGTCAATTCAAAGTAAAAGTTTGTTCTTTTTGTTTTATTTCTTCATAAAATGGAAAGAAAATCATATGGACTCTTTGATCTAAGAACCTTTCAAAAGAGGTTTGGTCGACAGAGAATAGCATTAATTAAGTCTGTGAGTGGTGAAGGTGTGAGTTTTAAAACTAGAGCCAAGAGGTCCAGTTTGTTACAGTAATGACGGCACACTTAACTTTATGAAACAACAAAGTCAAATAGTGATTGTAGTTGTAGTAATACTTAGAGTCATACAATCAACAGTTTGCATCCATACTAACTGTTACAGTTACAGTTTATGGTCCTTTATCACAACACAACAAGAATCATGTTTGTGAAGTCAAATATCCTAAAACAATTCAAAATACAATAATCCCATGTTTTCTCTCTCACAAACACAACAACATTTGGTGATTTTATTGCTCTGCATTGTAGTTTTTGTAGGACCTCTGATGCAACAACCAAAAAGCATTAGTTAAACGCGGTAACCCTCGCTGTTAGCCTCCTGTCAAACAACCTGTCAGACTGAGACTTTGTTGTGCCTGCTTCTGCCAACAGCTTGCCTGGATCTCTGCTCTAATCTTCATATTCGCTTTCACACATTGTTTGTTTGCTCTACCCGTCTGTTTTGTCCATTTCAATTTATTAACTCTGCCAATTTTTTGGTTTGGAATCTATTTATCTGCGCATTTGTGTGGCATCTGTGAGCTTGTTTAACTATTTTCACTTGTTTTGGCTATAGTATGCTCTGTGATTATTTTTATAGGATGTATTGTTAGAAACACAACAATCAAAAACAGAAGGATTGCGCTGCATTCACTGGGGCACAAAAGCGCCTTTGCCGTTGGGGATTTCTCTACTCAAAAGAACAGCATGGCGTCCACTCTTCTTCAGAAATTCTGTCAATTTCTCAATCAATAAAATCATGGGCCACTGGGTGTCTGGGCTCTTAATCGAGCGGTTTTCCTCCGCGTCCATTCGTCCATTTCAGAGGTTACTCCCGACTCTGCTGCTCCAACAGAGACAGCATATGATGAGTCCAGCTGCTGCCATTTTAAAGTGCACTGCCTGTCCTGTTGGCCTGATGTGGTGCGCTGACATTAGTTTTGGTACAAAACAAATTAGAAAAAGGATAATAGAGAGAGATTGGTGTGTCTGCAGTAAAAGTGATGGGCAGGAGTGATTGTCATTTGGCCCTCCTGCTGAGCAACACTTGTGTTTATGGAATAAAAATGATTTCCTGACAGACAGCTGCTGCATTCCATTTGTGTGTAAAAGCAGACTCAAAAAAGAAGGCTGTCAATAGCTTTTGTCACTAAATAAATTGTTTACTACTTGATTACCTGATGCTTTTTATCACAGCAGAGAGCAACGTTAAATTTAGTAAGCTTCTAAATGTGTTTTTTATCATTGTATTATGTTAACTTCTTAACAAAACCTTGGATCGCCATAGATTGACCAGTATACATGCAGAAAATGAAGTGCGAATGCGCATACAGCAATATTGTTTCCTGTTATCTTGTTGTCGATTGTGATACAAGTGACGCAAATGTATTCACATTCAACGTATTAATTAATACATTGAATTATTATATAATTAATTTATATTTGGGGCAGTATTCAAACTTTTTACAAATAAGTTCTAGAGTTGACCTAAAATAAAGCCATGATCAACATGAGCTGTTGATTGCTTGTTTAATGTAAAGCTCTTCTTAAGCCTCAACGTTCCAAAAACTGCCAACCTTGTTATAATGAACCCTGGGATCTGTTTGAATTAAACTTGCCCCATTCTGTATTCACTCAATTCATAAATGTACCGTATGTTTCTTTTTATATTTATAGCTGTTTTATTTATGTTAACTATCCAAGCTGTTTTGTGGTATGTCTTGCTTTTGTTTTGCACTAACAGTTGAATTTAATATTAATGAGCTGCAAAAGGGTAATCTTCAGCATGCTCCAATAGGGGACGCTTTGTTTTATGATGGCTGTTCATGAAAAAATTTATTGTTTTATACAGGTAAATATTAGTAATCAAACCTGTTGTAAGTTTTTCCCTAACCCTAAAGGGAAGAATTATTATGACAAAACAGAGATCAGGGCTCGCATAGGATTTGGCTAGCATAGTTTAGCTCAGTTAAGTGTGAAACAATTAGATAGACATAGATAGTCTTTTTGAAGATGGTCTGGGGCAAAAAAAAGATTTTTTTTTTATTATTTAGAGCAAAAAAAGTCTTTCAAATGTAATTTAATAAACATAAACAAGACTAACACAAAATATTCATATTCATTTCTCTGAATGTATATATATATATATATCTATATATATATATATATATATATATATATATATATATATATATATATATATGCATATAATATTATATATCATAGATATATATAGATACATACACACACACACACACACACACACACACACACATACATACACATGTAATTCTGAACTCTGCTCCAAACCACATACTTTTACTGACAGAGGATTGGTGTATTGTATACATAAAATATATTTTGTGGAAATTCACTGTCTGTCCCCCTCCCTTACTTTGCAGTATGTGAAACTGATGAACTTTGATGAGGAGGTGCGGGCGCACAGAGACCTGGACGGGTTCTTGGCTCGAGCAAGTATCCTCCTGGATGAGACTGCTGCGTCTCTGGACGACGTACTGAAGAGGATGCTGCACCACGTGGCCCAGGATAGTCACGCCCCTGAACCTGGTTGCAACTTTGAGGAGGTGATGAGCATGTTGTTCACTGACGCCGGAGCCCAGGAGGTGAACGGTAAGAGCCAGAGCGCTGCTAAGAGCATGAGGCATGTGTTGAAAGCAGGCACAAAGAATACAATGTGACAGAGAAGATGTCCCACACAATCAAACCAGGACTAGGGCAGCACCAGGCTCTAAACCCAAACACATCTGACTCCTGCTGAGACACAGCACTGAGCACAAAGGCCACACACACTTAGAACTAGCTTCATTGCTCTGTCTGTTTGACCTGCAGTTTTTAGTGCTTTCAAATGTCAGTGTAGCAAAAAGAAATACATCTGTATTTGAAAATGTGTGAAACATATAATGTTCTCTTTCTGAGTTGTTGGTTGTATTTTACAAGCTTTCTTCACAAGGTTTCAGCAGAGATTGTTAGTCATTTTCTGTAGTTGTTTTTTTCCAGAGAAAAACTCCCATGTAGTTGTAACACATTGTTAGCCAAGATAGCCTCATACCCACATTCATCTTCTTTGTAAAGTGAATTTGGACTCTTGCTTTTCAAATCATTTGGTTGTATGTAATGTATCTGTAATTCGATTTACAGTTCCTTATAGGTTTTGTCCTCTTAAAATTGGCTGGCGTTTGCAGAGACCAAGTTAAGCAAGCATAGACATTAAGCAAGGCATTTTGTTGGTCTTAAAATCAAGTATCTTTTTCTTGCCTCAGGCACTTTAAAATGCCTGGTGCAATGTTTTCAATCACAAGTACCAGTTCATTAGAAAAGTGTGTTTTGATGTAAGAAAGATTGAGGTTGTTGGTCTGTTTAGTCTTAATTAGGAGCCTATCCATATTAACCTTTGAAAGCTCTGACACTATTTCACTGTTGGCTTTGTTTTCAGGCCTTACAAATTGAGCGCTAACGGTGCTAACTAATCTAACATCAGTGAGTGACCAATCACTTTTATTTTCTCATAGCAACAATAAGGATCAATGTGTCAACAAGGCCTCATCAGACTGGCCTGGGCTGGTTATGTGACAGCTCATCTAACTTTTCTTCAACAGTGGTTTTACTTGTCTTTTCTACAGCTCCAGACAGTGCAAAAGTGGTGTGGCTAACCTTATTTTAACACAGCACCTTTTTGTTCATAATCCCTGAACAGGTTTCTAAGTGCCCAGGTCTGTGCTGGGGCAGGGCTCTCTTTTTGGTTTCTCCTGCTGTCACATTAGTGGGTTTTTACACTGGTCTGAGCTTAGCCCATTAGAGCGGCTCCAGTCTGCACTGTTACATAACAGTGTATCCCCTTTTCTCCGGTCGCAGCTTCAGCTAAAGCTTTGGGGTGGTGAGACAACACTGAAATGATGGTTTCACTTTAATGTTTATGTACAATAAGCTCATAGTATAGCAGAGTTTTCACAAAGTAGTTCTGTGTTCTTTTTAGTTGTGAGAAACCATCCACTTAAATACTGACATATTTAAAGTATCAAAGCTTTATATATAGGTCTCATATCAGGGATAAACACATTGCCTGTATCACTCGGTTTGGTCTGTGCGGGCCTCTGTAGTTGATGGTTAGACAGGAAAGGTGCAGTCTGTGGCTGCAGCCTCTGACACATAAAGAGGTGATAATTTACTTCTGCCATTGATCAGTCACTTGGCTTTTCAAATGGCTGTCTCAGGCTCTGAGCTGTGGCGCTGGCTGCTGCGTTTGTTTTCACTGCCTATAATGCGCCACAAAGAGACACAAGAGGTGAGCTTTGAGGGCCGCCATCTTAACTGCTCTGCAAATGTTCAATCAATTGCAGGTTTTTCTTTTGAAATAAGACAAGATGCAAATGGGGCAAGTTTAGACAAATTATTAATTTATATTCTTCCAGGGACTTTATACAAACGTTATGCACTTTTGTAGGATATTTTTTAACCACCATCCCATAAAAACAACCAGTCTTACACCTAACCCATGTGCGATTTCTCTCCCAGCCAAAAAATAGGACTATTGCTACCTTTCACCCAATTGAGGGGGTTGAAGCTAACGGGAGGCACTGCACTGTGTGAAGATTTGTTACTCAAATCAGACTTTAATCCGAACTGCTTTTTTTTTTTTTTTATATAATCTGACCATTAGTTTAGTGTGTATGTTCAAGTATCTTGGGGTCTTGTTCATGAGTGAGGCAAGGATGGAAACGTGAGATTGACATGCGGCTCGGTGCAGCGTCTGCAATGATGCGGTCGCTGCATCGGACTGTTGTGGTGAAGAAGGAGCTGAGTCGAAAGACAAAGCTCTCGATTTACTGGTCAATCTACGTTCCTACCCTCACCTATGGTCATGAGCTTTGGGGTAATGACCGAAAGGACAAGATCGCAGATACAAGCGATCGAAACGAGTTTCCCGGCATGACCCAGGGATGACCCAGGGAACGCCTCGGGATCCCCCGGGGAGTTGGAGGAAGTGTCTGGTGAGTGGGAAGTCTGAAGTCTGGAAGTCCCTGCTTAGACTGCTGCCCCCGCGACCTGTGCCCGGATATATATATATATATATATATATATATATATATAAATATACACAGTATATATTTATATGGATTTCCAAGAGTCCATATATTAAGTTGTGGACTCTTGAAGAAACCATAAATTAATACATTCACTGAATACAAAAATCCTTCAGATAGTGAAGTATATGTCAGTGCTCCCCTTTTAGCAGATTTCAGAAGTGAAGTGTGCCGTCCTCATGTGGAACCGAGAGGAGGAAATATCCTGTGAGAATAACAAAGGCTCTTCTCAGGGGAATACATTCATTTTGAGCCTAAGTATGTTATCGATGGGACACATCTCTGTAGGTATTAATTCTCACCGTATCTCGAGGTGCTACAGCTGGTGAGGCGACCAGCTCATTTGGAGTCTAATACTGTACAGCTGTGAGATAAAGAGAATAGACTACGATTATAACCAGCGCCCAAGGAACAAAGAATTAAAGAAATGAAAAAGATGAAAGAGCCGTTGAGATAATTAGTCCTGCTCCAACTCGAACAGAGGAGTACCCTTCTCCTTTTTTTTTTTGAGGCGAACACGTCCTGTTTTTTTGTGTCGCTGTGGGATTTGGGCAGAATACATTTGCTGATGATGCAACAGATTCTCCCAGTCCCACAGAACAGTCAACATCAGTTTTTTCTAAGTCCTTAATTCACAGACCAGGCATAATTCATTATTATGAGGATATGCTTATACTAAAAGCCTACAGGTATTATTTTAACCTTTGCAGACACCTGTTTATGTTTTACCTATTGATAAATTGGCTGTGACCAACTTGTCAGGTTATCAAATGTTTGCTTGTTTGATTTTTATTCATCTTACACCATATTTTTTGCCTCTAAATGTTCACTCAATATGTTTCATTATTTACAGGCCATGTGATGAAATTGGTCGGTGGTCGTAATGTTATGCCTGGTTAGTGCATCCCAATCTATAAATTGCATTGGTTCTAAGGGTGATTATTAAAGTAATGATGGCGCTGATGATTTCCTTCCACATTTTGACTAATTGTCAATAGTAGCAGTGATGATGCATGTTATAATTGTAGTTTTTCTTGATCCGCTGTCTGGTGCTATGTGTCGCTCTGATTGTGTGCCCTATTTACGATGACTGTACCATCATTTCTCCCTAAATTGCTATCACCTTTGATCAATTTTGCTTGCTCTCTTCTTCACCTCGATTTGCATAATCCTCCCCTGGGTTTATTTATGAATTTGTCTGTTCAGATCACAGCAAAAGCACCCACAAATAGCATAGTGTAAAAATGTAGAGTGAAAATGCTGTTAATTAACAGGGTTCGACTTAAAAATCTCAGGAAGGATCAGTGATAGTCCAAAATAAATGTACTCATTTTTGTCTGAATCATTGTTTGGATTCAGTAAATTGCATTTATTTAAAAAGAAAGAAAGTAATTAAAGTATGTGTGTGTGTGTGTGTGTGTGTGTGTGTGTGTACACACATACACACACACACACGCGCGCCACAATAACCGTTTTGTTGTTGATTATATTTCAGCTCTTTCTATTTCTAAAGCTGAAATAATAATATGATGTCAATTTTATCGTGACATTAACAGTCTAAAGATTTTTCAAACAGACATTTAAAAGTGTGCAAACCTGCTGGATTGTGTGTTTTTGACTGTCTACACGTATAATAAATGTTCAGCTAATAATTATCTTGCTTCACCAGGAAAGCTGCTGTGTATTTTTAAATGGAGCTGCTATGCCTCTCTCTTCCATGCCAGCGGCTTGACTTTTCACAGTGAAAATCTCTCCGGAACATTCTGCAGAAATGATCCGAATACTAAATTAAAGCCCTAATTCGACCTCTTTAGCTCATGAAAAATGCTGGCCATAGATGTCACTTCTTTCGTCATTTTGATCTCTTCATCTGCGTCTTTGGGTTTCTTCACTCAACATGAAACCGCTATCTGTGATAAAATCCAATTTCTGGTAATAGCCTGTAGACGGTAATCAAGATAGGATCTCACAGCTCCCAACAAAGAGCAGACAGTGAGGGATTTTCTCTGGAAAATGATATTTTATATGCATGAGGTAAAGGATGGCAGGAAATTAAGCTCTGTTCCTTGGAGATTTTTATGTGCGAGCTGTTCACAGTGTGCCTCTATTGGCATGGCCATTGAAAGTACAAGTATTACGTTTACTGAGAGGTATTCCACAGGTATTACATCTTCAGTCAATGTCTGGTTGTGAAGTGAAGAAGTGGTTTTGTTGCTCTTTCAAACAAGTGCTGTGATGGTCAGCTGCTGCCCTTGAGTGGGAAAACTGATTCATGACGTGTTAATCCAAAATGAACTAACAGGTGAATGAACGAGCTCTTGGTTTTTCTGTCCCCTGCTTCTCCACGGCATGCAGACAACTCTCAAAGTTTCGTTTTCTTTGATGATGGTAAGCTGTGCTAATTGGATGAAAATGTCAGTCTCTGCGAGGCTGCAATCAGTGATGTGCTTCTGTACCAATCACCATCAGTATGCCGCTTGTGTCGCTCTCCACGCTCAGGACTGGGTCGATCCATCAAGTCATCAAATGATTACACATACCAGTAAAGCCTCCCATGTCACAGATAGCGATACCTCTTCAGTTGCCCCTCAAATCAACGCCCTGCGTCCACCGGACTCATTGTCCAATAATGTTATCAGTGCCTTTTATAAAGCCAGAGAAAAGGGGCTTCAGCCTGAATACCAAGTGAACCAACTATGATTAGCAATAGAAAATTAAAATGGTTTCAAAACTGAAGACTTGTCCTTGGGAGGCAAAATGGAGTCTTTATATTTTCCCATGGCTGTTGGAGTGTTTTTCTTATTGCTTATATAATTTGGCTTAGTTTGCACAACACTTCCTCTTCACATAAGACAGTTGACCCAGTCCTCGCAGACCTCTCAGCCCCACGTGATTTCATACCATGCATGTGCTGCATTGTGATTGGCCCAGACCCAAACCTACATACAGTAAGTGTTTCACTGCCACTGCTGTACAGGCCCTCTGTGTTTTAATCACCTCCTTCAAAGTGCCCTCCACAACCCACGCTTTGAAGGAAACCAATCATTTCCTGTGTGTGTCGGTGTGCCGCATGTGTCCTGACAGTGGTTGAGACCAGTTAATCTTTTAGGCAGCAGAAGATCAGGAGATTTTATTGAGGTCACCTTTGAGCACAATCTAAAGATTCTCCCTGCCAACACCACCGGAGGCCATTTCACGCACCAACAGAGAACACTGTCTGTCTTCTTTTCACCACGAATATGAAAATCAGCCTGTCACGTAGAGAAATTTGGAGCATTTATATCAGGCGGCCAACTGTTTCGATGTGCACTATGTTACACATCATGCAGGAGTTACCTCACCTGACCTCACAAACCTGTTGGCACAGTGTCTGTTTGGATAGGTACCAAATCAACTATTGCAATTTAAATAGAAGTTTAAGTGTCTAAATTAAATTGGTTTAATAGTATAAATACTTTAAAATGTACTTAGTTTGGACATTGGAGCATCAACACATTAATATGTTTACCAAGTAGTGGAATACGGCACTCAAATTGCTTTCTTTTATCTACAAATTACCTTACAATACAACGCCACTAATTGAAAAAGTATGATTGCCCAAAGCTACAATTAGGAGAGCTTGGCCTCAATACAAACCAAGATTTTACATTGTTTTGTGAGGAAAATTAAAACAATTTGCTTGCCAAAAGCAATATATTTCATCTTTATATCTGCAGTGATAGACCTCCATGACTTTAGTCAGGGCATATAATCTATTACATGCACAATAATTGCCAAACAGATGTTATCCAATTTATTATATATCATGTGATTTACAGAAACAATGTTCTCTCTTGGTCTAAGCCACGTGTCTAATACATTAAAATAAATTCTCAACATCAAAAGACCAATCCAGCCATCCAGTCTTTCCATGATCACATTTTTCATCAGTTTCATTGAAGTCTGTCATATTTGATATGCTGCTCGTGTCATTTGTTTTTCAACTGTTTCTCTTCCTGGTTGTGACTTCAACTTTGTTTGCATAACGAAAGCTGATGAAACGCTGCAGAAATCATCATACAACTGACAGTGATCACATGAGTGTGGCTTAATTAGTCTCTCGCTTGATCACAACTGCCACACCTCTAGCCTGACTTCCTCTCACGAGCAATGCTTTGGCAGCAGGTAACACAGTGATTAGGTCCAGCTAAAATCACATGGGAATCATCAAGCAGCACTTGCAAATACATTCCTAATTTACATTCTGCAAAACCAGTTATATTCATGAGTTTCATCTTTTTTTAATTGGCACACTTTTGCAGACTTCAAAAGAGAGAATATGTTTTTTAATTGTTCAGGGTGCATTTTTATCATTCTGAAACCCATGACATGGATAAAGGAATGCATGTTGTGACTTGACATAAAATGTATAATTTATGGCAATAATTTATGTTAATAGCCACAATGTTTCGTAGAACGACCAAAGATGAAAGATTCTGTGTCCTGTAAGTAAAAGTACATTTGACCTTGGTGGACAGGAAAGTCCCTTTTGGTTTAATTGCACGCTCTGGCTATGAACCGATATTTAAATGTAATTGATGTATCCACTTACTTAAGATTTGCAAGATTTTATGTTTAAATTTAAGTTCAAATTGTCAATCAAGTTTAAGATTTACCGTAGTTTTGGCATTCGTCATTAATTCTGCATCAGTATACTGTATGCTGCCAGTTTGACATTAAACAAGAAGCCCTGTATTATAAATAATGGGTAAATGTAATTTTCTCATTTCAGTTTTGAGGCCATTACTTGTGGCATGTCATAAATCAAGGACTGTAGCATTAAAGCTGCCTCTGAGCCAAAGCCTTTTAATTAATGTAGTAGATGGTGGAGTGGATAAACATGTAATAGGGATAATAGTATCAAATTAAACACCTGTTTCACATATTGATCATTGTTTATTAGCATTAGAGGGATTTAAAGCACATCTAAAGTCAAGTGGTGTTGCCGGACCAATCATGAGCTTATCGACCTGTTTGTCAATAAGAATACAGCTCGGGAAACCTCAGCCGTGATGCCGCTCTTGAAATGACTCTCCTCTGTGAAGCCAAGTCTCTCAGTAACACAAACATTTGTCAGTAAAAAGCTACGTGGCTAACACCGATAGCTCATGCTTTACTTTCCCTTTTTGCTTTATCACACCATCATTCTTTTGTTCATCCTCTTCTCTCTCTCTTCCCTCCTTGACGTCAATGAGAAATTGGATGGTTTTTGATTATTACATGGCTGTCAACCTCACTGCCACTAATTGAATTGAATCACAGTCCGTCTCCTTCTACTCCTCTGTCCCTTTTCCCCTTGTCTAACTAGTTTTCATATTCTTGTCGTGTATATTTTCGTTCCCATAGCCCGCTTAGTCTGTTTTGAATATATTGCTATTTGCCAGTCGCTGTCTGTCTGCCTGTCTGCCTGTCTATCTGACTCTCTTGTCATTTTCTTCCCTTACAAGCTTTCTTTTCATCCATTCTTCCCCCTCCATCTTATTCTCTCTTCCTGTGATACTGTTGTCATGGTGACGCCCATCATTTTCTGGCATGAATGGGAGAGATACTTTATTGACGGCGAGGGGTGGAGAGAAAGATAGACAAAGATCGAAGAAAAAAAAAATCAAGAATGATATGGAAATGATGGTCCCCGCTGCTTACGAGATCCAAACATTTCCACCCAGTAATTTGCTCACTTCTGATGAGTCGGAGAGCATTTTTAAAGGGGAAGCGATCCGACTCCAGTGGTAGGATTTTGGGGTATTCACAGGCTCGCAGCTGCTGAAGAAGCCCCCCCCCAAACACACAATTATTCATGTAGAAAAAAAAAGGGAGATTCCTCTTATTAGCTTGCATCTTCAGCTCAACTCAGGTCACTTTAATGAGTCGCTTTGTGTACACATGGCAGCGCGAGGCAAAATTGTGTTGTTTTAACCTCGTAGCTAACAGCGTTGGTGGTGCTGTGGCCAAGTCGGACATCATTATTAAGTTGTGCTGGAGTTTGCAAACACAGAGCCTAGCATCGCCCTCGAAAGCAGAAGTCGAGCTCGTTAGACACTTCTGATCTAGGCATCATGCCGAGAAACGTGGGACTGTCCATGCAGGAAGCCCCTTTAAAATGATTTCATCATTATTTAATCCATGACACTGAAATATATGAGCAATTAATATTATATAAATGCTGTACGTAATTGACACTAAATATATATATAAATATATATAAATATTTGGTTTGATTTTGTTGAACAAATGTGTATTTTCTTGGTCCTCAGTTCACCTGCTCTCAGAGACCATCCAGGGAGTCACAGCCACAGCCACAGGAGTGCGGTACCAGCAGTCCTGGCTCTGCATCCTGTAAGACTCACTCAGACTGTGTGCTAGAATCTCAGTGTAAAAAAATACAAATGTTAAGAGTGCACGTTCTCTTCATATCCTCTTAGTATGTTTTATTTATTTATCTATTTTAGCCAGGGTTTCATAACTACAACACACAGCTACTACATCACTGGATGCACCTTGAACCCTGGTCTGCATGTAACAGGGGTAATAGTTAAAAACACACAACCAACTACCATTTTTGATTTTGTCAAATCAGATGACCTTGACATGTATTTCAAGGATTTCCTTTGAGAATGTTTTAATGCTAGTTTTTTAGCTAGTTGTACATTTGAAACGGAATGCCATTTCGCAGAAAAGACACACATCACACACCACATACATTTACGTTACATAACAACATACAGATGAACAGAATAGAACAGAACAGAGGGACATGGTTTACTTTGTCCTAATATTTGCCATGTACTCTTATAAAGATTATTGACTGTAATTGCCCATTTTACAACACAAGTCAATAAAATCTTTACATTTCACAAGTCTATAACAATAACATATAATACATTTGTGTTATAAGAATACAGAATTGCTACATTATAATAGTATGTACACTGACACATTTACATAGTGTGTGGGCATTAAAGAGCATCATAGCAGGGCCAACTGTTGCTGCTGAGAAAGAGGTTAATCTATGGAAATGAAGGGCAGAGCCGTTGACATTTATATACCCTGATCCTCCTCTCCTCTTTCTTTCTCTCTGTCTCTCTCGCTCTCTCTTTCTTCAGCTGTAACGTCAAGAGTCTGCAGCGCCGTCACGTGTGCATCTCGCGCCTGGAGCGGCCACAGAACTGGGGGGAAAACTGCTGCGAAGTCCGCTATGTCATCCTGGTCCTGGCCCCACTCAAAATGGTACGAGCCAGCTTCACCCTGCAGGGACAGACCATACAGCCATTCATCCCACTTTACTAAATTATTAGGACATTTGCAGATCTCATAACCGCTGTTCAAATGACTTAGCTTAAATATTCATCTTTTTCTCAATTCTCTCGCAGACCCTATCTACTAGCATCGCTTTTGCTTTTCATATCAAACTCCAACTGGTTTATGAATAAGTACCTTTTGACAGGCAGAGATCATTGGAAAGATCAATTGGCCATGACTCCCCCTAATATCTCATTTTTGTTCTACTGAGTGGTTGTAGACTGTTTAAATTCAGCTCAAACTTTAAATTACTCATTTCTTACAAATGTATTCCTAGCCAGGCACCAGTCACAATCCCAATTAAGTATTATTTTTGCCTTTATTAGCAGGGAGATAACAAGAAACCATTGGGGAGCAACAACGGGGCTGACATGCAAATCAAAGTGAGACTGTGGGCGCGAGATTTGTCCTTTATTTCATACATGTTGGTCCAATAGCGAGTTAGGAGCTTTAATCAGGAGCAACCAGGTTTTTATGAGGCAAACTTTGAAATCTGCTGTTTGTCACACACTGTTTAAAAGCAGCTCAGCAGAATTCAGCTGAAACAATGCTCATGTTGGAAGGAAATACAAAATCTAAAGAAGTATTACTTCTTAAAAATGACTTTTGGTTTGGTTGCACTGGCGCACTTAACTAGCCCCACATTTACAATAAGATATAGTTTGTAATACCTTTCCATTTTTTTAATTTTCTACAAATAAATATAAAATGTATCATTAAGTTCTGTGCAATTTTAAGTCAAACCATGCTGTCTTTATTTTAACCACAGCAATCATAAATAGCATGTACATTACTTGGTTAATGCAGACACAGATGAACCTGCTGTCTTTCTGCTCAGCCTTTTTTTGTAGGTTTGTGAGTTTGTGGGTTTTTGAGTTGAAAGTCGGTGTTAAAGAGAGACACACACACACACACACACACACACACATACACACTGATACTAACGAGAACAAAAGTTAAATGGGCCGGTTTGCCTAAAGATCACATTTAGCTGCACTAGCCTTCTTTGGTGCATTCTGGTAACATACTGTATTCCCCAATTGCTAAAAGGAGTATGTATAAAGGAGTCTATCACAGAATAATCCATTGACAAAATGACGAGGAATGGCTGCTGTTCCCTTCGGCTTTCTGTAGGTAGTGTTTCCAGTGATTTTTCTGCTCATTGAATTGCAGGCGGTGTGGAGGGGCTTTAGCACGGACGATGAGCCAGCCAACCATTTCTATACTGTTTGTTTACTTTGTCCTTTGGGTTTCCATCTTATTTTCCCATGAACTCTATTCCTTTGTCTTAGTGCCTCTTGATTCATCCCACTGCGAATGTTGTGGGCAGCTATCACAACCATTAATGGCGTTCTCGCAGACATTTATCTTAGCCCCAAGTAAGCGTAAAGCAGTGTTATGTGGTAATTATTCCTGATGGCGACTTCTTCCACAAGAAAAAAAGATTTGATGGTAATGACAATAGGAAATCCGTTGGTTGGCCAATAAATGCAATCCAGCAATTTGGACTTTTACAGCAGCATGTTCTTCTTCTTAAGCAGTGAGTGGATGTGCTGAGTAGACATGACCTTTTTAAAATATGTTTCTGTTTCTCATTCATGTTGTGAACAATCCACAGCTCCACTATTGACACATTCATGTGCAGTTGGCCTTAAAGAAACTCCCACTGCTCCTATAGTAGTGCATTAATTCATTGAGTCAAAGCAAGATCCTTCAAAGTTTCACTATGAAATATGCTTCTTGAACCCATTTCAACAACTCAACATTTTATTTCAATAAACATTTGTTATATATGTTTTGCGAAAACATGATGTTGCAGGCCTCACATCTTAGCAGTGCTGGAGACTGGGATTTAATAATGAACATGAATACCTATAAAATTGAAAATATTTGCATGAAAGTTATTAATTTTATGCTGAATTAGCAGCTATGTAAATCAGCATCAAATTCAAACTTAATTAGAATCCAAAAAATAAATTAACCCTAGTTAATTGGGCATTGGATCCGATTAATTATGTTATGTTTGTGTGAATTCCCAACACCACGCAATATTTCAGGGTTTTATTTAGTGTTGGCAGTGGAGTGCAATCCTTTTTTCTACAAATGACAAGAGACATTTGCTTCAGCCATTGCTTTATATAGCATTTAGTGTGAATTTAACATTTGTATTAAGCATTTAACAAATTCTCCTTCTCATTGACTGGTTGAAGGTATGGTTTCCTGTGCCTAGTCAAGCCCCTATTAATCCGGCTGACTCTGTGGCTAGTGTAAAAAAGCTTATAGGCTTTAGTTACTTTGTTTGCTGCAGCTGCCTCTGTTCGCCCGGAGCACTGCATCGTATCAGCACCACCTGGACCACTAGTCTTCCCTGGCACCGTGCTCCTAGCTGCTTGTACTCAGCCAGGTCATTATTACCACCACTCTGCCCCTCACCAGGTCTCCTCACAGACTTAGTTGGAATTGATATTGAATTAGCAACAACAAAAACCACCCTGCAGGCAACCCAATCCAGAAAATCCAATTTGAAATCACCAAAATGGCATTGTATCAGTTTTTTTCACGAAACAGAAGGGAATTATATGGAATAAATAGTTTCCCTCTCTAAGTGCTGTCATCTTATTTTAGGTCTAACCACTTTAATCTGTTGTCTTTACAGAAAAGCACGAAGACGGCGATGGAGCTGGGCAGGACGTTCGCCACTCTGTTCTCTGACATCTCATTCAGGCAAAAGCTTTTAGAGACCAAGACGCAGGAGGAGTTTAAGGAGGCACTGGTGTTTCAGAGGCAGCAGCTGACAGCCACCAACACTCTGCCCATTCCTCTAGGCATCGAGGAGACTGACCCCCGCAGCCAGAAGCCACTCAAGGTCTGTGCTTCAGTACCAGTCTAGTCCTGGTTTAGACTTGGTTTAGTACCAGTCTAGTCCTGGTTTAGACCCGGTTTGATTCCTGGTTTAAAGATTTAAAGTGATATTTTTTTACTCATTTGGGAACAGCATCTCATAATGATCAGTGTATCATGCAACCTTTTCACAAATATTACATGCAGATGGATAATGATCACATTACAACATCATTGTGGGATTACGCAGTGCACTTATTCCCAAATGATGAGTCAAAGAGATGGAGTATAATATCAATGTTTTTAATCTCAAGAGATTGAAATGAAACTCACGTTTTCAAAAATACTTAAAGTACATACATAAATACATACATACATTAAAGTACGTACATGTTAGTGTGAAACAATTGTGAATGATAAATCTAATAGCTATCTAATCTATCTAAATCTAACGCAATTTCCACTTGAAAAAGCATTCATCCACTTTTGCTGCTTATCTGCATGGCTCACGGATGTGCTGGTGCCTTTCACAGCTGCTTTGGGTATGTGTCTTTATGTGCATTGTATTTTTAAATTAATTTGATTTAACATCTCATGAATTCTCTTCATCATTGCTTTTTTTCCGAAACATTTGTGTACCCTTGGTTTTCAGTAGTACTTGTAAGACAGCCGTTTTCAAAGACATTTGTTGACGCAGAACATTTTACCCACACTTTACTGAATTCCCTCAGGTGGAGAGGGAATCGTTTCGTTGTGTATGTAGCAAGAGTTTTAAACACCAGATCCCACATTGACATCTCATTCTCCTTGTGCCATTTCCTGCATCCGCTCAATTGTGCCCTTCTTGTCACTGCGGACAGCTGGAACTGTGCTCACGCATTTACACATCTCCTGATTTTTTTTCTTCACCTCCTCCTCTCGCCTCCACTCTTCCATCTTTCTCATGGCCCTAATCAATCAGCATCAGCTCCTGCCAGCCCTCCTCAGTGGCTAAACGACCTTACATCTCTCACTGCGCTGTCACAACTCCCCTGCCTTTGGTTTCTGCCCAATGCCACGCACCAACATCTCCAGCTAATGTTGCAGCTGACAGGCCAGGGCTCCCAGACATTCCAACCTCCCGTGTATTTTCTTTTCTTTCCTTTTTTTTCGGTGCGGGATTGTGTTAGGTGTTTATCCCAGGGCTTGAAAGGCTCAATGCCACTCAACGAACCAGGGATATATAGGAAGAGACAAATGGCGAGAGAACAGGTGAAATGAAGAGGAAATGCAATGATAAAATGAGCCCAAAACAAGAAACCACACACTTTCTCTGCAACAAATTGACATCCCGCAAGATTGTATGTTAAAATAGGCCAAATGTTTTTTAATAGTTTTTCTTCATTTTGTTTGCTTCAACTATTCAGCACATATGGCAAACAGGCAGACAGTAATTCCATAGGAAGACATTTGTTTATCAAACCAGTGTAAAAAGCAAGCTAACAAAAACAGCTTCTAGGCAATAAATTGGTTCAACAAGCACAGGGAATAGTCTGCTAAGTCATACTAAGAGGGTCTTTATTGCTTTGCTCATTTAGTCTATATCCAAAACCAGATTCCCATTGGCAAATATTCCATCTTTTAATTTACAAAATTTGACAATCCAAAAGCAACCCTGTGCTTAGTTCCGGAGGAACAGTGAGAGGATGCTTAAGAAATTCGATATCCAAATACTAATTGATACTAAAACTAGCATCAAAACTACATTCTCATTTTGACAATTATGAGGGGGGGAATCAGGTTTTCCTTTGTATCAAACTATAGTTTTAAATGTATTTATTGTGAACAAACTATTTCTGAGTACAACACAAAAATCAGCATGAATTACCTTACATTTTTTGCTTCGAATTTTACTGGTAACGTTTATCTTCTAAAATTGTATAGAACAATCAGTTTCAAGAAAGCGTTCTACGTCGCTTGTGCTTTTCTTGGTGGAGTTTTTGATGTCCTTGGTGCTCGCTCTTCCTCCCACAGTTCAGAGGAGACGTGCAGGTTAATTGGTGCCTCCAAATTGTCTGCGGGTGCGAGAGTGAGTGTGAATGGTGTCAGTCTGTTCGTCAGGCTAGTGATGAACTGCCAGCCTGTAGTGTACCTTCATCCGAACGTCACCAGGGAGGACGGAGAGACAGCAGTAAAGATATTGGATAATGTGTGATGGTCCCAAGCAGAGCGCAGGATAAAGGAAAGCTCACAGTTAAGCACAGCCACAGTGTATGATATTAAATTTAAAGGTCACTGCAGCAAAAAACAGTAATCAAGAAAATGTATCCTAAGTAAATTGCTGTACAGATGTGAGGTTAACTAATGAAGAAGAAAAATCCATGTTTATTTTTATTGTAGAAGAGTGTAGGGCTTATTTTGGTCGTAAATGAACCTGGCAGTCACCTTCATAAAGAAATTGCTCTGTCAAAAGTAAGATTTTTGGTGTTTCCGTTGACCACTTTTGCTATTTTTGTTAACAAACTTCAGGTAAAACAAATGTTGGTTTATTTTGTGAATTATATCTGTTTTTGGTCTTAACCATAGAAGCTGTGTTGGAGGCCCTATTTTTTAGTTATTTAGTAAGTTATTGACTAATTACAGGTTTATTGAGATGTACTTTTAATTCTTTATGTAGTGTAGTTAAATGTAGATAGAACATAGATCTATACATTTGGATTTGAAGTGATGAGGATTATTCTTGCCACAGTATCAAAAGTTCATCTATTGATCTAGTCATTATTATGCTAAAAAAAAGACATCACTGTTACTCCAGGCTTTAATATATCAAGTTAAAATATTCTTCTATGCCCAACATATGACTGATTATCATTTTCAATTTAGATGAGGCCCAACATGGCACAGCATATGTGTGTTTTACCTTGAGAATAAACTATTTTACTAATTATGTAATAATGATATTTCAGAAAGTTCATTAGCATCAGTATTAATTATTCACCACTGAAAAGTCTATCGACATATGGGCCGGGGGTTAAGACATTTAATAAGAGTCCTCCTCATATTAATTTAGTTAATTAGAAGTGAATATTGTCATTAAAATACCAGTCTGACAAATTACATCTAACCTTTTTATTTTCCAGTGTAAAGATTTCTTCAAAGCCGGTCGAGGGATTTACGAAGACTTCTGCCGGAGACTGCCTTTCTACATGTCGGACTTCACAGATGGTAGGCTCGACCTGTGACCAGAATGAATCATGTTTTCCTTATTACGCCACACTTAGGGGGTAGACGATGGCAGCTCCTCACTGGTCACTCACCCTTTGCCTCAAATACATCTGTGCGTCATGTGTCATTTCAAGTCCACCAAATGACTATTCGGGATGTTTTCCTTTTGGAATATGCTGCAGCTTGTCCACTGTCATTTTCATTTCCCCTCAAACTATCAAACATCGGTGCATCAGGCTTTTGCTCCCAGCCGGTTTTATTGACCTATCAAATCAGCTCCTATTCAACAAGGAGATTATTGCTCATACAAATGTCCACTGCAGAGCCAATGGACACAACTTCATGTTTTCATTTATCTTCTTCCAACATTTTTAAAATCACACAATTCTAGGAAGGAGTGACGAGGTTTCCAGCACAAAGATACTATATGTATTTAAATGTGCAGTTGTCCAAGTATGTGTGTTTCATCAATACTGTATTAGCAAGGCACCAAATAGATGTAGCTCTCCAAAATCCTACTCAACACAGTAATATTCCTGCTGCCAGTACTAGTGCCAGTACATTCTTTGACATCCTTAGATGTAAACAAAGGCACATGCTTATAATCTAAGCTCACAAACTACCTTCTTTGAAAATACTAAACTACTAGGTGGAGTTCGAAAAATATGTAGCGTTGGGGCACAACTATTTTAAAAGTGTATACTTACCTCCAAATAACTCCACTGAATCCAGGTTTAGATTTATGACTTCCTTTTCTGGCCTTACAACAGCCATTCGTGGACAAGGCTAGCGCTGCAGCATTTAAAACCTGTGGAAATATAATGGGCTCAAACTAAAAAGAGTATAGTTTACAGAAATTGAAATTGAGATTTTCTTGTATTTAAAATATTCCATGAAACTTTTCACAGAGAAAAACGGCTACAAACCATCTCACCCAGGCTTAGAATTTTTTTTATTTTCTCTAGATTTCCTTCAAAATAACTACCAACATTATTATAACACATTAAAAATTTCACACAGCCATGAAGTCAATCACATTTGGCTCCTCCCACATTTTACTGTCATGACTCCACCTGCCCATTCTCGTCTTTTGTACTTTGAACAATTGGATAATAATGATCGTAGATGAAAGTAATTCTTCCAAAATCAGTGCTATTATCTTAGGTTGTTTAATGCCAGAATGACCCATCTTTCATTTGGATAAAGGCAATAACTGCTCCTTTTGATGGATGACCTGGAGCCAAATGAGCAGTTTTAATAGTGCGAGCTGCAGTGGTTTACCTGCATGTTCTGTTGAATAATGAACTGCTGTTTGTGTCATTGGGAAATGAGGGCCTCCTCCGCTCCATTACGAATGGATGTGACTCATGGGTCTGTGTGTGTTTTTTTGCCCTCAGGTATAGTTGGCAGTAATAAAACGCTGCTCAAGTACATGACGACGGCCATCTTTCTCTACATCGCCATCCTCCTCCCCGCCATCGCGTTTGGCTCGCTCAACGACGAGAGCACGCGTGGAGAGATAGGTAAAGTAAAGTTTGAGCCACGCGTATTGTTTATAATTCTTTCTCAATATCTATGTATCAGTATCATAATAGTTATTTCATTCAGTGGTGACAACATCAAATTCCCCCGCCCCCTAAAACTTATCATTTCAAGTTAGACACTGTGTTTGACTTCCTGAGAGCTCACCATAATTATGCACAAAATGAATTACAAATTGATTCTCTAAAATATTTATGACGACGTAGCCCGCTTTTGTGAGCAGCAAGCATTTGACTCATACAGATGGCATGTAACATTTTTACATTTTGCTGTGTTGTATCAAAAATAATGTTAGTTTTAATCATCCTGAGAAACCTTGGATTACATTTTTGGAGATATAATATTTTCTACCTTCATCGCTGATCAGTTGTGTACGTTTATAAAGCCACAGCCACTCATTTAAATACAGTAACAATATTACATGCAAAACCCATAGCAAATTGTAGCAGTTGCGGAAAACTACTGCAAAGCAATTCAGTAAGTCTATTATGTTTTTCCCGTGGAAATGGCCATAATTCTCAATTTCTCCAAATATTTAAAGCAGGCTGTAAACCAAGAAGAATTCATATTTTGCGTCAAGTTCATGCATATTAAATATCACATTAGCATTACTCACTTCTCGTTTTATGTCTTGACTGACATCTCCAGTGTTTAATGTCATAAAACTGTAAGCTAGCAGTCTTCAGGGGACGAGAGCTCAAAAACGTTTTTACTGGAAAAATCCAGCCCCATTTATCCACTGTTGTGTAAGAGCTATAATTGGGGTCAGAGAGAAATTACTCAATACCAATTAAGGGATGCAAAAATGAAAATTATAAGAAACAAGTTTGACAAAATAAAATGTTAACCTTGAAATCTCTAGTCATTCTTTTTGGGAAGAGATTTAAAGCTCCCCTTCAGCAGCTGCCAAGTGCCCAAATCTATAACAGCATTATTGCTTTGTTTATGGCTCTGAGTAAACACAGGCAGTTTTTGTTTTAGTTTTTTTTTACATCCTGTTTTTGGGGAAATTGCTCACAAATGTTTGGTTAAAGTTGCATTTTTAGTGCAACTTTACTAAATGATCATCAGTCATGTCTGCTGAGAGTTTCCCGTGTGTTTTCGCTGTCTCTTTCGTCTAGATGTCCGTAAAACCATCATTGGGCAGAGCATCGGAGGGGTCATTTACTCTCTGTTCGCAGGCTCTCCTCTGGTCATCCCTCTGACCACTGCTCCTCTAGCCATCTTCATCAGCGGTATGTACTCTTCCAGTTAACTGAACATTTTATCACAGGAGATTATGTTAAATATCAAAGCACCCTCTTTGAATAAAAGAGAAAACCACATCATCAGGGTAATTCTATCCACAAATTCCTTCTTTTTCCCAGAACAATGTCATTATGTAAGAGCTGGTTAAGCCTGGGGTCACAAACTAACTCATGGACATGTATACTTTATATTCAGCACACAGAGACAACAGAGCATAAGTGTGGTCTGCCTATAAGCCAGCAGCAGTAGTTGGGATCTAAAGCATGTTGACGGCGGGAGCTGCAGATCAAGCCCGTGGTGAGGTTGCAATGCCAAGGCGCTCTCATAATAATACCAGAGCCGTTTGCCTGTTTGTGGTGGGGCCATGTTTGAAGTAAATAGGTTAGAATTTTACGAAGCACATTCCCAGGGGGGTAATTATGAATTCATTTCCAGCAGCCAGCCTCAGCAGAACAATGCTCTATTTGTAAAGTTGTAACTCATCAGAGCAAAAATCTGCTCAACATTACTACCAAATCACTCTATTTTTATGAGTGTTAGTCATTTTCAGATCTGAATGAAATTCTTTTCACTGTTTAGTGTGTTTGGATGAATGTTTTACAACTGCTGTAAAACCCATGTCATAAGAGTCTTTGTTCTTTGTGCCCCTGTGAAATATTTCCATCTCCACAACATAATTAATTCTCCTGACCACCAGCACCAGTTATCCACCACAGTAGGGCTACAGTTGATTCTCAGCAGAATCTAAAAATGCATCTCTGAAACACACAAAGCAGCATACAGTATGTATGTCTTTTCCCAAAGACAAACTCCAGTGTTTTGTTTGTTTATGTTCAGTTCTGTTTTAAACTTTCAAAACATTCATCCCTAATAACCACATTGTAATTCTGTGAACACACTGTATGGATCCATACCTTGCCTTACTCCATAATAAAATCTCTAACACTGATCTTTGGATTCCTTGATTGTCTAAAGGGAAAATAGTCCTGTGTTGTATCAAACTTGTGTATATTTCAACAAAGGATCAATTCTTAACAAAGCATATTTTACAGCGATATTGATTAAATCAACATGGATCAGTTTGCTGTTTGGTTCTTGTGGACACATTATCTGACACACTAGGATGAATTTTAATGATATAGTGCAGGCCTTGTAGCAAGTACCAATCATAAATGTAACCCCTATTTTTTCCTCTACAGTAATTCGAGGTATATGTGATGACTACAACCTGGACTTTCCTGCGTTTTACGCCTGTATTGGCCTCTGGAACTGCTTATTCCTTATACTGGGCGGCATCTTCAACCTCAGCCTTCTAATGAAGCTCTTTAAAAGGTCTTACATTTACAGTATTTGTAAAAATATAATTTATCATTTAACTTTCTATGGTATATAGCCTTTTTCATAAATTATTCAATTCTGTTTATTTTAGTAACGCCCAAAATTGCAACAACAGTTGCCTCAAAGGACAACGGTGAAAAACAGATTAAACAGTGTTCAAATGATAATATCCAGATTATATCCATCATCCTCGTTGGAAGATTATTATAGATCTATATGCTTTTACCTCATGTTTGGATTTGGGACCTTTTCACTGACCACCTCTTACTTTTTTTTTTTTTACTTTTTTTATTCAGGGGATTATTTTTTACAACCAAGGGAATCAAGATAACTTCAGTATGTCTTGTTGTTTGATGGTTTTGCAGGTCGACGGAGGAGGTCATAGCACTGTTCATTTCAATTGCATTTGTAGTTGATGCAGTCAAAGGCACAGTTAAAAGTAAGTATTTTTCTATTGGCTACACGTTACATGCTGCATGATACATGCAGATGGTGCATTTGAATGCACTGTGAGCTTGTTTTTTTAATCTGTAACATTTTTGTCAGTACTTGCTACAAAGTATGGACAATTAGATTATTCAATTTAATTGCAAATAATTTTTCATTGTTATCTTGTGTTGGCCCAACTAAGAATACTTAGTATATATGTATTAGAATACTTAAGTAATAATACTTGAAATATTGTTCTAGACCTGACATATTACCTGACAAATATGTTTTTGACAAGGCAACATTTTGAAGCCTCATCCTGGCACATTACTGGCTCAGTGACTGCGCTGATCAGGAGCTGGTAGTCGGCTATGACTAATCACGAATGGGTCATCACACCTGCTGTCACAGTCACTAGCATCTCGGGTTGAGCAGAGTTCTTTTCTGCGACCAATTACAACACAGTTCCAAGCAGTGATTCCACTGACTAATGAGTCCAGCCTTCTTAGTCGTGCATTGGGATGTCAAGATTTTTTATAATTTTTTTACAAAGAGTTTGCGGCCCGTAGGCTTTATTAGACAGGAAAGGGCAGCGTGAAATGGGGGATGAGAGAGAAGGGAGGACATGCAGTAAATTGTCGGAGTCAGAATTTGAAGTCATGACACTGCGGCCGGCTGCACTTGTCGTACGTGTGCGGATGCCTCAACCACTCGACCACCGGGCAGCATGGGATGTCAAGATTATTAGGTTAATCAATAATCTTGATTATTCAGATCATAATAAGAACCAAAAAATAATAATCGTGACACTTTTAGCAGCTAAATTAAATATGTTTTGTTCAATATACAGCTAAAAAATAGATCTAAATGTAAAGAACTTATTCTATCTGGCAGTTTTTGTCACATTTAACTACAGTTTTCTTTCAGAAAGTTCAGTTTTGTAAAGCTGCTCACGAACTTGAACAGTAACACGTTAGACCATGGGAATTTCAAAGATTTCACTGTGTTTGGTCACAAGCTCAATAATCGGGAATAATAGTTAAATTGTGATGTTTTTTCTCACAATAATCGTAACAATAAAATCTGATATCGTGACATCCCTACTCGTGCACTCTGAAGACTCTGTTTTACAATAACCATCTCAACATTGTAGATAAGAAAGTACTGTAAGTACTGCAGTAATTATAAGAATATGATGCTTCAAATGGAATTGCGCCTCTTTAAAAATCCCAATGGCGTTACATATTAGAGCTCTCCACTGAATTGGTCAATTATAAGTATTTCTAGGAGAAATAGAATTGAATAGGATATGTTACTGTGAGAGGTCCACCCACTTTGAGTTTGCTCAAATTCAAATGCACTAAATCAGTTTTGATTTTAATCCTAGCGCGGTGCATTATTCACATTATGCTACAGCATGTCTTGGGACAGTGTAAATACATTGCACCGTATAATTTGGGACATATTGACGGTGAGAGTTTCTCCCGAACGTGTTGCTGTTTTCGTTCAATTTTGAGAAACTATTTGTAAAATTCGCTCCCTCAGATTCCATTACCATAACATTAACCTAGAGCGTTCAGCTGACATTCCCAAATATTTTGCGGTGCCCAGAATGAATACATTTGAGCTGCGGTTTAGCCTGTCTCTAGTACAACCGCTGGTCTTGTCTTGTGTCTGTGTGATGAAAAGTCACGAGCAGAGAGCTGAGTGATTCTGATGTCATGAACTCATCAAAACCCTCCACTGACACTCTCAAACTCTTAATAGTAGTGTCCTTCTTAGTCACAGATGTCTAAAAGTGGAGAGAGAGGCAGAGGCTTGATTATAGCCACATAAGGACATATTCATCACTGACTGCTCAAATCAAAAACATCAATCACATATACCGCAACATCATACAGGAACATAATTAATCAATCTATATATGATGGTAATCTATGCATTTATTACAATTAAGATCTAGTATCTTAATTAGGTTAGACCAGTGGTTTTCCATTGAGGCTACAAAGATTTTTTAAGGTATTCCATTTCAGTGTAAATTGTGTTTCATTAGTTCACTTTGTTCGGCTGAAAACGAACATTTGTTTTATTCCCTCTAAGAATGAAATGATGATAAATGTTTTCAGTTGGTTTCCTAACATTTGTGCCACACGTCAGAGCAAAAGAGGTCTCTAAAAAGCCCTCTGTTTATTTTCTAGCATGCTTGTTTTGTCAGTAAGTGAAAGTCAAATATGAAAATAGCTGCTCAAGTGGTTGAATTATAATATACAAGTTTTTTCTAATTAAAACCAACACTTCAGCCCACTAGGGTTTAATATTGGAAATAACTTATTTAAATTCTACCTTATTGAACTCTTCTTGTGATGTTTGCAAAGTGCAAAGCTGAGCAGAGACGACAGAATCCATTTTAATTTTGTTGTAAATCCCGAGCCCCTGAATATTTAATTCCCTTACTTCTAAAAAATATTTGCTCTGTGAATCACAATACCTTATGGTATGAGTACTGCTATTACACATGCTGCATCTTCATTTTCAAGTTGCTGTAAATAGAGATTTACTGTGTCTGTATGTTTTAGCTGATGCTATTGGGCGGCCGAGCATAGACCATTGACCATACCAAGAATAAGTCTTAAATATAAACTTTTAGATGTAGTACAAGCTTAAAATCACCCTTCAGTGACACAACTAAGGCTCATTTTGGAGATACAAAGGGAGATACCTTAACTGACACAAGCAATTGAGTTTCTGTGCCTTTGAATCAAGACTGAGTCCTGAAATGTAGTTTATGTTGTTGTAGCTCTTTTTATTGAAAGTTTAGAATACTAGAAACTTTACAACAAAACAAAGCCACAATGTTTCATAACCTTGTTCCATAGTATAACTCCCGCACTGTTCTCGGACTGCTATACACAAGCTTTTATACCCCTTTGCCTGTCTTAAAGGTGCACTTTGTAACTTTTCTGGTGGAGCGTACACTACCTTCTTGTGTCCATGCCGAGGTTCTGGCTTTATCTGCAATGATTTTATAATGGGTGGTTTTATTGCTCAAAAATCACTTGCTTTCTTCCTATGAGCGGGGTCGCCTTGTCACAGTTCTAACCTGTAACTTGGCCTAGTGGCATCGTCTCCTGCTTGTCTCCATGGAGATAGATACGTTTAACAATGCCATTCTGTGGAATTGTGTAGACAAATAATAACATTTTTATGAAGACAAGCAGGTGGTGGACCCTCAGCCAGAAAAATTACATAGGGCACCTTTAAGTCAATTTGTTTTGTTGTAGGTAAATCCCATCTGATTTAGTAAACAGCTATACCTTTTGTCACAATAATTCTGAGGAAGTACTTTGACATTTGACGATTTTGACAGATTTATGTCTTCATGATTTTCAGTTTTTCAGCGGTACTATCACCCCCCAACACTATCGAACAGAAGTGTGGACCTGCATCGGAGTGTGGACGCGTTGGTGGCGAACAGGAGCAGTGTAGCGGCCGGCTTTGCTCTGAACGCTCTCCCTGAATCCATCATTCACTGCAGTCGTGAGCGGCCACTGCTGTGTATGCTTCTGATGCTGGGCACTTTATGGATGGGCTACACCTTGTACCAGTTCAAACGCAGGTAAATAGAGCGCTGTTGCAATCTCAAATCGTTCACACCAGGTCCTGCCGCAGAAAATACATAAAGCTATGAATGTACATCTCAAACACCCCTGACACCCATGACTTTTTCTTTCTTTATTCCATTTTGTCCACCATCTTATTAAAGAAAACGCTCAAGCTGCTTGATATGCTGTAAATATAAATAAAGCTATAACCCTCTTATTTCCAGTCAACTCAATCACTCTGGGAAGCATCAGAGTCAGTTTGTACTCCAAACCCAAAAGTAAAAAATTACCCTAAAATAAAATAATAATTAATTAATAGGACTTTTATATGGATTCCACCTGGATATTTTATTTATTCAGCTTTTAAAAGAGAATTGTCAAATATATTATAACAATATAACAAATATATATAACAAAGAAAATCTAGGCGGGTTTTAAAATATATATATATATATACACACACACACACACACACACACACAGATAAAACCAGGACTAAATTCTGGATTTAAATTGGAGCCTGAATTGTAAAAGGCACTCAGTACCTCTACAGTCTACTGACTGAGATAAATCACAGGAGGAATTGTCCCTTGATGGGCGAGTGCTACAGAGTGGAGCCTTGACTCGAAAGACTGCCAGACTCCTCACAGGAACTTTCCAGACAGGCTTTTTACAAATCCCTTTTCTGTCAAAGCTTCTGTTCCCGTCTCTGATTTAATAAGCATTAAATATTCTACTTCTGATTGCTCCCAGTAATCAAATCAAGCTCAAAGCTGGGTTGAATTGTGTAAGCAAAAGGCGGACCGAGGTTCTTAAGCAGTGTGAGGATTGCAGCCATTGTCCTTGTCTTGTCCACAGTAATTGTATTCTCGTATTATTTGTCTCTCTTTGTCTTTCTCTGCCAGTCCTTTCCTGCATGCCAAAGTGAGGGAGGTGCTCTCGGACTGCGCCCTGCCCATCTCCGTGCTCATGTTCTCCTTCATCGGCTCCTACATCTTCAGCGACATTGAGCGTTAGTATCATTTATTGCCTCGCTGGACGTTTAGTGCCCAAGTGAATTTAGTACTGCGATATACCTGTACTGTGCTGCCAGTGCATCACGGCAGCGAGCGGCAGATGCTAAGTGGACATTTTAGCTGGAAGGTAAAAATACAGCACCGTCCGCAAAAGACATCTTATATTTCCAGAAACAATCATTTTATCAAAGTTAACAGTGAGCAAGAGGTTGTAATGTAATGTAATGTGTGTAAAGTGACCTTTTCTTGACTTAGAGTTTCAAAGTGGAAGTACCTGCTATTTTCAAAAGTCATTTTCTACACCTTAAATGTAGCTTCAGCCTGGAACTCGGAGCCTCCCACTGGATGAATCTAAAAAGTGTCAAAAAGGGTGGATACGTGAGACATCCCCAGACAAGGAACAGAGTGGTACAAAATCACAAGGCCTCTATCCACGAATACCATATGTTTTTACATCTACAAGTGCAAATGTCTAAGCCACAGTTCACAGTTTGGATACTGTATCTGTTGGAAAGTACATTATATTGAGTTCTGTTTTTCAGTCATCTATGCTTTATCATAATTTGTGTTTAATTTTAATTTTAGTTACATTTGGACTCATAGACACAAGGTCACATTTACACCTGAAAGACCTATTGACTTGGTTATGCATGTTTTATGTATACGACATTGGACACTGAAGTCAGTGTCACAGGCAATAAAACCTGTTTGTTTGAAAAGCACTGGAGGCCACTTTGATACAGACCATTAACATATGACTTACACTGTCCCATACGGTCGAATGTATGCCAGAACTGATATTTCAAGGTTGTGGACAACACTGACATGAACAAAGCTTGTTTAAACCAAGCATGAATTTATTTGTTATTTAACCTACTGCAAGCCTTGCCAAGTTTTACTGTCAGAAACTGGAGTATCTTGCTCAAGGACATGAGGATACTGGAGTTGAACCAACGGCCGTTCTGTAATCAATCAAAACTCTCCCCCATTTTCTGCATAGTTTGAGCTACAACCTTGTACTTGTTAGTCAGAGAAAAAGTAAAACAACCTACCACCAAAAATGTGTAAAAAGTAACTTTACTGTGATGATGATGATACACATTCTCAAGCGAAGCCTTGCTTGATTGACTACCGTATTTTCCGGACTATAAGTCGCACCTTTTTTCATAGTTTGGCCGGGGTGCGATTTATACTCCGGAGTATGCGTCAAGTAGCTGAAGGTGTTACATTAGCATACATACATCTAT
Organism: Chaenogobius annularis; assembly: GCA_015082035.1. Taxonomy (NCBI): domain Eukaryota; kingdom Metazoa; phylum Chordata; class Actinopteri; order Gobiiformes; family Gobiidae; genus Chaenogobius; species Chaenogobius annularis. The sequence continues at coordinate 1,453,851 of BJKM01000067.1, read as the reverse complement.
TCACCATGTTCTCTAATCTGTTATTATTTTAAATTGCATTTCAAGATGAAATGTCTGTTCTTGGTCTTAAATAAATTTCCCCAAAAATGCAACGTATAGTCCGGAGCGACTTATAGCCGGAAAATACGGTATATAGTGTTTTTAAAATCCAAAAGGAATTCACACAAAGAGCCTAAATCATATACTGTATCAATATCTTGCATTATCCAACTACAGAGAGTCACAAGTGCATAATAAACACATGTCCCAGTCCCAAGCCAAAGTGAATGGAATAACTTGGCTGGATCTCTGGAAAAGGTATTTTGTGTAAAAGTTTTGCAGATTCAACCAAAAAAAACACCATTATCGAGTAAGAAAGGCATCATTTAGTGAAGCCCTTGTGGTTTCGTTTCAGTCAGGGTGCTCTTTGAAGATTCATTCTGCGAGCTTCTTGCCCTTTCTACAAAAAACCCCTCTGAAATCAAGCAGCTGTCAAACCTCTAACAACGTCTGGTGCTGAAAAACAGACGCAGCAAAAGCCCAGAGGCCACGCTCACACCTCTCACCCCTATGCAACATGTACTGGCATATATGGCCCTTCACAGTCTTTAATGAGTGATGAAGTGATAAGCAATGAGCCCAAGTGCTGCTCAAAAACTCGTCCTGGACTTGTGAGAGAAGATTTGTCAAACCAGTCTTTGTTTTGCATCTTAAAATAACTCTTGGGTCATGCTCCTGCAGAAATGTGGACTTCCATGTGACAGTGAGTGTTTTGGTTTGATGTCATGCAAAAACCTTTACTTGTCAGTTGCCATTTTGAAGTCAAAGAAATGGATATTTAGAGATTGCCTGCCCAAGGGTTCAAGTCTATTTCCTGTTTACACCTTTATAGTCTTCACATCACTATTGTCCAGACTAACGTTGATTGATTTGCATTTCGTAACACACTCACCAGTCAGATGGGGTTTATATGCATTTGAATACTTTGAATCCACAGAGTCGCTTTCTTTGAACTGTCTCTCTAATTTAGAGCCGAAAGCGATCATAACTGGAGGGGAAAATTATTCCAGTAATACTTTGAGTGATAAATGCAAAGTAACCTTTGTGAATAAACATGGTTGTATATGTGCGGGCCACTGTCCACAAAACCCCATCCAACCCCCCTTTTTCGAATAATCAAGATAATTGATCAAATGTTATTATTCCCTATAGTCAACATTTTAACATCTAAATCGTGTCTTCTGAAAAATCCTAAAATGGCAATTTAATGTCAATCTCTTATGCTTTCAAACACTGGGGACAGACTTAGATGGTGACTGTATTGTTTCTACTGTTTCTTTATCAATTCCTGGCAGGCGGGAGATGTGCAGCATTTATTCCCTTATTGTTTAGCGTAAATTCAAGACTCCATTCATAGTTGCCAAGGCAGCAGCTGTTCTCCAGGGATGGACCGGGAAGCACAGAGAGTCGGTGCCAAACCCTCAAGTGAATCTAAATTTGACGGCCGAGCCAATTTTATTCTTCTACCGCCAGAGAGAATAAGTCAATAGTGCTATTATTGTATTGTAATCATTGCTCACTAAATGTAACCAAATGCAACCAATTTGCAGCGTCTGAGGAGATGCAAACTGAAATTTGAACTAAAAATACACTTATTGGAGAGGATAGTTGTTTTGAAAACAATAAGATTGAGTTTGATTAGTTTTAGATTACTTGGTCATAAGGCTCAGAACAGAAAGGAGTTAAGGCTGCGTGTTTTATGTTTACTTTTTCTTCAGAGTACCTATTTTATGTTAGAAATATTATTTTATAGTAATTACTTTATTATAATATAGTAATTATAAGCGCGTGTAAAAGGAAACAAGTTTAATTGTGGCAATAAGTTGTCTTAACTGCATGTGTTGATCACAAACTTTGTTGTACAAATTGTACAAGTTTGTTAAGTTGTTGTTGTTAATAAATAAATGGTTCACAAACTGAAATAAAAATGTATGTTTCCTCTTCTGAACAGTTCCTGTGTTTAAAGTTCACAACCGGCCGATCTTCAAAGTGGCTCCTTTCGAGCGTCTGTCAGCTCTCAACGTGGTCAGTGCCATGGGGCTCGGTTTCCTGTTGGCACTGCTCATCTTCATCGACCAGAACATCGTTGTGTCACTGACAAATGCACCGGAAAACAGGTAATGATCTCATATATATATATATATATATATATATATATATATATATATATATATATATATATATATATATATATATATATATATATATAAACATTAAGATGTGAAAGGTTTGGTTTGGACCAGATTTGTAGACAGGTCATGTTACACCTTCTTTGAACATGGGTGATCAATGTAATTTGAAATACTTTTGAGAGGGTTTTCCCTTCTAAAACTTCCTAGTTCCTACAGATACTCTGTACTATTGCCACATGTGGTAATGACTGCTCCAGAGACGCACAGAATTACCTTTGTGGAAACTGGCAGCTGAAGTCTCTGTCTTCTGTGCATAGGCCGGAGATAATGAGGCGCAACCAGGAATTTAAACGACATAAGCATTTTTGGAGTGTTTCGGTTTTAATTAGTGATACGGTCTGTCTGTGTGACGCTTCAAAAGGATTTCAAGTATCCTCTGGCCACAGCATATACTGAGCTACTTCAGTATATGCTTGCTTGTTTGAGGAAAGCAGATTAACTCAACCGTAGGGTTGACATGTGAGTTAAATTGTCATAGTCAGGGAGCTCTGAAGAAGGTTCAGAACTAAAACAATCCGCTGAACTTGTAGCCTTTTGTTCTAAATTAGCATTTTCTAAACTCCTTTAAAGATTATTTTTCACCCACAGACAGCCCAACTAAACTCCACAAAAACAGATACTCATTATCTAGATTTGTGGCTCAAAAAATAATTGGATGTCTGTTTCAAGTAAGAAGTAGAATCATCATTTTGTGACCATGTTATTGATCTGTTCAGCTAAACCTTGTAGGCCGCTGCACTGAGGCTGTGTCAAATGTACAGTTTGTTTGTCTTTAACCTTCACAGTTTGTCAATTGTAAGTCACCAAGAAAATGGCTGCAGCTGCAAACACTTAAGGCTATTTATGTCAGTGCTCATGCCTGCGTGCGTAAATATGTCAAAATACATCCATGGAAATACTAGCTGACTAAATAAATGAAACTGTGATTTGGACATAAGTATTTTGATATAAGCTTAAACAATAAGAACAGATTTGCAGTTTAAAACATTTAATGTACCAAAATTATTTACATATATATTACACAATTACACAATATTTGTAGGTCTTATGAATCATTCTTTTTGCACTCCTTCCACAGTCCTTTTAATAACAGATATAATAAATTAGTCACCTTAATGTGGGTGTTTCTTTCCCAAGGACACAATAGCAGTACACACTGTACAGTGGGTATTGATCAGCCAACCTTCTTATTAGTGGGCGAAGTGATGTAATTATTGTTGCCCTTTAGTATCGTAACTGCTAAAGTGCATACTTTTTAACAAATACATCCAAAAGGACTTGTAAGTGTCGATAATGCAGAACTATCAGTGGAAGGTACAAACAAGGGAAATTGTTCTTATTTTGGACCTATCCTTCATTAACTGAGCCAACATAAAAAAAAAATCTATTTTATTTTTTCTATTCAATTTTATGTATGGCAATTCAAAGTTAAAAACATATTTGAATTGACTGCCTCTAGTGTTTTTGCGGTTTTGGTTCCACACATCAAATCTATGGCCACATTACGGTTAGAAATAATGACACTTTCTCTGCAAAGACACTGTGATGCATTGCAGGTAATTGTTTTGGAGTAGGCCTTTTGTTGTATCATAAAAACATCATCATCAGCCTTTGTGTAATTTATAATTTTTCAACCCCTTGAGAGTTCAAGTTGCGGCATTGAAAAGAAGAATGTTGTCATGAATTGTCTTGAAATTTGTGCACACTGCATGGCTACACTATGTGCTTGAAGGTCACTGTCAAGGGCAAGTGACTCACTTGTGTTAAAAGGTTTGGGTTGACATACAAGGTCTGAATAACAGAAGCAAGAACATCTCCAAAGCAGCCTAAAGGACTCTGCAGTATCTTAATCATATTTTCATGATGTATGTCTCTGAAACACGATTTATTTTTCTCGTGTTAAATGGTTTGACAGTGAGCAGTGAAAGCCCTCAGCTCTCGTGATGAAGGGCGCTGCTGACCTTAGGAGCATCCTGCCCTTTTCATTTGTGTTCGACCATGAATAGTACGTGCTCCGTGTGAAATATAAGAGTATGTAAAACAAAACTGTCTCTCTGCCCTTGGTGTCAAGGCCATCGCTCTGGTCAAAAACACCAGAGCATTTCAGTGGCGCAAAATGTAGGCACTCTAGGTATAGAGCTGCACTGTAACTGAGACTCATATTATTGAGGGCTTGATGTAGGTGATAACTCACATTTATCTTTTCATAAAATGTTCAAGTCTTTTGCACCTCATTAAATCTTCACGTTCACATAAAAAAAGAGTCATTAATGATGTCTAAAATGTGATATTTTAGACATTGGCTTCTTGTCTTCAACCTCTTGTCTCTATCTTTTTAGTTTAGATCAAAATTGTACATATTGGTTGTGTTCAAGCTAGGGCTGTAAAATGTATTGTGTTATGTACGCTTTAGCACACAATCATTTTAAGAGCAATCACTTTGTGACTATGAATTTGAGGAGACGGACGAGCAATTCTTACAAAGAGCAGATTATGCAAGTGTAGACGGCTCTGCAGGTTTTGGTGACTTTGCTGCTCTGTCTGCATGAATGTAAGGCGTGTGTGTGTTTACCTCACACATGAAGAGGAAAGGAGGAGGATCCAAGCAATGCAGTCCCTTCCTCGTCGTCAAAGCCATACCATGCGTCCCCGCCTTTTCCTCTTGAGTCTCAATGTTAAACTCTCAAATCACGTTTGCAGCATGTGCAGTCTGTCCACTCATGTTGTTAAATATTCAATACAGTACCCTTCTTAAACTACAGTAAAACTTCTAGAAGTTCTGCTATCTGAGATGACAAGGCTCCGCAAGTTTTAGTAACTAAACACTTTTTTTTGGCTCTTTCACAATAAAAGTCTGTATTCCCACTGCAGAAAGAGTCTAATTGTGAAAGAGCCAGACAGAAAGTGTGACAGTTTAGCACATGACATGTGAGGAGCGGAGCAGAGCCACATCAGTGTTATGAATGCTGACAACCACAACAGTAAAGTTGTCTGAACCATATTTTAGCAGTTGTTTACACATGCTGTACAGTTGAATCTGTATCCAAAGTAATATGCTTGTTGTTTCTCAAGTGTAATAAACTGTGGAATCCTGTGAATGCTGTTGTGGTTACAGTATGTTTTGTCTGGTAGTTTGTCTCTAAATTCTAACAGAGCATGCTGTCCGCAGGCTGCTCAAAGGCACAGCCTACCACTGGGACCTGATGCTCTCTGGCCTCATTAACATCCTGATGTCGGTGATGGGGTTGCCGTGGATGCACGCAGCTTTCCCTCATTCCACGCTGCACGTGCGTCAGCTCGCCTTCGTGGAGCAGCGCGTCGAAGGCGGCCACCTCTACGAAACGTGAGTGACACCTCCCACCGCTGCGCCGCTAATCAAACGCTCAATTAAAGGTCGTCTTTGGAGTGTGAAGCCACTGTAATTTTGTGTTGCAGACTACTGTATCCTGCTCCTCACTGATTGCATGATTACTATGTAACCAAGCATTTTCTCTCTGGGTAGAAGAGGTGAAGCAGCTCTGGGGAGATGAGAGGATTGGTTTTATCACTGCAGCCATGTGCCATGTGCAGAAATCTAGTTAGCATTCAGCCAGGATTAATCTGCAGCTAAGTGCTATGAATAGGGCAAATGGAAACTGCTGTATGGTGTTTAGCATAACTGAAGATACACAGTCACTGCTTTATTTTGTATTGGGAATATTTGTATTCAATGTATATTCACAGATTTTTGGAAGAAATGCACTTCCAAGTCGCAACTCGCAGTGATTTTTAATGCTGTTTGTTGAACCAAAAGGTAATGTGGGTAAAAATGGGTGTTTTACATAGTGGAATCTGACACTGTCCAAGAGAGTTAGAAATATAAGAAAAACTCAGCTACAACATCCTAATAATGTGTGCTAAAGAGACACATCTACATTTTAAGTTTGAAACAGGAAAATCTAGTTATCAAGTGAGGCATCTTTGAGAGAGACGGCTTCTAACGGGCTGAAGTTAGATGCCCAGATGCCAAATGTCGACATTCTTTTTCTCCCAGTCGTACCAACCTTTTGCCTTGACTCTTGTTGTTGTTATGCATAAATCTTTTCCTTTTATTCATGGTCGCCTCACTAATGATATACTTTTTCTCCCCTGGAGTGTGGTTGCACTGAATAGCATTTTAAAACTAAGCCAAGAAAAAATATTATGTTTTCTATATTATTAAATGATAGAAAATCAAACAGTGCTCACTGCTCATTGAAAGAAATGTATGTATATGTGGTATAATGTAATTAGTGACATTAAGACCTTGCCTTTCCACCCAAGTGCCCTTGAAAAATCCACACCACAGATTTCTGGCTTTATTTGAACACAACCAATTAGACCTTATATTCAGTCTAATGTTATCTATACATTATCAGAACAAACCAGTTTTATGTATGAATTTCAAGTCAGCTTTCCCAAGGCTTTAAACATGTAAGGGCAGGACTTCACTCAAATTCTCTGACTGAATACAAGATTATTAATACTTGCTTTTTCTTGTCTCCTTTTGTCCTCACCTCGAAGCAGTCTCCTTGAAAGGATTTGAAAACGCACTTTTGATTAAGATAAATTCACAGTGTGACCTAATTTTTCTCTTTACAGCTAAGAACACCAAACGTATAACTGATGGAGCATAAGGAGGCATGTGATCACAAATTCAAGTAGCATAAGCAACTTTAATTAGAAGAGAAATTACTGTGATTTCTTTTCCAGGAACATCTAATAACGTATTATGTTTCGATCCTCGGTGATGAACTATATAGTTATTTTCTTGTGTATTTCACCAGGAGGATAGCCAAAATTATACTTAGGAAAAACAATGTCACTTCCTTCAAAAGGAGTAAAAAAAATGGTAATTTAAATTTTAAAAAATGGATTCCCTAATATTACTGAACTTTTTAAATATGGTGACAGATAAAAGAGACATAGAAAAATATATAAATCATACATAAGTCATCTAAAGAGGAGAGTGATGGACCTTTTTTGTTTGTTCTGTTTTTGTTTTTAAGTTTAAAACTTAAGGTTGGGTGAAATGGAAAAAAATGAAATAAGTTAAGAGCCAAATGTCTTCCTCCAAAGTCTGAACTCTGCTCCAAACCACATGCTTTTACTAACAGAAGGTTTGCTGTGATCATTGGCTCAATTAAAAAATATTCAGGTTTTTCAATAATGATAAAGCAAAATGTCTTTACACATTATAAAACGCCACAAAAAGAAAACCACACACACACACACACACACACAAATGAGGTAGTAAACTGACTAGACCCAAAATTGATGTGGTAAATGACTCCCTGGTGTTCTCTATTTTGTAATGTCGAGGTGTCAAGATAAACTTGCATGGCCTATATTAGTTATTCAAATACATAGATAACTGTGTCAATAACTTTGTAACAATCATAGTGAAACAAAATCCCTTTTACAATGCCTAAAAGTCAACATACATAGGGTTTTCCTTTGTAAATCATTTGCAATCTGTTTAGTTTTACTCAGCTCAGAAATGGAGACCTCATTTCAAGTCCAATGCATCCTTTTGGTCATACTTTAAGAATTCAAGCTTGACCACTGAGGTAATTTCATTAAACCAATTAATAAAAAGGGGTGGGGTTGATGATTTCCAAAGCAGGAGTACCAGTACATGTTTTTAAGTGTTTTTTGTTATGTTTATACACATAACAAAAATAATTGAGCACCTCTCTGATGTGCTCATTTGATACAGACACAACTTCAAGATGATGTGATTATCTAGTTTCACTGTATAATCTGTAATATTTTACTAGATACAATGTCAAATTCAATGCAAAATTTGGCCCTCTAGTTTAGCGGTTGCTCTCACTAATTTGATTTGATGTATTTTTCTCGATTGCTATTATGACACAAATGAAGTGTAGTATGGCTGCCTCATTGACATGCTTGTATTTGTGTGGTCAGTATTGTCCAGGTGAAGGAGACCCGGTTGACGTCTCTTGCTGCAAACATCTTCATCGGAGTGTCGGTGCTCCTGCTGCCCGTCCCACTGCAGTGGATCCCCAAACCTGTCCTGTACGGCCTCTTCCTTTACATCGCTCTCACCTCCATCGACGGCAACCAGATGTGTGACCGCATGGCCCTGCTACTCAAGGAGCAGGTGAGGCTGTCGCTTAACCCTTCTTCTAAACTGGCACAGTGGCATAGGAAGCTAACACTCTCACCTCACAGCAGGTTCAGCATTTAGTCCCTGGATGGTGTGGACTTACGAGATGGTTTATCCCTTTAAAACCAACACACTTTCACATGAACTTAATTGAAACATGAATAAAGAGGACACATTTACCTACATTGACAAAAACGTTACCTCAACCTTACTGAAATAACTATGGCATGACGTACTGGGGTGCACTGACCAGCATGATATCTGTTTGTCTACCCATGTCAGTGCCATATGGATAGGTACCAATTATACAACCTATGATAAATTCAGGTTGTGGTGTGAGGAATTTGATCTGTAGTAACTGCTTAGAAAATGGCTAGCAGAGGCTTAAACAATTCTTTGTCTAGGTAATTTATACGTCTCCTCTTTACTAGTTTGTGTTTTTGCAAGATATTGAGACAAGAATATTAAGTGGGTGAAAATGTTAAAAGGTTACCCAAGGTGTGACTTGTGTGGCCGTAACCTTGGTGCGAGTCGTGACACCACATTTGCATTTTTCTAAAGTCCAGTTTCACGACAAGGTGAATGTAAGAATTGTGCTCTTTGGAAAAGCATGACTTTGGTGGTGTCTGGCTCGCCTTGTTCCCCTCACCAGTGCAAACCGCTAACTGCATCTAATGTTCTTGTCTTGTAAAGTGTGTCATCGTTTTATGTGGGCAGTGTTTTATTCAAAAGAGAAGTGAATTACTGCTGCATCATCGAGGCCATTTTAAATGTGTACACCTCACAAGAACGTATATTTTGAAGAGAGACCGTGAAAGCCTGTAGCTCTGTTTCTTCTGTGTCCGATTTCACCTTCACTCAAAGGTAAAACCAGCCACAGTTTCCTCTTGCCACACACTAGCGCCTCCCAATGTCTGTGAGTGGAAACTGTAAGAAGAGAATCCAACAGCAGCATATAATGTAACTGACTTTGAAAACAACATTTACCTACTACATGTTGTAGGAGTTGCCTGGAAAAGTTAGAATGATATCGCTCTATATTTTATTACATTGTTGTCTGGAGTTGTATTTTAAATGAGCAAAAAACCGTTTTGAAAGAAGGATTGTCATATTGCCAAATGTTAGTGTGAAGATCACTGAGGATAAATGTCACAGTATGACAGTGGTCGCGGGTTGACATGGCCCACAGTAAGAGATTCCTTTCTTTGTTTCTTCATTCAATGACAATAAAGGAAGCCTAATCTTAATGTGTATGCTTTACATTCAGTTTATAATTTCTTTACTGTAGATGACATTTAAAAAACAAACGTAGTTTCATACACAGTCATAGTTATCAATAAATCAATTCAATATACTAAAATATAAAACTATTTAGTTGGATGTGCCACACCACCTAACAAGTACCTTTTTATGCAGTTGCTTCTTGTCTCTTTTAGCATGCAGCTTTATTAGTTGATGAAACAGATTTGCCCCCAGTGGAAGGTGGAGTTGTTGTCGATGTGTTTTTAATGATCGCTTTTGCAGCCAAAGTCCTGTGCATGAAACTGTCAGTTTCACATTTTATGACTTTATAACATGGGAAAAAGCTACAGATGGCCCTAGTTTATGAGAATAATGAATCTTTGGAGGCATTTGAGAATGACTAAATCAATGGCTGTCTATTGGAAGATTAAGTGGCAATACAGTCTGCTACTATCAACTATACCAAAGCACTTCCAAGAGAAAATCCCTTCTGTCATAACAGTGCATTTAGATTAGTGTTACTGAACTTATTGTCCCCTGCACATCATATTAAGGATGCATCCATTGTTAATAAAAATCTACTTACCTCGTTGGTCCCTTGAAACAGGAAGAGCTTCTCTCAATGAAGATCACCCATGGAATTTCATGCAGAGTGCGTCACACTACTATTATTTTGTTGTACTAGTCATTGAGTACACACACACACATACACACACACACACACACACACACACATATACACACGTATATATATATATATATATATATATATATATATATATATATATATATATATATATATATATATATATATATATATATATATATATATATATATATATATATATATATATATATATATATATATAGGCTTATTTGCCAGTAGAAGAGCTGAGACAAAGCGAGTCTGTAGGAGAAAATATCTCTACTTCGGTATGGTTTGGTTACCTTGAAACATCAAGCACCTCATCATTCAATAATATAAGCCCACTGGAAAAACTGAATATTGAATTTCAAGATGACTGTTTTATTGAAAAGATGCTGTCTGCCCTCAGAGTTATCCCTGTGTGAGTTGCCTTTTCCCTGGGTCCTGTCTGTAAGGCTTGACTGAGAAAAAGGGATTGTGTTTTAATCTGCTCTGATCCTCTCCTGCGCAGACGTCGTACCCTCCAACCCACTACATCCGCAAAGTGCCCCAGAGGAAGATCCACTACTTCACCTTCCTGCAGATGATGCAGCTGCTGGTGCTGTGCACGTTTGGCATGTACCCCATCCCGTACATGAAAATGATCTTCCCTCTGGTCATGATCCTGCTAATCCCAATCAGGTACCACCTCCGTGAGACACCAGTTCACCTTCCCCTGGGCCCATGCATATATTACACTTTGGTCTGCAGCGGCAACTTGTGCATGTCTGCCCCGGTTTCATTTCTTTATTATTGAGCTCAAATGCAACGTGACAGATTTACTAATAATATGTTTCATTTCGGCAGGTTAGTACAAGCACAGTGAGCTTCCAACATATAGAAAGACATATCACTTTAACCACCGTAAAATTATCTTGGTTTGACAAATTCTAACCTATGCACACAGGAAATTCCTGAAAATATCTCCAGGGAAATACAACTCCGGAATCTTGGGAATTAAAAAAAACAAAACTTAAAAATATCCTATTTTTGTGGATTTAGAAACCCTAATCCTTACCAGTGTAGCCATGGTGGACAAAGTATTCAGGACTGAAGCTCTTTTGTCGAAAAAAATTTGTGAAGCAGTGTCAGTCTGCAGATGCACACAGGAATAGTCACAGACCGCAGCATCATCAGGCCTGTGGAAATTGTTCAATAAATCCTAAAAATAAATACATTAATTGTATTTACTGCTTTCGGAAACTTTAGCACAAAGAAACACTCTACACAAGGTGGCAAAGTAAACTTCTTTATGCTTATGTGGAGAGGAAAAGTTGAATCTTTTGTGACTTTGTGTCTCTTCTTGTGTGCAGGAACAATGTTCTTCCTCATATCATTGAGGCCAAGTACTTGGACACAATGGATGCTCAGCACATGTAGCTGCACGGAGGAACCGCGGTGGAAATAAAAGAACAGAAAACAAAATGAGGATTTAAAAAAGACACTTTTCAATGCAAAACTGTTATGGAAGCAAAAAGGAAACATCGACTGTTTAGATTTTTGATAAAGAACTATTGACAGGTGAAGCACTGGAAATGAGAGCTGAGTCAAACAGAAAGACAGAATCGGAGGCACCTCCCAGTTTCACCTGTGTTTGACCGTCTGCTCCTTCAGTGCCATATACCTCCATGTTCCTTTCTCAATCCTAACTTTACATGTTACATTTTACACTCGCTCGCCTGCCCAAGTACTCACTACAGACCGTGCAAGTCCAGAACGTTGTCAGGAAGCTATTGAAAAAAGGTGCAATGGGTACAATGTAAGAACCAATAAGCTTTTTTTCTTTTGACACTTTGCACTCTGCATTTTTACACTGGTCCATTAGAAAACACTTGCACGGTCTGGACGAGTGTGCCGGCTCTGCGAAAGTGTGGGAAACAATATTTTACAGTTCTGTCATTGTTCAGTGTTAAAATTGACATTCCTCCACCTTTTTAGCTGTTAAGGACGCCGATGTCTGTTTAGGTAAGTCATTCTAATAAAATCAGTATTGGACCGGGAACGAGTTTGTCCACTGCCGCTTAACCTCATTTTAGGGTGGAATTTTCCTGATACATTCCACACATACAGTATATTATCTATATGTAATTATTTTAGACAGACAGCACAAACCAAAACATATAGATATTACTAAATCTTTAACAAATTATAAATATATAGAGTATATTATGGCAATATGACAAACTATTTTGGGTTGGATTGAGATAGAAATATTTATTTTATCTTTAAAGGCTATGTTGGAGATTACTTTTATCTATTTGTCCATAGTTTATTGTATTTTGGGTGTCTGTCTTTCCCTGGTTTTTCATGTAATGTCAACTTCCCTTCAGTTTTGGGGAAAAGAAAATGTTTAAAAGATGTGTAAAAATATTAAAATCTACAGGTTTTGGATTTCTGACCAAATGCTTATTTTGTTATTTTTGTGGAAAAAGTGTTAAAAGAGTTTAGATTAACCTGGCATTTTTTTCTATTAGGTGTTTTGATTAGATAAATGCTTGCTTATGTTGTCATGTACTAGTCCAACACAGGCCTATTCTGGACCACTTAAATCTACGAGAAGACAAAAAAATATATATATATATAGAAAAAGCCAGTTTGCTTCTAGCATGACTTGTCTGGATTTTTTAATACAATGTGAGGCCAATGGACATGTAGCAAGCAACTGCTCAGCAACACTCAATATTCAGCAATACTGTGTATACAAACAAACTTCGCTGACAGGTGAAACTCTCCCAGCGACCCATCAGCCAAGCAAAGTATTTTTGAACAACTTTTTAGTCCAGCCACATGGGTTCACTCCATTCTTCGCTGATTCAGATATTTCATCAAGCTTTTTTGGCATTCACAGTGCCAGACAAAAGGTTAGATTGGCCAAACGTCCTTGAAAAATAGCTGCCCATTGGTACACACATTTTTGGGGAAAACAATAGTGTCTTCTACTACATCTAAGACTTGGGTCATACTATATGTTTTATGTGTTTGTTAGGGTCAGAGCGTGGTTGGAGTCTTGCCGAGCAACTGTGAGCCTAAAGCGGAACACCAAGGATAAAGGGCAACGAGCGGCAGGTTTTTACAAGGCTTTGATATTACTCAAGACTAAATCTAGCAAGCCTATCGAAACTAGAATCAACACAAGTATGAATAGTTTTTGAATGTTCTTTAGCTATATTAGTATTATTAACTTTCTATTACCTGAAAATAGTGTTTTTGTTGAGGCTCATTGTGGGAGAGATATCAATATCAAACCTTATCTTCAGTATCAAAATCAAGTTGTTTGCACTGTTGTTTGCATTGTTTACAGTACTGTCAGCAGCTCATTGATAGAAAGAAGATTGAAACTACCATTGCTCATTTCTTATTTATGCACGCTTGAACCTATCCACGTAATTATCTTTGAACTAGTGTAGTTGCAGCTTTGACGGTGTTGTTTTCCTCAAAAGGTAACACAGTAACGTTGCCATTCTAACCTTGAGTATTTGCTTTCCCAGTCTCCCTATGGCAGCTCCCTCATGCAGCACTGTTGTCTTACAGATGTGAGGAAAAAGATGTCCAATTTGAGCTGATGTCTCTGAGATAAAGCAGAAAAAGCGACAGCACTGCTCAGCTCTGTATTTGCATAATCTATAGACTAAGCCTTATAGACGGCGCTTGGAGAGAGAAGATTGTGAGGTATGGAGTGATACAGTAATGTACAGTTTGCAATGCAGCTATTTAATTTTTATCGACTTTATTGGTTAAATAATCCATGGCGAGAGCGTTTCAATATTTGTGTGGCGATATTGTTGTTCTTTGATATCTCTCTACTGACAGTTTTACAATACGGCAGAGATACACTCAGAGGACTAAACTTTGAATCACATCACAGCACTGCTCTTTTCCTCTCTCCGAACATCGAACCTTTCAAAATCGTTTGGAAATTGTGTCGTTTTGTTCTTTTCAGTTTCTCCCCGATTTCATATAATAGCCTACTTTTTCTAATCATGAATGTAAGATGTGTGAATTTTTATATAGCATACTAATTTAGGTGTCAACAGAATCTGTAATTTTGTCAAAAAGATCAGCTATATTTGTAAGCTGTAAGATGTAAAAATGAGAAAATGGGTATTAAAAAGAATGTGTTGATTTCCTATAGTATATATAAATATATACTGTACACTGAAAAAGAGAGATTATCTCAAGCTGTTTGCCAAATAAAAAATAGTAGTGGCATATGTTGTCTTGATATGTTTTTGTTTATTTAGGTGGGAAAACATGGAAATAACACAGAAAGTACCATCTGATAACCAGACCTAAAAGTCCATTAGAGTTTTTAGTTTAGAAATTGTGAAGTTTATCAAATTACGAATTTGTCCTATTTGGTGTGGAGTCAGTTTAATCCCTCATACGTCCAGGTAAAAAAAGTCACATTATTTAAGTATATTGTGATTATGTTAAAGGTACAAAGTGTAACTTTTGTAGTGTTATTGCTTTGCCTCAAATGTTCCACAGTATGAAATTAAACTTAATCTATTCATGGGTTTCTGCTTCCCATTATATACAACATTTTGTGGACTTTTTCCCCATCAAAATATATAATATTTTTTTTGAAACTGTTGGCAATGGTCCTAATTTCTCATGGATGGAATTATGAGCCTCTTGTTAACTGGATTTAACAAGATAAAACTTTGAAAGCTATTAGCCCTATTTCTAGCTGGAGCTTAGTGCCAGGTGGAGGTCTTTCATTTCATTTTAGTGCTAGGTGGAGGTCTTTAAATTCACCTCAGCGCTAGGTGGAGGTCTTGAAATTCATCTTAATGCTAGGTGGAAGTCTTTAAATTTATCTTAGTGCTCGATGGAGGTCTTTAAATTCATCTTACTTGGTGAAGATCTTTAAATTCATCTTAATGCTAGGTGGAGGTTTTTAAATGTATCTTAGTGCTTGATGGAGGTCTTTAAATTCATCTTAGTACTAGGTGAAGATCTTTAAATTCATCTTAATATTAGGTGGAGCTCTTTAAATCCATTTTAGTGCTAGGTGGAGGTCTTTAAATTCACCTTAGCGCTAGGTGGAGGTCTTTAAATTCACCTTAGCGCTAGGTGGAGGTCTTTAAATTCATCTTATTGCCAAGTGGAGGTCTTTAAATTCATATTAGTGCTAGGTGGATGTATTTAAATTCATCTTAGTGCCAAGTGGAGGTCTTTAAATTCATATTAGTGCTAGGTGGTCTTTAAATTCACCTTAGCGATAGGTGGAGGTCTTAAAATTCATCTTATTGCCAAGTGGAGGTCTTTAAATTCATATTAGTGCTAGGTGGAGGTCTTTAAATTCACCTTAGCGATAGGTGGAGGTCTTAAAATTCATCTTATTGCCAAGTGGAGGTCTTTAAATTCATATTAGTGCTAGATGGAGGCCTTGAAATTCATCTTAGCGCTAGGTGGAGGTCTTTAAATTCATCTTAGTGCCAAGTGGAGGTCTTTAAATTCATCTTAGTGCTAGGTGGATGTATTTAAATTCATTTTAGTGCCAAGTGGAGGTCTTTACATTAATCTTAGTGCTCGGTGAAGGTCTTGAAATTCATCTTAGCGCTAGGGTGAAGGTCTTGAAATTCATCTTAGCGCTAGGGTGAAGGTCTTGAAATTCATCTTAGCGCTAGGGTGAAGGTCTTGAAATTCATCTTAGCGCTAGGTGAAGGTCTTGAAATTCATCTTAGCGCTAGGTGAAGGTCTTGAAATTCATCTTTGGGCCAGGTGGAGGTCTTCAATAGAGGATCTGCGGGCTGCAGGGTGGAGATGACACATTCAGTTGCGATGCACTGCAGGGGCTGGACTTCACTCTGAAGCAGTGAAGCAGATCTTCGGGCTACTCTCTGGCCTGTCTCGGACCTGTCTCGGGTCCGTGGGGCAGGTCATGAGTGTTGGTGGGTGGATCTGTCGCGCTAAACTCCTCGCTGGTTTCCTGTCCGCCTCAGCCTTCGTTAAACACGCGTGTTTTCAGTCACACCGCGCCGCTAGCATCATGGCAGAGGAGGCGAAGAAACTGGCTGCATGTGCTGCGGTGGACAACCATGTGCAGGTGCGTGCTCACACTTTTACTCAGAAAAATCACCATCTTTCACCGTATTTATGTACTTATTCAGCCATTACACTGCTCTGACTATTTGTTTTGGCTAATTGTGCAAGCTAACAGTTAGCTCCCTCTGACTGTAGCTTGTTTGCTAACTTATCTAATATATAAACCATGGGATGAACTTAACTCATGTCATGTGCTAAGCTAAAAGCATAAGAAACTAAATACACTGCACTAACCACGTGAACTAAAGTTGCAGTTTAAGTAATTCGCAATGCACACATGAGGCTCTGTTTGACATGTAAATAACGCACTGATAGCGTTACACGAGTTTTGGTCCAAATGGCAGTGATAACAGGCGAATCTGTCTCAATGAATCATGATCGAAACCTCACTGTTGCAATTGTTTGCTCCTGTTCTGGGACCTTGTTTTCCAAATGTTATACAACTTTGAGACATGTCTTTTCTTTTGACTTTTGCAGAATAATCAGGTGGTGGGAGTGGGCAGTGGCTCAACCATTGTCTATGCCGTGGACAGGCTGGGTACGTTCATAAAGCCATAGGAAGTCACAGACATATTAAACGTGTCCAAGTAAAATGTGGACTTGGAAAATAATAATACTTTGCTTTGTATTTCTGACTGAACAGCGGACAGAGTGCGTCAGGAGAAGCTCAACATTGTTTGTGTCCCCACTTCATTCCAGGTAGATTTTATGTGTCACATTGTTCCAATATTGCAATGATTGCATTTATTTGGTGCTTTTTATATGTTTAAATTAGTAGTTTTCTTGTCCTCCTAAACTGAATTGCCACAGGCTCGTCAACTGATTTTGCAGCATGGACTCACACTGTCAGATCTTGACAGACATCCAGAGGTATGAAGAAGTTGTACAATACTGATTTACTGGCTCTCATACTTCGTTAAGAGAAGTATAAGTAATGAAGAAACAATTGTTTGACTACTGCTACTATCCAAGGTCCCTTTGAGTTTGTAGTGATGTCTCTGTTTCAGCTGGATGTGGCCATTGACGGAGCAGATGAAGTGGACACTGATCTCACACTGATCAAAGGTGGAGGGTGAGTTTATTGATGGTCTTTCCACTTTAGGTTTGTTTGACCTTTTATCATGTGACTTATTGGTCTACATTTGATCATCTCTGTATCACAGGGGCTGCTTGACTCAGGAGAAGATTGTGGCTGGCTCTTCAAAACATTTTGTGGTTATTGCCGACTTTAGGTTTGTGGGGTATTCCATGTAATCTTTTCCATCACAGTTTCTATATGATGAGCTGTGATATTGTTCTCCTTCTAAACCATTGAAATCCTCATTATGAACTTGCATAAGCGAATGCATCTTCTTTCTCAGGAAGGACTCCAATGCTCTGGGAGAACAGTGGAAGAAGGGCGTTCCCATCGAGGTCATCCCCATGGCCTATGTCCCCATCTCCAGGACGATCGTCAGGCGATTCGGGGGAGAGGTCAACCTCCGTATGGCCGTCAGTAAAGCAGTAAGTGAAGGAGCTGTCTCTCTTCCTTTGTGCACAAATGTTTTGTCAGAATTTACTTTCAAAATCAGTGTGTCACAATCAGCAGTGTATGTTGGGATATACAAACAGTTGCCATGCCCATGGCTGGTCATGTCAACACTTTTGCATTGAATTTACATAAGAATTGGGGAACACATAAACCAGTTTTCAGTTATTCAATACGTCCATTAACACTTTCAGGAAGAGGGGATATTTGAAGAATGAATTAGCCAAAGGAGATAAATGTAGAAAGCTAACCATTTGCTCTTTGTCTAGCAGTTTTTTCAAAAACCAAATACATTTTAGTTAAATTTTAATCCATCCATTCTTAAAAATCCCCTCAACTTGGACTCATGAACACTTCTTAACACCGGTCACGCACTATAATTTAATCAACCACTCACTGTACTGTTCATTTTCTGCTCTACACCTGTAAATTTAACTGTAAATTGTGTGTACATACTAAGTCTTATAGTAAATGTAAATTTGTTTTTCATTAATGCATGCCTTATTTAATTTGATATATCTTGCTTTTATTATTGCTCATTGTTGTATGTTGCACCGAATCACCAAAGTAAGTTCCTAGCCTGAGAATTTTGTTCACTACAATTGCTGTAAACCTATTCTGATTCTATGTTGAGAGGATAGTGTCAAAAAAAAGTCTGTCTTTTTTAAACAGTAGCACTGAAAAGTCAATTATCTCTTAACTTCATGCCTGTTACATCACCATGTACCACTAGATGGCAGTCTGCAGTTACAAACTGTATGACCTTAGTACTTGTGTTTCTCTATTTGCCAGGGTCCAGTTGTGACAGACAACAGTAACTTTATCTTGGACTGGAAATTTGAACAGGCTCAAAACTGGAAAGAGGTCAACACGGCCATCAAGATGATTCCAGGTGAGAAAACTATGCTTGCTGCTTTAACTTATGTCTTTACGGTTGACCATAAGGATACGGTTTGTCCTGGAATTATCATTTACTTCCCCTTCAGGAGTTGTGGAGACGGGGCTGTTTGTGGGCATGGCTGAGCGAGCGTACTTTGGGATGGAGGACGGCAGTGTTAAGATGCGGGATGCGGCAGTGAACTAACCGGTTTGCCTGAGTCATTTCTCCTCTTCAGTGACCTCATCTTCCTCAAGTGACCTTCCCCTCATTTAAACTCCAAGATGTATCCAGGCAAGCCCCCAGCTTTACTAAATAACTGGACAAAACCTCATTTTGGAAGTGCCTGATTATAAAAATCAAGCCGCCTCTTTGGTGAAACCATAGAAACCATGCTTGCGTCTAAGGGGAACGGCCACACTTTCTGCAGACTTGTGGTGTGCCTTAAATCAAAATTCTAGTATTACAACATATGAATAATTTATATTTCATTAAAATTAAAAGTTGATGAATGAATGAATTGAAATGTCAAATGTTATGAACCCAAATCCTATTCTTTACTGTAGACAGAAGGGGGCGCTCTCATCAACTTTTCTCTCTGCATGTAGAAAAATATTATACTAGACTTCAAATAGAACAAAAAGTGCACCTCAATTTCAATAGTGCTTGCAATTATAACAAATTGATCCTCAGAGCACCCAATATTATTCACAAATCCCACGCTCTTATTTGTGCCTTTTTTTTTTTTTTTTTTTCTTATTAAACATGACTACATTAATCTTTATTCCTATTTCATCTGTATTAAACCAAAACAATGAGCCATGCACCATTATCTAAAGTCAGACAAAAAAACTAATAAATTGAACCGCATTTATCTGTAATCTATTTCACGATCTGACACCAAACCTGATAAGTGCAACATTTGTTTTTACGTAAGGTGCTGTATTCTCCATTTTAATAAGGCCTTCAGTTTGAATGAAATGTTGACTGTTTGTTTTCTGTCATTGTGATTATTGTGTTATGTCCAGCATATCTTTCACCAGCATTCCTTCTATAGAATCTGCCAATATGACTGTGAATGTGGTTTAACTGTAACGGTACATTTTTATTTGCCTTTAAATACAAGACCAACAACTGCACAGCTGTCTCCTTGACTTATTCCCAGATCCCTGGTTAACTTTGTGAATCTTTGCCGAAAACCGTTTTCTAGTGACGTTATTTTGCAGTCTGTCCATTCGTCACTTGAGGGCGCTAGAACTTGTCTTACAGGACTGAGCTGAATCCATGGAAAGTGTATTCAGTTACACCACTCTGTAAGACTTGTATATTGTAATGATAACCAAGAAGCATATTGTAAATATTTTGTTACGAACATACACTGTCTGCTGCCATCTTGGGGAATACCCAAGTATAACTTTAGCTGTTTTAATATAATACAAAAGGTAAAGTTATTATTTACTACATTCATTTAGTTGCAACCTGCAGCACAAACATTGATCCTGTACTTATTAATTCGTTTTCAAACATGACAACTTCACATCCTGTTTCTGTGCAGTACTATTTACCCATATTATGTAATATTACTTTGGATTGTTTACCCTGAAGTGGAAAAAAGGCTTTAACTCGTGATGAGGAAATGTGCCTTTCAAATACAGCCACGTTGGTGTTTTCATGTCAGCTTTCTCATGACAACTCCCTCTGAACGACAGCTCTCGCAACCAATCACGAGACTTCATTTGCTCAGCTGAGTCGCGCAATGACCAATCCCTAACCTCCATAATTTCATCCCTGTTTCGATTGGACAGAAAGTACCCTTCTCCCCCAATCATTGAGCTACATTTGGAAACGCCATCGGGGACTATTTTGCGTCACCTTTCACCGTCGACGTGTGGTGGCAAGTCCTGCGCATGCGCGAGTTTTAGGGACAGCAGTGCGGACCAATCGGCATCACTGTTTGGGGGGTAGGATCACCTAAGTCCCGCCCTTTTGACTGACGGTCCTCGGACGCAATCGCCGTGTGCTTAGTAAGCGAGTGTCTGTGATTGACGTGACGCGGTTCAATGGGAAATGTTACCTATAGTTTTCAACTAACGCTGACTTTTACGCGTCCAATCGTAGTTTAGAAACGGGGCGGGCCGTTGCGTTACCAAGGCAAGTCTAGAGGCAAGTATAAAGCGAATAACATGGTGTCCCAGCGGCTGTTTATGTTTACTTAAAGATCACTTTGAAAGGGCGCGTTTAGCAGGACGCGCGCGCTATTTTCTTATAGATAAACTGTCTATTTTTGCACTTTAGTTTTTTATGTCAAATTTTAGTGGACTCGTGGCACGTGAATCTCATCTGTCACTAATGTGCCAGTCTTACAAATGGAAAGGGGGCTTCGCTTTGGAAACGTGAGCATTTCCCTGGTGCTCCTGCTACTACTGTCTAAGGCGCTCACCCAGGGCTCGAGCAGCGGCACCGCGGGGACGGAGCTGCCTTCTTCAGCCTCCACCGCGGGGGGACATGGGCTGAGAGTCATGGAGCAGCCGCACCACCGCCACCACCAGAGCCAGCAGCAGCAGCAGCAAAAGAAGAGGGACAACTGGTCAGGGGACAGCAGCGGAGCCCCAGTGTTTGGACCTGACGTGACCGTGGAAGACGATGAGGTCGGTTCGGCCGCAGACACGGAGGACTCGTACGCGGACAACAGCAGCAACGTGCACCCCACAAGGTAAGCCCAAAGTTAGATTGTCTATTACGTGTTGACAGGTGCCAGTTGAACATGCAGGTGTGTTTGTCATCAGAAGCCCACAAGGGATGAATTAAACTTGCAAAACGTGCGTAATTTTGGTGTGGAAATTGCGTATCGGTCCCAAGTTTGTGCGTAAAGTCATTTGCTTTGCTCTTATCTTGCACCGCCTTTGCGACATATTTGTTTTGGTGTTACTTACATTTTTCACGACTTATTCCGTGTAAATATCATTCTATCACAACCAGAGACACGCAATGTGTGTGTTTATTACATTTGAAGAACTGTCAGAGCTGAAATACAAGTCATACATGGCTCGTGCGCGTTATTGGGCAAACGTCGATTAAATGGCCAACCTAATCAAGCCCAACGAGCTTTTATCTTATACATTTCACTGCCGCTCTTTACATTTGCAGCACTGTTTGATGTTGGACATGTACGGGCACGTCCCCCAAGCCCCCTGCAGCGCACGCTTCATCCAGAAACTTCTCCACTGATCGGGGTTTGGCCATTCAAAGTCCCCGCAAGAAATGAACACACACAAAAACAAAACAAAAAGCAAAGAAAACCAAGCCCCTCTAGCATTGTCAGTTTATCTAAAAACTTTGCTGTGGCGCTTATCGTT
The DNA here is from genome assembly GCA_015082035.1 of Chaenogobius annularis. Taxonomy (NCBI): domain Eukaryota; kingdom Metazoa; phylum Chordata; class Actinopteri; order Gobiiformes; family Gobiidae; genus Chaenogobius; species Chaenogobius annularis. The sequence goes on along the minus strand of BJKM01000067.1, from coordinate 1,431,730 downwards.
TAATATTACAAGCCCGCACCTGCAAACGGCCATTAACTTTTATTTAACTGCAGAGACTTGTAAAGCTGTCTATAACATTAGCATTAACTCCCTCCTCTCTCTTTATGGGACTGGTTGACTGTAAACTCAATTGTTCTGCTGTTACTGTATGACAATATGGAGCAAGACATGTTCTCCTTTTGCTTATTGCATAACGATTGGTGGACTAGACTACCATAAAACTTGCAACAGAATTTGATAAGGATCCATTTATCGCTTTAGATTTGTTTACACTTTGGTAGGTTAAATTGACATGGAAATTGAAGTTGAAAACCAAAACGAGACAAATGTCGTTATTGCTGTTGAATTGTGCAGCGTCTGTCTATTTCTATACCTGTTTTTGGCACTTGGGAAAAAAACAAACCACCGTCTATGGGGAATTGCCTATAAATCACAAAAGATGGAGGGGGGTGGGGGTTGTCACCTAAACTGAAGCTGGGAATTATCCACCGTAACTGTATCTATGGTTGGAAAGCTGTATGTGCCGACACCGACTCGGCTGTGGCAAATGCACCACATTCTCAGTTTGTCTGTTGTCTGTGGGTTTGTTATTTGGTATTTGTAGGAAACATAGGAACGGAGCACAAAAAGTATATTGTATTTCTTTTATTCTAATGTTCTTGCAACTCGAAGCCTTCTTCACTGTATAAGATGCATAATTGTATCAAGTAAACAGACCTTTAATTAGACCACAGCAAGTTTCATACCAGACCATTTCTTTTCATTATTCCTCTGATCAGCTGGGTGTTCTTTCACTTAATTCAGATTTGATGAAAGTTTCATGGTAAATGTGTCCGGTGGTTCTTTAATCGTTGGTTTCAGCTTCTTGTTTATTAATTGGTGATGTTTTCAGGATTTTTGCAATAGGATTTTTATATCATTTGGATGGTATAATGCATAATGATACAGTGTTGTATCTATATCTAAAGAGTTTTGTGTGAAAATGCAATGTTTGTGGGTAGGACTGGACAACTGATCCAGATATTTCCATATGTTCTTAACAAAAATAGAATCTAAAATCTCACTCAATCAGAAAAATATATTTTGTTGCCATATTGCCCAGCTCTAACCAACCACACCATTCCAATTCCTCATCAGTAAAATTGTGTTAAAACGGATATTGTTTTTAAAAAAAAAAGTAGTTGTCTGTCAACATGTTTTTGTGTTGAGCGTTTTTGTTGAATCAACTTGGACCAAATACCTGTTTTACTGGTGGACTCTGCTTGAAGCTGATAGGCAGAAGTTTCTCCTGTTTTAAATCGCCGTGTCCCGTCTTGGCGCAGTGGGTTGGGCATTGATTGGTCTCACAGTAAACAGCCTGACGCCCACCTCATATGTTTGGCACAGCAGCCTTCTTTCTCTTTGCCATGTAGTTCTTCTTGTTTCCTTGGCTGTATGACGCCTTTCTTGTTCCAGCACCATGTCTTGGCTGATTGAAAGCCCATAATAAAATATTCTCTGTGTAGTTCTACAACCCCTGTGTCAGTATCTCCTCAAAACCCGTCATTAAATAGAAATCATTGTTCGCGTCTAAGCTTTTGAAGATTATGTCTCGATTTCTAAAACTTACTCATGAAACATTAAAAATTCCCGATCTACTTTCTTTCTGACCATTTCATAAAGTTTCCTTAAACTCAGTGGAAAAATAAATATTGTCTTTTACGAAGTGTGTTTTTGTGAAGACCAAAACTACAGTGTTGCCTTCTTGGTCTACTATAGAAGGGCCCTCACTGTATGATATCACACTAAATGTCAACAAAAGCAGCATCTTTGTTTTTTCCCACTGTAAATATTATCTTTAGACCAGAACATCTTAAATGTTAATTAGATGAGTATTTGCTATGTAATAACTAAATTGGAGGAAGTATCTGTGGTAATACAATAGGTTACACAGAATATTTGAACACAAACAATATGAACAAAGGGGAATGGAAGTATAGTCAGCCATAATCGGTGTGTATATATAGCGTCACACTGAATTTGACTGAGATGTGAAAAAGTTCCCCTTTTCAAGTTTGTTTTGGTCTCATGTAAATATTCTCAGTCAAACCTGTGTTTCCTGCTATTATTAAACTTATTATTAAATGTGTGTAACCTGAGAAATGTTCTCGATTGTTCTTTCCTCTGAAAACGAATTTTCTGATTTGATCAAAGACTTGGAGACAGAGTTAACATATTCTTGACAATAATTAAGTCTTATCTAATTTTGGTAAACAAATAATCAATTCATGTCTGCAGTTTTTAATGTACTCTTTATGTTAAGTGCAAAGAATCATGAAAAGACGGTAAACGGGTAGAACGAAACATTACTCGCACAGTCTTTGAGTTGACTGCAGCATCTGGACAATGTAAGACTGTGGTTTTGGTGCTGCAGCTACAGAGTAAGCTGAACATAATTATGCGAGTGTCTCCACACAGAGGCAGACTCCCCGCTGTGCTACTAAACGCCTCTGTCTTCACCCGGCCTGCACAACCTATACACAAAAATCAACTTTACAGCATTTACAGTAAAGCTTAAGGGAATATCTAAAACTATAATGGCATTGGTTTCAACATGCAGAACAACATATTCCTTTTTTTTTTTTTTTATATAATTTACTTTTGCAGGTTGTTGAATAATGCAATGGCAATTTAACCTCCCATTGAATATTCTCATACACATAATCAAAGTTGAATTATTTACGTGCCAAATGTCTTAATCTTGGATTGCTTTGCTGCAAACTGGAATTGAGCCATTGAAATAACTGCGCCACAATCAGACTTTTTTTAATTCTCAAACTTTGATTTTGGTGCAAAACAGGGCTGATATTGATTTATATGCCAAATGATCATTTGGGATTAATTGCACACCAACGTAACAATTTGCATTAGGATCAATCACTGGCAAATAATTAGGAATGGAGATTTACATTAACCTTACATTAAATGCCTTAGAAATATTAGATCAAAACAAGCTTTAGAAAAAGTACTAACAACAAATTGAATTATGATATACAAATCTCAAAGCGCTACAACAATACAGGACTAAAATACAAAGATAAACAAAAGTAAAAATGTCTCTTGCGCTCACTTGTTGTCATCAGATCTTTCTGTTGATACTAAACCAATTTCAGTATCATTTCTACTGGCGACTCTGCACTATATACTGTATAGGACCATTTGCACTTTGTTGCTGGAGACCTCAACTAATTCATCCATTCTCCTTGATCTATTATTGCATACATTTTACATGACATTTCTTATTAATGCTTTCAGACTATACAGTACATCTCCCTCGTGTTCTCCATTATTAACCATCTATTTCTATGTCTGGATTTACTCTATAGTGGCCAGACTTTACTCTAGTTTTATCCACAATAAGAACTGACAATCTCAATCCTCTTGTATGTATAATACAGGGTTTACAGGGTTGTTTGTGGCGAGCTAAGTGAATAATTGATTTACAAGCTGTTGCAGTTAAAGCAACATTGATATTGGAGCGGTTGTTAGTTTGGACATCTCTCTCCAGCGGCCTATTTCTATGATACACTTGTAGCTTGTGACTTCACCTTCTACTTTCTAACGCCTCCTTTATGCGCTTTGTCATCTCATTTTGTCCCCTATGTATTTCTCTACTCCAAACGTTTCCATCTGAACTCCTCATGAGATTTACCATTGAACTTGTCAGTCCTTCATTTCCCAATAACTCGGCCTCTAAAGATCAGAGAGATGTTTAACTAATCAACAATTATGAGATTATCTCATCTAAACAGTAGTACATACCTGAACTGTTCCTTTAAACCCAGCCCTAGTAGTAATAGTAGCAGGTTGGGTGTGTTATTAGGTCAAGCTATTTTCGAGTCAGCTTTTTAGCCCTTGATAACCTGCTTACATTACAAAAACATCTTCCTGTGACCAGGCGCCCTTCATTGTTGTGGAGTGTGGCATTGACAATGTGGTGAACTAATAATGAATGTACTATTAAATGTTGCGGAATGATTTTAAGTAATGGTGAACAGCTTTTTGTGGAGTTCACAGGATTTGTATTCAAACTTATTACTCCCTTGAGCCATCTAATCAGTGCAACAAGCAGCACCCATAGACCCCAACAGTGAAATCATTGGACTTTGTGTAAACTAGGGACGCACCAGTATATCGACTCAGTGCTTTAGGCTGATGCCGATACTATCCGTCCACCGATCATTAAGATATGGTAATGGACATATTCTAACAGAACGGACTGTAAACTTTAATACAGTCTTTATTCTGAGTCAAAAGACCCACAAATGACAAAGTTACAGACTTTTAAAATCTCTAGAAAAGTTTTAGGCAAAACATGTCATTAAATTAAATGCACAATGAATGCACGTGCGACATTTATTCAGACATTATTTGACTAGTTTTCCTCCGAAACACCCAGACATGTTTACTCTATATAACGTTAGTGTGAGTGGCTTAAAGAAGGAAAAAGAATAATCATATTATAAGTGGGTATTATGTGTTCTAACTTGTTCTATACATTTTAAAATGTATTTGATCCTTATTTTAGAATAAAAATGAATTTGTTTACAGCAATATTTCTTTGTCATTTTAAAGTTTAGTTTTGCATATTTTTAACGAACAACGTAACGAAAATATTTACCTAATATTAGTTATCAGTTATCAACCGAAGCTTTTCCAATAACATTGGTATCAGTATCGACCTAAAATGTCCATATCGGTGCATCACTAGTGGAAACCAGTGATGTTATATTGTATAGAAATGACCTTGTGGTAGAAGTTGGTCCCACATCAGAGCAGTTGTGAACCTCATTTTGTATTCACTTGTGGAAAACCTGCCACACTGAAGGTCTGGGACAGTGTAATGTGCTGCTTTAATTAGCTGGCTTTCTTAACACACACATCACCACTTTGTCCAATGACCTTTCTGTTTCCTCCTGAGGCTTGTTCCAAGTCAAACACTGCTGATCGAAGATAACAAGTGCCACTTTTAGACAACTAACTCACCTCTAGCTCCACAATATTAGCCTGCACTGCAGGAATGAACACCCAACTTAGTTTGCCATGATTTATTATGTTTTTGCATTTCATTTTCAGAATAATTATGCTTGAAATTAGGGGGGAAACTCATCATTAAACCAATCAACATGATCAAGCTGAAACAACTCAAATATAGCCTAAATGAACAACTGTATTTGAAGATGTCTACATGGACTTCCTCTTGTTTTCCCTACCAAAAAAAACAAAGCATGTGTAGGACATCCACTGGGACCATGACTCCCCTGTTTAGAGATTTTGAAATTTAGTAGGAGTGGTTAAATAAAGGTAAAAAAAAACAAAACTCAGATTATTAGTTAAATATAAAATGACAGATTGTTCCTTCACAGTGTGATTGACTTTGTCATAAGTTCAGACTCCACATGGACGGTGGGACAGGTGTCTGTAACAAGCCCCCTGCGCGCTGTTGCTTCTGGAGCGTATAATGGCCCATAAATATTGCATTTGTTTTTCTTTGATGGTTGTTGTTTTGAGACGTGAGCTCCTGCTGTGGCTGATGCCTGTCACCTCTCGCTGACATCTATACGTCCCCGTTTACATCTGTGTCACATACTCATCTGTACAAACACACCTGAGATTTAAAGAACAACTTTGTCTGCCAGATGAATCACAATCAAATCGAAATCACAAAGGCTGCAGTTTTTGATGTGCCATCATTTCCTCCACAAATTACAAAATATCCTGTCTAATTCTGCATAAAAAATGTGACCTTTTTAACAAAATACTATTATTAAAATTTAGATCTAATCACAAATGGATTTTTTTCCCCTAACCGTGCTGCCCTTGTTTGAATTTTTGAAATGTTTTCTTTGCGGAATCAGTCAATACTGTGACTCACCGGAGCCTACATCCAACATTATAACATTCGATTTCAAATCAAAATTTTGTCGACATCGGTTCTTTTAAGAAAACGTGGACCCACAAAAAGGCACTGCCACAAATGCAATGAAAAAGTAATGGAATGATTAAATACAGCTTTGCATCCAAAACGATTATCACTCAGAAATAAGTACGAGTGTGACGTGAATCTCGGGCACCCTGTTTTGCAAAAATAGTTTCCCAAATCCATGCTGCTTTAACTTTTAAAAGTGAAACCTCAGCAAATATTGTGCACGCTGTTTTCAGAGTTCAAACAGTGGAGACTGAAGCAGGCGATGTGCCCTCCCTAAACACCGTAAAACTGGGAAACTGTCTGACTGCCACAATAACAGAAAGTTGTTGTTTTTTTACATTGCTGCAAAAGAAAATTTTGTTTAGTATAGGACTTTAAAAAATACAATTCTATCTAAAGGTCTTTGTAATATATAGACTTTATCTGAAGTTCCCGAAAACATACATGAAGGGATGTCACAATATAAAATGTTAGTGTTTACAAACAACATCATAATTTAACAATATCCACACTAAACAAAAGTGAAATCTTTAGTTTAATTCTTATACATTACTGTTCCAATAGTATGTGACCTGCTTTATGAACTTTCCTAATGCAACGCTCACATAAAAAAGTACAATCATAAAAAGTGTGGTGTATTTGTTTGGATTAAAGATTTAATTTACTTCATTATAATATAGTCACAATTAGTAGTATTTAGTTCTTTGACTTGATTAATCATGATTATCGATTAACCGAATCATCTTCACTTCCTTAGGTAGTGTCTTGAGCCAGTTAAAGCTCTTAGCGCTGCTCTACAAACCTGTGTTTCATGAGGCAGAGTGCGTCTGGGCCTCTGGGGGGGACACGGAGGTGAAGACTCTCAGGACAGAGCTGTGATGTTTGAACTCCCCCACTCCTCCTCCCCCACTCCTCCTCCCCCACTCCTCCTCCCCCACTCCTCTCCCATCTCACTCCCCTCAGGTCTTGTACTTCGGGGCTGCGTTCGCTCCTACCAGCCACTGCTTGGCAACAGCCAATCAAACGGCCTGGCCAACTCCTCGGCCAATGACGTAGCAAAAAAGGGTCCGGAGCTCAGAATTTGAGTTGTGCACTTGGGTCCAGCAGCACTGCCCTCCAAAACCCCTGTGAGAGCAACAACACGCAGGGATGACCTTTGGAGGAAGAAGGAAGGTGGAGCGAAGTGCAGCGAACAAGAAAATGAGGAGAATGTACGTATAATTAAGCACACGTAGAAAGTTTTTCACAGTTTATTTAAAGAAAAGGTAGGTTTGCATAACATCTAATACAAGTTCATTCATATGCAGAAATGGAGACTTGTTATTGATGTTTTGTAAGACTTCTTCTTTTCTTGCTAAACCTACTTATACTCCTCTTATTTCACTTTTACATATTAGGTCAGTGAATATATATTTTTACTAAACAAGAAAATCTAATTGTTATAAATAAGAAAATATATTGTCAAGACGAATGTACAAACATTACCTTCATAAATGTATGTGTCACGCAAAAAAAGGAAAAGTCAATATTGAAATGATGGTATCGATTTGTCTTGAAGCCCTCATTATTTCAAAGCCCAGTCAAAAAATAGTTGACTACACTTTCTTTCTAGGGCAGTTTTTTTTGGGCAAAAGAAAGTTCACCTCTTTCTTTGATGCTTTTTTTTTTCTCTCTGCCAGTTCTTCTCATACGATGCTGAGATTTTTATTAATAGACCGTGTCCCCAAAATAACAAGCTGAGATGTGACAGTACTCCCAATGGGGACGCTCAATTCACAGGCATTTTCTCTCATCTTTGCCTCATTAAACGAGCTTGTACAACATTAACTATCAGTGTGTCCTTATAACACACTTCAATCTAGAATTTTATTTCAAGATTTCTGTCTGTAAGGTGTAAAATGTAACCTTAAATGCTCTTCCTTTGTTCCGTTTGGCAAGTTTTTTCATAAATGTGGTTATGATTGATGAGCGCTGTGGAGTTTTTTAGGTCACTGGTTATTTCGGTGGCGTCCAGGGGAGCCACACTGTGGTTTGGGTGGGGCTATGGCACAGAAGGTAGACGGTGTAGACTGCATTGAAAAAAAAAACAAGGACTTCGCTATAGTTGAGGAGTTACAGCAGGACCACGCTGTCTTGTTTTCCCCTCCTCAGTTGCTCCCTCACTGCTTAGTAACAACCAATCACATCGCAGCCTCAGAGCTTCCCCTCGGCCAATCGGATAGCAGGACTGTGGCGCCATAGAGTTTGGATTTAGCCACGTGTGATGTGCGCTGCTGCAGATCAGGAGGAGACGGAGACACGGCAACGCTCGGACATGTCAGAGGTTTTTTAAAAAGAAAAAAAAAAAACGTTATTCAAACCACTCCCTTCGACTCTGCTGCAGTGACTCCGGATCAGACACTCGGCTCTGAAGAGGGCAGTGAAACGATAATCTGTTTGCTTTTCACCACTACAAAATGACAATGTTCACTCCTGTTCTTTTCTAAATCAGTTTACCATTTCACAACTTTCCTTATGATTTTGTATGAGCCAAGATGTTTTTCAAATAAAAACATTCACACTGAAAATAATTATTTGATTTAAAGCATGCAAGCAATAGTTTAAATCTTTCATATTTACATTTAAAGGTAGAATCTTAGTTTTAAAGTTTTTTAAAGGTTTTGTTTCAGGTGGCAAATGTCCAAAACTTTTCGGCACATAGTCTTTTTTTCTTCTTCTTTGCTTTCATTCTTTGGACCACACATTTTCAACATAATCTAACATAATACTTTCAGACATCTGCCACTTGAGTGTGCTATGCTTTTTTTCCCCCTTTGATGTGGCTGTTCTGCTGTTCCTTGCGCTCGCACCTCTGCAGGTATATTGATGTGCATTACTGTATCATTTGACGTCTAAAACTTTCCCACCTTGCGCTGCAGTCACAGTTCAGACCTTCTCAGCGCTCTCTCTTCCCCAGACTTGAACCCACCCCTCCCTCTGGAGAAAACTGCACATGTTGCAGCTCTGGAGCAGGGCGCGGCTCTTCCTCCATCGCCCCCCTTTCTCTTCTCCCCCTCCCCCCTGTCTTTTTTGCTGCAGCCATAACTTCCTCCACGTGCTCCCCATGCTCTCGTATTTTTGTTGTGAGCGGCAGCAAAGCACCACTGTTGCATGGTTACAGCTCATCATTGGCTTGAATACTGCAGCGCTCGCTTCTCATTGGACAACTGCGGAGGAGAACGGCGCTCCGACTGGATGGTGGAAGGATGTGCTTTGACGCGATTGGTTGGACAGGCTTGCATCCCGCTCCTTAGAGACTGAGGCGGCGTAAACATCACGGGTGTTTCTTTCAATGGAGCATGTTTTTTCAGCTGCCGGTTTTGTATGTGTGTGTGTGTGCGTGTGTGTGTGTGCGTCGTCGACTTGCCTGTGTGTCTCTGAGGGGTTTCGGTGAGAGTAAAGCTAATTGGCGCCCTGCTCTTCATTCGCCGGTTATTGAAGATGCTCTTACTTTGACATGCAGTGCTTGGCCGATTGACTGCTTCTCTGCTCAATTCTCTCACATTTTTTTTTTTTTTTAAGTCTTCGAGGTCTTTGTTTCCAGTCGGAGTCAGCAAAAATGCCCTCCGGCGTCATGTTCTATCCCTTTGGTGACAAACAGAGCTGAGGAGTCTTGGGGCTAGACTTTGAGAAAACAAATAGCCTAAAGTTCACCGTTAGTTGCCTTGCTTTGTTAAAAACTATCCTCTTTTCTTGAATCACAAAGTTGTTGGGTTAAACGCCCCTACCCCCACATTTCACACCCTTTTATTCAAGTACAAAGCATCTATGCCCCCCTTTGATCTCCCCTTACAATAAATCTTCTATCTGAAGTTGAACTTGGAGCGCTTGCGGACTTCTCTACATTCATGACACCAAGGAGAGGCGGGGTCAAACTGCTTAGCAACAACCAATCAGCCTAATATTTTTGGCAGCTCCCCACAGCCAATGGAGGAGCGCGAAAAAAAAAAAGCCCGGTTTTAGTGGTGGTGTTGTTGTTATTGGCGGGATGGTATAGGAAAACAGTTGTTCTTAGCGCAAGTGTCCTGGAGCAGATTTGCACAGATAATCTTGGCTTTGATGGCGCTGAAAGACGCACGGCTCATTGCCGTTAGAGACACCATTTGCATTTTTATGTAAGCCTCGCACGGTTGAATTAACTTTCTTCTCTGAACGTTCGCAAAAGTAAAAGGCAGTTCCTCCTCGTATCGATCCACACAATCCGTATCTTAGTCAGTTTTAAGACTTTAACATCCGTGAACATGCTGCTGCTCTTCATCACACTCACTCGTCGATAGGTGAGATCAATAAGGTTTCGGTGTTCGATAGGAGTTCACCTGCAGGGGCTCACACGGGTTCATACGAGGATTAAGGTTTATTAGTAAAGGACTACTGGGCCGACATCTTTTCTTTTCTGATGCTTTATTAATAATTGGGCTGGTTTTGTACAGTTTTTTTTTTATTTATTTTTTAATATGATTTATATAATTTCCTGTTTAAGGTTAATTCAGTTCAGTTCATTGTTCATGATTCTAGTTTATAAATGAAAAGGCTCTTCTTGTGGGAACATTTGTCTTCAGTTGGCTGTTATAAACATGAAATTGTAGCTCCCTCAATTTTTGACGCCTGGAGTCATGTCATTCTTAAATATATAATTATTTGTAATGGATACATAAAAAAAAAAAAAAATAAAAAAAATACACATGCAGTTCAAATGCATGCAATCCTTTCAGTTAAGTTTATATTATTACCTAATTGGCTGTTACGGTTTTACCCAAAAGTATTTTCTGCAGTAAAAACAACAATCAACAACACAACCACTAGTTAGTTCTGTCTGCACTTTCTAATGTACTTGTGCTACATCTCGCATGTCGTCCAATTAGCTGTGAATACTGGAGTTATTTGGTGTAAACATGAATGCAGAATTGAACACAGTGACCCCTGAAACAAAGTGTTCTGGCACATACAGAGCCGGGTTTTCTGCCCATCACTGTTATTAGACCCAATGAAAGTCCCTGTGGTGCAGCAGCCCAATAGGACCCAATAGTGAAACCACAGCGGGGTGAGCGGGGTGAGCGGAGGACACTACTTTTGCCTGTAGCTGTCATGAGAACACATGATGGACAGATCTGAAGAGTCAAACAAGCGTGTCTCCTGCTGCAGCTGGCTCTAGTTGTCCTCCAGGGATCATCCACATCCAGAGGCCCTCCCAGGGACACTCACACAAGGGCCATCCCAGCCTCGTGCACGCGGACTGGGGCTGCTTGGATACAGCGTGTGCCCGCCGCCGGTTAAATAAAGCTTAGAGGCGTGTTGACACATCCTCTCTGGACAGATACAGATCAATAGCTCCACTGAAGGGGGGCCTCCGCTCGACAAGGGGGTGATTGACAGTCGATGCGGCAATGGGGCGGGATGTCTTGATTTATTTAACCGGCTCCTCATTGCCCCAAGTTACTTACCAACAGTTCAACAAAGTGTGCTGCGTTGGCAACTAAAGTGGATACACTTTTGAAGAATTTGAACCAAGAAGAAAAAGTCCAGATCGAACTTTGACAGTCCATTATTGCAATTATTTGTAAATCGAATCACTTGGATAAAAATTCAAACGTTTATTCTAACTAAAACCCTTTAAATTGCTATGGATTCCCCCCCTCTGCAATTTGGACACAATTTGGACATTTTATTAGCTTCACTTCCTTCTGTGTCCTTGCATCCCATCAAATAAAATTTGACTTTTGTACTATTTAACTATTTATAATTTTAAATAAAACCTGTTATCTGAGTGTACTTTTATTAGGGGAACAAACAAACAAATAAATGGGTAATAATTTGTTTTCAGATTCAGCAGTCCTGTCTTACACAATATTTTCTTGACTGTCCAAAGAAGACTCCTAATTTTGAAATAATTAAATATTCCCTTCAATTCTATTTCTTTTTGATTAACCCCAATCACAACAGCAGTCACCTAGCAAGACTTATACGCTGCAGGGCAACAAAGAGTATATCCAAAGATAATTTTGTTAACATAAACTTCTTAACAAAATTTTTAGTTCGAGGTACATCAAAATGAGTAATTTTTTTGGTGAGAACAGTGTCGATTCCCCGGTGAGCGCTCTGTCAGTGAGACCATCTGTTTGTGGCTCGAACCAAACTGCGCTGCCAGATGGGATTGGAAACGAAAGCAATGCATCCATGAAACAGTGACAAATACAAGTTTATTTTTTACTGTAACAACTATGTACACGGCACAGCCAGCGTGTCATTTGTTCTGCAGGTGGAGACAAACAATCACTATGAAAAAAATCACCTCAGTTGGGACTTTTCAGCCATTGATGCAATTTCAAACTTTATGTACATTTCAAGACTTTATGACAGTGTAATGAATGTGAAATAAATTGCATTGTGTGAGTAATTTTACGTCAACCCAATTAAGTATCAATTATAGTTTTATGCTACAAGTTTGTTTTTCTAAACGAAAACAAGATCAATAAACATTTTTCAAACTAGGGCAGTTCAATTTGAAGTTATTTGTCAAAGAAAAACTTTAAAATGTATATTTGCTCTTCAAACTAAAACTTTAGTCATTTGTTAAGGCTTATTTTTGAACACGCTCAACAATAAAACTATACGAAATGAAACGAGTGCCGATCTTATTTAGACTATGTTGAGTCTGCTTATAAAGGAGAAATGCAGTTCAGTACTAATCGCCATGACAGCTCCTATCTCTGTTTCTACTCCCAGCTCTTATTTTGAAAGGCGGAGAGAATAATTAAGTCGACGCTTCTCTCTTTGTTTGCCTGCAGCACAAAGCAGCTGTCAGGTGGGACTCGTCGTGGGACAGGTGTTGTTTGCTGCTCTTCAAGGTCACACTGTTCATTGAAGACTCAAGCGAACGAACGAACATCTGTAGCAATAAACACTCATAATTTTACCTTTTTAGTGCCTTGTCTGTTGTTTGTACACAATTAAGAATGGTATAATGTCCACTTGGTTATGGGAATTACACTGATTAAGTCTTCACTCTAGCACCTGTTACTGAGTGGGATTTAAAGGAGCTCAAAGTTGATGTGGTTGAAAGCAGAAAAGTGGGCAAGTGTATTGATTTTCAGTGATTTATTAAAATGGCATGTAAACAACAAAAACATCTGATTTCTTTCTGATCATGGTCCCTCTGATTACTCGAATCTAAATGGTCGTAGCGCACCTTTTTAAAGCAGATTGCGTTCTTTGTTATGAAGTGTCTGTTTTGTGCTCCTCAGGTCTCTGGTGATCATCAGTACTCTGGATGGGCGGATCTCGGCTCTGGACCCTCACAACCAGGGCAGGAAGCAGTGGGACTTGGACGTGGGCTCGGGCTGCTTGGTCTCCTCCAGCCTCAGCAAACCGGAGGTGAGACACGCGACACAAACAAACGTGCTTTAAACCGGGAAGGGCAAAGGGACGGAGGCTGCAATGTCCTTAACAGGTTAAAACTGGCTCACATTAATCACATTTTGTCGAGTGGAATTTACAATAAACATGCACTGAGCTGTTTACAAGAAAAACATAACTTCAGATTGGACTGTTTTGATGATTATTTGAGTCTTTTGAAATGAGCAAACATTTTTATTTTAACATTTTTCAAGTTCAAATTTGTGTGTTGTCTAGTAAGCATGAATTTTGTTTATGCTGAAACAAAGAAGGAATACATTCAAATTAAACTGGGTCGAAACCAGGATTAGATTAAAGCATTTAGTATTTAAAATATATATTTTAAAAAGTGTCAACTATACGACAGTATAATATTGAAATGGGATGATATTATTAGGAAACAACTTCATACATGAATTAACAATTTTAGTTGGTTTGTGTATGGCAACAAACCTTCCTGACTATGATTACCTGTTTTGCTAAACTGGTAGTGAAGGTATGTTTCCTAAACTTGAAAACTTGTTTTGACAGTTTTAAAGACAAAGGGAAGTGTTTTTCTCTTATTTTGGCAGCTGTATCGCTCATACACAAGCATATGCTCTCTTCTTGGAAGTAAATTCTTTTAATCTTTTTGCCACAATTCACCTGAAGTAGGAAACATCAGCGCACCCTGTTAATGTAGTTGATGTAAAGTCAATTTCTACAGCTTTTGAGGGTGTGAAATACCCAGATGTTGTTATATTCAGAAACAAAAAGTGATTTTCCTTCAGCAGACGGCGCGCACGTAATTGAACTCTGTGCACTTTTACCAGTCTCGCCTCTCGCTGTTGTTGCTTACATTCAATCCGTGTAAACAAACAACTTACATACAGCCGACACGCTCCCCTCCCCCTCAGAAAACCCTGAAATCGTGTTTCTCGCCCGGAGGATCGGCTTCACTTTGTTGACTGTGGCAGTTTTTACACACGCGGCGCAGCAAGACCCCCTCATCTGAACGTAGATACAGTACATACAGAGAGGCTTAAACCGCCCACGAAGTCAGCCCGAATCATGAGCGCACCCTGAGCTGTGCTAAGGGGGTGTAGCAGCCTGTAGAGTTCTGATCTGGACTCGCTGTGTTTATAGCCTCAGGGAGAAAGCCTGTGTAACTAACTAACAAGGTCTAGAGTGGTGGTCCAATGTGAGGCCAACACTGTGGTTACACTAATGAATTCTCTATAATCCACTTGGTGTTTTAATCGTTACCCCTACAACAAAATATGGTGAACTGCCCTTAAATATTTAATGGAGAGGCTGGTAATTTCTAAGCCAACACTTAAATTGTATTAGCCAGCATTATTTGATTCACACTGGTGTCTAATTTTTTTTTTAAATTGCAACATTTGAGAAGATGAGACACAATATTTACTAATTGCTCATTTTCCTCCTCTATAAGAGACGTTTTTTGATTTTAGGGGTTAGCCACGCTAAATCAATGAGAGTATTAAATGATCTTTTGACATAATTGAGTTCATTATCAATGGATTTTGTCCACACATCATTGCAAGATTGAAAAATGGAATGTAATACCGTAATTGCATTAATTGAGACAAAATGTTTATGCTACATGTTGAAGTTCTGTATTAATATTTGATTAATTTGTATTGCTCTTTTATTTCTTCACTCTGTTCTACAACAACATGTGAGTCTGGCTTTGATGCAAGAATTAAACTGGTCGATTAGAGCCCAAATAAATATGAGAAATAAATGATCTTTTGACACCATTTACAGTTAATTTAATGGGTTTTTGCCAGTTCAGGGGTGAAGAATGTCATAAATGTCATATAAAACCTTGTTTCAAGTTGACTCATTGCTTTTTCCCCCTAATCTTTCAGAATCACTGTTGGAAAAGCGTGGTATTTTTAATCGTTTCCCACTCCATCAGACAGTTTATGAAGAACTTCAATTAATATGCTGTTTTTTAACTATTTGATAACTTGTTTATGCTATTATTCTATGGTGTTTTTATTTACTTTAATTGTTCATAGGTATATATAAACGAGTTAAAACTTAAGAGTTTCATTGTGTTCTTTTATTGACAACATAAAATCCATAGAACGCAGTTGCCATGCAAAGTTTTACCCTGGACCCTTTTCGTCACACCCTTTTTCAAACAAATTAAGCTAATTGTCTACAGTGGCGTCACATTAGATTTCAGAAGCTAATCAATACTCTGCATTAGTGCAACAGTTTCAGACAGACACTTTATTGCTTAGAGGGGCAATACAAGACAAGACAACACGCCTCTGGGGATTTTTACCACCACAAATCTAATCAAACTAAGAACTTTTTTTTTGTTTTTTTTTTTTTGAGGTTTTTTGTTTTTTTAAGTAAGTGTTCTGCTCTTTTGCAAATCTGTGGACACATTCAAGATTAGAGCCAAGCAGAGCTTATGAGGGTAAAGTCTGGGGTACGACTCTTAAGCCTCTGGGAGTGTGGGAAAAGTCGTTCACGAAATCAAAATTCATGAAGCACTTTTTATTCAGCGTCTGCCGAGGTTATAATATGGAGCAGCCCTAAAGGTTGCTCCCAGCACCACGACTGTCTGCATTAACATGTGTAAATTTGACATTGAAATCAAGCTGTTCCCATTTATTTTTTTATTTTTTTTGATTGCGGCGTGCGATTTCAATAATGTTGCCTTTCTAAACCCTTCAAAGTAACATAGACAAACACTGCAAGCTTTGATATGTATGTTCGATGCGTGCGTTGCCCCGGTCTCTAAAATGTACTCTCGTTTTCCTAGTTGTTGTGACTATATAAGCAAGTGTCAAAGCGTAAATTGCACCCCCCCTCCCCCACCCCCCCCCCCCACCCCCCTTCCCCCCCCCCCCCCCCCCCCCCCCCCTCACTCCCCCCCCTCCTGGCTCTCAAAGTGAACCGGCGCGGTCCCTGATGACTTTTCAAGAGGTTCGCTTGACAGACTTCGATTTTAATACAGACTGCAGGTGAATTCAGAGGAGCACCCCAGAGGCAGAGGAGAGAGAGAGAGAGAGAGATGAAGAGAAGAGGGAAGTTGTAGACGCACACAATAAAAAAGCCTCGGTCGGGAAACATGCAGTGTGCCTATGGGCCCTGGAGGAGAGCGTGATGAATGAACGGGAGCGAGGAGGACGGCCCCATCATCTGTAGAGTTGGATAAGTTAATTTTACTTGACGCAGGCATTTATCTCTCTGACACGCACGACGATCTGCTGCTTTTCTAGGCAGTTAGCATGATAATTTTGTTGACAGATGTTCAGCCTGCTTTCTTGACACATTGGTCGTTGTGGAATTGGAGATGAATTACACAGAGGTGGCAAAATCAACAGGAAATTCCATCTTAAAAGGATTAAACAAAGAAGAAATGATTTGTCACAGCGTGGCAGAATGTAAACTTTAGTAGAAATTCTATTCGAGAACAAGATTAGGTGGTTCTGCTTTTGACCCAGGAATATGGGATGGCTTAAATTAGCGCTGTATTCTTTTTATTTTTATTCATGCCCGCGAATGGTTGCTACTCAAACTAATGTCAACAGAATGTGCTAAATTCTAAATAAAGCTAAATAAAGTCTTTAAATATATACTTTGAGATTTAAGTATCAGACAAATATGCATATACTCTAAAATGACCCACTGAAGTGCAGAAATGTCACTGTATGTCCTTGTTTGGAAGTTTACAACAACAATAATCGGCAAAATCCATTTCATTTTTAATCCGCTCTTTTTGCCACAATCTATTTTAGATAGTCAAATTTGCATATCAAAACAACATTCATATTTATCGTAATTTTTATGTTTTTTTTATAAGACTTTTTGTCAATAGAATTTAACACTATTTTTAACATTTTAACTCTCCTCCAATCATTTGCTTTCACCGACAGGGGATTGGCTGCCGACCTCTCGATTGAAAGTAAGCCCTATACTTTATGTTGTAGAAACCTCATCTTTATATTCCTGTTTTAGCACTTATTCAGCAGAGCATCTCTCTTCACTGCTGGCTTGGGGTTTGACAGCCCTTAGTTTGTCTGGAGACACTGTATAGTAGACAATTTACACCAGTCCATGTCACTGTCGCGTCTCGGCTCCTCTGCAGTGTTTCTGTCTTGTTAACATCTGTGTGTGTCTGGCTCTGCAGCACTAGTGTGAAGACTCAGACACATCCTCCTCCTCCTCCTCCTCCTCCTGCCTTCACCTGTAGATCTGAATTCACCCGACCAGCCGCGAACAAACCCGCTGACCCCCTGACGTCACGTGTTGTCATTTTGATGCTTTATATAAGTTCGTAACCCGCGCTAACCTCTGCGCCCTCCTTAACCCTGTCATGTATTTTTAAAAGGGAGGGGCCGCGCCGCTGCTGATGTTGTCTGAGCCTTTGCATCTACACTGCAAAACAGGAATAGAGCTATGAACATGACATGGATCTTGATTTGAGTTGATTGGAATAAAATCAAGTTCAATTGGACATTAAATTCACTGTAATGCCATAATAATATGATAAGTGCCATTGGCTTATTTGTTACATTTGTTTGAAATAAGATTATTAGAGTCCGAACTAACTTGAATCCAGACAAATCTATACACCCGACGTAATTACATCTGTTTTTATCTTTGTTTCTTAATATGAATCATTTTGGATGCGTCAACATATTATCAAATAAGCGCACTATCCTAGAATGGACCCAAGTACCATCTGAAGTAGTTTTAAGCCCAACTTTGGACTCCTCTAAAAGTCATCTGGCAATTATTTTCCTCAATAAATACTGTAGCATGGTTGAATAGCATAAATGTATTACTTAGAATAAAATGACTTTATTGCAAATCTCATCTGGGGAATGAATACTTGTTGGGCTTAAATGTCCTGAGTAAATATTCTCACTTGTCCATAATGTAGATAATTGTTTTCGCAGTGTGAAGCTTAGCAGCGGTTTGGTTGGCTCTTGTTGGGTCTGCTCGGTGATGAGGGGCTGAGGGGGCTCGCTGTGATGCCATTGGCTGGAGCGGTCTCACTGGGGAGGAGGCAGCCACTCACCTGCTGCTGCCTTTAGTGTCTGTGGATGTCCCTCTGTCTCCAGCGCACGCAGCACAAACGGCACTGTGCACAATAGAGCCATCACTTCCACAAATGCCACAGAGCGCTTCAGGCTACAAGATTTTTTGCAAGACTTAGTGGTTTTTTTTTTAAAAGAAAGGAGAACTCTGCTCATCGTGAATTAACAACTGTTTTTTTTTTTTTTTACACTAAGATGGTTCCAAGTATCTTGTCACTGCTGTCAAATATGTGTTGATGACGGCATTACTTTGTTGAATACAGATCCTGTTCAGTCTTAATCAGTAAATTGTTTTGCTTTTATGGGCTTATTTGAAGAGGAATTATTGGCGCTTTTAACGATTCCCCAAACCAATATTTGCACTTTTAACTGGCCAGACTTAACTCCCATAACATAGGCTGATATTTGATTTGGGCCAACCACCTGCCTAAAGGAGAAGAGTACAGTAAAGCTGGGTGTTAAGGCACAAAAACCCCCCAAAAAAACAAACACTTTTTTTTACCTTAATTTGAGCTTGATTTTTGATTCAGTTTAATTCAATATTGATTTAATATTGTCATGAACATACACAAGTAACACTTTTGATCACTGCAATTTAACAACAGCAATAACAACAAAAAAGGCCCAGTATTCTTACTCCCAACCACTTATTGTCATAGGATTGGCCGTGGGGGACCTCGATTTAAAATGCCAATGCATGTCGTTGAAGAATAGACGTGACTGATGTAGATGGCCCATCTAAATTAAGTTTCAATGGGCCATTATCAGGAGGTCCCGCCCTGTGGGCAGTGCTTTCACAGATTAGGATATAAACAGGAGTTCTCAGACTTGTTTCTCTGATTGAGAATGACTCTTGGATGAGAGTCGAAACGTTTTGTTTTTTCTAAAACAGTCCAGATGACTACAACTGAATCTTTTTCTACAGACATGACTGACCTATTGCCCAGCTTTAGTTGAACAATAAAGTGTGACGAGTAAAATTTTATTTTACCGCTTAATAAGGTTAAGATATCATCTTACTTATACTTTATTTACGTCTTTAGATCTTGCATTACTTTTAGGAATCCTTGTGATGTTTGATCTAAAGTATGGGTCTTATGTGTGATATCTTAAAAACAAACTAATTATATCGTGCAGATAATCCTTTGCATATTGACGTTTTCCTTGTTTAATCATTAGTTTGAACAAATACCAGTGTTAAAAGTTGTCACTACATATATTTAATGACAGAAGCATTCCATGTATTTAGTGATGTCATAATTATTAGGTTAATCGATAATCGTGATTATTCAGGTCACTATATAATCATAAGAACCCAAAAATAATAATCATGACAATTTTAAAAGCAAAATTAAGTATTTTTGGTTAAATATACAGTCCAAAAAATAGACCTAAATGCAAAGAACTTTATTTTATCTGGTTGTTTTGTCAATTTTAGCTTTATTTTGTCTTTCAGAAAGTACATTTTTGTAAAGCCACAACCTTGAGGAACACTAAAGGTAACGCGTTCGACCACCAAATATTGGAATTTAGTTTGTTGAAATCATGTAAATATATGGCTCGCAGTACAAGAATAGCAACATGTAAGTGATCTATAGGATACGTCCTTCGTTTGTTTGTTCGTCCGTCAGACCAACTTTTATTCTAGACTCGAGGTCCATTTTTAAACCCAAGTATACATTATATCACTATACCTTTACTTCTAAAGTTGCATTTGTATCTGAAAAAGATAATACTTATGTTAGTTTCTAAATGGTCCACCTGCTCGAACTGTCAGGTTGAGCTAATATGCCGTCATTCACTTAAACTGTGTATATTTGTCACTGAAGGGGGGCGACAACAGCGGCCGGTGCCAGTGTGAATGAGTCATGCGGAGGGGGTGGGGCTAAAGGGATTTTTTTTTTTTTTTTTTTTTTTTTTTTTTTTTTTTTCTTGAGGGGGGGTTGAGGAGGTGAGGTAATGCTTCCGACTGCGGATGATGTCATTGCAATAGACAAAACCACTCTGTCACATTCCTCGCCGCTACCTGTGCCGGCGCCGGTGAAAAACCTACGAGGAAGTGTGATTGATGCTCGCGCTGTGACTAATGAACCGACTTCAGGCTGCGACCAAAAATGACACGCCATAAGTCTCTGGGTGTTACAGGGGAATGTGAAAGGACCACGCAAACCGGAGCTGTGTGACAGGAAGCCGATGCTCCTCCGGCTCCGAGCGTTTTATTTTGATTGTTTTATTCCCATAAGAACACATGTACAAGCGCTCGCTAATTAGGGTTACATGTATTCACCGTTGGTTAAAAGTGGAAACAGTGCATGTAATCTATCAGTCAATAAAGTCAATCACACCAGACGCTTAGGAAAACTGTATTGACGACTCACTCTGAAGTCTCTTATTAGTTTTACAGATAAAGCCGATGTAACATGTTTTATTCATTCCACGAAATGAAAAACGACGATCACAACAAGTGCTTTTGATTTGTTTTATTGTAGAATATATCGATTGGACATTTGTAAATCTTTACTTAAAACTCTCTTTACCGCTATACAAGCTTCGGTGAATTGATTGCCAGCCCCAGGTGGACTGTGGTCTGAAGATAAGTCTCCGAGGAGCTTTTCTTGATCGACACCATGTTTATTTATCTAGCTGAGGAATACAGTATCTTTACAAAATCAATAGGCGCCAATGAAAACCCTGCAGTCATAACCAGTTATAAATTCATACTTAAATGTTTTTTTTAGTCAATTAATTAGTCAACGGTGCCCAAGTCGACCAAACATTTTGTTCGTCGACTCCTCCTTTTGCTGTTGTCCAATATTAACACATATAATCTAAATAAAAGAAGTAGTAAACTGAAAATTGAGGGAGTGAATCATGAGTTTTATCTTTATTTTACATATAAATACATTGTTGTGAAGAACTTTTGAGTACAAACAGTGCAGATGCGGTCTCGCAAGTACTGTTTGGGTCAGATATTTTGTCGGACCGTAGAGATGCTGAAAACTTTTGAAAGTACTGCAAATATGAAGAAACTGGGCCTAAGCTTGATATAACATTTTACGTCGCTGCTGGAAACATGGAAAATGCACTCCATGAGGTATGTTTACTTACTTTGATATAAACTAACCTCTAGTGCCCTTCAGTTCATCTCTAGTGCCCTTCAGTTCATCGAGTTCATTCATACTTTTCTGCGACACTCGCGGTGCATTGTGGGTCCAACAGTGATTCATCAGCGGCTGGTGACAACTGACGCTGTTTGACCGACTCAGCGGAGCTTCTGCATCAACATTTACTCACTCTTGCCCCCCGATGCCCCTCTTTTTCCTCCCCCACGATCCAATCTCCCCCCACCACACTCCCGCGGGGGCAAACCCAGTCACATGTCATTACTAACATCAAATAATCACCCTCTAACAAGTGTAACCAATCTCTCTAGCACAGAACAATGGACGCCTGACTCACTGCAAAACAAACCATTTCAGGAGCAAATTAAGTCTTAATGATGCCATGTTTACCAAAAACAATGAATGGAAATTGCTTGAAAAGTGGATCATTTTAAACGAGCATAAAAATACAACAAAATGCATGAATGAATGTTTGAAATACACTAATTAGCTTAATAGGAATGTGCTAATACAAGTCGTCTGTTATCGCACAAAGGCGGAAAATGTATGCTGTGTTTTGAATAATTGGAGGAGGGGCAGGGTCTTCGTCCTTGATCTTTTATTCGCCCCGCGGTGCATCAAAGCGCAATTTCCTCTGAACTCAGGGCTCCATACCATTAACAGGCTGCCACTTAAAGATGTTTTGTTCTGCTATAACCTAATTTAATTCACACTATGTTACACACGTCTATATATAGGCATTGTTTTTTTTATGACACAATTAAATCATGTGAAGCAAAACATGTTTTGAGGAAAATATTTGTGGCAGATTTGACTTTTTGTATCAAATTTGCAAGGTGTTTATTACAGTATATTACCAATAGAGAGACAATTATTGATTTTATTAGTTTGACATTTTAAGTTCATGTTTTGTTTTTGACAAACAAGCCTTAAAACAAAAACTACATTTAAACTGCATATGACTCATGTTTATGTAATTATTACTTCATTTGGTGGAATAGTAGTACCTCTGGTAAATATTTATTATAGTTTTAAATCAGTAAAGTGGTAGTTTGTGATGAAAAGTTTAAAGAGTTTAAGAGTTCTAAAATCTAAATCATGTAATAATGTCATCACTACACGAATACAACAAGTCAGTTTAAACATTCACTTAACAAAAAGTAAGGGTCTTGTCATACATTTTATGTGTTGAATGATAACGTAATCGAAACAAGTTTTGGCCTTTTATTTACTGTATGGTTCCTTGGTACCAGTTGTGTACTCGTGTCACATCTGCTGCGCATATCCAGGAAGTACAATAATCAAACTGAGGTGACATGGGTAAAATTTGTCGCAGATTCTTAAACATTAATGTGAAAATAGTAGTCCATCCTGTCATGTGTACTTTAAGTTTAAATTTCTCTATACAATCCTTCTAAAGAATGAAAGTAACACTATTTATTATAACATTACTTTTTTAATAAAACAAATCCATTAGTGTTTTGATGGGGATAATGATGAACTAGGGCATTTAAAAACGTCCTTTTAAAATGTATCTATTGTGGTTATAAATACTTTCACCCTCTTTATCTCCACTTTCTCACTGTCTAGATTGTGCTCATGGAGAACTGTTCACTGTATCATTTACGAGCTGTCAAGGGCGATATCAAAGTGAATCGTCCACTTCAGCCACAAAATCCACTACTACGCCCTCAAAACTCTCCAAACAGTCCTGGCTCAAATGTAATGATTTTTTTTTTTTTTTTTTTTACACCTGCGGGCTCAATAATTCACCAGATATCTCTAGCTCAGCCTGAAGCCACGGCATTGATGAAAAGCAGGAGAGACGGAGAGAGTTTGAACTCCGTTGACCATCTCAACTTTTTCAAAAATGTTGAGTTACTTTTCTGGTTCATTTATTTATGTATTTTTTCCCCCGGTTAAATTCTTTAGGAAGTTTCAGGATACATTGGTACAAATGGAACGTTTTTGGTGTTTTTTTAATAATGCAATCTACTGTATTTAGTGTTTGTTGAACATTTTGTAAACCAGGCAGTATTGTATTAACATGACCTCTTCTCAAAAAGTAATGATTGTACTGAATATCTCCATGTTTTTTTGGAGTATTCTCGATTCTATATTCTCGATATTAAAATTTTGCATATCTTCAAAACAACATTCACTGCATTATCTAAATTTTGATATTGCCCACTTCTAGTAAGTATTGCCAGTAAATGTGACTTTTATTTTTTACTGAGTTTCTATTCGCATAACATACTGAAACTGAATTCGATTAGCTGTTCGATTTCATTTAACGGGTCTTGATTTAAATATTTTATTCTAAACGTCCCCCTTTTTTTCTTAGATTTCCAGTACATTTTCCACTTCACAACACGACATTGGTCCACTATTTTTCTTATATTTTTCCAGTTTTGAAAAAAAGAAGAGAACAGCTATATCTCAGCTATATGTCAGGCTTATATCGCAAACCAAACATAACTGTCCCATAACAAAACAGATCATAATGCCCTCATCACACGACCTTATACATTACAAACCTCATAATCTGCCGTAATCTGTAGAGAATAAACTGAGCACGGAGAGACCGGTGTCAATGGAGATGGATGACTGAGTTTAAGCCATTGAGAGCTTCATGACTCACTCCTGCTGGTTTAAACCTCTACTCCCCCTCTCTCTCCTCCTCCTCATGGTTATGATGGATCAGGCTGAAACTCCCCTTCCTCCTCCCCTTCCTTCCTCCTCCCTCCTTCCTCCTCCCCCTCTTCCCCTTCCTCCCCTCTTTTCAATTCGCGTCTAAAATTTATCTTAGTCTTGTCTCCGGCCTCTTGTTTCTGCCGGATGACATCACCTCTGCTTCCTGGCTCTAAATCACTTTCTGACACATATTTTATCCATCGCAGCCACACTGACCTGTACTTACTTAAAGTCTAATGATGGATAACGTGATTGGAGGGTAACAGGTGGCAAAATAAAGCTACCGCAGCTTTAACTTAATTGCACGGCCCTGTCACAGCAACAGTTTTGATAGCCAAAGAAAGTTTGTACTGCAATATTGTAATGGGATCCTACGTGACATTTACGATTACATTTGCTTGTCAAAATAAACAGCAGAGCATACTTGCAGAACAAACAAGCCAGGATAATAAATCTTGATTAATTACCCTCTGCTGTCTTAGCGAGATTTGAGTGGCGCATGATCGAAGTATGGTGCATTGTGGAAGCCTTTATCACCGTGCTGTGCGAAATCTGTACAAATATCAAGCATTTTCCTTAGTATCGAAATTAAGTTTGAGATTTCAGTACCGTGACAACACTAACTCAACCCTATCTCTTAAAATGTGTGTATTTATATATTTTGTTATTGGCAAATTCTGTACATTTGTCTGCATATTTCCCCTACATTAGGATTGGATACCTATTACCAATTAAGACGTGTTTTACAATATATATACAATATTAGAATATCAAAATCACAATAGTTCGACAGGACAGAAAGCTGATGTGTTAATACTATTATCTACAATGTTACTCAACCCTTCACGACCGGTGCCAAATGAGTCACAACATAGACTGCCAACGTCTTAAATGTGATTCTCGCAGTGGCCGCCGTCTCCGTGAAAACAATTATCTTAAGATCCCCCGTGTGCAGGCTAAACTGAAGCTGCGCAGGTTATATCTGGATTATAACTTTTGTGTGATGATCTCATTCTGCCCCCCCCCCATTCCCCCCCTGCCCCCCCCCCCCCCCGCCGTGAGCTGCTCATCCGTGAACCCAGGGGCATTATCCACAGTCGCACACTTTCCTCGGATCCAGGTTAATTACTTAGGCTCTTGGTTGTGTAATGGTCCGTGGATTGAGTCCAAGTGTCTCTTAGGCTGACGTCGCGTGTGTCGATCGGTGTTTCTGTGCCTGCGCTCAAGGCATTTTGTAAATTGGAAACTAAGGATATTTCAGGAAGTCAAACTAATTCAGCAGATGGAAGTTTTTTGAGTGAAATGATGCAATAGGTGCCACAGTGTTCAGTTTAAGAAAGTGCAAGAATGTGTTCACCTGTCGATTGGTCTGCTTTTTGTTTTTGTTTTTCAATTTCAAACATTGATTTTATTTGTATTCAACCACAGTTGTTGATAGGGAAGAAACATGTTTGAATTGACAATTATTAGGATTCTTGTCGGTGAACAAATTCCCAAACAGGAATGTGCGTCTGCCAAATGGTGCAACATAACACAATAATAATAGTGAAATAAACTACGATGAAATAAAAGATATGCAGTTTGTTAAATATCTCTCCCTGCTCTTCTCCTTTTGCACTGCTGTCCAACAAAGAGTCCATTTATCTTATTAAATTACAAATCTCCATTGAGCGTTGTCTGGTTTGTGCAGGTGTTTGGCAATAAGATGGTGATCCCGTCTCTGGATGGAGCCCTGTTTCAGTGGAACCGGGACCGGGAGCTGATGGAGGCGGTGCCCTTCAGCGTGGAGTCTCTGCTGGAGTCGTCCTTTCGCATCGGCGACGACACTGTGCTCGTCGGGGGAAAGTCTCACACCACCTACGGCCTCGGAGCGTTCAGTGGGAAGGTATTAGCGCGCTCATTTGGAAAGAAATTGATTTATACATATTTATTTATACTATGACTTTCTTTCAATAATAGTAAGTTCAAAACGCAATAAAAGTCCAAAACATTTTCAAAACAAACACTAAACCTGAAATCTGATTGTCTTTATTAAACTTGGTGTGGATTTTCTGCCAAAGTTACACACATTTCGTTGTAATTTAACTTGAAATTACAATAAAGATCTATGAGTCTACTATACCGGTACACATGACCAGTTTCTTTTCTTTATTTAGATTGTTTAGACCTGTTACAATAATGAACGTTACTAACTTATCGTTCAGTAAATGAAAGCTGGAACTGGATTTTTGTTGCTCAATATTTATTGTGTGATTCTTTTCTGGAAACGTTTTATTATTTTTTCTTAACAAGCAAAGAGGGTTTACTGGGATTGTCCTGCTTTAGGGTTAATGCGTAAGTGGTATAATGTGGTTTCAATATTATTGTATATCGTAATATTTTCTGTGACAATTTATTTATAGAGCACAATTTGTACACAAGGCAATTCAAAATGCTTCACACAACAGGAAAAAAAAAAAATTAAAATCACAAAGACTTGGCAGAAATCACAAAACAGTTAAAGACATAAAAGAGTGCAAAGAAATCATTTCAGTCAGATGCACAGCTAAACACAATACTTTACATCATGGGTTGAAGCTTACCACTGCAGCTTCAACACTCCTCTATTATATTCATGACCAATAGACCAGGGCTGTCACTAATGATAGTTTTAGTAGCAGTCAAGCTAGTAATTATATTTTTGATTAGTCGACTTGTCATGTGATTATTTCTTTTGTACATTGAGACTTTTAAAATGCATTTTTCACAAGATAAAGGACAAAATATTGTGACTGAAGGCTTCTAGATAGAGAATATTATGAATTGAGTTTATTATGAGGGAAAATCTTTTCTTTTTTGTCTTTTTTTAATGATTTGATTGAAAAATGCTATGGTCTTTATTATGATTTTTTTTTCCCAATTAGTTTATTAATCGTTGCAGCTCTACGCTTGACTCTCTCATTTGACTTCTCCAGACTATATTTAAAGTTCAAAAGCCTAAAATTTAAACTTAAAATCCTAAATCTCCCTTTGGTCTTGTCTCGCTCCCCAGATCCGATACATCTGCTCGGCCGTGGGCTGCAGTCGTTGGGGCGATGAGGACGTGGAGGCGGAAGACGTGCTTCTGCTGCAGAGGACCCAGAAGACCGTCAGAGCCATCAGGCCTCGGTCAGGCACAGAGAAGTGAGTTTTATTCAATCACTCTGTGCTGTGACTGATGAGCTGTGACGGACACTATTGACTTTGTGCTGCGGTTGTAAAGCGAACGTCATTACCAGTAAATGTTGATGTTTTAATACTGTTGGCTCAGACTCCAGGGATGTCACAGTGTGAAATTTTAGTGTCGCGATTACAAGAAACGCTGAGATTTTACATTCAGTCTGTAGTCTATAGATTACATTTCACACAAAACCTATTTTCATTTATCAAAGAAATCCTGTATGAAGCACGTTGTATTGTAACCATGTTTTGAAATGTGCTATATTAAGTTGTTATTATAGTAAATCAAATAAACCCTGACCTCCCTCCTTCAGGTGGAACTTCAGTGTGGGAAACTTTGAGCTGAAGCTGGTGCCCGAGGCGCAGTCCGGGATGAACTTCCTCGAGGGCGACGGTGAAACGTGGAAAGAGTCTCCAAAGTTCATCATCGACGAGCCCAACGTCACCGAGCAGCCCCAGGGGTCAAACCAGAACCTGGACCTGGTCATCAAAGTGTCTGTGTCCGACTGGAAGGTGATGGCGTTCAGCCCCGAGCCGGACGGAGAGCTGGTGTGGGAGCGACAGGTGAGAGGGATTAGAAACGCACACAATGAAGATCAAGTACTCATCTATTGGGCATTTTCTCATCAAACTTAACAGCATGTGTCTGCAAAATCATTTAGTATTGTAAAGTAGCACTGGCACTAGTGATTATTTAAGTAGTTGACTAGCCAGCGATAAATATTTTGATTCATCAACTAATCAAATGATTATTTCTATTGTACATGAGACTTTGTAAATAAATTATCAACCAAATAATGATCGAAAATGGTGACTGAAAGCTTGTAGCCAGAGAAGGAATATATGAGAGTTTGTATTACAATTATCAAAATACGACTATGCTTTTTATAGTTTACTTGTCATTGTTGCAGCCTTATTGTAAAGTAATTTTAAGTAAATGAAGCAAAAATTTATCAAACAGCTGCAATGTAAACAGTTGTCAGAACTTGAAACCACAAGATCAATATGGTGATATTTTGGGACCGTATTCATGACTAAAACAATCATGTAGAACATAGATTTTCTGTTGAGATATTTCATACAAATATGTTGAACATGAACTCAACCTATTGAAAATGAACCTATTAGCCCTACTTTAATTGTGCTTGACACAATTTAAATGTACTTTTGAATGTGTTTTTGCAGTTCTGTACCCCCATCGCCTCGGCCTGGCTGGTGGGTGGGGGAAAGGTCACACCAATCAGCCTGTTTGACGACACCAGCTACAGCAGCCGCTCCAATACTGAGGAGGACGATGACGATGAAGACCGCAATAGTGGAGAAACAGAGTCCAGTGTTTACCTTGGTAAGCCTCAGTTACATTCAAACTGGAGATAATCTTTGCACATTTTTATTTTTTAAATGTATAAATATCTATGCTCTCTCTACTCAAATAGTATAACACGAATATTATTATGTATCTTTTTGTTTTGTAATGTATGCTAGCTAATTGCAAAACATTACAAAATACTGACTCGGCTATGTTCTAATGACATTTAATAAGATAAGTTATGTGTTAAATTTTCCCATATCTAAATTCATGCATTTAACTTGATTTTCCAGGGATGTACCAGGGACAGTACTACCTCCATTCCTCAGTGACAATCACTGAAAAGTTCCCATCCAAAGCCATAGCATCAGAAAAGGACTTCGCCCCTCTTCCCACTGTCAAATGGAAGCCACTCATCCGTAAGTCCTTGTCATTACAACGGACAAACCAATATTTCTCTGCGTTGACGTGCCACTTTAATTTAGTTTTGCCCATTTTATTGATCCCGTCTGTAAACCAGAGCCATTTCATCCTGTCCTTGACACAGATTCTCCGTCGCGGACACCTGCGCTTGTCGGTTCTGATGAATTTGACAAGTGTCTGACCAACGACAAGTTTTCCCACGACGAATACAGCAACGGGGCGCTGTCCATCCTACAGTATCCATACGGTAGGGGTCTCACGCTCTCCAAACTATACACAACAAACAGAAAAAGAGAGTGGAAAGTAGAGCTGCAAGACTGACAGTGAACACATCAAAACTGCAATTTGAATATTGGCTATTATCATACAAAGTCATCATTTAAGTTTATTATGGCCTCTTTTTCAAATGACTATGTAGTTTAGACCTCAACAAAAGTGTTCTGAAATGATTCTTGTATTAGTTTTGCAAATGTTAATGTTACTGGGCAAGTTAAAAAAGGTTTATTTATTGATATTCTCTTAAAATGAGAATCAGAACAACAAAAACCACAAACGGAAAGAGGTTATATTACCAGAATGGACATACAAATACTTAAAGTTTTAGACGATTGTGGACATACAAACCGAAACTCTCCCACTGCCCAGTCACTTCATTCCATCCTTTTACCCCTCCAAAACATCTTCTCCCTTTTGTAATTCTTGTCCAAAAAAAAAAGTGAAAGAAGTCATGTGCAAAATACCGTCAAACTACTCGCGAAGAAAAGCCCAAATCAAAATGCAATGCTGTGTTTTCGTAATCATTTTAAACTCGCCTCTTCTTCGCAGACAACGGCTACTTCTTCCCGTACAGCAAGCGTTACCGCGAGAAGCGAGAGAGCGCCGTGAGTCTGATCGAGGGCAAAGGGGCGGGGCCAGAGACGCGGCGCCGCAAAGACCCCGTGCTGCTGCTGCCCTGGTGGAAGGAGATCATCGGCACCATCATCTTCTGCATCGCTGCCACAACTTACATCGTACGCAAGTTCTTCCACCCGCCTGCGCCCCTCGTCAGCGTCCGGGTAAGTTTTTGGCGTGGGATGCATTTAATTAAAACATAGTTAGCATAAATATATACAGGATTTTCCTAATTAAGCTTGCCTTGGGTTTCTCTTCTACTTTTGCATATATGATTTCATTTTTTGGTTGGACTTGGGCTGCAGATGTGCCACTACTTAAACTAAGTAATGATGATTAAGAACAAAACTAAGTAATTATGATAAAAAACATGAAAACCTGTCACGTGCAACAGATTCTATTGCATTCTTAGGCATCCATCACAGTTTAGAGACAATAAATGTAGATGTTTTTACATGGTTTATGGTTACTGTTTCTGTGGATGTTACATTATTTTACACGAAACAAAAACTGGCCTAAATTGAACAGACTTCCCTGTCAACACAAACTAAGATTCCTTTATTATTATTGGGAAGGTTTAAGATTGATTTTAAGTCTAGGCAGGCAGAGTATTGATATACATTATTTAGCTTCCCTTGTCGTGTTATGGTTGAAAACCTGGAAAATGATGCCTCCGCGTGGACATGCATTTGAACTCATCCTTTTCTTTCTAAATAAGCTTGTTCAAGGCCAAAAGATGACAGTGATTCAAAATAAATGTGAATTGAGCCATTAGATACAATTTTTATCACAGAAATCATGCTTTTACATTATTTTGTATCAGCTTTTAGACAGAAGTGTAAACTCCACAATAGAACAGTGAAAATGGATTGTTTAGAAATGAGCCAATGTCAGAATGTCATAACACTTTTCCAGCACAAACTTTGTCAACACTGAAGTCTTTTCTTTCTTTCCCAAAGCAACGCAAAGAGTCGGAGACCCAGTGCCAGACGGATTCAAAATTTGACCTTGAGGTGGTGGAGACCAAAGAGACAGTTGCCGTGGAAACCAGATCCAGCGAATATGTGTCAAGGTACATCATTAAAAACAGTTGTAAAGGAGAAGTGGTGACTCAGGAGAAAACGAAGGTGCACCAAGGCTCTGTCTGTCGCCGCAGCGGGGCGTCCCGCGGGAGTCGCTGGCTTTTAGAGGTGTAGCTTTAGAGACTATGCTGTTACCATGGTGATCGCTCCTCTTCCTGATTGGTGGTGTTCACTTTCTGGAATCTGAATTGTTAAAAAAAATGATGAGAGGCAGGGACTATTAATAGCCTGCATCCATATTTGAGAATAAGAATGAAGTATGTTTGAAAGAATTAGACATTAAATATCAAATTCAAGTATGTTAACATGAATTCTAGAAACGACTTTAAAATACACAGAAGTTGACCTTGATGATGCCCAGAATGGTATCTTAGGCATTTAATATTAAACTTGTACAAAACTTTTTTAGTCTTTTGTGCCCTGTACTTTTTATTTCTGTCTATCCAATTGTTGCACACACATTGACCATAAAACCATATCATCGGATGTCTTGCCTTGGAACACAACCAGTGGTTTGTGACGCCACGGCAACAGAGTATGATTGGATAACTCCTGTCGTTTGGATCAAATGCAAAACGACCTTGCCCCCCCGTTGCCCCCCTCCTTCTGCCCGTCCGGTAGCATAACATCTGCCACAGGGTCAGCGCGTCCCTTTACATCACTGTCAGCACATTGTCACTAGCTTTTTGTTGCTCGGGACATCCTAAATATGATCACTGGACATAATTTATGGGCTGCCGCAGCCCGCCTCAAGTCTGATCGATGCCATTTGCATTTTTCACATCCAGGAGCTCAATAAAATGGCGTTACCTTTCCAAAAATCAGGAAAAATTTGATTAAACTGCACTTTTTCCCTACAAACTGTCACTACATTTTACTTCCTGCATTTGATTCTGCCTAAAATGACAAACTGCTCGCCCTGCAGTAGTCCACACACGTTTGCCATTAATAGAAAAGTTTCCTTGCATAAATCAACTGGCAGTTTTTGAAGCCAAGGGAAACTACTCATTAAAGAAGATACAGATCAGGAGCTGAAGCCCAATCGCGTGCATCCAGTGCTTTCTTATTAAGCTGCATTGCTCTGCCCACGAGAGGCTCTGTGGGTTTGGTACAATCACTCATTTACACACTTTAATTATGTGCCGCTCAGAGCAAGATAACAGATAGTTTAGGAGGAAAATTCTACTTTTACACTGATTTAGTCGGTTGTAGAGTTTAAAACTGCTACCATATATAGTTTGAAACACCTTAAGTAATGATACAAAGAATTGTCCTGACACCTGATCTCATAAATGACGGCAGGACTTGAGATGATCATTATTATTTCAAGCAGGTCAAATGGAACCAATCATGGCAATGTTGATATGAATAAGGAAATAGCCACTAAAAAAAGCAGAATATAATTGAGAAAAAAAGTCCCAAACCCCAGCTCAATAGAAGAAAATCGCTGGTGTAGATGGGACAAGCTCTTGTGTTTTAGAACAGTCTTACTTTGGCTGCACGATGGTGGCAAATAAATTAAGTAACATTTGTAAATTACACTAGTTTGCGGAAGACTGCAAATTTCTCGTCTCTTCCCACTCGAAAGGGGGCTGCACGTCTCGAATAATATCAGGAATACCTCCCTTACCATTTTGTCGGGCTGATGACTTGCAAATGAGTTCCCATTTTTATAAAGTACTATCCCCCGTTGAGACTAAATTCAGTATTCGTAGTACACTTTTCCAAGACTGCAAGATGAATGGACCTTTTCTGCGTGACTTTTCCTGCCCTACTTTTCGCTGGTCACTTTTTGAGACGTAACTCCCAGGACACGAGGAGCGCTCCCCAATTGTTCTCAACCCACTTTCACACAATTACCCAAACTTTTTCTTCTGCCGTAACACACTTTTTTTCTTCTTTTTTTTGTACCCCTCACACCTTTTTGACATTGAGAGCAGCTCCATTTGTCTTCAGGCCTTAATGAACTGTCTCTCTCTCGCTGCAGGTATCTGACAGATTTCGAGCCCGTTCAGTGTCTGGGCCGTGGGGGGTTTGGCGTTGTGTTTGAGGCTCGCAACAAGGTGGACGACTGCAACTACGCCATCAAAAGGATACGTTTGCCCAGCAGGTAAAGAGTCTACCCCAGCATGCGTCTGTAGCTCGGCTTCCTATCGTCTATTGTATCAGCCAAGTGCTGCTAGTTAACTAAACACGAATGCTAAAAAGATACCAGTGGTGCGCGCGTGTATTTATTATGACAAGCGTGAAAAACGAGCGCTCGGCTGCGGTAGATCCACACGCCGTTTCTTCTCACCCCAGTTGTGGCGGTGACTCACGCAGCGCGCCAGAAAATAGCAGTTTAATTACTCTTCAATGAGCCTTCGGCGTATAGACAGATCCTAATTGAATGTCATCGTTAGAGAGAGTAATGTAGACTATTCTGATCGGTGTATTTTTGAATCTCTTAAATCAATGTCTCGTGTCAAAGTAATAGGACTCAAGACTTGTGGGCTGCTTAATAAAACTGGCTACTCGGACTTCTTAGGCTTATTTTGCTGTCGTTTTGGTGTCATAAATCAAGGTCGCATAAAACAAAAAGGAGATTTTCTGCTCCAGACCAGGTTTAGGGGAAAATAAATGTTTTGATTTAGCGTTTGTGAAGCTCGAAGTATTATCAGTTATAAACTATAATACTAATAACTATTGGTGGGCGACATTAACAAAAATGAACTGTAGATCATGTCACCCTTGTCAAATATCAATTATTCTGGCTGAGTATTGTGTGTTGTACTGCACGTTAGGGACTGGTAAAGAGTGAAGACGAGCTGGTGCATGTGCGCTTTTGAAAAACAGACTAACTTAAAATATTATCGCAAAAATTCCTTCTAAGTAACAGAACTTAAGCTTGAGTTTAAAAACACACAAGAAGGCACACAGAATGACAATATTCTAAAACAACCACTGCAATATAGAATTCTGTTCAAAGGTGTGTCATAAACTGTGGTGCAGGGAGCAGGCGCGTGAGAAGGTGATGCGAGAGGTGAAGGCCCTGGCAAAGCTGGAGCACCCGGGGATCATCCGCTACTTCAACGCCTGGCAGGAGAGTCCCCCCGAGGGCTGGCAGGAGGAGATGGACCAGCGCTGGCTGAAAGACGCCAGGTGAGCCCACAAAAGCTCCTGTCCTCTGCAGCTCAGCGGGAGGATCAGTGCACACGGTGGGATAAAGATCTGATGGTTTGGGAAAGACATGATGAATCCTCTGCTCGAGAAAAATAAGGGCTTGTTTGATGTGTAAAACAAGAAGTATCTTATCATTATGAGCTGTGAACTTTTAGTGCCCTTGTTGAGTGATGATTAAGACTTAAGAGCTCATATAAAGATCAGGTTTTGACAGATTTTTTGTTTAAATCAAGCTGTTTACATGACAGGTTCTCATGTTTTTCCAATGATTGCTTAGTTTGGTGGGATAGAACCTGTAGTAAAAACTGACAGAAGTTCTAAAAGAGAATCTCTGCGTCTAAGTCATCAATAAGTCACATTCCATTGAAAATTAGGTACAATTAAAAACATTCTGACAGTTTAAACAATAATTTAAAAATATTAAGGTGTTACTTGGTGTTATTATTTGTCAAATCATAACTATTGTGTAATTTACATGGATTTGGGCTATGGTTGGTTGGTAACAGTTGTAGAATTACCTGTGTCACATCTGCTGCTCATGTCCAACCAACAAGTAACATTGTAAACTTCACCAAAATAGTAAAATTGTAGAAAAATATTTTTTGTACAATCTGTGCAATGTAAAATCTAACATATCATTTGTATTGTAATGATTATTTTTTTTTATTTTATTTTAAAATTAAGTTCCTCCTCTCTTCGCAGTGCCACAGATTGGCCCATGAGCTTTGTGGACCACATGGAGGCGCTGTCGGTCAAAGTGCCCGTGTCCAGCTCAGTGACCATGGCGTCTGGTCCCGGGGGAGATGGATTGGAAGTGTCAGTGGGTCTCTTATCCAGCAGCACAGGGGCGGGCGTGGGCTTTGGCTTGGACGAGAGTGACCTGTCCTTCCACCCTCTGCTGGGACAGGACAGCCTCATGTCGGAGCGGGACAGTCAGGCCGACCCGGACGCCTCGGACACCCCTCACTCCTTTGAGCTGTGCCCCCCGCGCGGCCCCGCAGACTGCACCTCCTCCTCCTTTGACATTGTGTTCGAGGACTCGGGTTGCGATCGGGACGCTGACGCCGAGACGGACTCTGCGTCTGGAGCCACGAGTCCCCCAGCCACGACCAAAAGCAGCACCGCATCATCGACAAAGCAGCGGGACGCCCTGCCCTCGTCCTCCTCTCCGCCCCGCCCCCTCACGCTGGCCCTGCCTCCAGCGCAGCTCATGCAACGCACACAGCCCTCACCAAAGGTACTGTGTCATGTCAACAGTTTTACAGTGCAAATATTAAAGTTAAATATTGTTGAACACCTTGTTCAACCCAAGTTGTACATTGTAATTCAGGCTCTAAACTTAAGCTGGCTGTTAAGTGGCAACATTCACACAAAGATCTGATCATTAGAAACAAGTCTGTGTAATCCCTCATTTGTCCATGAGTTTTCCATTGAAGAAAAGCTTCAGTTTTAGTCATCTGGACAGTTTTTAGAAAAACGAGATGTTTTGACTCTCATCCATGAGTTCAATCTATCTGCGAATCTAGTCTTGTGTACTTATCCTACTTTGAGTAGGTTCAGCCCAGTGAGCAGAGCTTACTCACAATAGGATAAATATACGATTTCTCTTGAGAATAACTCTTGGATGAGAGTGGAAATGTCTTGTTTTTCTAAAAACTGTACAACTGAATCCTTTTCTACATCTGATTATTGATCTGTTGAGAGTGATTATTCATTATTGTTCACATATATACATAATGCACTTCAAAGTGGGAAATACAGGTAAAAATGCAAACTGTTTGATGCAAAAATTATTGAAGATGATTTTACTTTCACTTTTATGCATCACTGTTACTGCAAAAAGAAGCAGCAGTCGTAGTCATTTCCTGAACTATGATTATTGGGATATCCAGTCACCTGATTTTTCTGGCCATATAAATATGCTCACTGTTATTGAGGGCTTCTAACTGTTAAAGGTCCTGCAGTGATCTACATAGTTACTGCATGCCAGTGACTGACCTGTCGTCCCGTGTGCAGGTTTACCTGTACATTCAAATGCAGTTGTGCCGGAAGGAGAACCTGAAGGACTGGATGTCCCAGCGCTGCCTCCCGGAGCAGAGGGAGAACAGCCAGTGTCTGGACATCTTCCTCCAGATCGCAGAGGCTGTGGACTTCCTGCACAGCAAAGGGCTAATGCACAGGGACCTCAAGGTGAGCCATAAAACCGCCCATTCATCAATTATATTATCTTCTGCTGTGTGCTCGGAAGGAACTCTACTGCTGACCCTACAGCTTAATGTCTTTGTAATTTATGTTTGCTCGGTTACATATCAGCACAATTATAAAATTACATATGTCCGACATAAGACCAGGGCAGGAGAATTGATGGCTTTTACTGCCATAAATATGTTGGTAACAGACCAGGATGACAGAACAAGTCTCCAATGTCATCTGGTCTAGAGGTGGGCGATGTATCGCATTAACAATATTGTAGATGTTGTTTTGAAGATATGCAAACTAAAATAGGCTATATCTTTCTAAAAAAAAAAAAAGAAAGAAAAAAAAGATTAAAAATGACATGCAAACTAAAATAGGCTATATCTTTCTAAAAAAAAAAAAAGAAAGAAAAAAAAGATTAAAAATGAACAAACTCATAATGAAGTTGAAGGGCATATCCCTGCACTTTTGAGGTCATTTTTGTGGTAATGTAACTGTTTTTCTCCCACATTTGTTTCTCTCACACTTGTTTTACCATGTTTTATTAGATTTATTTCCATCTACTGGTTATTGTGATTCTAGTTATTATACTTTGTTCAGTGTATTTTTCACATCAATACCGTTCCCCTTGTCTTGTTGATTTAATAAAATATAATTTCATTTGAAAGTTTATTAACTTCTAGTACACAGCCAGAGAGGACAGCCACAAGTAAA
Source organism: Chaenogobius annularis (assembly GCA_015082035.1). Classification (NCBI taxonomy): domain Eukaryota; kingdom Metazoa; phylum Chordata; class Actinopteri; order Gobiiformes; family Gobiidae; genus Chaenogobius; species Chaenogobius annularis. The sequence continues at coordinate 1,394,471 of BJKM01000067.1, read as the reverse complement.
GCGGAAGAAAGGTCCTTTACATTTGTTTAACCCTGAGTCTCACCCTCCTTTAGCCATCAAACATCTTCTTCACCATGGACGACGTGGTGAAAGTGGGAGACTTTGGTTTGGTGACAGCCATGGACCAGGAGGAGGACGAGGACGAGCCCAGTGCCTTGACCCCTGCACCGCTCCTGACTCGCCACACGGGGCAGGTCGGCACCAAACTGTACATGAGCCCGGAACAGGTCAGACCAACACCACAAACTAAAGCTCACAGAGTCTTATCTGCTCTCACTGAACATAATGGGGATTGTTCTAGAACAGGCATGTCCAAACTACGGCCCGGGGGCCAAATTTTTGACCAATTTATTTTTTTGCCCTCCGGCGTCTTGCTAAGTTTGTCCAAACAACAAAATTCAAGCAATTCAAGCATTTACATGTTATACCAACCTAATATTAATGTTCCAAGTCTTATTACAGGTGTGGAGGTCCATTGAAACTATGTCAAATGCAAAATTTCATATGATTCACTTCATTGTTGGATTGATGTGGCCCTCTGCTCCGTATAAGTTTCAAAATGCGGCCCCCGGTGAACAAAGTTTGGACATCACTGTTCTAGAATGTATTTTTTGATGAAGAATATTACAGACAAATCTTACAAAGTTGGTGAATTAGCTATTGATGCTTCAAGGTACACTATGTAACTTTTCCTTTTGGGGGTCTGCCACTTGCTTGTTGCCATGGAGATCGTTTTTGCTGGAATCTTCCACAGTATGACATTAAACTTGTATATCTTGTATTTTCAACAATAACGACACGTATCCATAACTGGATAAATGCATTGGGAAAACATGAATTCTTAATGTGTTACCAGACCTGGTCACGTCACCTGCTTGTCTCCATGGAGATAGAGAAGTTTAACGTCATATTGTGGAACATTTCCGGCAAAGCGATAACGTCTACATGGAGACGAACATCCAACATTATTCTTGTTGACTCCTAAACTCCCCTGAAAATAAGATAATACATCTCAATGGAGCTGATTAAATAAAATAAAAACAAAAAATGGTATTGAATATAAATAATGTTCTAATTTATGATAACAATATGTGTGCATCAAATGAAAGGTTACCGAGATGTATTCATTATTAATTTGTGCAGAACAGACTTGCTGATTTCTTGCCGTCCTCTTAACACTGTATATTATTTGCTGACTTTATTTTTCGTTCTTTGCTTATGTGAATGACCTCTAACATCAGACAAAGCACTGACTCACTAATGTATTGAATCCACAGCTCTCTGGAAACTCGTACTCTCACAAAGTGGACATCTACTCGCTGGGTCTGATCCTGTTCGAGCTGCTGTGTCCGTTCAGGACGCAGATGGAGAGGGTCCGGGTGAGTCACCGCTGAATCACATGACCTCATCCCATTCATTCACTTTCATTCATTACAACATTAGGAGCAGCTCAGTTTGAATAACAGCTTTTGTACAGCTTTTATGAGGTAAAAGGCAAACAAGCAATTCCCGTATCAAGCGTATCCAATTTAATGTAATTTGCGTTTTATCGTGATTGTCTTTTTTAATTGATTTATAAAGGGAAATGCGTTACAGATTAAAACCTTAATGTTTTTCTAATATTTTTTCAAGTTGAAATTAAAATTGTACTAAATAACCTTAATACATTCCAGGGAAGGTTTGTGGTTGTTAGACTTTCTTTTTTTGGACAAAGTTTATCTCACTTATTTCACTTAGTTAATCATCCAATTACGTGTGCTGGGTCTGTTGGGGCAGCTTTACACACTATTTTCATTTAAATAATCTCCTCCATCTGAAATAAAAGCGTTTTGGAGGTTCAGGGTGAAGCTGTTTGCCGCTGACTCTTTTGTCTCTGAACAAAGCCCTGATTAGCCGCGCTCAAGGTGTTTACTTCTTCTCTCCAGACGCTGACGGAGGTGAGAGCTCTGCGCTTCCCCGAGGTCTTCGCCAAAAACAACGTGCAAGAGGTGAGTGGCTCTCGGTTTCCATCTAGTGGACAGGGACCGTCACAGCACCTAAGTAAAATATGGACTGAACTAAGTCATTTTGTGCTGTGAAGGGAACCAATTTGTTCTTAGATAAAAATGAGGACAACTATATCTATTTGTTGTATACAAATATAATAGAAATTGTGTTATTATAGTTCACATTGTCAAAATGTTTCGATTATTTATATTTATCCCATTGAGCGTCTTCATGATAATAATGGCATCGCCCATTTCTCATTTGTGAGCTCATTGTTTTTTTAGCTGTCGTTGATAAAATGATAAATTGAGCTCTACATGTTGAATATAATCGGTGCCTTGTGTTTGGTTGTGTAGTGTTTACTTGTTTGTTCTCTTAATGGGATTAACATAATCCCTGAGCATAATCAGGATTCCCACTGGAAACGCCCAGGATCCCACTCTCTCACTGTGGGCTCAGCTATTTATAAAGCTTCCTCCTGACGTCGTGGGTGCCACAGGTCTCACTGTTGTAGCAAAACCATCAGGATTAATCTACCAATTACAGAGCATTGAATTTCAGGACCATTTATGTTGATGTTGCAGTTTTATCTAAATAAACTATGCATCAAAGTGGCAAAAATACCCTTTGCACACAACAATGATGGAGAAGTATTTAGTTTCTGTTCACACAAAGCACAAATATAAACTGATAGTATTTAACGCTAGGGCTGGGTGAGATTGACAAAAATGAATATCTCAATATGTTTTTGAAGTATATTGATCACAATAGTCAGACAATATTATGTCCATCCAACTGAAATGTGTTAAAACATGTATTAGTTGGGGTTTAATTATCAGACAAACTTGAAATGTCTGTCAAATTAATCACAAAAGTGCAGAAATATCACTTTGTACCCTTATGTGAACTTTCAAACAATGTACTCTCTATTAAAATGTTGTATTACATCTCAATATTAAGCACATTTTCAATATATTGCCCACCTTTTTTTAGCTTTCATTGTCCCACATACAATTTTCAAGCTGTTTTAGCACTTATCTTGTCACTTAAAACTATTACCTCTGCATATTTCGAAAGCATAGCGTCATATGTCTGTCTTTATTGACCCTTGTGTCTGCATGTCGTGTCTCCGCAGCTGAACATGGTGCGCAGCATGTTGTCCCTGAGCCCCGGCGAGCGCCCCGAAGCCGTGGACATCACCGGGACGCAGCTGTTTCAGGATCTGGAGCTGCCGAGTCGCCTGGCCTTCCGACAGCGCTCACGCACCTACAGCGCCTCCTCCATGGGACGACCCGCGAGACAAACCTCCTCCTCGTCCTAAAACGATAAAAACAAACCCCTCGACACGGCCCGAGTAAACGAGGAATCTCCCAGCTTTGTGTCACTGGGCTCACCTCCTGTTACACACATTTAATTAACAATATTTTCCTCTGCGCGACAGCCATTGAAAAGTATCCAGCAGACTTGGCAAGAGCGTTTTATTCCTCAAGGATATTTTAAGAGGAGAGCAGATGGGCTGTGGTCGACTGCAGCCCTCTCGACAAGAAATAAGTCTGATCAAGGCAACATTAAGCAACATAATGAATATTGAATACCTCCAAACCATCCCATCATTTTGTATATTTTTTTAAAAGTCTGCCTCTTCTTGGATGCCACTTTCAAACAAGCAAGAGTTTATTAATTTGTCGAGCACAATTTGCATAAAAAGTGATTACAAAGTGCTTTACAAAATTAGAGGCGTGTGTTGAAGTGACAATACAATAATATTAATTGAAATGCACATCACAGTTGGTAAAGACAATCTATTTTGAGTGGAATATATGCATGACAATGAAGCATACTTAACATTTCAACCAAATTTTTATGAAAAAAGTGCATTGTTTATCAAGATGTACAGTTTCAGACTCCCCAACCTTTTTAATAAGACGAAGAAATTTGCTTTCTCAGGTGTAAAAAAGAAAGAAAAAGAGCCTGTTCAAGCCAATTTGCATGTTTTGAAGTCATTGCTTTCCACAACACTATCCGACTGTGTTTGGCTGTTACACTTGAAGAGACGGCGCTCATCTTTCTCTATTTACACTTTTTGAAATTATGATTGGATCTCAGTCGGTTGCAAAAACAAACAAAGTCACTTCTTGCTCCCGCAAACATCCTGCCAGTGTCCAACCCGAAAAGCCAAAACCTCAGGAACCAAAACTCAAACCTGTCGAGGGGCCTTGACGCTCGGACCGTCCCAGACTAGTGAGACTAAAGATGAGCAACATCATTGGCACTAAAGCTGTGAGCTACACCTGCAATGCCTGATGGGAGACCAAAACCTTTTTCTTATTTTTCTAATCGAGAAATAGTCATTTGTTAAAAAGAAACAAAAAAACAAAAAACAAATCTGATCATTTGCCTTTTCTTGAACATTTTTTGCATGGACTTGTTGAAAAGAAGAGAGTTTCTAAAGCCAGTCATTTGGACACTGTTTGAACAATGACTTTTTGAGGTGCTCAATCATTCGCAAAACGCCTCCTTTTTTTGGATCTTTGTACAGAATGAAAAGTTGTTTATACATTTTTTCTTGCTAAAATAATTTTCCATCTCTGCTGTAAATAGGCTAATAACTGCTTGTAAATGGATTTCCCCTCAGAACTGTAAGATAGTTTGATTTTTGTAGGAGAAGAAAACGGGATTTTTTTTTGCCATTAACAGATAAGTTGAATGTTGCAGCGCCCTCCGGAGGTTGTGGTCATAACTTTTTTAATACAGTGTTTTTCTGAAGGAGCCAGAGGAAACCTGCAGGACCAGAGTGCCATTCGAGAGACGGACAAGTGTACTTTACTATAGCTGTAGATTCACTTCACTTGGAACTTCACTTGGGTGGGGTTGTATGAGGTGCTTGTCGTCAACAGTCTAAGAAACGCAGAATGAATGTTCCAACTACACTGCCCAATGTTTCAATCAACATTAGTTATGCATAACTGAGAAAGTACATTTTCCAAACGATTGACTTAGACAAAACTAGTACTAAATGCAATTAGCTATGCCAAAATACAACAAGTTATTTACTCTTATAATGGCGGTAGTACACGTTTGTATTGCTCTTTGCAAAGTGATTGAATCGGTTTAACTTTCAAAGCTAAATAATTATTGTTCTTGCCTTAACAAAGCATTAAAAAAGATTTAATTAACTATTAGTAACTTAGTAACTATTTAAGTCACACCTAAACCCCATAACTCCTCAATTAACAATTTACTAAGCCTCAATAAATCTAAAAATAAACAGTGTGTTCAATATTAAGTAGTTCTTCACCAAATCAAGGTTAAGTTATTATAAAGTGCTACTGTTTAAAGATATTGGTGAAAAGTGGCCTCCATTTTAGTATTTATAAACTATTGTTGACATAACTTTGTGTTGATATTAGGCATTTTCAAAGTACACGGGTAAATTATAGCTCAAATAAACTCCTACAACCCCACTTCATCACTCGCATCACTTTAACCTTGTGCTTGTTCTCATTTACACAAAGCACAACTCAAACACAACGTCGTCCACTTTCATGAACGTTTAATTTGAGAGAGTGGGGCTGTTTTTGCCTCGTTGAGTTTGTCTATGGCAGACGCGCGGACCTGCTTTCACCTTTGACCTTCCTTTTGTAAATACAGCAAAGCCTCATGGGCAGAGTCACGTGACCTGTTTGTAAACACACACACAAACCTGTACTTTTCTTCAATGATTGTACTTTTGTAAGGAATATTTTGGTACAATTGATTGTTCTTCAGGGTTTTTGATTACGGTTAAGTCGTGTATGTTTTCCATGGAGTCAAATCATTCACGTTTTCTGTTTTTAAGTGTATAATGCAAATTAAAAACAAAACTAAACTACGATTTACTGTACATAGTGAGCTGGACAGATCAGGCATAACATTACGACCACAGACAAGGACGTAAACAACCCGTCTTTACTCCTCTTGTGTAGATGTATTACAAGCAAGTGAACATTTTGTCCCCAAATGTAAAATTTATTTTTACTTTAAAGATTGATTACTTCAACCATAACAAAATGCATCATAATTAACGAATTATGAAAAGACAATATAAGAGGGGGAAAAAAGACAAATAAATGTTGTGTTATGGTGCAAGATTAATAAGAATTTAATCGTAATTTGAATGGAGAAGTATCAAATTGCAAAGGTTCTGGTAATAGAATGAACTCTGAGATGGGAGAAGTGCAGTTTTGACTGAAATGCATATAATTCTTGCACTCCTGACTTGAATCTTCAGTTTGTAGTATTTTTAATCCAGCTGGCGAGTCACTTTTGCACAAATATGAACATTTTGATGCTTGGATTTGATAGAAATATATTACAAATGTTTACGGAGGTGGTCATAATGTTGTGTCTGATGTCTCAGGTCGTTCTGACATTGTTTAGAAAAGGTTTTATTTTATGAAGCAACAACCCCTGCACTCAAACAACCTTGTCCTTGTAAATAACGGACAGCATGTTTGACAACAGTGTATTCAATTGAGGTTCTCTTTCTTTGGCCCTGTTGAAAATCTTAAATTGTGACATGTTTTTGTGATTTCACCAATTTCACTGACTTCACTCCACTCTCTCCTGCGTCTGGTCATGTAGTCGTTACATGTGCACGGCGCTGTTCTTGTGTCCCAGTGTAAATATGTTTATTTTCTTTATTTATGTTCCTGAGCCGCGATCAATCCTTTGTGGGTTGGTGTTATAATGAATGCGCTTCAGATGACGGAGTGCGTTGAATAAATGACTTCTTACAAGTCCGAATTTAATAAACCGTTCTATACCATTTCTTCTTGATCTTGTGAATTGTTTTGTAGTTTGTTTGTTCAGTTTATGCTGAGATCAGGTGTTCATCTTGATAATCATCTATTACTTTTAAATGTACTTGAAGGTGCATTTCTTTTTTTGTCTCCATGGAGATGATGCTGGTTCATCTGGAATATCACACAGTGTGGCTTTAAATGTATTTATTCCCATGGAGACAAGGCGCCAGCAGCTTTTATTTTTCCAATAAAAACCCCTGTAGTTGAATAAATTATGAATGAGTTCCACGAGGCAAAGAAATAACACAAAAATTCCATAGTGGCACTGGCTATACTTTTTCTTTTTTTTAATAATGTGACTTCCTGTTATTCTGTAACAATATATACAGGAGTTCTCTCTTCACTGAGATGGGTCTATCTTTAATAGTGCTTCTGGCTTAGTAAAATACAAAGTATGATACTACTAGTTCTTGAAACATCAGTTATTACCTGGCAATTCCCGACACACAAACTAAATGTGTTCTATTCATTGGTTAAACAGAAATATGCTGCTATTTAAAAAGAAACCGTGAAGCTCTGATCTGGCATAAATAATGTCATATGATACACATGCAGCTCTATGTAAGCTACAGAAAGTGAAAACGAACCTCACTCAACCTCAAAGATTATTCACAAAACAACCACAAAGCTTATGAAAACTACATTTGAAATCAACTTGATATACTTTGTTTTAATAAGATATTCACCACCAGATTTTGTCTGGCCTACAGTAGGGCTGAATAAGGTCTAAAATGACACTAAACCATGGATGAGATGGTTCTAAATCATCACTGACCCAAAGGAGACCAAAATTGCACATTGTATTCTCTAAAACAAATCCATAAACTGTGTTAACACGTAACGGTTGGTAAAGTATATGTAGGATAAGTCCAAGAGGACAATGGGCTTTAAATAGAGTGGATTATTATTATGGGGGCAAAGACACGGCAGGCTTTGGAAACGGCTGATTGAATAAAACGAGAAGGTTTAAATGCATCTGTCTCGCAGTCAAGTCTCCACACATGTTTGTACAATAATCACTTTATGATGTTTAAAGCGCCGCGCGTGGGTCCGTGCGTCTCTCCGGTTGCGCATTTCCGTCGGCAGCACGTCACTTCTGGATGTCAATATGCGGCTCGGTGCGGCGCAGGGAAACAGAGCCGCTGTGAAGATGTAAACCAACTGAGCAACCTGCCCCAGAGCCAGAGCCGAGAACCGAACAAGACCGAGCCAACCCTCAGCGGCACCGGACCCGCAACTGCCCCGACCCCCGTCTGCCTCTCCCCGCGTCTCCCCGCGCGTCCCCGGACTCTGTAGCAGCCATCTTTAGTGGAGGATGTCGCGGGCCTCGCTACTGCTCCTGGCCGCGGTGCTGCTCTCTGCCGCGGGGCTGCTGTCCGGGCTGCCCGCGCTCACCGAGGCCAAGGACTGCGACAAACCGTGCATGAACGGAGAGTGCAACCCGAGCAGCGGCGACTGCGTGTGCTTCCCGGGCTGGGTGGGGGACCAATGCCAGCACTGCGGAGGACGGTTCAGGTACGCACGGGCGCCGACACAATAAAGCCGCTTTCATCGCTCTTTCGTCGGCCTAAGCTCTGCTCCGGGCGCACGGCTCGCTCCCGGTCCAGTTGTGTTTCGTGCGTGGAGCAGGTGATCTGAATCAAAGCACGACTGAATGCACTCACAAGTCGTAAAAGAAACTCCCGTTGTCTTGCGTTAGTTAAGCACGAGCCGCATTAGTTTTGTCTAAACTTGAATGACATGCGTAATGTTGCGCTGTATTTTATTTTGACACCATTTGATTTCTCTTGCGCTTTGGCAGTGAATGACATGTAACAAACTGTGCCAAAACAGTCCTGAGGGGAAGTCTGTGCATTTGTACTTAGTCTAGCGTCTTCTTCATTTGTAAAACACTGATATTACAAGCTGTTGGGGGGGCTTCTGGGTCCGCACAGTACAGAGTAGGCAAAGAATTGTCCTATATAATGTACAAGACAAATGGATTGAATGCAATAATCTGCTACTAGAGCATTATGCAGTGAGGAATTGGATTTAAATGATTACTATGCTGCCGTTTATCTTCTTGGGGTGGGACAAGATCTCGTGGGACAAGACAAAATTGCCACAAGGTTGTGCACACATGTGGAAAATGTTCTTGTATAATTCCCCCCCCCCCCATGTGTTCACATTTGGCCTGTGGAAAAAAGGGTCAAGCACTGTTATGTGTCTTCAGAAGCTGTGGTTCAAAAACGCATTTCTACGACAGCAAAACTATAAAAGAAATCGACAATTGTGGGCAAATATTGTGAGCAGAACTGCAGAATGTTGGCATTTTTACTATTTTAAAAAGGGTCTCGGTCGTGTGGGAATTGTCTGGTGTGTTTGAGGACCAGAGGACTCCAGTCTGCAGTGGTCAGTGTCAAAAGTGGTTATAAAAATCTGGTGCTGCACGTGAGGAGTGAACTTTGCGTGTGTTGTCCAGTTCAGACGAGTTAATAAAACTGATATTACGGCACAAAGTCCTCAAATATACAATCCTTTTTCATATAAACCAATATACAGTTGATTTTTGATGGCATTTTTAACTTGAACTCTACTTTCTACAAACTTAAACCACCAATTTCCCATGAACATAATGTCACTTACAGTCAGTTTCTCTTGTAACTTCTGTTCCTGTTTGAATTCATTTATAATTAGAGCAACAGTGTAAATACCCCACGGTTATTTGACGTTCTTTGCCGGTTTGTGCCTGTTTTGAATTCTTTGCCCTCAAGGTGAGATGCTTTGATTGTGCACCGTACTGAACTTGTTTTGAGTGGCACGTTTGGCCCAGTTCAAAGTAATTACAGTGTTGGTGCTAATTAAACATGTGATTTATTGTGTGATAATGACGGTAGTGAACGCTGCTCGACTCTTATGCTTGTCCATGCAAATGTGATTCTGTTGTAGTCGCGGTAGTGGCACTAGTAGTTTGTTTGTTTGGTTATTCGTCTGTCTATCTAACATTTTCTCTGTCCAGGTTGTTTGATGGAGACAAAAAACATTTACTGTAGTATATCAGTGTCTATCTTGCCTTATGCAGATGATTAAATGAGTTGTTGAAGACCAGTTGCTCTGATATAAACCACTTTAATAATTATAATATACAAGGAAGAAGACAAAATGTTCCCATGGAGACACACAAAAGCTCCTTCTAAAGATCTTATAAGGAACGTTGTTGCTCTGATAATTAGCAGAGAGTCCTGAATTGTATTGAAAACTACTTCATTTGCAGTTAAAGTTTTACAGTTCTAAACTTTTCCTAAGGCCACTATTTAGAGCTGCTGCTGGTCTTTATTCGTTTAGTCGATTAATCGGCCAATGATCTATTAGTCGATTTTATTATTTTACTTAGATTTATATGCGCTATTGGATCATCAAATGTATCGAAAATCCAATTGTCGATACCATACTAAAACCAGCATCGAAACATGTATAAACAAGAGTTTATTTTAGTATGATCTTTAGCTTTATCAAGACTAGTATCGTAACATAAAGGCTGTACTATACTTTTTTACAAAAAAACAGGCCGACACTGTTTAGTTTTTTGTACTTGTAGTGCGTTGCTGTGTTGCACGACCTCTTGCACAGTTGTGTTCTCGTCTGGGTCAGATTGTAGAGATGCTGAAACGTTCTGAGAGCTTTTTTTCACGTCCATTAATAAGCTTGTACGATCATGAAATCATCGACCAATATTAAAATCTTTTGTACCATTTTACAACAACACGTTAGAAAAATGTGTGTTAAGATTGGGTGTTGTTTCTATAGTAACATTCATCATGGCATCATGGTTGTTTCTAGTGTAAAAACATGTGAGGAGTGAGAGGTGTTCAGCCAGTCCAGCGCCCTGAATCCAACACAGGAAGTGACTACACCTGAGCTGAACAAATACTTATTACACTGTGTACGACTTGGGAAATACGCAGAACTGGTGTTAAATTGACCTGTTTTCTTTCTTTATTGTTTTGTGGTTTCCGCTTTTGCCTTAAGACTTGGACAAACTTGAATGAGCCACAAAAAGGCAATTTACTTTGTCCTACAGCAGTGGTTCTCAAACGTTCCACACCAAACCACCAAAATAAAAGCTTTGGTTCCGAGTACCACCAGATTTAAGTAAGGTCTTTTTTAACAGGACTATTCCAGGTCTAAATTGGGGCTAAACCAGGTCTTAAGAAGGAAAACGCCATTGCCACTCTGGTTTTAACTAAGAAATTGCAGAAGGAAGAGCAAAAACGTGAATTAAATGTACTCTAAATGAAGTAAACGCTAAAACTGAACAACCGTACCACCAGAAGAAGCTTGTCACAGCTTTAGAAACACTGTCCTGATGTATAATTTAGACTTGGCTTGGAGCCATTTGTGGTTACAATTAATGTGAGAAGTAAAATCCTTAATTTTTTTTTTAATTGAATTGAACACCATTCCTCTTGTATGTGACCTGCTTTATGAAATCAAACTTTCGGAGCAATGTAATCAAGTTAAAGTGACATGCAGATTAAAAAAAAGGGGAAAAAAGAAGCACTTTAGATCTTGCTTTACTGTTTTGGAGAATAGAAATAACCTAATTTCACATTTTAAAAAAACTGTCCCGATTGTTGCTTCTTTTTAGTTCTTGCATATGTTGTTCTATTGTGACCTGAATAATCATGAATATTAATCAACCAATCAATGATAATTGTGGTGTATTTTCGGCTGATCCATTATTGTCATTCTTTTAGTTCATGCCACTATCGCTGTATATTTTGACGAGAGTGTTTTTTAGATCAATGCTTTTGCTCTAACTAAGCTGACATTTGGATCAAACTCGGCCTTTTGTGTTTTTAATTGTGACATCTTGTCCCGGACACTTTTATCAGTGTCCGTGGTAAAAGTGACCTCTCCAAATCCTTTTTATAAGCCTTTGTTGAGGACATGATGTTTTTGTGGCGCTTAACTTGGCTGTCCCGGGTCATAAAGAGTCTAAAAAAGAGAAGCGGACAACACGGCTCTGTGGTGAGTGGACACTGAAGCAGATCGTTCACCATCAAAAGGTTCAAGCACTTATTGTTTTGTTATTGTGCACAGCCAGGTCCAAATCTGCGTGTGATTCGTTCTGATATTGGATCAAATGTGCAATAACCACTTCTAAGATCAATGGCGTCGCCGCTGGGATGATCCAGGTTTCATTTTTATTTGCGATCTTTCACATTTAGATAATGATGTTCTTTTGAATAGTATCGAACAAAAGTGCAGATTTAAAACTGAAAATGAAAAAAGAAGTTGTGTTGTAAACTGTCAAATAAGGTTATAAAATGATATTCCTGCTCTTTTCTGATTCATTTGACAGACATTTCACATTTGTCTGATCATTAAACCTCAACCAATGCATTTTAAAGACACATTTTGACACTTTTCTGTTTCGATTGACATAATATCACCCCTACTTTTGATGTAGAATCTGAATTGATGATCAATTTAGTTTCCTTTTTAATCTCTCAGCGAGGAGTCTGCATTTTGTTTTCCCCTCGTTCCGCTGCCCAAAGACGACAAAACACATCCATCTGTTGGTTTGATTGAGGACTGTAAATTTCTCAATATGATTTTTAACATTATTTGCAGACTTGTTGCTTGTCAGGTTATAAATTTACTACTTCTTGTCGTTCATAATCTTGTACTTTGCCAAATGATTTCCCACTTCCCATCTTCCAGATATGTCCCAAAAGAAAGACGCTCTGTTTATTGACACAGTTGACTATTCATCCAACTTTTTGACTCTTCCTCTGTCCCTCCATCTTATCTTTGTGTGCTTGTGATATTCTGAGATGTATCAAGAGCCAAATACATTTTAACCACATCATTTCTTTGTTAAACCGGTAGCTGCACAGTGCACCCATTTTAAAAATCAAAACCATAAGTATGTCAAATGTATTTTGCATAAACAAGTTTTCTCTCTCTCTTAAGTAGCAATAATTTTCTAGTGCTGTGGGAAATTAAACCAACGATGTCGTTACCGTACCACCAGCTTTAGTATCACAGTATATCGATATTTTGGCACACCCCTAATCTCATTTATAAAAGTTTACGTGGAATACTTTAGGGCTAACGGCTCAAATCACGTGATCATTTTATTATTTGCGAAAACATAAAACTAATTGGGTGCAAATGTATAGTTGTATTCAATATATTTTAGTATAAGTTCAGTGAGTAGTGTTTTAATGCCAACTTCTCTTACATTACAGTCTTCTGTAATGCTGCGTCACTCGTGGTGAGGCGGTGGCTCTTGTTTCGTCCCAATCAATAGCACCTCATTTGGCGTACAAAATGTCAAAAAAGTATTTTGTCTGACAACATTTTGTTGAAATTGAGGAGGAAACGATTGCGTCTAAATTATGTAAACACAATTATGTAAACCCTGCAACTTCTACTCCTTTTCCGAAGCAGGATGTATTGTTCATAATCCAGGATTGTTCTTCTACCCAAAAATGTGTTTTTTATTTTTATTTGTTAGTTTTAAACAGCGCTGCCAATGTAGGAATAAACGATCATTTCGGCTATAACTGATGCAGAAAATAAAAGTTTAAAACGTTAATAGGCCTATAATTTTCAGGCGCAACCAAATGTGACGGCAGGACCGCGCTCTCATAGTCCACAAAACAAAAACGGATTATTTAGGATACTTTCTTCTCAAATGTATGAGAACTATTTTTTTTGTTTCATAATTTCTCCCATTACAATGCGAGTTTGTAACGGCAGATATACTCAAATGAAAGTTGCTTAATATTTAAATATTGCATAATGTAGGTTTATATTTGACCACAAGTGTTGAAAATGATAAACAATATGAGAATAATGCAAGTACTTGATTTCTTAACTTGTTTTGTTCTGGATGGTATTCAAAACATTTGCATATAAAAAGATAATTGGCCTTTTTTGGTAAGACACTCTATTAATAATGTTGATAATGAAACCTAACTCTCTTTAATTATAAATGCTTACAAGTAAAAGTTTATTTTATTTTTTTGACTAATGGTTGTGTAAGGCCTGCTCTTGGTCGATTGACCCTTTGAATTCTTCCTCATTCATATATTTAAGTTCACAATAAAAATGAGTCTTTCTTTGTAACATGCATTTGCAGTAAATGTAATGTCTTCTTGAGATGGGGGAGCTGATTCCAATGACATATGGCTCTATAAAACACAGTAGACTTTATAAAATGTGTCCTAAGTAGACATTGTCTGAATGTCTTTCTTGGAACACTCCAAAAATATATTGCGATAATAATTATTCTCAATAGCCCCCAGCGCGTATTGTCATTGTGCGTCCCTCACTCCAGTAAACTGCCCTTAAGGGCTTGCGATACGGTTGTCATGGAAACGGCATCCTGCGTCCCCTGGTTTCCTCGTCCGCTCATCTCTCTCAGGTTTGAACGAGCGGCTTTAATGAGAGGACAAGCGTGAGCGGCGAGTTCGGGGGACAAGGCGAACCTCTCCTTGTACCTGTTTATCCAGTTGTGACGTGGTTAAATTAAGGTCACGTCAGGCCAGCAATTGAATCATACTTATTTACACACTTTCATTTTGGCCGTTGATAAGAAGCACAAACATGGTCTCTTATTTGAACGGACCAGGAAGTGAAATGGATGTAATTTTGATAAAAGATTGGGTCTGAATTCAAACCCGAAAGTAAAAATATACACCAGACAACTTGAATTAGGGGCAATATTGACACACATTCAAATCAAAATGTTGTCTTGATAAGTCTTTTCAGAAAGTCTTTTCAAAATGCTTCCGGAATGTGCTAAATGTGACGGTAAATGTCTTGGTTGAGACACAAAACAAAAAAATGAACCATAAAATTGACCACTAAACGGCAGAAAACACTACTTTATACCCTTGTTTAGGAGACTACACCAGACATTGCTCTTTTTTGAGGTCATTCTTAATCGTTTTACTCATAGACAATACACCTAATGTTCTAATTTTCTAATCTCCAGATCAGCAACGGCAATATTATCCAATTTTATAGATTTATGTACTCAACAGAAGAAAGGGAAGGCATAGTGAGTTAACTTGTGTGAATTATGAGTTTATACTGTCTTTTTAAACTGATAAATACACTGTTTTTTGTATACATATTTGTAATTGCGTCCTGCGGTGTTGTCGGGTCAAATCTTCAACCTAAATGCCTCTTTTAGTCGACTAATCAATGCACAGGGCGCGTCTTTAGTCGACAACAGCCCTAATGATCAGTCGTCGTTTTAGTCCTTGGAGACAAAATGACCGTCTCCAACCCCAAATCCCCGCTCCAGAGTCTGGCACGCAGCTCCCCGCGGACATCGTTAAAAGTCTGACCGTCGCGTCGCAGAGTTCGGACGTAGATGTTCCTGTGAGGACGCGGCGGCGGCGGTGGTGGCGGTGGTGGCGTGGGCCCGTGCCATAATTCTGTCTGGAAACTGAAGCGCACCGTTAACTTGGACAGCTCAAATATCGGAGGGTTGAGTTTCACCAAAAAGCTGTAACATGAGGCCAACTTGTGCGTCTAAAGGAAAGACACCGAGCTTATGAATGGACGAGGTAAAAAACATTCAAATGTAATCGTGATATGACTCTATGACGACGAGAGATGGGTCATGAGTCGGTGCTTTTCATGCTCTTGCTTGGGATAGTTTCAGATTTTAAAAGTACAGTATAGTATTCAAATGAAAAAAAAAAGTTCCTTAACGTAAATCTTAACATCTGTAAGACACTTTGAGGATTTTGATAGATTTACTGGAGTAATAATTGATAAAAATACTACACTAAACGTATTCTCAGATCTTTTTTATTTAAACTAATTTACATTGGTTTAATTCTTACCATAATCCAACTACAAAAAAAAATCCTTTAAGACACCTGGTTTCAAACGAGGCCAAATCCGTGTGCAAATCGCTGTATGTGAGGAGGAGAGTCATTTGTTGTGACCCGCAAAACGTGAAATAAAACATTTTAACATCATGTAAGTTGAGTGTGGCTCTAAATTTTGGCATTATATTAATCATAAGCAAAATAAACAACTTACAACACACTTTAAACAAGAACAGAACAATCTATAGCGCAATCTGTGTCTAAATCGAGAGACTTTTCCCACTGGTATGCGCCGTTGCAAACAATGACGCTGATAAAGAATAACCGTGTTTTTAAAATGAGCTTTAAGAAATCTCTGTTTGAAAATGCTGTTTGAAAATGTGTAATGCAAACCAAGCCTACTGTGAGCTGTGTGTTTTGCCCTAACACTTAGAGACTAATAGGGATCCTTAAATAAACAAATTAAGGAAAAAGAAGAATCTGTTGTTTCAGTTGTAAATAAAGTTGTTTTAAGACCGTAGAACACGACAACGTTATGAGTGTCCTTCCTACATTTCCAGACGAACCCAGGAGGTCGTGTTGTTGTCTTGGTCAGAGGGCTACGTTCTTTTTTGGCGCTCTCTCTCTCTGTGTTTAGCATAGGGACAATGACTCCATACAAGAGGCCCGGGACGTTGGTAAAAGCAGCCTTCTGTGCAGCCGCTGTGCCAAGATGGAGTCCCCAAACGGGCCAATGTCAACACTGTGAGCGAGGGCCACAGCGCACTCCACTGTTGTTTATGACCCCATCTGATCTAATGAGTACGCACACGCACACGCACACGCACACGGCTTTGTGTGAGGGGAAAGGCTCACCAAACTGTAGTGCGGATGAATCGTAAGAATCGGTTTACGCTTTTGATTTGAAGTGATTTCTAACATTTGTTGTAGTCATGTGTGTTTTGGTATTTTATTGAGAATTATTATCACTCAATGTTCCTATTTTGTATTCGTAATAGTGATTTGTGACATTGTAATACAGTAGAGGAGCCACAGCAGTGCTCAAAATGTGGGATTTGAGATTTTTGATAAAGACGGATAAAAGGGCAGAACAATTCTGGCAAAGAAAAAGGTTTGCGATTTCAATGCTTACAATTTGAGGGAAGACTGAAATGTGAACTACAGAGTTTGAAGGTTTGCACATTAATAAGACTTGTGCTGATTGCAAGAAATTGCATTAATCTTGAATTGCAGGCTTAAGGGCAGAAGGGAGACTGTGCATATCATTTCTAATCCTCTTGGTCTCACTGTAGGGCTCTTTGGCGTCCAATCTGACGCAGACTTCATACTTTCAGCTTCGGACACACGCGACCGTGTTTCTGTTTTATGGCCTCTTTGAGTTTATATGAGATCAGCCTCGTCCTGTGAGTTTGAGGCTGTGAATGAAGCCCTTGTGTTTGGGACGCACGGATCCTCTCCCGACTCTAACCCAGTGACCCTGGAGCCTCAAGGGGCCACTTACTGTATGTACCGGAGGGACTTCTTGACAATAAACCTTTCAGCATTTAAATGTTACATTTAATATGATAATTATTGCTTAATTGCATTGATTATGTCAATAAAATCACATTTTGTTTAGGCAATAATAACAACAACATATGTTGGAAATAATAAGAAGTGATGCAAGAAATAAAGAGAAGATCGATAATTTGAAGCTTTCATTTGGCCTAGTGGGACTTATTTTCAAACAAACAGTTTTTGTTTGCAATGCAAGTTGTCCTGAAACATGCACAAGTGCATCTAAACTCACTCTGAGCTGACGGAGCACAGAATGAATGAACTCTGGATTATGCACGTTACTGACATGTACATGAATAAAGCTCTGGTGAAGGCAACAGCGGTGAGCGTGACCGAAGTGTAATGTCAGTGTGATGTGGGTTATGATGCAGGCTTTGTGCAGTGGTAAACTAACATCAGCCTAATGAGAAATCCAAAATGATAAACTTCTTCTAGACTGTTGTCTTGTAGTAGACAGTTCTGTCTGGACGTGTGCTTCGTGCGGTTGTATCGATCATCTGAGGATGTGATGAAGAGGTGAAGACGAGCAGAGCATGTCTCTCTAATCTGTGGCACAAACTTGTTAAATGAATTTTAGATTTTCAATGCAGTTGACAGTGTAGACTTCTGAGTGAACGTGTGGCGTGGACTACAGAGGTTTTGGAGAGTTAAATGTGCATTGAAAACTGTCTCAAGTGTCTGCAGCGCCTCCACAGGTGAGAGCAGGGACTGAGGCTCTTTAGGGTCACTTTGGTACGAGAGTCTGAAGGGTCCCAAGGCCACGGTTTGCCACTGATACACACTGGCACACGCAAAACAAAACTAAACGTTCTGGACAAATGTACTTCAGGTATAAAATCCTCAGCACAGAGGCTCAAGGTCAGACTATGGTAGGAAACCGGAAGACCTTGTCGTGTCTACATCTCTTGTAACAAAGAATAAACCTCATTCTTGTTCATTACTCCTCAAGGCTTGGAAATTGATCATTATTATCAATATATTTGCCACAACTGACCTTTTCTGGAAAAGTTTTAGAACAGTCTTGATCTGTATCAGAAACTCGAGACCACAATTTAATGTTAAAAAAAAAAAAAAAAAAAAAAAAAAAATGTAAATAGAAAAGTTGATAATTGGCTATTTCAATATTAAAGAAACTTACTTAGTACCAATTTCAATACCACGTGGGGAAATGGGAAAAACAAGATTTTAAACCAAGATAATTTTTTTCTCAAATTGATTGATCTCTCATTTCGATTCGATTTTATTTAGTCTGTCCAAAAACAAAGCAAAACTGGCTTTTGGTAATGATTTCATGAATAGAAACTATACAGACTTTTAATCTGTGCCATTTTTAATGCAAATACAAAGTCTGATTTCTGCTCAAAAGTCTTTAGTCAGAGGATCGACTGTGGACCTCGATTTAAAAACCCCTCCCAAAATACTGATTATTCCACATATTCGATTTACTCGATTAATTGCCCGGCACTATTTGAACACACCAAAATTGTTTCATTAATACCATGTTATTTTATACTAGTTCTGATCAAGATTAAGACCATTCTGAAACTAATCAGGAACATTTAAATTAATAATGTAATATTTTCAGTATCGATACTTGGTTGTCGTGTTCCTTTTTTATATTAGTTGTTATAGCGATTAATATCTATAAAATAAGAGAACCTTTATTTGTCCCACAATGGGGAAATTCTTGTGTTGCAACACAGATTAGACACAGAAACACAGATTAGGAACAGAAACATAGATTCGGAACAGAAGTGGAAGTCATTTTTTATGCATTTGACAACTCCACACTGTTAACAATCAAACCCTTTCATTAGTATATTGATAACTCCACATCATAAAGGGCTTGGCCTGGTTTGGTTCTAAATCATTTTGAATTTGCTACAATCAGATTTCCTCTTATGAGTTTGAATTCCTGTCCATAATCTCATTAGCTGTGTCACTGCTCCTTCCTGATGCTGCTTTGTCTCAGAAGTCAGTGGTCTCATCTGGTAAAGGAATGACAAAGCTGTTTTAAGTGTGCAACGTTAACAAAGCAGGAATGATTTGTATTTACAATTATTAAGAAATGCCCTCTACATTTATACCTACGCTTCAACCAATGGGACCTTGGGCACTCTCTCCACATCTTGAACCAGGATCTGGGTCAGGTTCTTACCCTTTTGTGCATGTTTTTGTTTGATGGGGAACCAGAGTATCCACAAGGAAGGAACCATGGCAACCAAAGTAAACCCTCTTATCCAAACAATACATAAATCAAACCAGAACCCATTAACTCCATTCCAGTCGACTAATCATGCCTAGTCGACTATACAAATGATTGCAGTCATATTTTGATCATCTTAATCATTATTTGGACAATTCACTCTAAAGCACGTATGAAAGGACCTTTTTTACAGACATTATTAAATCAAAATATCATTCAGAAATATTCTCTATTTAGAAACCTTCAGTCTCCATATTTACAACTTTAGAAAAAAAAATAGACTAATAATAAATATATATATGCCGACTAGTAGGGTTGAAACAAGTGAATCGATGAATCAAAACAAAACAAATATTTAAATAACTAATAACAAATTGAATAATCAAATATACGTTTTCTGAACTGTATGCATGGCTCCAAGGGAAGAGGTTTTATGAGTCAGACAGAGCAGGAATTAACCCGAAATAGTTCAAGAAATGTCTAAAAATGTGTCTTTTTTTTGGTTGTTGTTGCTGTAAAAAAAACTCTAAGATGTTCTGAAGAGACATCTCTGAGTTTCACCTCCGTCAGATTTTGTAAAAAGCTCATATTCACCGGCCTTTTTGCGATCCAAACAACTAATCGAAAAAAGAATTGCCAGATTAAATGATTGCCCAAGTCATGGAGAGTTGCTGTCCGTCCTACTGTCTAATCGACTGTTGCCCTGAACCCCGCATCCCCGACGTGACTGAGCTGATGTAAAGGACGCATTTCAAACATGCACTTTAGAAGGACACTGCGCTCTTCCCCAGTCTCTGTGTTCCGTTTGCCCGAGCTGGTGTGGACCCCGGGCCAGTCTGCAGGGAGCTTTCGTCAGGAGACTGTTTGTCCCGGAGCTGCAGCAGAATCTGAGCTCCGAGCCGAACGCACAGACTGTATTTACACTTTCACTATCAAAGCAATAACAGGAAGTCCTTTCGCATAACTCGTATATGTGTGTATATATATATTTTTTTTTTGACTGTTCCTCCATCGTGTAGGTCAGTTGGAGTATGCCGCTCGCAACTATATTTATCAAACCGTCTGTTGCGAACATGGTTTCCATCAGAGGGGTTCGCAGGGCTGGCACAGGTGAAGGGGAAAGAAATGTTTTGCAGCTTGTCATGATTTATGCTGTAAAATCACAAATCATTAAAGGTGCTCTACATGAATTGGAATTAAGTTGTTTTTCAAGCTATTTTTGAACATTGAAACGCCCACAATTAAATGCATGCAAGATGGATAGATATGTTTCACAGTATTGCAGTGCATTAAACGTAACAGGCAACGCAACAGCATCTCCATGCAGACAAGGTGGTCCAGAAAAGTTACTTAGTGCACCTTTTTTAAATAAAGTGACAAAATTGCATGCCAATAATTATAGTGCTGCTATTGTTTTCAGTTCTTTTCTTGTCATCCTAAACGTGAAAACATTAGAAACCAGGTTGTTTTTTTTCTCACATTTCATTGCATTTTCAGCTCAGATAGTAGTTTTTATTATGACTTATTCCGTTTTAAAATACTAGCCAACGAGTCAAGCCAAAATACTGCAGTGCACACTATAACAATGGAAAAAAGTACATCTATTCTAAGCGGCAAACAAATTGCAGCAGTGCTTTGTTTTTCCTCTGTAGTTATGAGCAGGGTAAAGCAGAGTTCCAAACGCCTGACACGTGACCTCACTGTCAGTCGTCCTCACAGTTAATATTTGTTGAAGGTTTGGTTTGGTTTATCTCCTCGCATAGCGCTGCTGGTTGTACTTTGCCTCTTCATTTGGTTGTTTTATGCCTTCTACTTTTCCTATTTTGTAAACGGCTATCCAGTTTACAATCCTGTTATTTGATTTTAATTTAAGCCTGTGTTTATTGCCACGCACACTCAAACACAAGACATGCTCTTGTGTCTGCTCTGGACCTCTGGTTTATCTGAAATGTAGATCAAACATGCTCCAGACGCTCCAGATCAACAGTCAAATTGCAGTGTAATGAAATGCTCAGTGGTTGAAGGACGGGATTTTGTTAAGTAAAAGTATAGATACAGGAGCAAAAAAAATGCAAAAGTAAATTTTTCTATGTGCTACTTTTACTGAAGTAAAAGTTTTGAAGAGCCCATTTGAAAATGTACTTTAAGAGTAAAATGCATTTTGCTCAGATTTTGGGAACTTTTAAAGAAGTAAACGCTGGGTTTTTGAAAAGAAAATGTTGGTCAAATGTAGCATTTTTAACAAATTTATTTTGTTTCTAGCGTCTGTACCTATTTTGGCAAAATCCGGGCTTGAACTCAAAACCTTTCATACAGAATATGACATACTAAAAATAACCAGACCATATGAGAAGTGCTGTCTTCTTTTCAGTCCAGCTCAAAAATATAGTGTGTAGAAGGTAAAGATACCTGCTCTCAAATGTAATGAAGTAAGTTATATAATAAAATGTATCCATTGTAAAGTACTTTTATTTATTTGTACTTTGTTTAAAGGTCTTGCCCCTCCCAATCTTCTTTTGTCATCATTTTGTAATCCACTGAGTGCCTTTTGTATTTAAATTTTTTTTTTTTAAACCACACACCTTATCTCAATTATGGCTGCTGCTATTGATTATTTTAGAAATAGAGTAATTTATCGAT
Organism: Chaenogobius annularis; assembly: GCA_015082035.1. Lineage (NCBI taxonomy): Eukaryota > Metazoa > Chordata > Actinopteri > Gobiiformes > Gobiidae > Chaenogobius > Chaenogobius annularis. The sequence goes on along the minus strand of BJKM01000067.1, from coordinate 1,372,398 downwards.
TCTTTTCTTCGAGTAATCGAGATTTTTATGTTTTCACATTTTATTTAAAAATTTTTTTGTACATTCCCTAAACCATTTAAAAATTGGTGTGCGGGGGACCGCGAATATGGGGTGGCAGGTCCGTGGTGGCGGGTCAAGGATGCGAAAGCTGGGGTGGGTGGCGCGCAGAGTTAGTTGCTGTGGTTAGAGTTGCAGCTCGGGACACCGTGCTCTTTCACAAAACAATACTCTTCCCGGTCACACTCGTGAGTTTAAATCACGCCGCTCTCTTGTGCCCCCTGTTGTGCTTTCGTTGCGGCAGGTCCGAGCGGAACAAGCTCCGTGTGAAACGAAAGCGCCACAAGTCGTTCCGTGTGCTCCGCCCGCCTCAGATTCACGTGTTTTAAAAACATATGTAAATTAAACGAATCATGGAGGCAATAAACTAATAATTGAAGCTTTTTTGTAATCGAATGACTTGATTTACTCGAGTAATCATTGCAGCCCTAATCTCAATGCTCAAATTGTCTCTTTTGCTGTTTTGCTAGCTATAATATTATTTTTAGCATCGCACAAAGGAATTCCCTTTTCAGTGTGCCAGCAGATGCCTGTCACAAGAACACATTTCGAAGCTTGATATATTGTTGCAGAAAATATCACAAACTATTTTCAGAATCAGAATCGACATCAGAAAAAGGTTTATAGTAGGCAAAGGCAAAAGTAGCAGGTTGTGCGTCCACATAGACTTTGAATGTAAACTGGCCACTTTGCCGCCGCAGTCTGAACACTGCTTTAGACTCTCTTCAGCATCGTAATAAATATTTTACAGTGAAATAAATATAGTGATGATGTTGTACCGTGATATTTGCATATCGTTACATCCCCATTTGAAAAGTGTGATATGTATTTGTGACTGGGTAGTTTCTGCAGGCATTGAAGTTCAGATATTTCTCCGTGGAGTTGAAAAAGTGTGTGTTGTCTTGAGCACAAACACTTTCCCTGTGGACCACATTGTCTCATCGCATAGACATGTAATTACAGCGTCCCTCACTATCATTTAAACAAGTCTCTTCTAAACCTGTCGGTGACTCTCCAGCAGATGTGAATGAAAAATCCGACAAATTGCTATACAAATATTAATGTTAGAATACAAATGATAGTTTTTACTCCTGATTTGTCTTTCTAAAATGAGGACGATATTTATTAATTTTGGTATCGGTATCAACCAATCGTCCGTGTTTGCTCGGGTGTCATTCCCAGTTTGTCCTCTGCATCAGATTTGTCTTTTTGAGTGAACTAATGATTGATAATGATTCAATTAGGATAAAAATAGTGTCTGTATGTTCACATTATCTTTCAATAAGTTGTTTTATATCCCAAATACACATATATATTTTATTATTTTTTACTAAAGTGAAAAGTTATCGGTATCGGAAAGCAGCCAAATATCAGCTAAAAACAAAATCCATATCGGACCATCCCTAATTATAATTTGGTATATTATTATTACTATTATTATTACTATTGCATACTTCAAACTGTCACTTTCAACTGTATAACATGAACTTTTCAGACGTTTCTCACTGCAAAAATGGTTGAGTCTGTTTTCATAGTTTGTTGAATCTCGTGTGAGCCGATTTGAAAAAAGCCATAGTTTGTATAAAAACAGCATGGTTTGTAGATGCTCACCTTAAAAGACCTCCATCTCTGGACTGGCTCAGACCACAGCTCAGGGATTACACTTGAGTTTTCAATAACAACACACTGGAGATTGTTGCCTAGAGGCAGATTTTAAACATTTTGGTGAGATGCAGGATTCTGCTTGACAATGATTGATTTGCTTTTGGAAACTCCCTGCACAAGTGTCTGTAGTGAAGCAGGGCAGTGTTTTCAATGTTCTATGTCTTATTTTTAGCACAGTGCATTTTATTGTGTATCAGAGGGCCTTTATAGTTGTGATATACTGATGTTATATTTCAATACTAAGGAATATACTTCAATTTTGTTACCGCAATACTAATTAATAATGCTCTTTTTGGTTCAAGGTTTTAGAAAAAGAACAGATGACTGGTAATAACTGTTGAAGTGTGATGGTTTGAGAGCTCGTTCGTAAGCGTCCTTTTCCAGCACTCAGGATATCCTTTTAGAAAGGATTTTTCATGTCTTCTGATTTTTTATGTAATCCTCTGTGGAATGGCAGATGCTCCTCAGTCTGAGAAATGGACTGATGGAAAGATTTATTATGGATAAGTATGGATAGGTTTGTGGTTTTGCTAATATGACCCGTCTCCCTTGGGTGCCACACCTTGTTGAAGATGTCGAGGATGGATTAGTATCTCATTTGCTTTTGACAACCTTTCTCTGCCTGTCCTAAAAATGATGATCAGCCTTGCAGCAAGGATCCAGTAGGAGGCTCGTACCGACTGCATATGCTTTGCCGAATAAAGTAAAGTCAGTTTTGCCGTCAACTTGCCAATTTATGCTGCGTTCATACACAATCACACAATCATGCACAATCAGCCGCATCAAATTGGAATTAAATTGGGACCAAACGCGGAACTTAATCTGAATTAGATCAGGACTAAACCAGGACTAGAACGGGACCAAATCATTAGGACTCAAAGTGGACCCAACAGGCCGGCCCACATGCAGGAAACCTGACGACCGGGGTCTTGATAATTCTGCTTAACTAATTATTTGCAGATTGATTCAAGGTTATGTCTGATATGACGGTCAGATTTTGATACATTTACAAACCAACTAATTGTAGCAGAATGTAATGAATATTTGGAGCGTTCTGATTTGACTTTACGGTGAGAAAAGCCTCTGTAAACCACTGCTGCCTGAGCTGTCCTGTACGTCAGTAACTACACACAACCAGGACGTCCCAGGTGTCATGTTTATGTAACCTCCCCCTCTCCATTTTTCTCATCTCTTTATCACTTTCTCTCATTTTCTATTTATTTTCCTTGACTCTGGTCTCCTTGACTCTGGTCTCCTTGACTCTGGTCTCCTTGACTCTGGTCTCCTTGACTCTGGTCGGCGTCCGCTCTGGTCGGCGTCCGCTCTGGTCGGCGTCCGCTCTGGTCGGCGTCGCTCTGGTCCGGCGTCGTCTGGTCGGCGTCCGCTCTGGTCGGCGTCCGCGCTCTGGTCGGCGTCCGCTCTGGTCGGCGTCCGCTTCTGGTGCGCGTCCGCTCTGGTCGGGTCGACTCTGGTCGGCGTCGACTCTTATCTGCTTCACTCTGGTCTCCTTCACTCTGTCTTCTCTTCTCATTTCTCTCCCTCACCCCCTCATCATCCCTCTCTCTGCTCCGTCATCACTCCTTCACCCCTCAGCCTGTGGCCCTGGTCTGGGTGAAGACCTGTTATATAATTCTTATATATAATAATGAGGTTTAATCATTGTCAGAAGGTCTGATTGTCCCGGGACAGGAGCTGGAGTTTACCTGAGCCTGTTCAAACAACGCTGACTCACTGTTGAAGTTTAATAACACGAGATGACTTTTACTGCACAGTCCAGGCCACTAAAGACGCACACACCCAACCATCACCAGAAATGAAGCCACTTTCTCAATAACGTGGTGAAATGAAGTGTGATTGAATCTCAGAGTATTTAATGCCACTATTATCATCATTATTATGAAAACACTGTTTTGATTTGCATTGGCTTGCTCAAAATACATTGGAAATAATTATTTTGATTGTAAAAAGCATAAACTTGTACAAAATATACTTGAAATTCAATAAATTAGTTCTGTTACAGTTAAGAAATATCATGTTTATTAAAGCTGGGATTTTTTACACTGAGGAAGTAGGCTTTTAAAGGCTCATTGTTAATATCTACATACATTCATTTTAGCCACTGGTACAGTTTTAAAAGGGCTTTTTTTCAGACTGAAATGAAACCGGAGTGGACCACCTAAGCGCAGCCCATCAGAGCACTGCTTCCGGCTCTTACTTTCAGTTTGACAAGAAATATAATGCTTCATTATTCCATGCAGACAGAGTGCAGCGGCCTCATTTTGGTCAGAGTCCTGCTTTTACAATATTGTCTTTGGGAGGAAAATAAAAGTTGAGCGCCAACCACATGCATAGAATTCTGTTATATTAGTAAAAGAGTTTATTTATTTTTTATTTACCCGTAGTTTCTTTTCATTCTCTGAATACAAATAAAAGGAACTGAAATTCGAACGCTCATTCCTGATCACGTCCTTTTTAAGGCCATGTACACTTGATCTGATATTTAATACGTTCTTTAATATAGACATTAAAAGCGTGTTTGTTTCGCTCTTCTCTCCTTCAGGCTAACCGGGCCGTCGGGACACCTCACTGATGGACCTGGGAACTACAAATACAAGACCAAGTGCACATGGCTCATCGAGGGAGAGTGAGTTCTGCACCTACTCAGCTCAAACACTACAAAAACACTGAATAGCAAACGTTCTTTGTATCTTAGGGCTGGAAATAGCCAAAAATCTGGGGTCAAGGTTGTAAATGGCCTCCTGTATAAATGTAATATGAATATTTCCATATTTTTTTGATTATCTTGATGGCAATACTTAAGATAAAATGTGTCATTCAATGTTTTGGTTCTGGTTCAAGTTTTGCATGAAAACTGACTTTTTATTTTTATTCCACTGTCTGTTTTCTCACCAACTCTTTTTGCAGCTTTTAATTTTTTTAAATAATAGACAATGTTCTTGGTTTTGACAACTGATCACCCTAAACCTACTTTAAGTTGAAACGCATTGCTTGTATAACTACTATTACTACTGTAACTAAACAAATAGTGTGTAGTTAAAACCCAGTAAAATTTCACATTTTCTTTGCATTACATCAGTGAAATGTATCTCGTCTTAATCGCAAAGTACAAGAACAGCAGTGGAAGTAAAAGTCAACAAATATATAAAGCAGTGGGGTGCGGGGACCTTTATGGATGGGCAATTAGACCTGGGGTGCTAAATCAATATTTATTGGATAATATAAAAGTGGGGGGAAGAGAAATAAATGTGAAGGGCGAACGCCTAACCTACGAGAAGTTAGGGCAGTTAGGGCGGAAACTGCAAACATCCTTGATTCCCACACAGGTTTATTCAGCGTTGTTTGTGCATAGATCCATGGGTTTGAGGCTGTGGTCCTCAGAGCGCATGAGCAGATCTGGTTCTAAAAGCTCATGTTCGAGAGCAGAGCATGAACGTGCCTCTGAACACGGCCACAGATTGTGCCGCTGTGGTAAAAGCAGAATCATGCTTCCTGCGCAGTAATGCCCTGTGGCCTGTAGAGGCCAGTAAAAGACACCGCGAGTTCAGCCAATCTTCAGCAGCAGAAGTGAGGGGAAAACTGCCTTTTTTGGATATTATTTTAAAACAATTCATATATAGTTGTGACACATGGTAATTTTAGATTTTATTGGCCAATCACTGATTGCCTTGATTCTCCTGACCGCACGCCACTGATATAAAGTAAATCAGGATTCAAGAATTGGCTTTACAACTAGAATATTATAACATATATTCATATATATTAAACACCTTTTTTAAACTAGAGCGTCATCTTTTAAAAGATTGGGATTGGTTTCACATCTGTACATTAGCCTTAAACTCAAACCTGAGGAAGTGTCAGAAGACGGTATTGAGAGTCTGTGCAGTTGCCCCTAATAACTGTGTCTCAGACTGTGTGAAGTTGGTGGATGTTGATGAATGGATGTAAAAGCCAAAGTAAGTGAGAAATCCAATACTGCCCTGTACTTCTGTTGTAGTCAGCAGCATCGTCGCTCCAAGAAAGTATTGATTGAATGTTTGAAATTGAAGCAATCCTCAGTTAAAGTTTATTCATAGGCTGGACCTTTTTTTTTTATTTTTTATTTTTTTAAACAAATCATGCTTATTTTAGATACAGCTTGCATCTTTTTAATATGGACACTATGATTTGAAAAGAAAAAAAAAAAACCTGTCACACTAACTAATTTCAAAGTGAGATCATTTACAGAAAATGTACTTTACACTTAACACTTAACAAAAAATATATACAACAATATTAAATGTGTTCCTCGCTCGGCATGTGGCAATATTATCATTATTTGTTGTCATGATTATGGCTACACAAAATAATTGATTAACAACAATATCACAATACTTTTTAATATGAATGACGCTCTATGTATGTTATGGATAGTTATAATCTTAAGTAGCATATTTGAAAAAGAAAATGTAGAATTGTACATTGTCATAAGGGAAAATAGCAATAATCTAGAAGAAAAACATCAGGCGTCACAACCATAAAAAAACTGTACTACGACAGATTTATTGTCTGCCCTTTTTATCATGATAAACTACTGGTATATTATGGTTTTATTTTCCCATCCCTATTGCTCGCTAGTGTTGCATCAGATGTACCTACAGTGTGGACTGAAAGAAGACCTGTCATCATTTTTACGGGTATTTGTTACGTAGATAATTATCGTACGTTGCGTTCATTCTTAACAGCAAAATTGATCTTCAACAGCTTATTAATAGAAACGGGTTGATGGACTTCCTGTTCACAACTGCAGAACTGAGAAGCCTTTCCTCTTGGTGAAATGTCAATGTAACACGCAGCGGACTTGAACTACGTCACATTTTTTTGGGCGTGGGGGGGCTGGTGGCTGGGGGCTGGGCCTTTGGGCTGTTACGCTACTATTGCTAGTTTACTAAAACGCACAGATGTTCTAGATGAAAAGGCATTTTGTTGTTCCATTTGACCAATTTTACAACTGTTTACATTAAAACGATTGCAATGAATGAACGCGTCGCAAACAAACGTAGAACCCCATAGAAGCCATTTCTCTAGTCACAAGTTCTATGTGAACCGCAGGGCCATCTGTGACACCAGTCTATAAATCAAATAAACGGATAATGCATCTATTCATAGTGCATCCTGTACATAAGAGTCTTTCTAAATGGAGCTCTGTATCCACACAATTTTGAAGTCTTTCACATTCTCATCAAGTGATTCAAATTTAATGTACCACCGGCAAGCACTTGAGCGCGATCTCTTCAATGCTTCCGTCAGTCTGATTATAAGAAGAAATAGTAGAACTGTTCAAAAGGACGTATGTGCGTACCCTTTCTATGCACAAGTGGGAACATTTTTTTTAATTTTTTTTTACTACGATCTCAGGTGTAGTGTCAAATGAATCACTTCTATGGTTAATTCTAGATAACTACTCAAGTGTTTAAATTCATTGTTTTATTTTTAAACAATATATTATACTATTGTACTCACTCCCTTTTCAGAAATTAGCTTTTCTGTGATTCAGTATTTATAAATATGTTAATGATGTATTATGTATTATTTTCCTTGGCACTAACTTCAATCAATAGTATATTGAACTTGTAATCTCAGGTAAAATGCTAATATTTAAAGGAATGAGAAGTTTGAAAGAAATGTGCATATCTATTGTTTTTATCCACACGTAAATGCTACTGTAACACATAAAATCACATGTCTTTCGTGAATGTATTGATCTATATTGCAGGTTTGAAAATGTAAGTTACATCTTTGAAATAATTTGAGACAATTTTGTCGTTATATGATATACTTGTTAACTAGATTTAATATAGCAGCGCTAAACACCGTCAGATAAGATGTCAGATAAGGTCGTCTACAATAAATGGCGAATTGCATTGGAAACATCAAGAGCAGAAAATACTGCTGGTTAAAGGTGGCCAATGTTTCCTAAGGCTCGTGTTAATTATTCACCTTCACACACTCAAAGCCTCGCCTGTTTTGTAGAAGCTGAAGCTTTGCTGTGAGCTTGTTATGAGTGGGAGGCATGTGTGAGTTTATCTGGATAAATTCACACTGCGGGACATAAAGTGGCCACTGTTTTAAAGTGAAGATCTAATTGTGAAAGTAGGTCACTTATCAAACAACGTACTCATTCTGCAGTGGTTTGGCTTTGCATCATAAATACCACTGTAAATGTGACTTCTCTAAAGACTCACGTCTTAATGGTCAATTGACGCTATAAACATTTACAACATCTTAGGGTTTTATTATGTGATGTATGCAAACAATCATTTGAAAACTGGTTGCCAGGATTTATAATGGTAAATGAATTCCTGAAAGTTACAGGATTTTTGACTAACATGAATACACTTTTAGTACAGAGATGGGAATACAATATGTCCTAACACTGGAAAGGCAATTGGTATTGTAGAACAAATGTTGTAGAACAATCTTAGCTCTAATACAGCCATAATACTGATGAGCGAAGGTTAATTGTTGTTAATTGACTTATAATCTCAAACTTGAGTGGCTTTGAAAAGCACAGTATTGACATAACATGATGTCATGGTACATTTTATGACAAGGATGTTGTGTTATTGACTACAGTGCATCCATTCAACGTAGCACTTATTTAATGTGTAAAATTAGTCTGTGATTCAGACATGCTGAAGTGCAGTTCATTCGTTCTACATTGTGACATGAATCTAAAGTGAATATGACACTGTTAATTCTAGAGCAGACCATAAATAGTTCATATTAGCTCTTTTGGGTTGCTGATGCTGTGGGTGTACAGCGCTAAAGCTGCTGATGTTCATACACAAGTTGTTACTAAAAATAGACGATAAATTGCATTTTTTTTTAAGGAACCACATCTGTACACGACATCGCCTATTTTGTCGTTCAGATAATTACATTTCATGTGTTAGACAAGATTTCACACATCCCTAATCAAGATATATCGCAAGATCAGGATTTAACACCTGCTGTCATTATTACATATTTAAAACTTCAACCTATGGGTCTACGTGCATATTGCAATTTACCATTGTGTTTTCTAATTGCAGATTGTTAGCCTAGCCTTCTAATGCTCTTACATGGATTGATTTAATTGTTTTTGTCTGACTTGGTGTCTCTGGCCTTGTGTTTTCAGACCAAACACGATCATTCGACTCCGGTTTAACCACTTTGCCACAGAGTGCAGCTGGGACCACCTCTACGTGTACGACGGAGACTCCATCTATGCCCCTCTTCTGGCTGCATTCAGGTAAAACACTGGGGAAACTCTCATTGTTTTACCGTAATCTGGTTTAGTAGTTAGTTAGTTCAGCACCATACAGTCTTCTTAGTTTTTTAGCCTTTTTCATAAACAGTTATTGTCCATTTGCGTATACTAGTAATGTGGAAACGGCGTTACAGTAAAACAAAAATGGCAACAAGCAACCCACACTGCCCTACCATAAGCATTGAGACTGTAAGTACCCATAGTAAGAATATATTATAATAACATACGGTCTTTTTTTTTTTTTTTTTTTTTTTTTGTGTCAGCGGTCTGATCGTCCCAGAGCGTTATGGGAACGAGACTGTTCCTGAGGTCGTGTCCCAGTCCGGGTTCGCCCTCCTGCACTTCTTCAGCGACGCAGCCTACAACCTCACAGGATTCAACATCTCATACAGGTCTGAGCGAAACCCAAGTTCAGAAATAAACGTGATCTCTCTTGCCCAGTTCCCGTCCAGACTAAAGCATTGAAAAACATAATGCATGCTTGTATAGTTAAGGAAATATGCTAGAAATCAACATTTTAGAACGATCAGTGTTGAGCTCCATCATGTGCTGTGAAACTAAAACTAAGTATGGGAGATGGTCACCGCTTTATTCTTCACCCAATCACGTCTTTGTGTAGTACTACAAACATTATTCTAACTTTTTAAATCTTATTCCAAAAGATTGAAAACAGTGAAAATTGCTTGCTTCTTCTGAAAGCTGAAATGTGTGTGTCAAAATGTATTGTCTTATTCTTATTATGACTGTTGTGGTTCTTTTTGACTGGATAAAACAACTCCGCTCCCCAGTGCCCATGATTTCAGTGTCTGTCATGTCTTATTTTAGGCATGCGGCCCACTTCACGCCGCTCTCTGGGACATGATGACGCATAGAAAGCCTATCACTTTCAGATCATCAGCCTCTGCCTCGACACCGCTGTAGAGATGGATTAGCTCACTCATGTCAGGCTACAACCGGCTTTATTACCATTCAGAACTGCAAGAGGAAATCTAGTTTGAGCTGGAGAGATTTCAAGCTCATAATTGAGAAAAATAATCAATTCATCGACAAATTGTGACTAGTCGACGACTTTAGAGAATATTAGTCGTTGTATTTTGTTAATATTGTTGATCCCTGGGCTATACAGACTTTAAAACACACTAAAACAAAACACCAAACACTGTGGCATTATTACATCAAAATGTCTTAACTATAACTATATAACTTTTCTATATCTAGAAGCCTTCCGTTTCAACTTTTATTTTGTGGCTAATGCATTTCCATCCATCCATCCATCTTCTTCCGCTTTATCCGGGGCCGGGTCGCGGGGGCAGCAGTCTAAGCAGGGACTCCCAGACTTCCTTTTCCCCCCGGAGGAGTTGAAGTGTCTTCCTTTTCCCCAGACACTTCAACTCCTCCGGGGGGATCCCGAGGCGTTCCCAGGCCAGCCGAGAGACATAGTCCCTCCAGCGTGTCCTGGGTCTTCCCCGGGGCCTCCTCCCGGTGGGACATGCCCGAAACACCTCCCTAGGGAGGCGTCCAGGAGGCATCCGGAAACAGATGCCGAGCCACCTCAGCTGGCTCCTCTCAACGTGGAGGAGCAGCGGCTCTACTCCGAGCTCCTCCCGTGTGACTGAGCTCCTCACCCTATCTCTAAGGGAGCGCCCAGCCACCCTGCGGAGGAAAACTCATTTCGACCGCTTGTATCCGCGATCTTGTCCTTTCGGTCACTACCCAAAGCTCATGACATCAAGGTGAGGGTAGGGAACGTAGATTGAACCGGTAAATCGAGAGCTTTGTCTTTCGACTCAGCTCCTTCTTCACCACAACGGTCCGATGTAGCGACCGCATCACTGCAGACGCTGCAGGCCGATCCGCCTGTCAATCTCACGCTCCATCCTTCCCTCACTCGTGAACAAGATCCCGAGATACTTAAACTCCTCCACTTGGGGCAAAGGACTCCCCACCCACCTGGAGAGGGCAAACCACCTTTTTCCGGTCGAGAACCATGGCCTCAGATTTGGAGGTGCTGATTCTCATCCCGCGCTGCTTCACACTCGGCTGCAAACCGTCCCAGTGCATGTTGCAGGTCCAGGTTTGATGGAGCCATCAGGACAACATCATCTGCAAACAGCAGAGATGAGATCCTGTGCTCTCCAAAAACCGGACCCCCCTCCGCCTGCCCTGACTGCGCCTAGAAATTCTGTCCATAAAAACAAATGAACGAAGAACCGGTGACAAAGGGCAGCCCTGGCGGAGTCCAACACGCACTGGGAACAGATCTGACTTACTGCCGGCAATGCGAACACAGCTCCTGCTCCGGTCAATACAGGGACCGGACAGCCCTGAGCAAAGGGCCCCGGACCCCGTACTCCCGCAGCACACCCCCAAAGGGCACACCGTGGGACACGGTCGAAAGCCTTCTCCAGATCCACAAAGCACATGTGGACTGGTTGGGCAAACTCCCATGAACCCTCGAGCACCCGATGGAGAGTATAGAGCTGGTCCAGTGTTCCACGACCAGGGACGAAAACCACTCTGCTCCTCCTGAATCTGAGGTTCGACTATCGGTCGGATTCTCCTTTCCAGTACCCTGGAATAGACCTTTACCAGGGAGGCTGAGGAGTGTGATATCCCTCTAGTAGTTGGAGCACACCCTCCGGTCCCCTTCTTGAACAGAGGGACCACCACCCCGGTCTGCCAGTCCAGAGGCACCGAGGCAGTAGTGACCGACCGCCACGCGATGTTGCAGAGGCGTGTCAACCAAGACAGTCCTGCAACATCCAGAGACTTGTTTAGGTACTGGCGGGGGCTTATCTCATCCACTGACCCAGAGCTCTGCCACCGGAGGAGTTTGCCAAAACAACCTCAGTGACTTCGGCTTGGGTGATAGGATGAGTCAGCCTCGGGCCGAGTCCTCCGTCTCTACTTCCTCTTCGGAAGACGTGACAGTGGGATTTAGGAGGTCCTCAAAGTACTCCTTCCACCGCCCGACGACGTCCCAGTCGAGGTCAGCAGGGGGTCCCCACCCGCACCGTAAACGGTGTTGGTGGAAACACTGCTTCCCCTCAGCTGAGGCTCCCCGGACGGTTTGCCAGAATTTCTTTGGGGCCGACCGATAGTCCTCCTCCCAGGGCCTCCCCGAACTCCTCCCAGGACCCGGTTGTTTTTGCCTCTGCGACAGCACGAGCTGCCGGCACGCCTGGCCCGCCGATACCCCTCAACGGCCTCAGGAGTCCCACAAAGCCAAAGGGAGGGCCTGATAGGCCTCCTTCTTCCGCCTGACGGCATCCCTTACTTCCGGTGTCCACCACCGGGTTCGGGGGTTGCCGCCGCGACAGGCACCTGAGACCTTGCGACCACAGCTCCGAGCAGCCGCATTGACAATGGAGGTCGAGAACATGGTCCACTCGGACTCAATGTCCCCAGCCTCCCCCGGGATTTGGGAGAAGCTCTCCGGAGGTGTGAATTGAAGACCCTGCTGACAGCGGGTTCCGCAAGACGTTCCCAACAGACCCTCACTATACGCTTGGGCCTGCCAAGTCTGTCCGGCTTCCTCCACCGCCAGCGGATCCAACTCACCACCAGGTGGTGATCGGTTGTTGAACAGCTCCGCCCCTCTCTTTACCCGAGTGTCCAAGACACGCGGCCGGAGGTCAGATGACACGACAACAAAGTCGGTCATTGACCTCCGGCCTAGGGTGTCCTGGTGCCACGTGCACTGGTGGACACCCTTGTGCTTGAACATGGTGTTCGTTATGGACAGTCCGTGACTAGCACAGAAGTCCAATAACTGAACACCGCTCGGGTTCAGATCGGGGGGGCCGTTCTTCCCAATCGCCCTCTCCAGGTGTCACTTTCGTTGCCCACGTGGGCGTTGAAGTCCCCAGTAGAACAACGGAGTCCCCGGTCGGTGCACTGTCCAATACCCCTCCCAGGGACTCCAAGAAGGCCGGGTACTCAGCACCGTTGTTCGGCCCCGTAGGCCGACACCACAGTGAGAGACCTGTCCCCAACCCGAAGGCGTAGGGACGCGACCCCTCTCGTTCACTGGGGTAAACTCCAACACATGGCGGCTGAGCTGTGGGGCAATAAGCAAGCAGCCCACGCCAGCCCGCCGCCGCCTCTCCCGCAGGCAACACCAGAGAAGTGGAGCGTCCAGCCCTCTCAAGAGGATGGGTTCAGTGCCCAAACTGTGCGTGGAGGTGAGGCCGACTATATCTAGTCGGAACCGTTCAACCTCCCGCACAAGCTCAGGCTCTTTCCCCCCCAGTGAGGTGACGTTCCATGTCCCCAGAGTTAGTCTCTGCGTCCGGGGATCCGGTCGTCGAGGCCCCTGCCGTCGACTGCCGCCCAGATCCCTCTGCACCAGCCCCTTACGGATCCTCCTGCAGGTGGTGGGTCCACGGGAGGACGGCCCCACGTCACTCGTTTGGGGCTAATGCATTTTAAAAGTCTAAATGTAGAATAGAAATAATCAAAAAAGATGATCGCTGACTAGTCGACTACTAAATGAATTCTTAGTGACAGCTCTTATGAAAACCCTTTTTTGAGCATTTAACAATTGTGAAAAGAGATTTTTATATTAATTAAGAGATATTAATGTTGTAAAATAACCACATTTAGAGGATTGTTTTTGTCTGTGTGGAAAAAAGGTCTGAAAAGGTCTGACATTTTTTTTAAATTACTACCGCCACTGTATGTTATGCATTGAGGCTTAAAAAAATAACAAAATAAAATCTGCATCTATTTGTAGAATCATAATTTGTACGAAATGCAGTTCAAAGGGCTTTGCATAAAATACAAAAATACATTAGCAGCATCTACACAGGTGATTAAATTATTATCCTCTTCTGAATATCTCACTTGATTCCACTGGCATAAACGCTGTGCATTTATGTAAGAGAAAATAATAACCACAAACGACATGGTAGTTTTCATGTGCAAATGCCAAAGTGCAGCTCATCCTTGCCAAACATCTGCAGAGGCCACAATAGGCCGTGCTTTGTCGTTGGGTTTTTTGGTCCTGTTGTCATAGAAACGGGATTGAAGTTGGGCCAAGAAAAGGCGTAGTGAAATAAAAGAGAGGGCCCCGGGTCGCTGTCTTTGGTCTGCAAGCATCAAAACACTCGCCTCGGCAACAAAAAAGGGGGAAGATGGGTTTTGTGGAGAGACGCACACTTTAGTCTGAGGCAAACCAGACTGACAGGGTCAGATGGGACTGTGATGTATGCCATTTTTGTATTGACAACTGATTGGCTTGACTGATGACAAATAGGCTATGATCAAGTGAAATCCTTATTGTATTGTATGATTTGGGCAATATTAACAGCTATAGAAATGGCTTTTATTGCTATTGTATATCTCTAGTCCTAATAGTGCAATTAACTTGTATAGATTATCAATTTGTTAACGCAAATCATTTAAAATAGGCTACAGATGGGTGCTATTTGCTGTTTTTATTGAGTTGTGTCAGTATTCTGGCTCAGTTCAACCCAAAATGGCCAACAATAGTGGCTGCTATCAGTAAAATAACATTACCGGTAGCTTATTACTCTTGAGAATGGGGGCGAGCAAGGGTTTATGGGGCTTTGTTATCCAAGTATAGGCCCGGTGCTTTTTTTTATTTGCGTTATGTCAATTGTTAGTTCGATTCAACTAAAGATTGGTTGTAATGACGGATGTTCAGGGCGTAAAATAACAGTTTAAATAAGGATAGGCTTCCAATAGTGCACAACATCAATGGTTAGTCGAGAGAAGCTGTTACAAATAGTTGGGTCATGCAAATCATTTGTGTCTTTTTTTCTTTCTTTCTTTTTTTTTTTTAAATAGTTTTGCATGTTTTCAATTTGCAGGCATTATCTGTATTGTAATGCACTTCTATGAAAAAAAACAACCCACAAGAAAAATATAAATGATAGATATTCTTTTGTTTTTTTTGCTCAACCCTAATATATCTGCATTTTTAGTAGTTTATTCCTACCGTTTGTTGTGTCTTTGCTGGTTCAGAGTTTGTAGAGGCACTTGTCCTAATCTCAGCAGACACTTTACACTGACAGCTCCAGACTCCTGCTCAGAGCAGCGCACACCAGAGGAGCAGATGGCCCGCTCCAAAACACAACAAAACACACCTGATGCTCGGCGTGTCCCAACAGGTCACTCTATGTACTTATGCATACAAATCCTGAGCCTGGAAGTAGGGCTTGACTATGTGAGAAAAGAACTTGTGATCTGCAATTATATCTATAGCTTTTATTGATGCAGTTTTATCATATTTGCGACTATTTTAAAACGCCTGTGTCTGAATCGCTCTTTGTCTTTTCTTTCAGGGTGAACACCTGTCCCAATAACTGCACGGGTCATGGAGAGTGTCGTTTGGGGAACTCTACCGGTGCTGTGTTTTGTGACTGCGAAGAAAACTGGAAGGGAGAGGCCTGTGACGTCCCGTACTGCGAAGCCAACTGTGGTTACCCCGACCGAGGACTCTGCAGAGGCAAGAACTGCATCTGCAACGCCGGGTGGCAAGGTACGCATTTGTTTGGAAGCTGAAGATGTAGTTTATCTTGTTGTACATTTCTATTTACTGTAAGTTTTTTTTTTGTCTGAAGTAAATGGAGAATAAAGGAAATAATATAATAATGTAAAGAGAAAAACGTAACAAAACAAATGTTGAAATAAATTGTCACCTTTTTCCTTTAACCAATTTTATGTTGGTCAAATTTATATATATATATATATATATATATATATATATATATATATATATATATATATATATATATATATATATATATATATATATATATATATATATATATATATATATATATATATATATATATATATATATATATATATATATATATATATATATATATATATATATATATATATATATATATATATATATATATATAAAAAATGTGTTCATTTAGCTAAATGAAATTGCAAAATGTGACATATTTAAACAAGGTCGAAATAAAAATGTATGGAGTGACGTTTTTAGTGCGATCTGGATTTTTATTTCTTGAGTTGTTTTGGTTGTAGACATTGTTTTTGTGGCACCAGTATAAATTTGTATTAAAATGGTGGTACTAGTATTAGCTATTCTAAGTTAATCTAATACTATGCTAACATTACAATCATGGACAAAGGAGAAAAATGCCCCACATCAGTCTAAACACTCTAAAATACAATTTAATTCTATCAATCAACTGCTTTTTTGTTCATTGAAATTTAGATTTTTCTGTTCATCTGCGTTTCCGTCTTTGTTGATAGCTGAAAACACTTCTTAAACTTTTCTGTATATCAGAATGTATTGTCTCATTCAGGGAGCATGAAGCAGGTCTTTACTCGCCAAAACTGTGCTGGAACTGTGGCAGTGCTCCCAAGAACGATGATCCCCTCTGTCGCTGGCCAATTTCATGAGCTAAATCATAAATTAAAGTTGATTTATTTAGCAATGCCGATTTTTGTTGCTGTTGGAAGTTTGACAGAGGACTGGCGTTCAATCATCTATGTGTCAGGGCACCGTCTAATTTTCGTAATATATTGACAGTGGTAAATTATTAAACTTTGTGTGATTTGTAAGGGATTATATCAAAGATGGCCGAGATATCGCACCTGCTCACGTAGCAGCCAGTTTGTGTGAAGATAGTTCTAACATTTTGCTTACACGAAATATACTTAAACATGCCAACAAACTAGGGCTGCAACTAACGATTATTCTTGAATCGATTAGTAGTTTAGAATGCAAAAGTCACGTGATGAAAAGATTTTTTTACTAAATTTGACCCAGTTGAAGCTGTAGTGAAGCTGTTTGAGGAGTACATTTATGGACAAAAGTGTTTTCATCAAATACACTACATTTAAAACAAATGTCACGTCATTTTTATGCAATTGCGGCTTAATTTGAGTCTTTTTTTAAACTTTTCTCAGCTCATGGCATGTTTTAGAACCCGCATATAGACCAGTTAACGATTATTCGATTACTAAATTAGTTGACTATTATTTAAATCATCAATTAGCTGCGATTAATCGAGTAACTTGTTGCAGCCCTACAACAAACACTTACTTTTTCAACCATAAAGATTCTCTTTAAAGCTTTCTTTAATCTTTATTTTCTAACACTGCTTTTTTTTGCTTTCACTTATTGATTTAAAAAAAAAAAAACATCTATATACTGTATATCCCCAAACAATTAGGGCGGGGCGATATGATTTTTTTTTTTTTTTTTTTTAGCAAGATTAACACAAAAAAATTTACGATAACAATAGCAAATATTGAAGTCTGCTTAATGGTGGCTTTTGTTATATTTGACTAGTTTCAGGCAGTTTAAGTTCTGCTTCCACTCCTTACATCTTCTCTTTAAATTTTGGTTTAGTTTTTATCCTCTGCAGAACCTCCTTAGCCAGTGTTTGTCGTTCTAGGCTTTAGAGGTACCAATTAGCCACAAGCTGTCTGGCTCCTCTCGCAACTGAGAAGAAAATCCATGCAATTATATTACGCTATTCCAAATTTCCTATCATCCCCCATGCACATAGCTGTACTTTAGTGTATGATTTAACTTTATCTTAATTTTACTCTTTATACAGTCACAAATAAGCTGAGTAAATTAAAGTCAAACAAAACTAATCTCCAGTCCCAGTGTTTACTTTTTACTGAAGCCTATTTACTGCAGTTAAAAAGTCTTATATCCTTTGTCCACATTTTACCCATGATTCAACGTTCCTGCAGCTGCCCACACAACTTCTGCTGCCACCATTTTGACTTCTCCAGTACCACTCACAACAGACCTTGTCTCGGTCATGAGTATGGAGTGTTTTAATTCACTAATGTGCAGCGAGTGCTCTCCTCGTCCCTCTGAATGGACTCCTATGACCATTCTAAATAGCTTTATTAGTCTTGCACCGCTTCAGAGTCGCAGTGAATGTAGTGTGTCCGCCGCATAATTGTCAAAGGCCAAGAGAGTTTAGAGGCAGCTTACTGTAGTCTTTGCTCTTTAGTAGCTTCTTTTTATTCAAGAAGGAATAGACTTATCAACATTATTGTATAACCTATATCGTTTGCCGACAATCCCTTTTGCGTTGCTGAACACGGTAACATAATCATTCAAATATAAAATGAACACGCAAAGTAAATGCGTTTGACTGCGCTTTATTTATCTTTTATGTTGACAGATGACCACAATACAATGCCATACAATAAGCACGTGTAGGCCTGTCCTAAAGCAATGACATACATCGCTAAAACAAAATGACTGGATTGATAAGCGCACCGATACACAACAACAGAACGTGCTCATTTTTGCCCAGCAGTTTATTTAAATCAAACTCACCACATCGCTGTTACCCTACATTTACTCCTCAGCTAAAATCCACTACAATGGAGCCGGAGTATCACTTTATATCCTTTTTGTAACTTTATTCATTCATTTCTGTTATACTCAATGTTCTAATTTGACATATCTTCAGAACAACAACTGTGATATTATACACGTTCTCTCCCTACACTTGGCACGTCCAGTGTGGGGAAAAGCCCAAAAGGAAAGTGGCTGCATTCGTTTCGATTGTTTCAGTGGATCACAGTACTTCCTGTGTGTTGCTGCACAGTTTTTTTGTAAAGTACAAGGTAATGGGAAACACCCAACTGTTACTTCTTGTTTTGAAGATGTGGAGATAGTGCAAATTGTGATTTACCAGTCCAACACAAGACTTAAATGTGCAGTACCTAAATATCCATGGGTTTCAGAGTGATGACAAATTGCACTGTTGCCAAAGCAATAAATGATTCATAACAAAATGCATCTTTGGAATTGTGTCCTCAAAATGGTGCCTAGGAACAGGAAGCTGCAACCCATGACTAGTTGGCTCTAATTTGGTCTGATTTTGTCTCACAGAATTGTCCAAATATTCCTGTACTTGAAAATGTACTGCTGTTTATTTTGGTTTTTATTGCTTGAGTTTAATACTGAGGAGGAGGCCGACGAGACCATTAGTGTTCCTCCATGAATAAGTTAGGAGTTTGCTGGAAGTACCCAAATGTTAACACTATGAATTTCACTTGACATTGAACACTGGCGATGCTTTGATTATACATTTTTTTGCGTTACCACGCACTGCAACACCTGAACAAATGCATAGATATTAAGATAGACTCCTAATCTGGAATGTTGTGTTACGCTCTTTTAGGTCCAGACTGCTCGGTGTCTGTCCCGGCTAATTCCTCCTTTTGGACCAGAGAAGAGTACTCGGACCCCGGGTTGAGCAGGGCGTCTCATAAAGCCGTGGTGGACCAGGGTTTCATGTGGGTCATTGGAGGATACGTCTTCAATGCGACGGATTACCACATGGTCAAAGCGTGAGTTTATTTGGAAGTTTTACTGAATATTGTTGACATGTTTCTCTTATCAAGTCTTCTACACAACTATCAGCTAAGGCAAGGCAAGTTTATTTGTAGAGCACAATTCGTACACAAGGCAATTCAAAGTGCTTCAAACAACAGGAAAAAAAAAATCATTAAAATCACAAAGACATGACAGAAATCACAAAACTTTAATTTAAAGGAATTTAAAGGTGCCATTCTCAGGCTATCCGTCAAATAGTTTAAGTCATAAAGAGAAGAGTGCAAAGAAAATCATTTCAGTCATATGCACAGCCAAACAAAACTGTTTTTAGCTTAGATTTGAACAATGCCAGAGTAGACTATTCCAGATTTTAGCTGCATAAAACTGAAGCACAGATTCCCCATGTTTAGTCCTGACTCTGGGCACCAGCAAGAGGCCGGTCCCTGAGGTCCTCAGAGTCCGAGATGGTTCATATGGCACTAACATGTCCGAGATGTACTTTGGTGCTAGGCCATGGAGAGACTTGTATACAAGCAGAGCTGCTTTGAAGTCTATTCTCTGAGCCACAGGGAGCCAGTGCAGAGACCTGAGCACAGGACTAATGTGATCGTACTTCATGGTTCTAGTCAGGACCCGAGCAGCAGCGTTCTCGATGCACTGCAGCTGTTTTACAGCTCGTTTGGAGAGGCCAGTGAGCAGGCCGTTACAGTTGTCTAATCTACTAGAGACAAACGCATGGATAAGTCTCTCCAAGTTTGGTTTAGACACTTTACTTTGTTTTTTAGATGGTAAAAGGCTGCTGATGTTATTTATTTGATGTAGCTGTTAAAATTCAAGTCTGACTCTATTATTAACCCCAGATTTCTAACAATTATTGCGTTTCCACTCTCACAAAATGCACATATTATCTAAATTTGCAAAGTAAAGCAAATGATTTATGTGAATTTGGTCCCGTTCTCCCTGTTCAAGGCATTGTTCTCAAAGTAGTGTTTATAACTGTTTAGAAAAGGCTTGATACCATTCATTACCACAATGATGTTTAAACACCCTATTTTTTAGACAATAGAATATACATTTCATGACACATTTTTTTTATAGCACTATTCAGGAAAAGTAAAGATGTGTCTAGTTTTGGTATTCATATTTTGGACAACACAATAAAGTTGATTTCTTTGAAGTAAAGTGAGTTTGTCAAAAGCCCAATTGTGATGGCATGACCTGAAATTCCAGTGTTCCTGCCACAGTAGTTAATATACGTAGATACTTTCCACTGCAGCGCTTGTGTTCAACCAATGCCAGATGAACAATAGTTTGTGAAGGCTACTCCATGTGATCCATCATACCAGCCCCTATAGTTTGTAGAGAGGTTCAGATAAGAATTTGTGGTGAAATAGCGTGTTCGGTCAGTGGTCGTAAAGTTATGCTTGGTTTGTTTAACGTGCTCTTAAAATTCAAAAATAGTTTGTTAAACAGCCAAATTGCATAAATGATCAAAGAAGCAACACAACTAACTTGTACGTCTGATAAAATGTGCAGAAAACCTCAGAGTGTTGCACAAAGTCAAATATGGACTGTAATTAAAGTCTAAAATGACCCAAGATCAGTCTCTCACTGGTGTTTATGAAGCTGCTGGCAGTTCAAGACTCAGATATTTTCATCCAAAATTCACTGAACCCATGCGGCAGTGAAGAGTACTTTAATTTACCAAGGGCAACTAAATATTTAAACATCTTAGTCTTTCTCTGCATACCAAAGAGATATTTTTGCACTTGGTAAAGTAGTCCACACACTGTAAATGTAAATGTTCTTCAGTATCTGTTGTCAAGATAGTTCTATCTATGGTATTTAAATACTTTTGTTTTTTCAAACTATATTTCTTAAATTGAATGAACTCTTGTCTTGTTCTAAACCATAAAGCCATAAAATGTAAAAAAAATAAATTGTGTGTGGAAAAGCCTGACACTTTGATACTGGATCAATAAAAAAGTCATATACTTGATACATTTAATAATAAGTGTAGAGTGCAAATAACGTTTAAAGTTTACGATAACTTTTTTTCATTTTTATTTCTTAATCTGCTATTTTTGTTGAATTCTTCACTTGAAAAGATATACTTTATACAAAAAAATGTCATAACGTCATCTAACTTCTGATATGTTGTAATTATAAGTATTCGCTGCCAACATGAAATGTGTCCCCACCAGTGTTTATCAAAGCCATCTGTAGAGCCACTAACCCACCCGTTTACTTGTCTGCTTTAGGTACAATCTGAGCAGCAGGACGTGGCTGACCCTTGACCCCTCTGTGAACACCGTCGCCCCTCGATACGGCCACTCTCTGGCTCTACACGAGGTAAAGCCCATAAAACGAGACAGAAAACATTCAGAACACGCCCTTTTCCACACGGTGCATCCTGGACACTGCTCACCCTCTTCTGCTGCTGCTCTATTTATAGCCGCTTCACTCACATCCAGTGTCCGTGCAGCTTTTAGTTTATTATGGAAGACAATGGGGAAAGATCGATTGACTCGGAGAAACATTATAAACTCTAGTGCTATATCTTTGAGTGGAGCCTGGTTGACGTCTCGTATTGAAACGTGTGGCTTTTTGATTTGCTGCAGTGAGTGGTGAAAAGCTCCCTGATAGAATTATAAATGAGGAATGGGGAAGGCTGTCTGCGGTGTGGTCCAAGCTGCGATGGTTTGAAATGCACAAATCGCATCAGCGTGTGTGAGAAGGTGTCTGGACCAAAGGCTGATCCAAACGATCATGAATGTAATCAGAAGTGAACCATTTGGACAGATGATGTACAAGTCTTGCCCTACAACGAGTGCTGATGAGTTTTCAAAAGCTGTCAGTCTTCCAAACCTCTGCGGCTTCATGCATTGTAATGTGTTCCCATGCCACTTATTGTAATATAGATTCAAAATTAGTAAGCGTTGGGCAATATTGACAAAAACGTTACATTATGTTGGGTGATTAGCTCTATAACAGTCAGATAATATTTTTGCAATATGTATGTGATGTGCCGGTAAAAGCCTTGGCTGAGGTTTAAGTATCGTACATATCAATCAATCAATCAATATATATTTATTTGTAGAGGACTGTTCATACAAAAGTAACTCTAAGGGCTTTGCTCATGTGAATACTGCTGTTGTGTCCTTGGGCAAGACACTTAACCCGCCCTGCCCCCAATGTCTGGGTACAAGTAATACAGTAAATCACAATATATAAAAGCATAAAAATAATGAATTATTATTAATTGGTAAATTGCATATCAAATTCAAAAGCACAGCTAAACATAACCCTTTTAAAAAATGTTTAGTCTCACTGCCTCAGGGAGACTGTTCAAAATTTTACTGGAATGCAGATTCCCCATGTTTATTCCGGACTCGGGCACCAGCAGGAGGCCGGTCCCTGAGGTCCTCAGAGTCCGAGATGGTTCATATGGCACTAACATGTCCGAGATGTACTTTGGTGCTAGGCCATGGGGAGGCTTGTGTACAAGCAGAGCTGCTTTGAAGTCTATGCTGAGCCCGAAGCCAGTGCACTGACCTGAGGACAGGACTAATGTGATCGTGCTTCCTGGTTCTAGTCGGGACCCGAGCAGTTCTAGATGTACTGCAGCTGTTTCAAGTATTGTTTTGGAGATTCCGGTGAGCAGGCTATTACAGTCCAAACTACTGGAGACAAATGCAAGTGAATGAGAATAAAATAATAACATCACTTTATTTTGAAAGGGCAAAGCATTTTTGACATCTATTGACTATGTATCACCTAGAGACACTTTTTAGTTTCAATCTTTATTTTAAAATCAAGTAAGTTTTATTTGACAATGTTAGCAAAACATTTCTGTCAAAGATATTATGTGATGATATTATATCCAAGCATTGTACTGAACATAAACAGGCCAAAAGTCGCTCAATTTATTATAATGGGGCTCAAACAATGTAGTAGTTTCTAATTCGTAAGTTTGTATTATTAATTCTAGTCTAGTTAAAAGTCCTCACACACCTCCCTCCTCCACAGCGGCAGCAGGAGCAGCAGGAGCACCGGTCTCCCCCTGTCAAATTGTTCCCATATTCTGCGTTAGCCTCAGAGGGAAAATGCCAGATGCTTATTTTGTCTGCTCTCAGACTGGAGCAGAGTCAGAGGAAATGTCAAATAGTTAACCTTGTCTAGGGAATTTTTAAAAAAAGGCATTTTCTACTCGACCAATTAGATTTAAATACTGTCTAGAACATTTGTACTGGGGATTTTTTTTTGTATTATCTGAGCATCAGAGTTCTGTTTCTACAATGTGTAAAAAAAAATCTCTACCACTTTATATGTTCATTATGAATTAAGTCTTTGTTAATGTTTTGTTCAGGCAACATAAGGTGTAGTTATTATCGTTTATTAAGCAAGATTCAGGCTAAGTGACTTGAATCATTCGGAATAAGTGTAGTTAAACTGTTAATTGTTAACTTTATTAAGATTTTTCAAAGAGCGCCATAATGTTTATTTCAATTGCTGCATGTATTGATATTATATGCAGCATATTCATTGTATATTATAAATGTTTGGAATTATTATAATTGTTTTATCCTTTGTCCTGGAGTAACAGGACGTTTATAGGTATTTACATATAAGGAGTTATTATAATCAAGAAATAAAACAAAGAAAGGACTATTATAACCCTCTGACTGAAGTATTTATAAAGGCATATATATCAGAACTTTCAAGGGTGAAAATATCTAAATTATATAAATGCATTACTTATCTGGACGGCCACTCTAATAGATATATTAAAATTAAATGGGAAAAAGAGGGCAAGGTTGTATTGACAAAGAATTGCAAAATGTATGTACTTCACAATAGAGGACCACAAAGTCGCATGTCTGAAAAGAATTCTGTTGGAAGAATGTGACCCATTACTTCATAACACCAAGTACTCATTATTCACAGGGAAACGCTGAAAATATGGAGAACTTGTGGTTGCCAGGAGGCAAACCATTATCATGTGTTCTGAGACTGTCCTGTTGCACAGAAATATTGTACAGAAAGGTTTGGAAGAGTTACAAAATGCTGACCCTCGTGCGTCTGTGCTGCGCTCGTTTAGCTCGTTTCTCTGTGAATATGTGACTGATTGGAATAAAACACGAAGCAGTATGCTGCTTACTACACTCCTCTTTCCCCAATCTTTCAACTGAGCTGTCTGTAATAATTATGTCCATAGCAACAGCGTGGAAACAGTTGTTGGGGATCACGGGCGGGGCCTCGAGGAGTTTGGCTGCGGCGCTTCTTGTGAAGTATGAATGCCAGAGCTGAAACGAACTTTGTTCTTGTTTTGGCAGCCCTGTAGGTAAACGAACAAACTTCTTGCTTCTTATGAAGTATGAATTGGCCTTTAAAGCTCTTTGTGCTGCATTGGGCACCTGTTACTGCGGGATCTGGGCCAGACTGGACCTGCAGACTCATGTGCTCAGAGAAACGTCTCTTTTGGAAAATTGAATTAATCCTCACTGTCACATCACATTTACCCAAAATCCTTGTCCCAGTCTGCGTAAAATTGGCACAGACTGACAGCACCACACGAGATCCCCACATAAGATGAGACTGAGCTGTGTGTGCTCCGTTCTCGTGCCCTCCTGACCACGCAGGCCAGGCAAGTTTATTTGTAGAGCACAATTCGTACACAAGGCAATTCAAAGCGCTTCACACAACATGACAAAAATGCACGAAAATCACAAAGACATGACAGAAATCACAAAACAGTTCAAGATGCGGCATCCCATTGAGCACTCTGGTCCGGTTCAACTGGCATAAGCCCATCTTGAGGATACTCTGCATTGTGCAAAACAAATAAAGGTGAAATAGATAAATAAACAACGCTCCAAGGCTGTATTTCTTTATTTTTTCAAGTTTTGGGGACAACTGGGGACACACCTAAAAGTAAAAGAAAAGGCTGTATTTCAATATTGTATTTTAACTAATTCATTTTATTTTTTTAATTTTGGGAACTTAGTTTTAGAACTTTAGAACTTTAGTTTTGGGAAAAACGGGAAACAATTCATTGCCTGGATATGAGGCCATGACAAACATCTCCCACACAGGTGGTGCTTTTGAAGGCCACAGTTCTGTCATTGGTTCAAACACTATCACCATATATGGACTGGCACCATCCCACTCCAGCCTCCAGCGGCCAAGTACAGCCTCTTCAAGCCAGTGCTAAGGTCGGCAAAATAGCGCTCTGGCCCCGCCCCCTGGAAAAGGCTCCCGTTAACGCTACCTCCGGGGGCAAAATATGGCCCAATGAAAATGGACCAATTTGACAGACACTGGATTAAATGGGACCTTTTGTTTTGGACTTAATATGCTTTAACCTGCTTTTCTTTGGATGCCATCCCCTCGGTATTTTCTAATTTCATTTTCATGTTTTGTGTTTCTCTGGTCCTCCCCGGTTTTATGTTACGTATCACATTTTATTTTATATTTTTCAAAATCAAATGATTGTAACAAAAGTATGACTATGCCTCATGTTACAATTGATCTATATATTTGTTAAATCTAAAAATAACGAATAACGTCTATTTTGAGTCTTTATCGATAATGATGCTGTTCTTTTAGGGTAAGATCTACATGTACGGAGGGAAGATTGACTCTACAGGGAACGTGTCCAGTCAGCTCTGGGTCTTCCACATACAGAACCAGACCTGGGTCCTGCTCAACCCTCGGGCCAAGGACCAGTACGCCGTGGTGGGACACTCCGCCCATATTGTGCCCCCCCTCCGTGACGGCGACAATCCTGTAATGCTCGTCCTGTTTGGGCATTGTCCTCTGTACGGATACATCAGCCAAGTGCAAGAGTATAACATCGGTGAGTGTCCCAAAATCTAGAAAAATGTGTCTGTGCATTTTTAATGTGTCCCAGAGCTACTGCCTTCAAATTTAATTAATGAGATGGAAGTTCACTACGTCAGCTAAAGCTTTATTTTGGGTTTATGCAGAAACTTTGCTGGCTTACTCTTATTCTCTATTTTATGTATAGGTTAATGTAGTAAGAAAGTGGGTGCAAGACGGGCAGCATGGTGTAATTATATAAACTGCAAAACAAATAAAACATCAGGGAAGCTACACATGAAAGCCTATTAAAAACAGATGAATAACATCCAGTATGAAATATTAACTTATTTAGGTATTCCAAGTTTGCTTTGGCTACCATACAGTAGGGGGTCTCTACGAGTACATGATTGTATGTAAATTTGATATTTTGCATGTAAATTAGATATTGTTAAATTAAAATCGGTGACAGTTTTTGAAAATCTAAATTTACATATGTAAATTAAATATTTTAAGGGATAAACATTTGCATGTTGGACTAACATTGTTTGTTTGTAAAACGTATTCACTAAAAAAATGTAGATGTATAATTGTGGAGTCTACATTTAAATGTAATTGTGGTGTTTTGTGTGGAACCCAGGAAGAATAGCCATTGCTACTGTAATGAGGAACTAATGGAAATCCTAAATGAATATATTAAAAAATGAATCCACGCGGGGACCGGGAGGAGTCATTATTTATCCTTACACAGTACTGCAGAGACCCGGATAACAGACCTGTTCCAAAGCCTGAAATGTTACAAAATTACCTGTTCCTCCCTAATCCCAACCTTTTGTGAAAAAAATCTTTAAATATTAAATGGCGTTAATTTGTTAACTGAGGTTTGTGAGCAGGACCACGCCCCCACCCTGAGTCTCTCGTCCCGACTCAGTCTGCCGTTCGAGCTGCCATAAATCACCAGCGTCCATCTAACATCAATAAATAATTGTTATTCGCATATTTTTGTGGGTGAGGGGTCCTTGCTAACGAACATTAGTTAGCATATCCATCAATGCAAAGTGGCTGTTCTGTGGCATAACTGGGCTGGGGCAGGACAAGACCAATTCTACCTCCAGACTAAACCGCACTCAAACCAGGACAAGTTGGAATGCACCCCTGAAATTCATGTGGGACAAATCACTCATTGTTGAACCTGTGTGTGTCTGCAGGGATGAACACGTGGAGTGTCGTGTCCACAGACGGGGCGCTGGTGCAGGGCGGCTACGGCCACAGTTCAGTGTTTGACCCTGGGACCAGAGCCATCTACATCCACGGAGGATACAAGGCCTTCAGCGCCAACAAGTACGGCCTGGCGGGAGACCTGTACAAGTTTGATGTGGACAAGAGGAAGTGGTAAGATTCACTTTTCATGTACCAGTAAAATATTTTAACACTCATTCTGTAGATTTATGGGTTTGAATATTCCAAGGGCTGTAAATAAAATGGTATGTAATGTTTTTGAGACATTTTAAGCATTTGCACTCATCATCTACTGTAATGTATAATTAGTATCATGTCCAACCCTATATTATTTAATTCGACATCTCGAATGCATTTAGTCTGAAATTGTGGTTCTTTTTTTAAGGTTTCAAATGTGTTTCGGTAACCTCTTACTCTCATGTTTGGTAGGACCATCCTGAGGGACAGTGGCTTCTTCCGTTACCTGCACACGGCGGTGATTGTGAGCGGGACCATGCTGGTTTTTGGGGGAAACACTCACAACGACACGTCCATGAGCCACGGCGCAAAGTGCTTCTCCTCAGACTTCCTCTCCTACAACCTGGGTAAATTTGGCATCACTATGCATTATGAGTTTAGAATAAATTGTACCGTATAATAACTTTATTTCAATTGGTATTGCTCAAAGGAGTCCAATCCTTTTTGGTTTTCTTTTTACAATCAAATTCTTATTGTGCTGTCCAGTGCATTTTAAAAGTAAGCCAACTGTGTTCAATGTATGTTCAATGTATGCAAGAAGATTACCTGAACTTGCCCTTGACAGGTTGGCCTAGTGACTTTAAAGGATGGGTCAAATGAATTGGCTGTATAAAGCACCTAAATGTTGTGCTTTGTTTTCCAAAGTCTGATGACAGAATGGCAGGAGTTGAAGAGTAAGTAGTTAAAGCAAACAATTATTTAAAAACTATATCTTTAAGGTTTTCCGTGCACTGTATGGGTGATAAATCAAGTAAATATGAAAAAGTCAGGCTGTGATTCAATATGAAACTCTGCTGACCAAAATGGGCTAATATAAGATTAAGAATTCATATTAAATACAAAATGATCTCCCTAAAATGTTGTTAATTTACAGTTGTGAATAAGTGCCTCTCTTTTGGCCCGGGTGCATTTTACATTCAGCACATCAGCAGCTCACTGTGAATGTGCTGATGCCACACTCTGTCCCTTTTGAGCGCTGGGCTGTTTTGCATTCACACAGTCGCACAGAAGTACAGCGAGCGGAGCAGGGTGTGTGTGGTTAGACAGGAGGTCAGGAGTCTGAACACTGGTGCTAAACAAACGTTCACCTCATAAATAAAATCATTATTGTAAAGGTCCAGATCTATAGAAGTCCTGATTAAGTATGAAGTATTTTAAATAGGGAATGAGTGACCCCAAATGTTCACAATTTCTGGAGGCACACCAAAACATTTATACCTGCTTTAAGCTACAAACTGAGAAATGGCTCCATCTAGAGGAAAAGACAATGCATTGATTTGAAGTTGAAACAGGAAATCGATTTATCTACCCCCCAAAAAGTGGCATTATTGAAGTCTCCAGACTATTTGGCTTACGGTTTCATTACACAAAAATATTATTATTTTACACAAAAATATAATTTTCAGTCACAAGCACGTCATTTAACACTGACATAAACATAAGGTTGAGCAATCGTAATTGACATAATCGAAGTTTGCCCTAACCCTCGGACATCGCTGGCCATAAAAAAGTTTAGACCCACTTTTTTCCCATAATCACAAAGCCATGTATTATGCCTTTTTATTTGTTGGATTTATTGCAGACACCGTTTTTTCTTCCTTTTTAAAATATTGTATATAAAACCTCTTTATAGATCAGCCTGTCCTACAAATGTAGGTTGAGCAAAGGGATGAGTGAGTTGTGGTCAGTTTTGTCACAACTCGTAACACTTCACAGCCCATATTGTTAGCTTCCCGCTGTCTTTTTCGCTCATACAGCTCTGATTAACGTATGGCCTCAGTGAAGATAAACTCTCCATCACATTTAAGAGCCCCTAAGCCTTTCTGTTTCTCTGTTACAAACTTGATTGACAGCTAGTAAAATTACAATATCAACATGGCTGTGTGATGGGACAGTTTTTTTCTTAGACAAAAGGCTGCTGTTGTCAGATCCGTGGTTGAAGAGGAGGTGAATATTGTGGCGATGGGACAAGCAGAGGCGTTAATTTAATCCCATGTTCTGCTGTATTTATCTGTTCGCCCACTATTCCAAAATTTTACAATGAAATGTAACCTGTTTGGACACAAAAATAGACTTTCCAACAGGACTGGTTACATTTGAGGCCTTTGTTTTGTGCAAGATTAGGCATATCAAATGTTGTCCTCGATTGTAATGTTTTGTGGAGTGAATAAATAATGCACAAATTGTCAAAAAGGGCCTTTCAGTTCCTGGAAAACAACACTAACGCATTATTATTAAGTTTGTTACTAATTCAGAGCTAGATATGTCAAGATTATTCAGTTAATTGATAATCATGAGTACTCTGATCACAATGAATCAGAACATAATTGAACCTTTTTTTTTTTTTTTTTTTTTTACAGTTTTTTTGAATAATAACTGTAATAATAAAAATAATAATGCATACTCCAAAAAAGTAAACCTAAATTTAAAGTGCTTTTTTTCTGGTTGTTTAACTCACCGGATAAATCATTTTGAAAATGTGCTTTCATAAAGCTAGTCACACTCTTCAGGAATGGTCATGCGTTTAGAGTCAAGTCATTGGAATGAAAGAAAATGAAGGATTTCACTGTTTGTTCATTGTGTTAATAATTTTGAATAATTGCTGAATCTTGAGGGTTCTTCTCTCAATAATCTTGGCACTAAATTTGATATTGTGTCATCCCTAATCAGAGCATATCCAACACTGCAGTTTTTGAGAGGCTTTCCTTGTCTGCTGTGGCCTGAAACACTTTACTTTTTCAGCTTATTTGACACAAAACTTTCTTAATAAATTATTTAAGTTCAGTACTGTATTTTCTCATCAACTCTGGCCTAATCTTAACCTCTGTGTCATGTTGTAATTGGAGAGTGGAGGATTTTCCCTTCTCCAGCTGTTGGTCCAGTCATCCACCAAAGTGCTGTAATTGTGTGATAATTATAGTCAAGATTGGCCCACAAAAAGGCGACTAATTGCCCCTTCTTAACAAGCTGAACTCAATTACAGCAGTGAATTTAGGAGCTGTCCACTGCCCTGACACTCTGGGATAAGCTGGCTGCAAGTCAGTTTCATGCAACGCTGGTTTCAGCCACTAGAGGGCACTGTTCACCCACATATATGCAGTATTCAGTGCTTTGCTATTACTGGCTGTGGGA
Source organism: Chaenogobius annularis (assembly GCA_015082035.1). Lineage (NCBI taxonomy): Eukaryota > Metazoa > Chordata > Actinopteri > Gobiiformes > Gobiidae > Chaenogobius > Chaenogobius annularis. The sequence continues at coordinate 1,341,613 of BJKM01000067.1, read as the reverse complement.
GACAATGATGACTTGCACTGCATTGTGGGATGTGAAGATGATGTACTGCAGTGACGGACCGGCTGCAAAGAGCTTTGACTTTCAGACTTAACTCTTGCAGGCCTTTGTGTTCATCCCGTGAGGACTGGAGAATACATTTACAGCAATATTTGCACATTAGGCCTAAATATCTATGTCGGCACTGCAGTTGGAGCACTTTCCTGTTCGTAGACATTTCTGATATGACATAAAATTGCTGTCACAATTTCCTGAAAGATGTCACCATATTGTATTTTTAAGAAGTTCGGTAACTTCTTTTCAGAGTTAATATATCAGAATGTCACTCACTCCAAGATGGAGACTAGGAAGAGGAGCGACTAAAATGTCATGTTTGTGTTTGTGCAGAGAGCTTCATCATTATAATGAGTTTCATTATATGAGGAAAAACAACATTTTTATTCAAGGCATGGCTTAAAATGAACCTTTTTGTTTTAATCTAGAAACCACAATAGACCTTATATGACCTTCAATGTTCTAATTTTCTGTGTCCTTAATTTCCCTGTGGTCTGTAAATACAGTTACAAACACAGTACACACATGAAACTGGATTAAATAGTTCCAACTAACGGCAACATTTTAGATTTTTGTGCACAATAAAATGTGAAAGGCTTTAACAACATTGCTCTGCAAAATACTTAATCCAACACTGAACCGGAATTAAACTTGGACTAGACTAGTACCAACCGGGTCTGAACCAGGATCATTGCAGGATTATACTAGGATTAAACCAAGGCGAAACTAGAACTAACCAAGTATCAAACCAAGTATCAAACCAAGTATCAAACCAAGTATCAAACCAAGGTCCAAACCAAGGTCCAAACCAAGGTCCAAACCAAGGTCCAAACCAAGGTCCAAAGCGGAATAAAACAAAGACTGGGCCAGTCCTGGGCCGGGCCAGTCCTGGGCCGGGCCAGTCCTGGGCCGGGCCAGTCCAGGGCCGGGCCAGTCCAGGGCCGGGCCAGTCCAGGGCCAGTCCAGGGCCAGTCCAGGGCCAGTCCAGGGCCAGTCCAGGGCCAGTCCAGGGCCAGTCCAGGGCCAGTCCAGGGCCAGTCCAGGGCCAGTCCAGGGCCAGTCCAGTTGAATTGGCTTGTTATAGATAGGCCTATTCTTGGTTCACTGGCGCAACTCAATTACAGCAACATTTTCAAGTATTTCTAAACATGTTATACTTCTAAATATGTCCTAAACATTGCTTTTTGTTTAGTTTTGCCTGTGCGCTCTTCTGGTACTTAGGACAGCCTCAGGTGGGGGATCAACAGGCCCCACACTTCTATAAATACCTATATTTACTTCGGTCTCACACCTGTCTGCACTCCAGAGAGAGGCGAGCTGTGACGCAGCTGCTTTGGCGAAATAATATTATCTACTCCACATTTCCTGATTTATTCTACTTCACTGACTCTGCTTTTTCTATGAGAAGACAAGCAACAAATAAATGAAGTAGTGTTAACCAGTACATCACATCTTTTGTCACTTAATTATACTTCTGCCACTGTACAACAAATGCTCGGTAGCAGAAAGTGATGGCATAATAACTTCTGTGCATGGTTTAGGAAATATATCAGCCATGAGATGAAAGTTTAGAGTTCAATTCTGCATCTGCTTTTGGGGAAGTATCTGTAGTAGTAAGAAGTAATTGTTGGCAACTGGTTTTAGGCCAGGTCATGAAAGTATTGTTAGTTAGTCCCAGGGCACTAGAATACATGTTCTTTTTATGTTTGTTGGTGTAATCCCTCATTCGTCCGGGAGTGTTACGTTGTAGAAAAAGATTCAGTCGTAGTCATCTGGACACTTCTTCTAAAAACAGTGTCTAGATGACTACAACTGGAACTTTTTCTACAATTTCTACATTTATAAATGTTTTGCATTGTACAATTTTGTAAAATGTGGTGCATTAATCAAACCACAATGTGAATATTACTGTTGGATAAGTGAAAAAGCATCAAATCTTCACACAGTTTCATATATAAAAGTCATCTAAATTGAAAGTATGTTAAATCCCCCCTTTCATTCTGTCCCTCTCCTCACGTGTGTTTTGAAATGACTGGGTTTGGGTTATAAAGGCTCTCTCCGTGTCTTACATGAGGCTATGTTGAGTTGTTGAAGACTGCTGACACTGCTGAATTGTGGTTGATTTCTCTGACCTTTGACCTCTCTGTATCCCCGCAGCATGTGACGAGTGGACCGCCCTCCCGCGACCCGATCTGTTCCACGACATCAACCGCTTCGGCCACTCTGCTGTCTTCAACGATGAGTATGTGCGAGATTAAGTTGGACTTTATTCAAGATGAAAGCAATTAATACTAATTTAGTTTTGTTTATTTTTCATTAATTCCTTTTGTAAAACTGATTTTTTTAAATGAACTTCTCACCAGCGCCCATTCATATTTAGCATTTTACTCAAAGGACTACATAGGAACTATCAACCTTCGCATTAATTGTGTTATTGAAGAAAACAGTTTTTACCTGACATTTTTTGGCGTTCAAACTTCCGGCTTCATCAGATGTCTAGAGATGTTAAAAAAGAGACTACGGTAAATTCATTTTCTGTAATATATAGGTACTAACATGGAATTTCTATTAAAAAAACTATTGTCTGTTTTCTGGACAGTTATTAATGACTTAATTTGGCTTTCACATTTAAAAACCACCCCAATGAACTGTTTATTTATCTTTTTGAAATATTATTATATCTTATCCAGGTTAATGTTTGAGAAACTATTCCATTTATGAACTGCACTGCGTATGGGACTTGGCAAAGCTATTATTTAGTTTCTCCTGTATGAATATTTTTTTTTTTCTCCTCAGAATCCCCATGATAAAAATACCCTTCACTTGAAGCACTTTGTTAGCTCCATTTGTTGGAAAATTGCTCCCTGGACAGTAATGCCTATAATGGCTGTCTGAAGTTACGAATTGAACCGTTTTTGGCTGAGTAGGAGGCTCTGGGTGTGGATATTATTGACTATAGACTTTTTTTTAAATTACAAAATGTCTTCTCAAAATCAAATTACCGTCAGTTCTGTCCATAAAACTATATCTTATTTAATGGGGAGAAACTAGCGTTATTCTTTGTCACTTTTATAGGGCTAAACTCATTTTCTCCTAGTGTGGTAATTTTGGAGAAACCTTTTAATAGATTTTCACGCTGTACAATCTCTTGTAGTTATTGCAGGTTAAATCATATTTATTATACACTGCGGCATATTAAAGCAGTTTGCCTTCATTTAGATAAACACAATGACTTTAAAATGTGCTCATAAAACATCCACACAGAAGAACCTGCTCTGTATAAACCTCATTTTCTGAAGAGAAACGGAATGGCTCCTACGATAAAGTGTCGGCCATTTTGAAAAGAAATCCTCCTCTGGTTCAGTCACTTTGCTCCGAGGAATGACTGCATCTTTGCATGGACGACTTTTGCACCAGATATAGTATCATCAAAAAGTAAACAACATTTCTTTACTGCCACCGCTGCTACAACTACTTTAACTGCTGCGACATAAACTTAGTGCTGAAGAACAAACACCGCAGTATTCATCAACTGTTTCTAAAGGCATTGAGCATAAATTTAAATGTTGGGATTTTTACTTTAACAACTTAAGTCAACAACACTTCTGCCCTGCTGCTGTTCAGTCCATACTTACCATACACACATATTTAAGTAACTGACTTATTTTAGCATCGTTTTTTGTATTTACTATTTTATTGATTGTTTTATGTTGCACCACATCGCCGAGGCAAGTTTCTAGTTCGAGTTGTGTTCACTTTCAATGGCAATAAAAAGTTTTTTTCTGTTTTTAATATAGACAGTAACAAAAGTAAGCTTGGTCTTTTTAAATAAATGTGTCTTCTTCTTTGGATCGCTTGACTTGGAAGCCAGCTTTGCAGTGACTTTGATTTTTCCTAACGTGTCATTTCTATGTTAAATTCCTCATGGGGGGCGCCATTACTGTGTGTCGCGCTCTCAGAACAAATTAAAAGCATGTTAGAAAGGCATTTTGTTGCAATTTGCTGCTGACCCTGCCTCCGTCTGCTCCCCCCGTGGCTCATATTTTCCAAAATGAAAAGCGAAAAAGGAAGCGGTTCTTGTTCTTCGTCTCCTCTCTCTAATCTGAGCTCACAGCGGGACGTCCAGAGTTTGAAGTGTGCCCTTTTTTTTGATCCACGGAGACTTTTGATCAGGCCGTTTCAAATTATACCTGGTGCCCTCCCGCCCCCGCCACACACCCGGGGCTACGCACGGACTAATCTCGGGGCTACTGGGGCAGACTTGTGCAGAAATGTCCTGGACAGTGTATCCGCAAAGAGGCCCGCTCCACAGGGGATCTGAAGGCAGGCACACAGCCGAGAGAGGGGTGCGTGGCAGGGATTTACAGACTTATGAGTCCCGAGAGAGGAAGCAGCCCTTATAGACAAAGCTCTGCAGATTTACAGTGTGCCAGATAAAGAGGAAAGGGGATACGGCTAACTGCAGAGTAGGGATGAAAGAAAAATGTCTGTACATTTTGTTCACTTTGGGGGAAATGACCTAAATATGACCCAATGCAATGTCTGGTGAGACTGCAGCTAATAATTATTTCAGTTGTCAACTAGTCAAACAATAATTTAAGAGACTAAAAAAACTTTATCAACCAAATAAATCTAGGCTTCTAGGTTAAATTTGTTATTCTTATTAGACATTTTGATTGAATAATGCCTCTGTTTTTGTTTGTGTTTTAGAGTTTGTATAGTCCAGATAGCGAATATTATTATCAAAATTATTATTTATTTTTATAGAAGACTAGTCACGAGTAGTCATTTAATTATTTCAGCCGTAATGTTCTGCATTAGATTAAATGAAATGGTTATTAAATATCAATAGTTTTACACTTACGGAATTTTTTATGCGTTTCTTTTTTTACACATTTTAGATTTTAAGGCTGTTCTGCCGACATCTAATCTAGTATTTAAGTTAATAATGTAAACAATTAAAAAAAAAAAAAAAAAAAAGTCTTACAAATAGGACAATTCAGATGTTTCTTTTTTTTATTACTTTATTACATCTATTTAAAACTGTTTTTCTCCTCTCTCCTAGTGTGATGTACGTTTTCGGGGGGTTCAACAGCCTGCTCCTGAGTGACGTCCTCATATACACCTCGCCCAGCTGCTCCGCCTTCTCTTCCGCCTCCTCTTGTGCTCAGGCCGCGCCCGGGATCCAGTGTGTGTGGGACGTCGTCCAAGAGTCCTGCCTGCCCTGGGACAACAGCATGACCACGCCCGAACTGCCCCCGTCCTGCACCACCAGATCCTGTAAGTGCCCTGCGTCTGAGTTTGGTGAAGGTAAGGGGCAGAAAAGGCAACTACACAATAATATATTACACAATTAGTAGTGGTAAAAGTACCCAAACAATCATTCAATTAAAAGAAAAGTAATATTTGTCGAGCAATTGTAAAATATTAGTCTAATTTTTATTTATCAAATCTAATGTGATCAGACAACATTTGAATATTCAGCCATTTTAAATATTTGTAAACCCTCATTCATCCAGGAGCGGCTCGTGGCAGTAAATGTTTCAGAGGAAGTCCCAAAAAAGCCCCCCAAAAAAACACTACCCGCAACTTTGTCAAAACTACTTTCCAAAAAGAAGCCCATAGTCTGTGTAAATAAGCAGACGTTTTAACCCTGATGTGGCTCCTGTGAAGTCCTGTGTTAAAGGAGGTCTTTACTTGCTCGTCTAGTTTCAGATTGTTCTACCGTTTTGTTCTCTGCTGGCCTCTTCCTCACAGATGCCAAGAACCTGATGAGCATTTGACTGGCTTGAGTTCTGCCAAGGTTCAGATCAGGACTAATCTAGGCTCAGGGCCGTATACATTTCGGCTTCTAACTTCACAAATGACTTTCAAAAAGATTGATGAGATGACTGCCTTTGAAACTTTTTCGGCTATTTAGTTTTTTCTAAAGCGGAAAAAGCTTCATTATAAAAAATAATTAAATTCATTATAAAGTAAATAAAAGTCATGAGCACCTTTCTCATGTTTCCACGATTTCACAGGAAAAAAAGCTACTGAGAGTATAGTTTCATCCAAAATGGTTAGTAGTGAATTAAAAGATTTGGGAAATGTAACCCGCATTGTGCATCTCTGGTAGTGGAAGATGATTAGGGATTTCTGTGGTGGGACTCCAGACTCCAGACTCGTGTCCAATGAGATGCACATTGTGTCAGGAGCTGCTTGTTAGTCACACACTGCCAGCGCAAATGTAAATCTCTCCAACTGAGAAAAGCAGACAAAACGTGGACGCCATTTGGGGCAGTGAATCACTCTAGATGTATTTCCATTTAGTCTAATAGAGCACTTAAACACTTTAGGGATGCAAATTGTATGTTGTCATTTTTCTAAACCTAAAAAATTAATTTAGCTGTTCAAAAACCAAACAATACAAATGTCTAAAGCTCAGTTTTGTTACGTTAAAAGGGGAACAGGAATGTATATCCATTTTGTTGTAGTTGAAATTTGAAAGTTGTAGTTGAATAAAAGGAAAAACTCAATACTTTGCTTACTGAACCAATAAAATTGGTTGGATTTGAAGTACATTTCTCATTTAAATCCAACCAATCACTGCACGCCACTCTCAACTCATACTTTGACATTATAGATGCCATTTTAATACTTTTAGATAATACTTGCAAAACATTTTCTAGCATTTAATGGTTGGATAAAATTTGATTTTTAGAATTTTATTTCGAAGTCTATTTCATCCCAGCAACCCACATACACACACCTAAAAGTCACGTGGTGTTTTGCCCATTTCCCATGATTCCATGCTCGGTCTGGTCTCTGCTGCAGGTAATCACTGGGGACAGAGCAGCCTCTTGGCTCCCCACGGAGTTTCTCCCGCTGCAGTTTGTCATTTGTCACAAAAATCTTCGATTTCCACAACATGCTGCCCTCATTTCTCAGAGCCAGTCCCTCCGCCAGAGTCAACAGACGGCAACTACTATGGAGCAAAAATCTCCCACACAGCTAATACAGCGCCTGGCCTTTGCTGCTGCTGTGGCCCTTGCACTGCTCCACTTTCAAACGTCTCCATCTGGGCTGCAAACAGTTTTTCTTTAACACTCATGCTTACTGAACATTTCAATCATTGTCCCGAGGCTTTCAACGTTTTCATTCCTCAAGATAGTAAAGTCATTTTTTGGCACACCAGGCACTGCATAATAGTTCTCAATCGTATTTTCCCATATATAGGGTTGCATTAGTGGTAGTGACAATGCAAGTGTAGTTTATTATTGTTCAAGAGCAAACCCTGTTAGATGAATTCAATTATAAGTGTAATTGCAAATGTTTTTCCTCATATCGATCATCTCCCGATTTTCATTTACATATTCTTTTATTGTTGCATTGCCCTAATCATCGCCCAGCTACGGTTAACTTAGCACTGTCGTCTATACACGGCTACATGTTATAGCAGCCTGAAGTGTTTCTTGGTATATTTCAAAATTGCCCTGAAGGCAATTAGATTGGGTTACCAATCACAGTTGCAGTTTATTCCATATTTATGTACATTTCACTTCCTAAAGCTGCTGTTGTCCATGTGTCTCTCCAGACGCTGATAACGAGAGGTGTGACCAGTACACGGACTGCTACAGCTGCACCGCCAACACCAACGGCTGCCAGTGGTGCTCCTCGCAGTGCGTCTCCTTGGCAAGCAACTGCACCTCCAGCTCGGTAAGAAAAAGCAACCCAAAACTGTCTTTAAACCAGGAATATCCAGAGTTTTTTTTCACCATAAGCGTGTTTTGAAACGTACCCGTAGCAGGGGGGTCACAGACTAGGGCGGCACAATTTGGTAAAAATATCCAATTACGATTTTTCTGAAAAGTATTGCGTTTAGATTTGCGATTTAGGATTCTGTTCAAAGTTCACATTTTAAACTGAATGCAGGATAAAACAGGATTTCTTGTTTGTGGGTGAAGCATTGGTACTACCATTGATTGCTGCATTGATTTGCTTATTGCGTCCATTCAATTTGCAATTTTGATTCGATTGCGATTAATCTTGCAGCCGTCCCACAGACTGATGTTCAATACTGTGAATCATTCAAAAAGATGCTTTTATCATTGACTTTAATGTGCAGCCACTCCTTACTTCAGCATCAGAACTTTTATATGAGGTCTGTCTCAAACCAAAACATGGTTCTAATGTTCGAAGTGTTCAATCTTGCTGTAATAAAATAAAATATATATATATTTCCAAGGATAATATGCGTCCAATACACCAGAAGGCCAGGAAAAATTGGTCTGAGAGCAAAACAATGAACAATACAATGAATAATAATTTAGACCCTGCTAATTATATAATAATAGGCTTGAAGACAAAATAATACAGTAATATTGGAACAACAATGCAGAACTAGCAGTGAAAATGGATGAATTATTGTTGACGTGAATTGTTAAAATGACAGGTGTGATGAAGTGTGCGTGAGTCCAAAGGCAGAGGGAAATTATTAGTACTATATATGTTCATGCATTAGGCCTAAACTGGTCTAAATCACATTATATATTGCATTTTGAATAGAGTTTTTGTTTACCTCAAATTGTTTTGTGATGGATTGAAAGCGCTTGGTCAAACAATTCAACACGTCCAATGTTTTCAAATAGAAAATGTTAAATCCAGTTCAGAATGACATTGTGCTTTGGGGCTTTTGTGTCTGACTGTACAGTGAACAATGTCTTGTTTTACACTGATTAAAAGAGAAAATAAATGTAGTAACAAGACGCATTTAAATAACGGGCAGCCTGTAATTCGCTCACAGTTATAAATTGAGACGTGTCGTTGTATTTGAATAATGATTTAATAAATGACTGATGAAGCACGTTCGCCATCCAAACTCCAAATCTGATTTATCAGCCGGAGATTAGATTTGGGCTCATTTAGATTCGCAGCGGCACACATGCCGGGCTCGTATGTCTCCTCTGGTTTGTTTGTGTACGACTTTGTGATTTCTGTGGTAATAAAAATGCGGTTTTCCAGATTTGTCGAGAACGTTGTGTTAATGTTGTTGTGCAATATAAATCAATTATCCTGATTTAAAGTATAGATGAATGTGAGCATTATATCTATTTGAGTTGTTAAATAAATATAGACCCACACATTAATAACACATGCCATATGAATATTTGATTATAACATGTCATTAATACAACTAATAAGATTCGCTATGTATAATGTTTGAATCCTCATAAGGAAGGCAATTAAATAATGCGCTCTTTTGTTTAGTTTTTATAATAATTAGGACTTCTTGAATGTTGGGACCTAAATAATTTCACTTATCTTTTAAAATTGACTTGGACCTGTAAAATTATATTCAAGTTAAATTCAAATTTTGATGATGAAAAAAAAAACCCAAAAAAACGGAATGGTGTCTTACTCTATTTCGTTATATTTTAGGGGTCAATTGCGGAGTTCGACGGCTGCCCAAAGGACAACCCTTCTTACGTTTGCAACAAGAAAACGAGCTGTAAAAGCTGTGCCGTGGACCAGAACTGTCAGTGGGAGCCCAGGAACCAGGAGTGCATCTCTCTGCCCGGTACAGCATGCAGAGGCACTCACCCAAACACCTGTTGTTGTTTTGACATCTGTCAGACCCATGATCATATATGGCACAGGATAGAAGATCAATATTTCAAAACCACACTAGACTGTACTAGGCTTATGCCATATATTTACCGGGATATTCTGTATTTTATGGGACTGTTTTGATTCTAAAATCTTTACAACTATCAATCAAGATCATTCATTCTGCTTGAATATAAAATACTAAAAACACCCTTAAGATAAACACTTAGAACATATAATATTATAAATTTTATAATTGTTTTGTCTTTATGTAAACTTAACCATTTGCATTGTTTAGTTTATTCATTTAACACAATACATCTTATAGAATATTTATTGGTTTACAAAACAATTCAACCCTGTAAAATTACTACAGCAAAAAAAATAAAAAAAAATAAAGATAATCCGTGTAGTACTTTATCTGAATTAAAAAATCTGCATTGTCAATATAAATGTTCTTATTTTGCAGAGAACGTTTGTGGTGAAAGCTGGCATCTGGTTGGAAACTCCTGCCTGAAGTTCATCACGGCCAAAGACTCGTATGACAACGCCAAACTGGCCTGTCGCAGCCACAACGCCGTCCTGGCCTCACTCACCACTCAGAAGAAAGTCGACTTTGTGCTGAAGGAGCTGCAGATCATGAGCGTGGTGGTAAGGACTAAGGGTGCACAGAAACGTGTCGGTTTGCCCAGTTTTTGTCTTCCTGATGTTGCAAATGCTACTAAAGAGTCCACTTGGTCCAAAGAGTCCTTCTCAACACTCTCTTGGACATTTTTTCTTTTGGTGATGCTGAAAAGTGATGCTTTCTATATTCCTGCCATTGAGTAAAGTCGTACATGCGAGTCTAAAATGCCCAGCATAAAATTGTCAGAGTCTTGTAGTGAACCAAGTTGGTAGGTTTAAAAAAAGTTTAATTTAAATGTGCACTTTGCTTAGAAGTTGTCTAACTCAATTATTATCTGTAGGAATGCATGTTTTATTTAATATATATATTTGTTTTTATATCAACACCTCTATGGAATAAATACAAGATGGATGAAATTAAAGCCGCATTGGTGGAACGTTCCAGGCAAAGCAATCATGTTCATGGAGTCAACCAAAATATTGATAAGTTTGCCTTTTGAGTAGGATGTGATGTGTCTGCTGTTGTACACAGTCTGCATTTCCTGTCGTGAGGGTCTTCAATCTTTAATTTTTGCAGCTCCACATTCAGTTTCTAGCATACATGAAAATAAAGGGCAATTAATATAAGGTTAAATAACATGAATGTTACTATAACGTGAATATATAGTGTTTAAAGTGGTATAAAGATGGATTGGAAGATAAAGACTGTTTTTACTATTCTGAAAAGTTGCACTTAAAAGACAAATACTCAAACTCTTTCCCAAAACTTCCTGGCTTTCTTGTACTTTTTTGTTTTGTTTTGGGATTTTCATTTTGTCAATAGGTGAGCGACAGAGGGATGTTTTGTCTTTGGTTTTCGTGGGCCAGTGAGCATGAAACAAATCTCCCATTAACAGAACAGTTCCTCAGAGCTCAGACATCTCTTACGCGCTCCGTTAGAGCAAACATCCCGAAATCTATCCCCAGCCATCGACTCTCCTCTGCAGGCGAGGCTAGATCATCCCAGGCAGGTCAGGCAGTGGTGAATGAAGGTGAAGGTGTGAAGGACAGACTGACGAACGGCTTTACTTATCTCCATTTCACTGCTGCCACTCGCAATAACACACGTAATATAAAGATATGATCTGCAGTGTGTACATGGAGGAGCTGGCGGTATTCAAGGTGCAGATAGAAGACGTTTTGCAATTTCACTCTTGTTTAGCTCAGTGGAGAATGTTTTGATATGAACGGAGCACAAATTGATTTTTAGGCATTTGTTTAGGTCTGGTGTAGAGGTGGGAGATGTTTCTAAAAATGTATAATAGTTGATTTGGAGGTATGCAAAGTTAGAACAGAAGAATAATTCCATCTAAATGGCTTTAAAAAGTGACAAAACCCTCTAATGTCGTCTCCCAGTGTTTCTGCAGTGTTGTGGTTAATTTTGGCTCCATTGGCTTGGAAAGACAAGACTTTTGTGCGTATTTGCAGATGGGGAGTTGTGGCCAGAAAATTGGAAAAAGCAAAGACCATTGTAGCCCTCTGACCGAGATTTTTGTCAAGGCAAGTGGATTGGAACGTTTGTGGGAAATAATATCAATGCATTGGTGGTCTGGACAGGTGGGAGAGACCAGCAGCCAGGCGGGCCGCTGTTGTGTGTTTTGGGACTGTCCTGTTTCTCAGGAATGTTGGACTGGGATTGGCAGGGGACTACCACATGGGTTTGGAACATGCTTTGGGCTGTGGGAGGGAGGGCAATCACGCGGAGGTGGCTGACATTGTCCAGACATTAAACAAATGGAAGGGATGACATTCGGACTTGGTTTGGAAGTGGATGAATTTGACAGACTTTTATTTTCATTTCATATATCATGACTTTGTTTCTTTTTACGTTTCGTTTTGCTTGTGTTTTTTAATTTAGGTTCTTGCTCTATGGTCAAATTCTGTATTGTTCTGTGATTTATATTCTTAAAAAATAAATGTTTAGGTCCATTCACAATTTGTGCAATAATGAACCTCAACCAAGACATTCACAGCAACATTTTAGTACATTTCTGCTGGATTTAAAAAATATTGTTATCAAGATAAACCAAAAAAGTATTCTGTGCAAAGTTTGCATGTTCTTTGGTTTGCACCAACCCACAACCCTCAATAGGCCAAAATCCTCCAGCTAAGGTGGTCCTGAATCCTGACCAAGGCAAGCTTCAGATCTAAAGATGGGTCCCTGCGACGCCCAGGGCTCCTGACGGGTTGCTCCAGCGACACTGAAGGATGGTCCAAAAGCAGAGGGCAAATTTTCCTCTGAGGATGAATAAAGCATCTTAACCTGACTATTACCTTAACCAAGTGGGTGGCACTTGTACATTGCAACATTCATTTACATGCCATGTGAAGGCAGTCTTGAATATGGTTCAGCCCAATACATCTTGTTGCAAAATGTCCAAATGCATTTTCACATTTTGTCTTGCATAGTTTTGAGCTTGATGTTTTCTAATATGAGACGTAGAAATGATCTGATCTTTGTCTGTTGTGTTTGCAGTACAAGGCGATGGTGACTCCGTGGGTGGGACTGAGGAAGATAAATGTTTCTTACTGGTGCTGGGAGGACATGTCTCCGTTCACAAACACATCTCTGCAGTGGCTGCCCGGTGAACCCAGCGATGCAGGTTTCTGTGGATATTTAGCAGAACCAGCCTCTAGTGGACTCAAGGCTCAGACCTGCATCAACCCAGTCAACGGCAGCCTGTGTGAGCGGCCAGGTAAATCCCTTAATGTCTCACTCACCACGGAACTGGCAATTAAGACATTATAGTTCTTTTAGGCACTTTTACATATAAAGGGCTTAACATCCTCCGTGTTATTAGAAATGTACAACTGTACTATGAATAGGGATGTCAGGATTATTTGGTTAATCGATAATCATCATTATTCAGGTCACAGTATTCAGTTCACTTTATGCTTGATGCGTCCGTGAAATGTTGTCATTTTTACCCGACACGCACCCTCTCGCAGCGTCAGCACGGACCGCATTTTCTGCGTTGGTGTCTGGGGAATAAAAGACTATAAATACTGCCAACATCTTCTCCACTGCATTCCATGTGTCTCATTTCCTTGTCGAATTTACATGCATAATCCAATCTTAATCGTAAGAAATGTAACATAATTATTTCAGTTCAATCTATTCTCCAAAAAAGTCTAATCACATGTAAAAAAATCTGGCTGTTTATGTGACAATATCATTCATATAATGCAGGAAGGTTTATTCAATAAAGTTGTGAAAGAAACTAAATTTAGGATTTCAAAGTTGTTCATCAGCAACAATTGTGAATAATTATAAATTTGTGATTTTTCTTGTCCCTCAATAATCGTAACACTTAAATTTAATATTGTGACATCCCTAACTATGAATAATCCATTTGAACTTCACAAAGTTTGACAATCTTTATTCTCCTTGTTCCTTCTTACACTCATAAGTTAGTCAGTGTTGATTTATGGTGACAGAAAAAACTTTGAATTTTATTCTAGCTTTTGTTTCGCGCTATCGACCCAGATATATCTACCCGGAACCGAGATATTCAGGTCCAAACATATGCATTTTGACTTTTAAAAAGACAATTTTCACCTTAAAATTCTGACCCCAACCTTTTTTGTCTTTTATTCAACTATAGGTTCATTAGAATGTTATGTAATGTAATTTCACTTAAATGCAACCTGATAAACCTAACCGTATTACTATATTTTCCCAGCGAACCACAGTGCAAAGCAGTGCCGGACGCCGTGTGCCATGAGGGCGACCTGCAGTGAGTGCACCAGCAGCAGCTCGGAGTGCATGTGGTGCAGTAACATGAAGCAGTGTGTGGACTCCAACGCCTACGTCGCCTCCTTCCCCTTCGGACAGTGTATGGAGTGGTACACCATGAACGCATGTCCACGTAAGTCATTGGGGCTACGGCTTTGTGTATTCTAAAATATCTGTATCAGAAGCTTTTAATGTGGAGAAATACAGACATATTTTACAGGCAGTGTTATAATGTATTAGGATTTTTTATCAATGAAAAACGTTAAACACACAGTGTTATTATCACATTTAATGGGTTAAAGTTAATTCATCTTAACAGCTTATATTCTACAAAGTTTCCCCAGCAGATCATTTGCTCCTTCCTATATAAAAAATTATATTCCTACATACACAGTAAATGTATTTTGTGAGAACCAAAAGTAGGATTTAAATGTAAACCTTTATTTTGGTTAGAGTTCTTGATTAGGGTTCTCACTTAAAAAACACTTAAAAGTTCAAAATAAATGAATATGTTGGCAATATAAATCTCCTAAAACTTTTCTCATAATTTCTGTCACGTTAATTAAGGTTTGAACCGCAACACCTTGAGAATGTGTCCTCTCAAATTAAAAAAATATCTCCAAAACTATATTTTACTTTTCAATAAACTTGAAATTTCACTTCAATCAGAATCATAAAAGATTTATTGCCATTGTCGGTGAACAAAATTCACAAACTGGAAAATGCTTCGACTGTAAGATAGGACAACATACACCAAATACAAAGATAATAATGATGGTAAAAAAGTATAGACTCTGCTAAAATAAGAGCATGCAAAATAATAAATGTGTAAGTACGTTAAATACAATATGCAGCAGATCTGAACAATGGCGCAGAACCGGCGGTGCAAATGGGAGAAGTAGGTGAATAGAAACCTGTGCGACAGATGACGCTGGTTTTAAAAGGGAGGTAATCGCAGCACTGCTTTTCATATTCCTACAACTTGTCCCCAATGCATAATTCCTGGCCCTGTATAGAAATGTAGTTTCCGCTGCGTGAAACTGTGCACTGAAGTATTTAGAGCTGAGATTATAACACATACATATTCCACAACTACTGAGGTGAAATTTACAAGGTGTAATTCATTTGAAATCATTTCTGAAATCAAAGATGCATAAAACGTCCTCTTGCATAATCCTTCTCTTGCAGTTAATATGCTTCTATTCAAGTAATACATTTTATCAGGCTAAAAGCACAAAGAAGCCAATATGTTTAAACTCTATTGCTATTTTAGTGCTTGCTGCTCCGATGTGTTAAAATGGCCTGTTTTATCAGAATGGCTGCTATGTGTCTCTATGGGAAAGAAGAGGACATTTTCAATTTCTATAACATAGTTGGTCAATTAAGTGCAAATATACACTCGCTGCCGGAGCTTCCCTTTGGGACTGAAACTAAAGATATTCAGTGGAATAAGCCATTGGTCAACCTCTGCCAGTTTAATGTAGTGTAAATACAAAGCCTTCTACATCTGCAAAGACTGATTCAATCTGTACCATTTAAGTCAAGCGTAACATTGTAGGGATTTGTAGTTTTTAGATGCCATGAATGTAGTTGTTTACTAAGAACTAAACAGGCAACTTTCAGCCATCTGCCTGGAGTGTTACGTATGAAATTAAGCTGATTAATTCATTCAATGTGTTTTTACTGAATAGAGTAAGAAAAACAAAACATGAAAAGCTCCACAGATCATTTGTCAAGTAAAAAGTTTACTTGATTACGTTGATGTTGATGACGTTGTTGTTGTTGTTGTTCTGTATTCTCCACATAGACTACTGTCGGTATTTAAGTTTTAAGCGTTTGAATGTTTTGAGAAGTCACTGTGAATTAGGGCTTGATACCAGACGGGTCTTGATACATGGATTTAAAACCAGTGTTAAACATTTACTAAAATCACAGTATGTTTAGATTGCATAGAAATGCATTGGAATTTCATGTTCACAATGCCCTTAATGTCAGAATACACACTGTGAATAATTTACCTCTTTAGCCCAGCAGAGTAAGCCTTAATGCAGTAATCTGCAGATGAATCAGTTTATAATTCGTAATTTGATAATGAATTTAGTATCACGATACACATCTATATATTTATACACGTATTGCCAAAAAGTCTCACACGATATATTGCCGTATCACTATTTTGAGTACAGCCCTACTGTGAATAGCCTCTTCTCTCGTGTTCAATCAATCAAACTTGATTTATGAAGCAATTTTCTTACATATAATATAACACAAAGTGCTTTAAAGTGCATTAAAAACATTCCCACTTGCCCACATCCCACCCTACCTCCCCACAACTGCCTGACCCAGACAACCACACACAGTCACATGCAGAAGCATTCACGCACACACACAAGCGCATACGAATTCAAGAAAGCACTCACACATTCACTCTAAAATGCACAAGGATGAGTACAGATAAACAAGTTGAGGAAGCACCATCAGGAGCAGAGCAGGACACTGACACACGGCCCAGAGGAGAAAGCTCCACCAGAGCCCACGAGCCAGGGCCCAGCATCTGCCCACCACTCCTGGAACAGAGGACTCCTCAGAGCACACACTGGAGATCCTAAAATTGTAAATAAGTAAAGGAAAAAAATGTACGTAGAAGCTAAGAACTAAGTTGATGATTAAGTAATCATCAATATTAATAAAAAGCTAAGCTAAAGAGGTGGCTCTTTAAAAACCTGAATGTTTTCTGCGGCCCTGAGGTCCTCCTGCAGACTGCTCTATAGACGAGGGCCGTAGAACTGGAATGACACCTCGCTGTGAGTGTGTGTCCTGACTTTGGGAATGACCAGGAGCCTACTGCCAGAGGAACGCAGGGGCACGGAGGGTTCATATGGCAGTTCTGAGAGATAAGAAGGCCTGAGACCATAAAGACACTGTTGGCAGTTTCAAGTGTGAAGATCAATATCAGTGTTTAGCAAAGGAGCTGTTGCCAGGAGGCTTAGCTTTCCTCTGTAATCAAGTTCGAATGCAGAAACAGGAAATTAGGAAGTAAAAATGTGTTGTAAAAACCCAAAACATTTTGACACAGCAGAACAACATTCATTCATTCATTTTCTACTGCTTGTTCCCGTTGGGGGTCGTGCCAACTTAATGATAACGTTTATTTTTTATAGTTAAGTAGTTTTAATTTGTGTCTCTCAAAACCTCTTTAGTTGACAAAGTATTCTATCTGCCCTCTTCTCTTTTAAAGTTTGTATTTTATATCGATTATTATGTGTTTATTTGTTTTGTATTGTGTTTTTAATTCTTGTTCAGTAAAGTATGTTGAAAAGTACTAGTGTATGAAACTTGCCTTGCCTAAAATGGTGACATATTTGGTATTATTGGTCTTGAGTTCCATGGATTTTGGGACTGACTAAAGGAGCCTAACTTGACTTGACCAAAGAAATACTTTTTGTTTCATAAATGACATTTCCTCCGTCTTCCCTGCAGCGGAGAACTGCTCTGGATACCGGACGTGTGGCCAGTGCTTGGACCAGCCTGGATGTGGGTGGTGCACAGACCCCAGTAACACGGGGAGGGGGCAGTGCATCGAGGGCTCGTACCGCGGCCCGTTCCAGACCTCTGTCCCAGCCCCCTCCACTCTGCCCGGTCTGCCTGGTCTGCCCCCGAGCCCTCAGCCTGCGCTCAACGCCACCATGTGTTCCAGTGAGGCCAAGTACAACTGGTCCTTCATACACTGCCCAGGTAAACTTTCACCACTTTTCAAAAAAACAGTCTCATTTCAGGTGGATTCAAAGTTTTTCTCAAAATCATTTTTATTTTTTTTTTTAAAGCTCCACTGTATTTTAATGCAATTTATTGTTCTGCTGAAATCAAGCAACCGTTTTTTTACAATGTTCAAGTGTATTTCGTTTTCAGAAACCACACATTATTACATGGAAAAAAGCTAATTAAATGAATCAATGATTGTTTAATAATAATATGACATAAAAGCATAACATGTGTTAAAAACAAAATGTTCATAGCCATATTATTGTAATGTACTAAATGTTTCCCTTCAATATGTTAAAATTCCTTCTATAAAGTCGTTGGTTCTGACTGGAATTAGCGCACAAGCACAAACTGACTAACACACACTTGTCAAACCTCTTTTTGGTTTGCAGCCTGTCAGTGCAACGGCCACAGTCAGTGCGTGAACGAGAGCGTGTGTGAGAAGTGTGAAGACCTGACGACGGGACGACACTGTGAGAGCTGCATCTCTGGTTTCTACGGCGACCCCACCAACGGCGGCAGCTGCCAACGTGAGAAACCACACATGCGCTCCACACTTTAAGAGCTGGGAATAAAAGCCTGTTTGAAGGACTACTGAAAATAAAATATCTAAATTGTATTTAAAAAAGGACAATCACGACTGAAGCTGCATTCTGAGGACACAAACACGAATGCAGCTCATCCTCAGCACAGTAAATGTTAGACGCCTCATTTGAAAGCTCAGAACCTATAAGAGGTTGCTTTAGCACTGACTAATGATGACTGCAGTAGCAATAGTTTAGATTGTAAAGATTCGGATCAAAGATTTATTTATGTATTTAAAGGTTTATTTTCAACTGGTTTTAGTCATAGGAGTGCTGCTTACTGATTGGCCATATTGTACAAGGTTTTTGTAATTAAGAATAAATCGGCTTCATTTGGCGTGTCCATAAAATCAATATTTGATTTTAACATGTTGACTAAATATCTGGGGACACAGATCGGTGTTTATAATTATTTATTTATTTTTAAATAAATCTTAAATTTATCATTTTTAAATTTGAACACAATTCAATACATGCTTTGGAGTCATGATTAAATTACTGTAGTGTAAAATAATTGTTTGTTACAAGAACAAACATGTCACAGACTTATGGAGTAAAATCCAGGACTCTCAAAACCAGGACTGAAAATGGGTTTGAAACAAGAACTGAAGCAAAGCGACCTGCGACCCAAACAGGAGCCTAACTGGGACCAAAACCTGGGTCTAAAACTGGGACCAACACGTAATTTAATATAGCTAAAACAGGACACCACGATCACTTTAAACTAAAAGTACATTATAATACATAATATCACGGAATCCAGTTTCTACATGTTATTATTAGATTTCTGTTTATTGTTGATTCCACCAGAAGAAGCCTGTGGACTTCTAATGTTTCTGCTTCCTGAGTTTAAAAACCACGGCACTAAATCATCCAGTCATTCCACCAGATCCATTTAACTTGTCAATGTTTTACAGTGCGGTTTATGTCAGCCATTTTCCTGTCTGCAGAGCACTGTAAAAATGCTCCCTGGGGATAATAAAGATTTACTTCAGCTGTAAGTGACAGGCTGTCATTAGGACAACAAATCAATTGAGTTGTTGGACAGCTTCATTTACCTGACCAATATTTCACCTGGTTGTCATGCATATTTTGTGACTGTGGGATGTGAATGTTCTATTGTCAGCCTCATGGGATGAATTTATTTACTTCATCAGTGACAGTCGATCGATACCAGAGCATATGTTCCCCAGGTCTATAGCTGTTTAAGTGTCTTCATTATTTCCCGTTTACCTAAAACTGCACCGGCAGACTTCAAAGGGAGTAGTTGCCTCATAGCGAGAGCCACAACAGCGATGGAGCACTTTTATCTGCTCTTGAAGCGTGACACAGGTTTTTAATCTGACTGTAATTCAAAGCTTTATATCTCACGTTTCTCAAAAAATGGAAAGACGTGTTTATGTATGGAATGTCCTTAGAATACCTTTTTACGCAGCTTTTGTCGTCTGTTGCCCTTGTGTTACCTGAGCTCCGAGTGAGTGTCTGGAGGCCACACAAGATTCACTTTGTAAAACCTGAATGGTGGATAAACCTATAGCTATTGAAACACAATGGAACAATTATACAGCTTTTGTACTAGCGAAGGACACTGGACGCCCCTTTGGTTGTTTCAAAGCTTAGGTAACTGATCATACATCAAGCAGCATGTCAGCAGTAGTGCGGTAATGTCTAATTAGATTAGCTGTGACGAATCAAGAATTAAAATGACGAACAACTAATTTAATCATTGCACTTGCTATTTACCGTATGTACAGTAGTGTTTAATAAAATCAATCAAAAACCAAAAGAACTAGAAAACCGAAATGGAAATCATTGCTGACTTGTTCATGACTAAAGTAATTCTTAGATACAGCCTTAGTTGACAGAGAGACATTTTAAATATGCTCCAAACTGTATTTGCACATGTATAAATATGTTTATTGATCATTGTTCCTACGTGCGTCTGTGTCTCTTCAGCCTGTAAGTGTAACGGCCACGCCAGCATGTGCAACCCAAACAGTGGAAAGTGTTTCTGCACCACCAAAGGCATCAAGGGCGACCGCTGCCACCTGTGAGTTCACACCTGTCCTTGTCTGTTTGCTTCACACCTTCTTTTCTCATGACAGCACAGTTGATGGCACTGCGTTAAATTGTCACAGTTGTCTTTAGTTACGCAGTCTTGATAGTCTAGATGCCAATGGGATTTAAGTATATTTTATATATTTTCATTTTCAGAATAGATAGATTATGCTCGACATCGCTGGTTTCAGAAGTAAGTTCTGTAGATATTTTTCACAGAGACGTCCCAAAAAAATTGATAATAAATTGGTGTTTAAAAGTTTGAATTTAAGCTTCTCTGCATTTGAAACGATCATTAAAAACATCTGCATATGGCCACTGTTTTGCTCCATTCAGAGGACCAGTTATGGCATCCTCTTTAAATATGGTATGGCAAAAGATTACTCGTTGCACATATTATATACTACGGTGAAAAGAAAGGGTTTTGAGACTTAAAATTCTCATGGAGTGTAGCATGCTTTCTGTAATTATTGTGTTGCCTGATTTGTGTCTTCCCAAATGTCAAACCTCTTCTCCATCTCCCCTCTTAAGATTTATCTGTTGTTAAATCTTCTGTTATCCACTCTAGTTCAAGTCGTCGTCACTTTCCTTTGGCCACCACATTCTTTGCCCCATTAGGATCCATCTAATCCTCTGCCTCTCTCTTATCTAGATGTGAAGTCGAGAACCGGTACCAAGGCAACCCGCTCAAAGGAACATGTTACTGTAAGTCAAGTCTGATCCCAATTAGACCTGAAAAAAAGTGGGCCTTCCATTGGGTTTTTCTGACGACCACTGTAATGGCCTGACTCCTGGTCCTTGTTCTAGTTAAAGCTCTGACACTTGCACTGCTCAAATCAGAGAAAGGCTCCATGTTTGATGTTAAGCTTGAAAAGAAGCAGCTTTTTGAAGAGGAATCTTGGGTTTAAATTCAACTGTTACTCTCGCATGAAAGCAGAGGTGAAAGACACGCTCAGCATAAAGTAAAATACTTTTTTATTTTTATTTTTTTAAAGAGTTGAGTGGTGGTACTCAAGTAAACTAACATTTCCACCACCATTTTCCTTTTTGTCACTACTGCTAAAACTACTGCAGTCTACTACTACAAACTATTATCATTACCGCTTGCTTTTGCCACCAAGGCCACACCTTGAATCGGTGCCATTATTTACTGTACATCCTGCAGCACTTCATTCTATTTTCTAAACCTTCATTGTGCCTGGGTAAATTCAGATTTGCAATGTGCAATTTTAGGACTGCAGATGGTTCAAACCCTTTATTTTTTTTAATGCTCTGTTATTCAAAAGAGACACCGAAACATGATGCTCTCCCATAGCTCCAGTTTTTTGTAAACCTGGAACCCAGCCATTGTTAAAGAAGACAACAACTTTGTCATTTTCAGAAAAGAATGCATCAAAAATATATATGTTGACCAATTTGCTGTCAAAGGTCTACAATGTGAAGAATTGCCTTCACTGCTGGAAACCAGCTCTAGCACTTTGGTTTGAATTGCTCTTCAAACTAAATTAACAAACAAATTCTGTGTACTAAAATGTAGTAGTAGTAGTAGTTTCACTGGTATTTGAAAAACAATAATATGAAAAGAAGAAGCCTATTAAGGTAGTTAAAATAGTCATAACTGCAAAAAATGCCTCCCCAGCACTGTATTTGAACAATATTTAACCTTCATATGCCCCGTTTTGTTGCAGATCCACTATGTTTGGAGCCCCAGATTCTCTCCAGCTGTTCTGGCTTCTAAACTATCACAAGTGACTTTATATTTTGTGCTGATTCCAAGGTGGCTAAATGTCGTCGCCACATCTGTAGATCTATGACAGCCAGTTGTTACAGTGACTTTCCTTTAGATAACCACCCCTGTGCCTCGTTCTTTTGTGACTTTCAAACCTCTTTGATTCATGCGTTTCTTTTCAATTTTTCTTACACAGACACGCTCCTGATCGACTACCAGTTCACCTTCAGTTTGTCGCAGGAGGACGATCGCTACTACACGGCCATCAACTTTGTGGCGACGCCCGAGGAGGTGTGTGTCTGAGCCCCTGTCTCCTGTATTAGGATTATAGCACTTTGCAAAGTCAGCTTCAGTGGAGGAGAATGATTTCACTCCACTCCCCTCACGCAGACACTGGAGGGCGGTTTAAATAATCATTACAAGGACATTGCATAGGGCATAAAGCAGTATAGTGGATAATGTAGGTCTGTCTGAAGTAATTACCTCTGACATCAATATGTTCTAGTGGTAAGTTGAGGGTCATTGATTCTATGTCAAATTGTGAATACAGACTTTAAATAGTGATAGGTAAATTAATTGAGATTACATGTCTGAGTACGCGCTCCCCTTGGCTTTGAACATCCCGTAATATTCTCAAATGTCGATATATAGTCTGTTGACATAATGCCTAATGAGTTGTCAGATTATATCTGATGATTTAGAATATGGTTTCAGTCAGTAGAACATGGGCCTGATGTTGTCACACAGAAGAAAGTGAGCTGTAGGTTGCGCAAAACAAATACAAGGTGAATTAAATAAAGAAGCCACGCTCCAAGGCTGTATTTCAATACGAGTTTTTAAAATGTTGGGCTCAAATTGAAAAACGGAAAATCAAAGCGTTTCATTGTGATTGTGAATCATTTTTGTTTTGAAATCGAAAATCAATTCTACGACTCATACACTGATTGCACACGGACCACGTATACACTTATGTTGTTTTAAGAAATCCTAAAATCTGCCAAGCCCAAAGTTTAGGACCCACATATTCCCTGTAATGGAGTCACATAAAATACATTGATCTCCCCGTCGCTCTCGCAGATGTTTTCACTTCAGCGTTGTTCTTGTCCGCTGCTGTTTAAGCGGCTGCAGCATCTGGAGCGCAGCAAAAAACATAAAGATCTGATTAAATATCCCAGATGGCACATCTCCCTGACTACGCCTGTGCCAAAACCTAACAAAGGCAGCTAGAGGTGTGTACAAATGTGTTTTTAAAGGCACTAGAAATTACTTTTTAATCACCCATGTTACACTTATTTGATGGATATCCTCTATAAATTCACCTTGCTTCAAATGAGGCAAATCTGCTGAGTGTAAAGCCAGCGGGAGCTGATGCCAAACGCTGATCTTGGGTAAAGTTTAATTAGCCGGCACTCAAATGTTTCAGCAAAACTGAAACTGAATGGCGAAACTTTGACAGAGAAAAATGGTAATTTCATTCAAAAATGTCCAGAGTGATTAAAAGGGGGTTTGATTCTCAAGCTACCCTTGTGGGAAAAAAACTCTGCTCTTTCCGATTGCAAATTGCTCTTTTTCGGGGCATTGTGAAGTGTCATTAATTTTGCTGCCTCATCTTCTGTGTGTGTGGTTTTTAGCCAAACCGGGATCTGGACATGTTCATCAATGCCTCAAAGAACTTCAACCTGAACATCACGTGGGCCACCAGCTTCACAGGTACAAATCAACTAAAGATGGGTGTCACACTACAAGATGTGGGAGATTTAATATTGTAAAAAGACAATTGTTGATGCATTCAATCGCGGCTATAAAATCGTGGCTTAAATCTTTGTTCCTGTCTCACTGTAAGACTTATAACCTGCGTTCTTGAGTCACAACACAAGATTTTTCCTACAATCGATAATAAATTATTGCAGGCCTTCAGAATCCTGCAGTTGAATCCAGGCTTAATGTAACTCAATTTACTGTGTTAATGGAGCGCTGCGTCCCGTTTGGTCTATGTTTGATGCTGCTTTAGTCCTGCATAGTGTGGACTTGGTTAGGTAATAATGAGTCCTGTTTTAGTCCTGGTCTAGTGTTTGTAAGTGTGAACTCCATCTTAGTGTGGCTATTATTTGTCATGTGTAGCAGGTACACAGACCGGCGAAGAGATCCCCATCGTGTCACGGAGCAACATCAAGGAGTTTAAAGACAGTTTTTCCAACGAGAACTTCGATTTCCGCAACAGCCCCAACATCACGTTCTTCGTCTACGTCAGCAACTTTACATGGCCCATTAAAATTCAAGTAAGCTCTTTCGCAAGGCAGCAGTCCACAAGGGCTTCGTTCCTTTCTTCCTTATGCAGAATGCTAAATATATTCTGTTGGGTTCAGCTGTGTTTGTATTTTAGAAAGGCTCCAGGAATGTCATTTAAACACAGCAGTATTCATTTTGACAAAATGTTTTATTTTGTTTTAGTCTTTAGTTTTTGTTTATTTCATTTAGTCTTCTAAATCCATGATAGTTTCAGTCATACAGAAAATATGTATTTTATTTTAACTATGATGAATTGTATTGCATTACTTCATGAATAAGTACAGACGTGTTCCTGAGTTTGTTTCTGCCCTGGTTTGAGGCTCTGGGTCTGAAAACTTGGATCTAGTCTGTCCCTTTTATTCCTTTTATGTTTAGTTTTTATTATTTGACAAAAATATTAGTATAACTTTAGTAGACACAAATATCTACTTTCAGTCATCGTTTTAGTGGACAAAAATGCATTTTAACTTTGTTTTTATTTAGATTCAGTCAACAAACATTTTACAGTGATGAAAATGAACACTGAAACACAGATGCTTCAACTCTGCTTTCACCTGGTGTATCCCCCCAACTCCCCCCTACCCTCCCTCTTCCGAGTCTCCCCTAATGCCATACCTGTTGTCACACCACATACACTGTCAGAGACATTTTATTCATATTTTTTGTAACATGAGAACATCCAGTCCCACGGAAACTAATCTGAAACATGCTCTGCTCAATTTCTGATCTTTATATAACAAATCATGTTGAATTTATCATTTTTATCTCCTCTTATAAGCTTGACTTGTCTTTTTTTAACAGAAACAGCTTGACAAAAACACAGTCAATGTAGTTCTAATGGAATCAGATCCACCTAACTTCAAATTTAAATCTGAGAGGTGTCTGTGCAGTTTTTAGAGAGTTAGTTCTCGTTTGGGGTGTTTTCATCATTTGAATATGTGTACTTTAAAATGGGGCTAAAATAATTGCCCTCCATACTCTTGGTAGTTCTATACAAGCCCCCCCACCACTGCCAAAGTGTTATTGATTTTACTGAGTTCAGTCCTATGCACAGACTTTGATGGTTTAGTAATTACTGGTGATTTTTTTTATGTTTTGGTCTAACTCGGCACGTAAGTGGTCCCACCCACAGCGGAGGGCACACTCTGGATCTTCTAATTACAAAGGAGGGTAATATTTCAAACGTCAATGTGGTTGATGTTGCTCTGTCATTCATCTGTGTCGTCTTTGACCTGTCTGTTATTCCCAAACCACCGCCTGGTCCTGCAGTTGTTCGAAGGAGACGCATAAAAGACAGCTCAGGTGCACTCTTTATGGAAATGCTAAACTTTAAAAATGTCTCACGTTCTAATGTTGATGATTTTAAAAACTCTGTTACGCAACTTTAACAAGTCTAGGAACCACTAGTCTGCTGTATATCATAATAATCTACCATAGACCATCCCTAATGTTGGCTAATCATGTCTTTCTGACATTGTTTCATTAGATCACCATTAGCTGCATTTAATTGCCGCTAAACTTGGGGTCCTTTTTATGTGATGTAAACTACACTTGCAGATAAATCTAGCACTTGTCTTGAATTTCCCAGTGACTCAAAGATATTCCTCATGTAGGCCTTTTTGAGCCCTTCTTTTCCTGGAGAGTTAAAATACAGTCAAAGGCAGTTATTTAATAATTTTCAGCATTCTAATGTCCTTATGGATTAGTATTTAAATGATTACTGCACATTGCGAACATCACCATAATTGTATGCATATTTAACCTTGTTCTGCAGCATAAAATTAATCTTTTATTTCGATTTGATGCTCCCCGGGCCCTGTGTTGGAAGAAAGTGTGGCAGAACACGAAAATAAGGACGCCTTGGAAACCTTTGAGTAAAATATGACAAGATAATTCAGTCACTTAACACGGCCGCGGGGATTAACAAAGATGCATAATAGACCGCTGGTACCTTTGGTTAATTGATCGAGTCCAGGCTTTAAAGCAGAGTCATATCTCCGTCAGACAGTCACCAAACCAACATTGTTCTTTGTAACATTCAGAGCAGCGCGAGGCGATGTTGGATGTTTATGTATAAGAGCATTATCGCTGTGTGACAAATTGAAAATGCAATGTATGTTTTACAGATGTCAGCGCTTCTCGTTCTGCCGCTTGAATCTCATCACTGCTTTATGTGGGCTTCTTTTACATTAAACTTGCATTGCTTTGTATTGAAGATGGTGAATAACGCTTGCTATACTTTTACTGGCATCCCCTGGTTTCCTTTCATATTAATCTGTTTCAACTAATATCCAAAGCCCAATGTTTTACATAGTTTATTTATTTCTATCTTCTTTGCTGTGGCACTTAACATTGTCCAACTATTTGACCATTTTGCTTTCTTTGTTGGTCTTTTTGTTAGCTAAATGTCTTGCATCAGGCCGTTTTTAGAGGAGCTATGCCCGCCACTTGTGCGCAGTTATTGCTGTGCTCACTGAATGTTGCCCTTTCTTTCCGGAGCTGCTTCTTTTTTCTTTGCGCTTGTGTTGTCTTGTTAGGGCATCATTGCTATGGATTGGGTACTTGGATGGATTGTTACCGTTTGCAAGAATCATCGATTGTACTAGTTTGAAACAGATTTGGGTCTAATTTGTGTTGTAAAATGTTTTTTTCCCTGTTTTAAACTTTTTATTGATGGCCAAGAAAGGTTACAGATGAGAAAGAAAATATTTAGGGATAGTTTTATGAAGAATTCTGTAAATATTGTTCCTGTCGGGCACAGTTTAAGTAAAAGCATTTACTCCTTGACTACAGTATTTGCAGATCCAGGTAAAGTTTATTTTCATTATTGAGATGGGGACATTGAGCAAATAAGATCCTCTTCTTGTAGCTGCAGTTGGTATTTTTTTCTTCTCTGGGGCAGTCGAACACCAAATCATTACAGCATGGTAGTCAATTATTTGTGTTGAATTGTTGCATGATGACAATTTGTAAGAAACTTCACCCATGCAGTAAATGTATAAAACGTTACCTGCCCTTTTATTATGTGCTGAAGTCGCGTTTTTGCTGTGGTTATGAATGAATGAGCCTGTGTTGTGTCGGTTGGCACATGTTTTGCTGCTGATCCGTGTCCACCACTCCTTCCTGTACCCGCTGAACCCGCCTTGTGTGCTGGAGGTGAAGGAGAGCCCTCTGCCCCGCACACAGAGCCCCGCTGTGTTCTGCTCAGGACAAGCACATCCAGGGTTGGGTGTGTACCTCCAGAAATGCCTCAAGAGCTGCTGGACCAAGGGGGAAAGTTGCGCACACTTGGATTGTATTTATAAATTTTGCTTAGATATTTGAGATTTTGATTGAAAATCTGTTGATCGAATGTTTGCAGATGTACACTGAGCAGAAATAGTTTGAAGTTGCAGCTGCTGTTTTCGTAAAGTGAGTGTCAGTGGAACGTGAAATAAGCTTTTAGACCTAACTCATGTCCAATTCATTAGTCCATTTCAGTCTAATACTGGTGTAGGGATTTGGCAATGGAGTTTACCTCTGCAACTCACACATGTGGTTGTTTGGTCGTTTTCCCCTGCTCCCCTCAGCCTCTTCCGGAAACAAATTTGAGCAGCCACCCCGTGTAAGCTCCATCCCTCCCTCTGCCCTCCTCATGAAATCCAGCCTCCGTCCTCCATGCCCTGCCCCGTCAAAGCTCGGTCCACAGCCGGACACTGCTGTAGAGGACTCCCCTGTAGCCCGTTTTGGATGGGATTATGTAGGACATCTCCCCCTGACCCAAAACACAGTTCCTGTTCATGGAGCTTCGATAGCAAGGTAACATTTCCCCATCACTTTTCTCTGCTCAACTTCTGTGCCTTCATATTGGTGTGTGAATGTATAGCTTTATACTGTAGAGGAAACTATATTCACATCAATAGAAGGGTCAATGAGACTTAAAAGAATTTGTAAATCATTATTGAAAGCATATGTACCCCTGAACTAATGGTGGTCTGGTCAGTCTTAAACAGCGCAACGAGAAGCCAATTTCTTGAGGTCTCCACTTGCTTATTTGCCCTTTTTTCCCATATCTATCGTTCCCTTCTGCTCCGTGCCTGCTGTTTGAATGCCATTTCATTCAGATGCGAGCGCGCCTGTGTGCTTGTAGGCGGCTGGCCCTGCAGAGTTGGCAGGCAGAGACCGCAGAGCTGGTTTGTGCACAGCAGCTGAGAAAGAGCAAGGGCAAAGTGGAATGTTAAGATGAAACACATGCTGCATTGAGAGTGGGCTGTGTGCTGCCTAGTGCCTAAGCTCTGTGTCCGAGCTAAAGCCATCCCCCTCTCTCTCTCTCCTGCCTCGTGCACCAAGCGCCTCTCACAAGCTCATATGTGAAGCTAATGTCAGAAGTGTTGTCAAAGTGTAGTCAAAGTGTTGTACGTGTCATCGGAGTCTGTTTTCTTCGCATTAGTAATCCCTGCACTTGTTGCTTTGCCGCCATCTGTTGTAAGACTTGGCTTTTTAGACTTGGCTTTAAAAATGCATTTTGTTCACTTTTTTTATAGAGAATTGACACGTCAAACTGGAATTGCATAATATAGCACTAAGCAAAGATTCTTGACTATGACACTGAAATCCATAATACAATGAACTGCTTTTATCGCATCAATGCGAGCAGGGCTGTAACTAAAGATTATTAAATAAAAATGTCAAAGATTTTTATCGATAATTGAATAATGTTCCTGTCTTTGTTCTAAAAGGTCTTTACATATGTGTTTTAGAGTCTGCATAGTACAGAGTTTAGTTGCTATAGTGTGAAACATTCCAGGCAAAGACAATTGGCTGGGAAAGTGACATGCTGCACCTTTTTTAAAGAAGAAGGCTGGTTAAATGCAATGGGGAAAAAACTGTTTTATATAAGTCTGTTTAGGATGGTGATATGTTGAAAGTCCATTGAAGTGAATCAAACTCGTCATGAAAAGCGATGTAATGCGTGCCCAGTGTAATAACGGTTGACCTTTATTGTCTGGAGGCTGTGTTTGTCCATCTTCCTGTGTCCCATGGGATCAGTGAGAGTGCAGCGCCACGGGACAGCTCAGATTTATGTCCCTGTCCTGGTCAAGGGCAATGACAGTTAAGCAGATCGACCCCTGTGTTCTGATGTACTATAGGCCCTGCTCACTGTCGGTCTACTCCATGGATAGTTTTAGTAAGGCTATTTCTCAAAAGAAAGTGAACTATGAAAGTGTTTCATTTTGGTATGCGTTTGTTGCAGCTTATGTTTTTTTGTTTTTTTCCAAAATTGTAGAAAAAGATTCAGTTATCATGTGGACACTGTTTTTGAAAAACAATACATTTCGACTCTCCTGTAAAAGAAATTCTATGGATCTAGTCTGAGAACTCAGATATTTATCCTGCTCACCGGGCGGAACCTCCTGATGATAGCCTGTAGTGTTTATGTTTGTTTACACTGTTTTAAGTGTTCCTTGAAACGAATCTTCTTTGTTACCTTAACAGTTAGCTGGATGCAGCTCCCTCATCACGGATGAGTACCTGATTAGCATCTGAATTGTATATTACCAGTAAAATGAACCGTAGCCCTCCACAAGAGGCTTTATCAGAGATCCCCTCTTTAAAGAGAAATGAAGTGGCTGTTTAGTCCCACCGCTCTTTACAACTTTCCTCACTGCATTTGATTGAATATACTACATTTTTTTCAGTAGTATACATTTAGAAATGGGTTTACTGAGATTATACTTTTCATGTGAAATTGAGACATTCTCATTTATCGTGATATTTTCTAATATTTCGCACACAGCCCTTGTACTACTACTACTACTACTACTTCTGACTGCAAATATAAAAGTATATGGCCAAGATTAGATTAAAGTTATTATATAAAAGTTTTGCCCATTAAAAAAGGGTTGTTAAATATACATTTCTTAATCTACTTTAACTTCACTAAACTTTGTTGAAAGCAGCAATGATGAAATATCCTCACAACTGCCAAAACTGTGGTCTTTCACTGCTGACTGCACCATCATAGAATTTGAATCATCAAAGGCCAATCAACTGCTGCGAGATTAGTCGGAGAGAAGTTTCTCCCTCTCGTGTTTTTCTCTCTCCTGATGAAGAATAGATCTGAATTTAACTCTGTTCGTAATGAAAGACAAAACCCAGACTAATTACATTAAATAGCTATGATCTGGTGTTCGTTGCCGCGATGAACATGTTCTGATATGGTAGAGGCTAGAAGAACTGTCCCGTGTAGAGAGGCAGCAGCTGCGCTCGGGTGTTTGTGTGTATCATTCCCTGATCGTGTGGCATCGTGCTAATCATTGGAGCTTTGCAAAACATTGCACAATAGCTGTGAATTAGCTGGGAATAATTTGAAAAGTACCCAATTATGAAAAGCTAAATGATAATGTAAATATATGACACATCCGCCAAGAGGAGTTTTTACCAGGAGATTATAGAAAATGAAAGGCCAGATTTAAAACTCATTATGCTGTGGTAATTGTGCCAGCCCAGCCTCCCAAATCAAATGTCTGTGTTAAAAACTGCTGATGGTAGTGCAAGTGTTTATACCATTGTGCATTAGAGCCGGCTGTGATAACTTGAGGTGACTGTGGCTCAGGTGGCAGGAGGATTGGCCACTAACATGGAGGTTGATGGTTCAATTCTTGCTCTGATTTCGTCCTTAAGACTACCGCATTGCCTGCCAGATGCTGTAATTGCAGTAGAAATTTAGACACTGCATTGGGTGTAGAAAGGAGAGATACTGAGCATAAAGTCTCCCCAATACTTGTGTGTTAGAATCAGGAAAAATTGGTAAGCGTAATTATTTTGCTTGTCAATGAAAATGGTTATGAGCTGATAATAGATTATGCTAAAATCCAAGAAGAGAAACACTTGCTGATGGTGAGTCTCACTGAAAGTTTATCTCTCTGGCTTAAAATTGTGGTCATAATGGTATTTTTGTTCCTAGTTTCTTTTTTTTGTTTATATATATCTTGCCTCATTTACATATTGTCGGGATCAAATGGTATCGCTCGCTGTTTGGTTAAAGTTGTGGCAGTCGAACACTTTGGCATCGAATTCATCTTCTTTCGCTTATGCGTCTCTCTCTATTCTTGTGAAACCTGTTGAGCTCCCGTCCCTCACACTGATAAGACACTATTCTCCACTAGTCTGATAATGTCAGAAACCATTAAACAGTGAATATGCGCAGCTCTAACTCCCAGAGGCAGCCTGTCGGGCCTGCTGGGAGATCGTTCGCAGCCCCTAAAGAGTCACCCTCCGCTGGGCACATAACGAGAGCAGCAGCCTCCCGTCGCCGCTGTGCCCAACATGGAGCCGACGCGTACGCTCAGTATTAAAGCACATGTCCTCACCGTGTGGCTTGTGGGTATTATGCCAGATGAAAGAAAAAAAAAAGACTATCGCTCATTTAATCATACATCGTTAAGTAAAAAGTCTACCTTTACTAACAATATTTTAGACTGTTTTATCACAATATATATGACTGATTTAGCTGTCTGCTTCCTCTGTCACTAACAAGGAGGACATTATTTTTGTGTGTTCATTTGTAATTTGCCCATAGATCCAGAGAAACTCATCAAAGTCACAACTCCTATGAAGAGATAATACCATTTATGCATTCTGACCTTATGTATGTTTACAATCACTCATTTGCCATTTTCCTTTTGAATACAAATCTAAACTTGGATAGATTTAATTTAAACAGTCTGATCTGATGAAGAAGGCTATTTTGAGTATAGGAAGTCATTCTCTGTGTCTTGATAAAAGTCTATTGTCAATGTCACATGTTAATCTTTTCTAGTAAACATGATTTGCATTCCATTTAAGCCCGCAATAAGTACGCCGCCCATGTTTACTAAATGGCTCTGAAAGGCGGATCAATCGCGATCACATGTAATTTTCCATTAGCTTTGGTCTCATTTCTAAATATGCTACAAAACTGCCACTGTCCTCTGTGAGACTAGCTCTTAATTGCATTGTTTGATGCTCAGAAATTTGTGATTGTTTTGTGTCCGTATGAAAACGCATTTGAGACGTCCTTTTGAGATGAAGAGCTGGGAGGGACAAAGGGATGTGATGGTTGGATTACAGTGTGGAGGAAATTAGACACACAATGCAAAACTTTGTGTTTATGCTCGTCTGAAACTATTGCTGTTTGAAAAAATGTCAAAACAAATTTGATAGTGGAAAGAAATGGCAAATTGAGTACAAAACTTTTGTAGCATGACAAAAATAGTGTGTTGGACAAACTCTACTTTGATACAAGGGAAAAGGCTCAGCACTCTTTGCCAATAGAATGTGTCATTTTTAACAAAAACATTGTCATTTTTCCCCATTCAGAAGATATAATTTGTTTTAAATTGTTAATCGCTATGGCAACAATCCTAACGTTTCGTCATTCTGAAATCCATAAATAGATCAATACCAAAACTGTTTTTTAAAAAAAAAGTCACATTTTGTCCTTTTCTGTGATTTATTTCCGTATTGAAACTTGTTTAAGTGAACATCTCGTTTCAGTACTGATTTTTGTGTTGATCAGTACTTGGGTGTTTTCATATTTTTTGGAGAGGTTCGTGACTCAAAATGCTAAACTTCCATGTTTTCCACTCATTGACATTTACTCGGGTTATTATGGCATTATTTGGTTGTCTGCATTCAACTATGCTGGGAAAAATTACCCTATTACAGCCTCAGCACTCAACAGTAATCAACAGGAGCACATTACTGAACCAGATGGTGCTGACTACACAACTAAATGAGACTCCAACTCTATTACAAAACACTCGCACACCACGATGGCTAATCCAAACTGCGACTCTGTAAAGTCACCGCTTACACATCTGACCTATCTAACGTCTGTGCGCGTACATTGACAGTCTTGATCACAATTGAGTATTCAGCATCCCTACAAGTTGGTTTCACAGCTCTTTCTCCCCTCTTCTCTTAGTGTGTAATTGTATGCAAATCCCCCGAATAATAAGACAAGCGGGGATGGTCCAAGAGAAGGTGTCACTTGAGAGAGCAAATATGTGATGGGAATCCAGCATTGTGTGTGTGTGTTGCAGTGGCTTTTTACCGCCATAGAGGGGCACTGTGGTGTTGTGTAGCTCTGTAGCGGTTGAGACATTCCTTTAGTAGTCATTTGGAGGCGTTGTGTTTTGCCGGAGAAATGACAAGTTTGAGCAGGTAGATATGCAGTGTTAATGTTACTATGGAAACCTTGATTAAGATGATGTGTTAGTCGATTGCTCTTGTGGTGATTACAGTGGAAGTCTATGGGAAAAGGCAGTGGGCAACATAATTATGATTTAGGGCCAAGAAGCATGTGTGAAAGACCAGAGACCTTGGCTTACTTCTAAGTTGATTTGCAAACCGCAAAAAGCTGAAGAGGAACTCACAAATGGAATATAAAGGGAAATTAAAGCGATAAATATTCATGTACTCCAGCTAGACAATATACAATTTTATTTAAATCAGTGGCAGCCACCTGTGAGAGAAAGCAAGCAGTGGGTAAAAAGGGATTGTGAGGTTTTGTATGATTTATACTTTATTTAACCAGGATTTTCTTACTGGAATTTTGAATCTCTATTGCACATGTTTTTAGTGGTAAGGGAAACCGTGGACAAAAAACATTTGTCCACGCTCTGCAATTCATGAAATTTACACTGAGCATTCATGAAAGCTGAATTATGCAGACGTCTGTATTTGCTTTAAACTATTGATTAGAACAAGACTTTACATACTATTAACTATTTAAAATATTTTAATTTATTTACTTGCCTTTTTTATTCAATATTTCATGCACAGTTCTCCTCCTTAGGTCTCCTCTGCACAGATCTGACTTGTAACTTTGGCTGGGGGCATCACCTGCCTGTCTCCATGGACAGAAGACTAGATTAATGCCATACTGTGGAACATTGTAGGCAAAGCAATAACATCTGTAAGGATACACGCAGACGGCAGATATGACCCTTCCGAAGTAACATGATGGGCCATTTTATTATTTTATTGCAGATTATCGTTGGCTCTTGTAATAAAATACTAAATTTAAATACAAATTTTGTAACAGATTTTCTTAAGAGATGTTTTTTTGTTTGTTTGTTTTTTTAACCTAAAAGCACATTTTGGCTGACTTTGTAAAGTTTTGTCCATTTTGCTCAATACCTTATTCTTTGTTCCAATGCAGAGTCCACTTAATACAGAATTCAATCCTAAACCAATATTCAAACCATTCTCATAGTCTAGTGTTGTCGCAGTATGACTTTGATAAAAACTCCACGCAGTCTGCTCATAAAACAATACCCAGGAGTCCGATTTAAGTTGTATCCCACTGTCCAGAAAGTGCAGAGAAGCACAATCTATAGTCTATAAATACTTCCACAGCCACACATGGAATACATAGTGTGTCTTTTCAAGCGCTCGTTATAAGCGCTGCTCATTACGTTCTTTTCTCATACGCAGAAGGTCATTCAGATATGACGCCCGCTTTAGAGTGCTGACCCTTCTATTAAAGCCTATGCCGTTACACTGCACCACTCTCTCTAATTCACTAACTCTATATCCTGTTTGTCTCCACAGATCGCCTTCTCGCAGCACAGTAATTTCATGGACCTGGTGCAGTTCTTTGTCACGTTCTTCAGGTGAGTTCGGGAAACGTCAAATCCTTTCTTCACGCCGCAGAAGTGTTAAAATGTTCACAGTCTCCTGCCATGTGCGAGCGGAGGAGATGCATTACCAAATGCAGCATACCAGCCATTACTGTGAGCAAGTGCTACTGCTGCCCACTGGTTTATAAGGGCCGGATAACTGTCAGCGCGCACAGCCGAATCTCACACACACTTTCATCTTATTCACTGGATACAGAACATTATAGTGTCTCTCATAGCAGCGATTGCTCATAGTAAATGGCCAACAGTGGTTAAACTACAGCCCGTCTATGAAAACAGTAAATCAAGCACCAGCTATTTTTAGTCACCATACCACCTAATGATGCAAATAGATTAGGTGGACTCGATGTTGAGCCCAAGGAAAATGAAAATCAGGGTAAATGCACATGTAAAAATACCGAAACATTTGTAAACGTTTAGATCCATGTCGGTACAGTACGGTATATGTCATCTGTTTGCAAGTTTGTATTGGTTTTTAGTATGGCTGCAACGAATAATCGAATAACCGTCACTTGTTGATTATAGCCAAATGATCCAAAACGCATACAAGAAGTCAAAGTGGCATTATCAAATCAAAATGTCACCATATTTTGATCGCTGACTTGTCGACTACTAAAAAAAACACGAGTTGCAGCCGTTCAGACATGGGCACTGGGAAGGAGAACTCTACTGCAGGCATTGACGCTTTGCCTTGATCTGAATTTGATAAATATAAGATAAAGACGACTTGTACGAGTTTTGAGCTGTGCGTTGCTGTGACATTTTAAAGCTTAAGAACAAAAGCCAATTTTTAAGCTTTCCTACCAACAATGAATGTGCTTGCTGCAGAGACGGAAAATGCTTCTAACCTAGATAAACTGTGATGTAACGAGAGGTAACAACGTGTTTTTTGTCCTTGTGTTTCTAAAGCTCGTTTTCGTGTATTTGAAGCATCAAATTCAGTCTTTTATAGTCGTACAATATGTTCTCTGCAGTCTAGTCACAACATAAAGATATAAAAGGTATGTCTTCGAAGTATAATCAGAGTCATTCTGATTATATCCGTGATGAATTTTCCACATTGCCTCAACTTTACATCAAATGAGCAATAGATTTCTCTGTGTGCTATTCCACTATTGCTGCACACGAATGCAGAAACCACTCCCAGTAGTTACCCTGACGAGCGCGTACCTTCATTTAGACTCATCCTATCCATGTTTTTACCCAAAAGGGCCTTGTGATTTGATTTCCCCCGTGTTTGTATAGCCGTCTTCAGGGGAACATTTAACAGAAGCGCCTGTGGTTGCGCTTCGTGCTGAGAACATGTGACGTTTGCCATGATGGATCCTTGCGCCTTTTTATTCCATTTTTTTTCCAGGAACTGCGGTAATGTTTTATCGATTCAAAAATGAGAGGCGACCCACAAAGCTTTCCTGTGGCGTGTTGGCTTCGTGCTCTTATTCTGCTGTTTGAATGTAACCCAGCGGAGCATTCTTTTAGTGGTGTGCCTGCTACAATAGTAAAAAATTAAATGAGAAATACCTCCGTGCTGGTTTTATCGATCCTGCAGCAATGTAAAAGTAGAGGAGCGTTGATGGCAGTGATTTGGAGGGTTCGACTGTATTTACTTTTTTCTCACACAACCCAGCGCCTTTTCAGTATACAGTGATGTGTGATAACGCTTTAAATGAATCTTGGCTCTTTTGCTGGAGTGTGCCGAACATTTTAAAGCACTATAGGACTTCTCTACTGCATACTGATGCCCCCCTGCAGTCTCTCCCATGATGCTTTGGTGTTTATAGCCTCTCTCAGCATCCACGTTTCTCTGTGTCAGCACTTGAAATTCGCGTTTGCTGCGTGTTCAGGCAAATATCAGCATTGTATATACATGCTTTGCCCTTTGCTCTGGCTTCAATATGTGTGTGTCTTTTCAATAGCTACATCTCTGGTCTATATATAAAGCTCTACAGAGCATAAATTGCAGTGTTGTGTCATAACCCAAAGTGACGGAGTTTGATATAAAAGTTGAACTGAAATCAAAACTTTCCTTTTAGATGGAAAGCAGCCAGACTACACGCATAAATGATACATGAACAAACACTGACAGAAGATTAAAGATGGGAAAAGAATATTTATTATGGAAGTTTCCTAATCTGTTCACTTTCAACACATTTCGAGCATCTCAATTCTTCACAGTGACGGGTTTATTCAAGCTTTTCTCAACGTTCCAAGGCCAGAGTGGCGTTTTGGCATCATGGCACAGCTAATAACACGTGGCTTGCTAACAGCGCACCAGCATACTTTCAGGTTGTAGATGATAAAAAAAACGTTGTTATTAAATGCGTACAGCACATGAGTCCTATTTGGACCCTTTTTGTACTGGGGCAAAACAATTTTTTCTGAACTACATGGACAAAAATTGGTAACCTCCACTTTTGGATACATCATACTGTATGTAGTGGTCAATTACAAAATTGCATTGCATTTGTTTTTCAAAGCCCTCTGCCCACATCATGACATTTAGTCAATGATTAGGGCCTCTTCAAATCCCACTATGCAAAATAGACAGGATACAACTGCTGCTGGATACATCTGATTTCTCATGAATACACGGAGATTGCTTATTAAAGTGAATTTTATCCTCAAAATTGCAACATTTGCAATTGTGTTCAATTGATTTGCATCATCATATA
Source organism: Chaenogobius annularis (assembly GCA_015082035.1). Taxonomy (NCBI): domain Eukaryota; kingdom Metazoa; phylum Chordata; class Actinopteri; order Gobiiformes; family Gobiidae; genus Chaenogobius; species Chaenogobius annularis. The sequence continues at coordinate 1,303,814 of BJKM01000067.1, read as the reverse complement.
TACCTGACCAATATGGCGGTGCACTGTCTGTATTGTAGCAACATAGCAGAGGCACTATTTTCACATCTATGAATTGCTATGATTCAAAAGATATTTATTTTTTAATTGGCAATTGCTATAGAAGTTGCAATGGACCTAGATTTTCATCTGCTCCTTTCCTTCCACCTCTTGCCTTCTCCCTTTATGCCTCTTCCTCTGTGTTCCCACAAACTCCTACTCCCATCTCTCCGTCCCATCGTTCTGTCGTTCCTCTGGAGCAGACAACAGATGAATGAGGGCCTAAGTTGGCATCTTCCTTGTCCCTGTTTGCCTGCATTTCTGTTGGCGCTTGTTTGTTTAGCGTGGGAGGAGGGGATGCTAATTAACGGGGAAAGGATTTGCTAAATTTATTTCCTTCTCCTCTCTCTCAATGTTTCTTAACCTTGCTGTTGGCTGTTCCTGTTCGGCGCTACTTTTCCCTGTGGGAACAGATGAAGGTGGCGCCATAGCGTTATCTATGAAACAAACAAAGTGCTCCTCCCACTAAAGAACTACATGAATTAAACAACAAACACCTGCCGTCTCAGCCAACTGTCCACACCACTGTTATTTTCACATCACTGCTTATAAAAGTGAATAAAAAAGAAATCAACTCCCAATGCTATTTGAGCAAATTGAACGTTTCCCTGCTGGCCTGGAAAGCCCTGTGGTATAGACATCCAAAACATTGTAGCTTTTGAAATTGCAATGAAAATGTTTTTAAAGCTTTTTTTCTCTAAACTGTCATATTTCTCAATTTTAAACTTGGCCACTAAAGTACAAGCAGCCTTTGAAGTAACACTGACCTGAATGACACATTTCTTGGCTTGATAAACCCAAACAGCTGGGCACGGAAAACCGAAGACGCCTTAATGAAATGCAACTTTTAAAATTGAACTTGACGACTTCATTGGGAAATTTGCTGTAGTTGTGGCTTCCTTGAAGTTTGACCTGAAGCGTCATTGGGCCCACATTACTGTCAGTAACTTTAGTTAACTTTAGTCAAATTGACATTTATATAGGGTTCTAGTCTGGGTAAATAGAAGGGCATCTTACAAACGTTATTAGGCTGTTAGAAGGGATGCACTGGAATGTTAATAATTAATGTGATTAATTAGTAAGTAATAGTAAATTAAAGCCCATTCCTGACTGTGAAAAGATGTAATATCCCAGGCTGGGCAATATACAAGGTTAAAATTGCCCTTATTGTATAATTGTTTGCAAAAGTATTTGTACTCCTGGAACTTTCCACATTTTGACACATCCCGACCACAAACTTTAATCAATTGTATTGCCGTTTTTGGCACAAAGCAACACACGATTGTTGATGTGTTCAGAGTCGTGCCATGTTGGTTTTCCACCACACAAAATGTTTGGTCTGATCAGACCAAAGCACCTTCTTCCACATGTTTGCTGTGCTTCAGGCAAACGGCAAACGGGACTTCTTTTGGCTGTTTTCCAACAATGGCTTTCCTCTTGCTTTTCCATAAATGCCAGATTTGTGTAGTGCACGGCTAATAGTTGTTCTGCGGACAGATTGCCTGTCCACCTGAGCAGTGGAGTTACCATGGCTGCCATACTATTACCTTGGCTGAATTTCTGATCAATGTTCTCCTTGTTGAAGTTTTGATTGTAAATACCTTTTGTTCAAGTTTGGTTAACCTCATTTAACCCATTGTGCTGCTTTGCCCACACAGTCTGCAGTAGTTTGCTAAAGCAGGAAAAGAAGATCCAACTATAAACATATAGCTGTCAGTCTGGACTCCACACTCTCCACTTGTGGGATTTGCTGCATTTTGAAGAGCAAAGTTCACTTTTATTTTTCTTTCAAACGGAGACATCAAGTTGAAAAGATCCTGACTCTTTGTTTTAGGCTGACCACACCTCACCTCTCTGCAGTTTTTACTTTCTGAATCTTAACCTTGAACTGTGGCGCGCAGAGCTGGATGTCCCAGAAAGCTCACCCTCCCCTGAGACACTCTACCTCCTTGACATATCTGTGCTACTTAAAGGCGACTATTAAAATAACTTTATGGTGGCCGCTTCCATTTCCACAAGTACTTGCTGAATATTTTTAGTCTATGCTGGCCCCGTAGGAAATTACTGGCAGTACTAGGCAAGTCTCCGTCTTTATGATCTCTGCATGATCTTAGGTGACCCGTTGTCAATTAAAGTACAAACTATTAAACTAGTATCACGTGAAATAGTAATAAAGTAAGGGTCTGTACCAGATTTATTGCATGTTTTAAAGCCGCTAGCATGCTAATTGTTGTCAAAAGCGCTAGTTCTGTTTTTCACATTTTAAGGCAGTAAAAATCAGGTACGGCAAATTTAAGTGAAGAGGTATCCCCCAATTTTATGTCCTCTGGGAATGTAGAGCAAATGCATAAAATAGACCAGTGAACCAAAACAAAATCGAAACATAATTTAACATCAAGTAATTGAAAAAAACCTACTGAAGAACTTTATGTAAATATAACGTATCATACAGATTTAGTTGGTTGTACCTTTTGCTTACATTGGAGCAAAGGAGATTTATATTCTACAACTTACAGATGAGAGATAAGAGAACCTTTATTTGTCCCACAATGGGGAATTTCTAGTGTTGCAGGGCACAAATTAAGAACAGCAGGAGAATTGGAATGTGCAATAAAAAAACAAGATAAATTACTTTAAATATAGACTTTATCCACGGGTTTCAGAATGAGAATGTAAGACCGTGGCCGTAGCGATTTAACAATTTAAAACTAAATATTATCTTTGGCCTGGGAAAAGATCTATGAATGTTCATCACTGCCTGCTGCTCAGACTTGATCGATTTAGTTTGGATTTCATGATATTCATGTCATTTATCTGCTCTTCTCACCAGTAACATAAAAGCGGATGTTCGGTGTCATTAGATTGTAGATTCCAGAAGCGCACAACATCAGAAATCTTTTGGTACCAGCCCAAACCCTTTAGATCATTCATTTTGTTCTGTGTTTGTTTTGTTTTTTTAGGCTAAAGCCAAATTTAGGGGACTGGCTTCAGAGTCCTTCAAAGCTTGCTACAAGCCGAGTTGCTAAGTGAGCATCAGACACTGAGTCGACTTCTTTATATTTCTATGGGGAAAAGGTCTTGTTTGTTTATTTGTTTTTGGTTCGAGTGCCTGTTTTTCTCCATGGCGATGATGTTGCTTTGCCTGGAAGCATTATGGCATTAAACTAATATATTTCATGAAAACGAGTACCTCCAGATGCATCGTTTCGAGGGATTTTTGTTTTATACAGGTAGATAGACAGCAGTTGGTGGACAGTAACGATGTATGAATGTTGTATAAATGGTTTTTCACTTTTGCGTAAGGTGGGGGAGAGCATGGGGCACAGCGGGTTTCCTGACCTGAGCTTAAATAGGTCATGTAGCATACGGCAGACCCAAGAAGCTCTGAATAAATCACTTCACTCATGTCTTAAGTCCCCTTTGAGCATATCAGAGCAAACCCCACTTTATCTTTCACTTCTGAAGCTCCATCCACACTAAAGTTTGCCCGCCTCACTGAGTCTACAGGTGGCAACACTTTCTTCTTTTATAACTCTTGAGTTTTTTAAGTAGATGGGAATAACGCAGCTGGCCTCTGTTCTAACCTTACTCCAAACGTTTTTGAAACCAAGCGGACTCGGTACTAGCTGCCGAGTTCACCTAGAGCCAAATGTGATGACTGAATTTAAAAGCATGTTATTCATGGCAAGTGAAAAGCAAATTGTCAGTATTGGTCTCTTAATTGAACTTGCTGTGTGTCTGGAATCTGTCTCATTCTTTTATATTCACGGGTTCATTTTGAGCACTTTTCACCATTCAAAAGATCTAATATTTATTTGTAAATGGTTTATTGCTAAGTTAAGTGAATATGTAAATTAGGATGAGGGGAAGAGCTGAAAGGCATGATTAAGAGAATTATGAAAGGAAGCTAAGGAGTAACCACTATTGATTCACTAAAAGCCACAAGTCAAGTAGGAATTAAGCGCATTTTATTGCAGGGTGTAAACTCGGGGCCCTAGACTGGGACCAAGTTCAGAACGATCAATTGTAAATGTCAAATTAAAGAGCAGAGGCTTCACTAATGACATTTTATCCTCAAAATCTCCCAAGGAGTTTTCATTTGACTGACTTCATTATAGAGCAATGACTCCAGTGTAGCAAGTCCAGACACTGATCCATCATTTGGACTGACTCTGAGGGACGTGACTTTGACCCCAACATAATGCTACATAGAAATGCATTTAGAGACGTATAAGATAATAACAATTTTCGCCTGTCAGGAAAAACTTTTGAAATGTTGACGCAAAACAAGAAAATGAAAGTGTCATATTGATAAATGGGAGCTCCCCCCGCGTGATGTGTAACAGCAATTAGCGCCATGACAAAACTGTGACTGAGTCAAAAGTTGGCAGCTGCTTTAGCGCTGTAATTATGTATCCCAAATTTATCACTTAAAGTCAATTATTTATGCCTGTGCAATTTGAGAAATTATTTAAAAACATAGTGGAAGTTAAAGGTGAGAATAAAATAGACTATTATTTATTATCATATTTTTAAAGGTGCTATAAATAAGAATTGAATCATGATGAATTGCAATCTGAAAACAACCAATAATAAAACCGCTTGTCAGTCCACTGCAACTGTCCCCGAAGTGTCTGTCTTTACATCAGCAAAAATGTCTCCACCAAAACTAGAAAGTACGTCTGTCAAGCCTCAACTTCCTCCCTAAAATCACACATTTCTAGATTTAAAAAAACATAACACTCTGCTTTTCACTTTGTAGCTTGTGTCTGTTTGACTGACAGCTCCTCTTCGCTGCAGCTCACTGTAGTGTCCCTTGGGTCCCCAGCAGCAGCAGAAGTGAGGGCCCCGGGACACTGCCTGACTGTCTGTCCTCGGGGGTCTCCCCAGGCTCTCAGCAGGGTCAGCCCACAGCCCTGCTCTAGCTCTGCCTCCTCTGTGTTGCCTTTATAAGACACTGCCTCTTTTAACCAGCTCTTTATTCCGGTGCACATTTCTAACCCTGTCTGCAGTACCCTGTCTACTCTCATCTTCTTTCTGCTAGTTTTTGTGCTAGTTTCTTTAAAATTATTCTTTTTTTCACTTTCCACTCTCCAAAAAGCGAGCCAGTTCTTTTCACTACTATGGAAATATAATCAGTGCATTTCAAGATTTAAACCCTTTATTATTATGTTTTTCTTGTTTTTAACCTCTGCTCAGCAACATCAAAGTCACAGTGAGACAATCATATTTTTGTAGTTCATTGTATAATTAATCTTTTTTACACATGAGATATTTATAAGTACCTTTTCATTAAAAGTACTTTGACTTTGCAACACTGGCACTTCTTACATTTCTGAATATAACATTTCATTTCATGTTTAATACCAACAGCATCAACTCAATTTTGACAACCCTAGGTACTAGTGTCAAAAATCTGATATTAGTTGATATAAATCTAGTATCGAAACTAGATACATGCTCCAATGAGTATCGACAAAATTAAACCTTTCCTGTAAAGTTTTCGAATAATTTTGACGTGGCATACTAAAGACGGTGCTTTTATTTTGTAATAGCATTTTTTATTATCATTGCGGTATCAAAACCTGTACTGTGTACTTTTGAATACATCTAGTAATATTGAGCTGAAACGGCTTAGTATAAACATGGACCTTGTACTTTTACACACTGGTCTCACCTGTGCCCTCTGCTTGGTACATAAGTGTTCATCTTTCTGCTTGGAATCCAATGAAAGATGGAGGAGGTGTATCCAGAGTGCTGAGGCCGAGCAGCTGAAAGGCCTCTGCATCCATAATAAATGAGACACTTCTCCCTCGCCTGTGCAAAAGGGCTGTTCAGTCCCGGGACGTCCCTCGAGGTCTCACGGGGATCTGTCTCTGGTCACTGTGGATCCTCGGGGTTATGCAAGGGCTCCTCATTTAGTGGAGCATCAACATGTAAAGGGATGTTTAACGGGAGAGTCGGGGGTTTGTGAAAAAATTTTAATGATTATGATAATTAATTTTAATCTATATCGAGTTGTCTGTCAAATGAAATGATTGATGGCTACTCTCATCCAGCAATATAATTAACACTGTAGTTGAAACCCAGTTGAAGTATGACTACACAAAACCATTTTGTGAAGAAACCACTCTATTACTACTATTACACACACACACACACACACACACACAAATATTGCACATAATCTTGACATCCCTACCTCTGAACTTAGAAAACTACACATGTTTACACACAACCTATATTCTAAACCATTTTACCAAATCAATTAAAATTACATTATATTTTACTTCCATATTTCCCTAATGTATTCCAAGATGATTGGAAAGGCAACCTTGAAACTAGTCTAGTGATGGGTTGATGATGCATCAAGGTGTGTATTACACATTACACATGTTGTGGCAGTTGGTGGTCTAAAAAAGGTAGGCCTGCTTCTTCTGCAGACACTGGGATCGTTCATTCAAAATGCATAAACTGAATCAGAATGTGTTTTAAGAGATCATTTAGTGAGAAGGTCACTCAATCTTTAAAGCAAATAACAGCCTATTGAACAATAAAGTTGGCTGTAATATAAAAATGTACTGGGCAAAAGACCCGGAAATGACAAAGTTACAGACTTACAAAAACACTAGAAAGGTTTTAGACAAAACGTATAATTAAATATAAGCGCGACGAATGCACTCGCGACCCACGATAAACGCAATGTTTTTTTCAGATATAACTAGTTTTCCTCCTAAACAATCAGTTTAAACATGTTTACTTCAGATAACTTTAGTGTGAGAGGTGTCGGATCGGACACAGAGTCTGAGGAGGAGAGATTGTCACTGCGGCTGTTACAGGAGGAGGCGACGTGGACACTATGATGACACACGGACTGGAAAGCTTCAGGGAGACATTTTAGTCTGGTAAATAATATAAATAAAACAGCGAATTCACAGAATAGAAAAGTGTGAAGGCTAATTTTACTCTAATAAAGAATATTCATTTTTCAGGCTATAGCCTACCTATAAACAAAGTGCTACATATGCCATATCAAACGTTTTCCTCCACCCAAAGGAGGGTGTTCTAACTGGTTTTACACATTTTAAAATGGATTTCATCCTTATTTTGGAATAGCAACTAGTTTATAGCTAGTAAGTGTAATAACATTTGAAAAATATTGGCCTAATATCGGTATCGGTCAAAAATGTCTATCTGTGCACCACTATCGAAACGAATGTAAAATTGATAGTAAAATAGGGCTTGCCGAGGTTATTCTTGTGAAAAGTCAGTTATCCCTCAAAGAGGAACCGGCAAATATTTATCACCAATGAACCACAAAGAGACACTCGGAGTGGCACAGCTGGACACAACTTTCAGACCTCGGCGCCTCGACTCGTTTGGCCCATCACTAACTATAAAACTCCCAAATTCTCAAATAAAAGGCAATGTTAACAATTTATTGTTTTGAATGTGACGGGTTAAAAACAGAAGGAACTTCATTAAAATCTCTATTTAGGAATGTGAAAGTGTGAGCACTGATGTACTCATTAGGTCTCTACACATTTTTAAAAGGTGCTAGATTACTGTCGGTTGAAAATTTTATTAACTGTGACTAATTAACATCTATGAGTGTGTGCAGGGGATCGCACAGAGGAACAGAGCGTATAGTATAACATCTGCACACTGCTTCTGGTTGTAAAAGGGACTTAATGGCACTAGCTCCTATAGGACCGAGCTCTTCAAAAGTTTTCGACTAGTTTTATATTGTTTTAAAGAATTGGCTACTCAAAGAACAAATGCCTTGTTTCACACTTAGTATCTGAAATTTCCATCTCAAAAATGAGTTTGTCATTGACTCTTATTGCCATTATAGGGTTTGTAGCAGATTGTTTTTAAGATGCACCACATGGTATTTGGGCGATGTTGTGGAAATCATCTGCAAAATAATACCAAAGCATACTTTAAGACTTTAGTCTTATTGTATGTTTGTCAATTTATGATGTTTGCAACTGTTAAACAAACGGCCCCACTGTTAGCAGAAACTCTGTCAATTGTGGGACCGTTTGTTTACCAGTTGCAAACATTATAAAATGACAAAGACAGTCTTCTTGTAAATTTTGGTGGTATTTTGCAGACAATTTTCACAACAGCGGTACAGCAGTTGAGTAGCACAAAAGGCAAAATCCACCAGATAAGGTTGAACAGGCCAAAGTGAGCTTCAGATCTGGAAATGTACTGCACCTGCCCACTGCTCCTGACAGTTTGGGCTTCAACTTCAGAAAACACTTTTTCCTCACTGGGGATGAAAAAAGTATGCCTTTACCCCAACTTTATAGTTCCATTGTATTTGAGGAAGAATACTTTCATCAAAACCATAGCACAATAGACCTAATCTCCAAAAATACATAGTTTAGAATGGCTATGAAGGAAGCTTTTGACCAAATGTAATGTTTTCATTCACATGCTCACAGAGAAATGCAGAAAAGTTTGTCCTTAGGTCTCGCTGGCATTTCACTTTAGTATATACACTTAATATTGGTGCCACATAATCTCAAGTGGTTGCCTTTATCAAAATATTTCCTGACTAAAAGTTTAGCGCTGTGTTGTATTAGAGAGAAAACAATGCCGTGGATGTTTCCAGGTGGGTCTCTCCGGGAGCTGACCCCCTGCCTGCCTCCTGCCTCCTTCCAGCCTAAACAAATTTAGACCTCTGGCTGCTACTGAGCGCTCCACTGGACAAACCCATCAGCGTCTCAGAAATAAAAAGGTGTTGAACGGTGAGTGCTTTTAATTTCCCGCCACTCGCAGTAGCAGCCAGGAGCCCCGCGCCACAGGATTAGTATTCAGTCGGACATAGACCAGTGAGCACTCAGCTGGTGTGTGCCCAGGGTTATTGTACTGCTGTCAGCTTACCTACCTATGGCCTCTGCACCGCCGCACACATGCTCCATTATACGTGAAGGAGTTGAAGGCTAAATTAATATGCAGTGCGTTTCTTGGAAGTTTGAGAGTAGGAATGTGGACTATGATTGAAATGAGGTTGAATTTCGGATTGGTTTCAGACATTTCTGAAGAGTATTTTTTTACTCAAGAGCTTGGAAAAAGAAATTGATATGTCTTACTTCAGTTACAATTGACTTCGAAACAATTCAGTCACATGGGGATGACAAGCCAGTGTATTTTCGTGCTGTTCCCATACAAAACGCTTACATTATAATGTCTGTTTTAGACAAGCCCATTGCACCACAAAATATTAAACCCCAAAACTGCTGAAACGACACACAAGCTAATTTTGCGGTAGCATATAAAAACACTTTGATGTTGTTGATGGAAAATTGCCTCATATAGTTTTTTGCACAACATACAGAACTTCCCTTTGAATTCTACAACTTAGAGCATGTCTTTAAAGATGCACCCTCATATGAGAATTACTAATTACTGCATGACACACATTGATGCCATAGTAGTCAATACAAGTTTGTACAAAAATGTGTAGTTATCAATGCTAAAGCAGCAGTATATTTTCTGTTACTCAATTGCAATTGCTACAGGATTTTCACGCCTGCTATGACTTTAAGATTATAGCCACTGCTTGTGACACAGGCACTTTGCAGTCATTACATTTTTTTTATTAGACAGGATAGTTTTTTAGTGTGAAAGTGGGATAAACAGAATTAGTGGGAAGAGACATTCGGTCACATTAATCAAATGTCTAGGGCTACACTCAGAAGCAACCACGAGGCATCGCAACCACACCCAAGTGCAACACCTTTAACCACTTTGCGGACCACTGGCAAAGGACCAGCTTGGTCATTTTAAAGCGTGTACCATCTGAAAAGTTGCATTTCACTCCTAGTGTTGTCGGACCATCCACTCAGAAGTATAACTAAATGACCATGGTCTGTTGTGATGAACAAATGTTTATGCGTCTGTTTCTTAATTATCCATCATTATGAGGCTGGAAAAGACACTGGAATAGATGTGATGTGAAAGCCCAGCGTGGCCATACTGTGTGGAGTGTAGAGGTCTAAAAGTGAGCAGAGCAGTGGCTAAATAGATATCCAATCTGGTGTGTGCCCAGTGCCAGCACAAGCACAGTGGGAGCATATGGTTGAAAACATCTTTTCGGCCAAAGCAGGGACGGGAACAGTTGGTCCGGGCAACAAAATAGGTATATCAGACCACCATAAAACAACACGCCCATCTGTCGTTCATCAAAATGATCAGTGAGCTGTGCAACAGCTGAAGCTACAGCGGGAGGCAAAATTAAATTAGAATAGTCAATTTATTATGAAGAGGTGGACATTGCAACAGACATTTAGATGCTCCTGTTGCAGTGAACGCATCCCGCAATTGATGCGGATGTGGTGAATGAGAGAAAGATAGTGTTCATTTGTTTTTTTGCATTTTTTTGTTTTTTTGCATTAATAAGTTGGTAGTGAATGTATATAAAAGAGGTTTGAAGTACTTCTCTTCACAAAACAGGAGGATCAGAGATACATTTCGGGTGAACAGGTAAATACAAGCTGGGATGGTTTGGGATTTGATCTAGGAGAATCAGAAAAAGGTTTGCCATTATCTAATAGTGAACAAAATTCACGGGGAAATCTAGCTAATGATAATTTGTGGACAGGAAAAATGTGCTTTTCTCTCAACTCGATCCAACCAAAGTTTGACGTCTCTGCTTGTCCTGCTTTGTGACGCTTCGACCAATCGGTTATTATTAATTATTATTATTATTATCCGCAAATATTTGTCATGGGATTAATTACCACTGCCATATTTTCATCTCGACCAGTTTCAGCAAGAGTCTATAATTTTCCAAATTGATGTTTAATTTGTCTTTAGTAGTGGGTTTTTTTTTGATAATCATAGTTTTATAGCTAATCGGTGCAAGAGAATGTTATGACTTTTTACTTTGATATACTTAAAAGTGGCATTTGTTTTGGAGGAACTTCTCTGATTCGTTGAGGGTCTGCTTCCTCTTGTCTCCATGGACATTTTATTGCTGTGCTGAGAATGTTTTCCACAGGATGGCATGGGGATGGCCATGGGGGCAAGCATATATAAGGGATGACACTTAGAGGCAGGTACCAACATCTGTGTATTGGTGTGGCATTTTTGAACAATAAATGCAAGATAGATATTGGTAAACAATGCCATGCTAGGGCAGGTGGAATCCACGCATCCCCATGGAGACAAGCAGGTGACTCTTATGCCTGGAAAAGAAAATGTTGCTTGTTTCATTCTCTGTGTGTTTAATTAGCGTTCGGCTCGACAGCATTCGGTCCTGACAGTTGCGTTATTTGCTCTTGTTGTGAGACGAGGCACAGGTATAAAACTTGTTCACAGAGGAGATGATACAGTAGCGTTCTAACTTTGCCACTTTTCATTTCATTCATTTCAGTTTATTTATACAGGGAAAACCCAATGAGAAAATGGGTACCCTGTTAAAACACAACACAAAATAAACAGCAAACACAGGATACTAAAACACAAATAAAACATTCAATAAAAATTAACCAATTTATAAAAACGCATTTATACATACAATGAGACAAAATTATCTAAAATAAGTGCATCGGCACTGCGGGTCGTCCTTGACCAGTGCTTTAAAATCATTAAAAGGCATGAAATGATTTAATTTAAAAAGTCTTGTGTTTTGTTCCACAGGGAGGAGCAAAGTTGTTGCTTGTTTCCTAATGCATGCCCTTTTTTGATTGAATATATGTTGTTTTATTATTACTCAGTGTTTTATGTTGCACCTTAAGGCCGAGACAAGTTCCTATGTTTTTGAATTTTGTTCATTGACAATGGCAATAAACTCTTTCTGATTCTGATTCTGAAAAGCCTGTTTTCCAGTCTGTGTTGATATGATGGGATTGTAAGATAAAAACGTCCTGAGACCTCAAACCTGATCTGATGTGCAATAAACTTGATAAATAATCAGGCGAAATGCCAACTAGAGCCTTATAAACAAACAAAAGGCAGTGCTGTTCTCTTCGTGCATCCAACGATTGCCATTCTACTTTAGAATATAATTCACAGTGGTGAGTTCTGTATCTTCTCCTGTAGTGAACCTTAGAGAATGAACTTTTAGATCTAAAGTCAAATTCAAATCTTTTATCTTTTATTTATTACATTTTAGCTCATTGTCTGCATAGTTTGCTGTCTCTCTTACCTCTCTCGCTCCTCTCCTCCTGCGCTTTGTCCTGGTACAATTGTGACTCTTGTCTCCCGCTGTTTCCAGGCTAATTTTAGCGGCTGTACATACTGTAAGTCATGAAATATAACTTTTAATGCACCACAGGAAGTAAACTGTGACAAGTTTGAGGGAAAATCTGTCTATACAAGTTTTGTTTTCACCAAGAAATTGGATGGAGAGTTATGGCTGGACATGGGGCAGTTGTTTGTCCTTCAGAGGATCAGGCTGGTACAGCCGTATATCCCACCATAGGCTGATAATTGCCATTAAACTAAATTCCTAAAGTTGATTTTTGCTGGGGGAAAAAATGACAGCAATTGAAGCACTCAGACATTGTTTATACCTGCAGCCATTCACAAGAAATGCAAAATTGTTCCTCCCTAGAAAGCACAAACATTTTATAGCCACATTGCTGAATCATAAGCGGGCTGTGTTATGAAAGAACACGAGATTTAAGGTAATATATGGCCTATCTGCCGCCCCCAAAAAAATCCTGAAAATGACAAACTACAAACTAAACCAGAAATATTACTTTATGTAAACAAAGTCTCTTCTACATAAGAGGTTGTTGCATTTCTTGTCATTAACATGTATAATAACACCGTACCATTCCAGAGGCTCGTCCAAGGCAGTAGTAATTTACTTCTGTTTTGAAAACTCTTATATGTAATAGGCTTTTGGGACTGACCAATTTTATACTACTTTATTCAGAAATTTGAATTTATTGTGTTACGCCAGGGGATGAATTGCAAATAGTTTGACGTCTTTTTATTTTAACAACTGGCAGCATAAGTCACTATGCCAAACAATGCATAATCGGACCCTTAGGGAAACTGTGATGAAGATTTATGTGGATATAATCATGTTTGTGCGCTGCGCTGGTTGGCATGCCTGGCAATTAATGGGTTTCAGCTTCCTGTTTATAGGCGCCATTTTGAGTACTTCTTACATTCCAAAGATTGTGTATAGAATGGTAAATTTTTAAGCCAACAGTGCTAATTTTGCATCACTCTGAAACCCATGGATAGATAAGTTATATGGTAGGTAACCAAATGTCAGACATATAGGTGAGATTCCCTCAATACTCTTTAACGCATTTGTAAAACACAGAAGTTGAAATGCGTATTTAATTCAACCTGAATCTTGCAGCTTTGCCGTGACATAATGAGGTCTCTGGCACCGTGTCTGCAGGAATAGATTAAAATAGAAAGCTTACTTGAATGTGGCGTTTCATATTTGTGCATTAAACCACCATGGCCTTCATTCTCGGTAATTGGGACACCAGAGGCTGGGGTTAGTGTCAGCCGGAAGGGCACTAAAAGCATTCTGGGATACAATATGGCAGACACGTGTGAAGATATGATTCAGACATCTGCAGGTGATGTTTACCATGTTGGAGGTTGTTGCATCTGGTTTGATACAGGTTCGTGGCAACACATTGTGGCGTTTTTGCTGCAGAATAAGGCAGTAGCAATTTGGGGAAAATAAAAATAATCAAAGTGTTATTTTTCTGATAATTGCAATTTAGTTATGAAATTCAGTGCACAAAACACACCCAGGTGCACCAACATTTGAGAGGAATCCCAGACATTTTTGTTTGTGACATAATGGACTGCATGGTGGCAGAGTGGCATCACAGCATGAAGGTTGTGGTTGTGGCACAAAAGGTAAAAATCCTCAACAGAAGGTCCTGACCAAGCCGAGCTCAAGATCTGGAGACCGGTCAGCTTTTTGTTTGGTCTTGCGACATTTCAAATTGTGATTTTGATTCAAGTTTGACATACTCTACTAGAAAGTGTCTATTTGCACAAAGGGGGTCACATTTAAATCAAAACCAAATTGAATGACCACAATAGAAGAACTCCAAGGCTTGCTAAAAATGGCCACAATAACATCCTGTTTTTGGGAATCTTATGTATGTAATTAGACCTCGACAAACATGTTTGTGTAATAGTTAAGCAGTTAATTTTTCACTCTGTGCACAAGAATTTCAATTAGCTCTATGAAACTAATTGCTTGTTCACTAAAATAAACCTCAACTCTAATTGCAATATTTGGCAGTAAAATCACAATTTGGTATTCTATGATAAATCCGTAAACAACTTTGACACTACAGTTGCATCTCAAAGCCCTAAAGTTCAACTGTTGTTGCAGTTTCCGGGATGATTTTAAGTGATGAGCACATGCTGTGAAGTTTAATATAGGTCAGGTCAAATATCTAGGGGTCATATTGGAACCAAAAGTACGTTAAAAAGTAATGTAAAATGTACGTAATGTGGCCAACCTCAGATTCATCAGAAATTAAAATGAAGGCTACAAGTGCTTATCTAAATGCCTTAACACTAATGATGATAACTGCATAAGAAGCTGGTCAGATCCATGACAAGAAAAGTCGTTTCATCACTGCCATATTCTTGCAAAACATTACATTCTCAATTTTGAAAACCTGATTATATAAACAAATGTTCATCTAGATCATCCATGATATTTCTTCTCCTCTGATTTATCTGAACGCTCAAACTGAAACCTGAAAACGGTATCAACTCCACAAAATGTGCACCGCGAGTGCGGGATCGCTAAACACAGGAAAACAGTTGGAAACATAGCTTTTTCTTGTGTGGCCATCCGTCAGTGGAATATGTTATCAACTTGTGCATTTTTTTTTCACGCCTGGCGAAAGAAAGGCTTCTTTCAAACCTGTCCCCACTAAATACATGAACTTAAGTCAAGGAAACTAATGCAAACGCTGGGACGAAAACTTCTGTTCCTGTGAAACTCTTTTTTTTTTTTCTACCCGTGTTGGTTCACACTTGACAATTGTTTCTGTTGTGAAATTACACGTCTCAACTTTAATTATTCAGTGTTTGCAATGGACGTGCTAGGGTTAAAGCAGCATTTTACAAGCAAAGTGACAAAAAGACTCCAAATACGCTCATTATTTTGACATTATGATTGGGGTAAGTGGATAATACTCTAAAGTAAATGAGTTTCTTTCCCACAGACACAGCTGTATTGAACACTCCAGTTGATCGAAATGTGTAGCTTTTTACGTCTTTTGTTGGTGTATTTCCTCTATTGTCATTTCACTTTCCTCCCTTCTCTCATCCCTCAGTTGCTTCCTGTCTCTGCTGCTCGTGGCTGCGGTGGTGTGGAAAATCAAACAGAGCTGTTGGGCATCGCGGCGGAGAGAGGTACGTCTGAAGCTCTTTGTTCATAAAGACACTGCACTTTTACATGCGTTTTACACATCAGAAATAACATGCTAGCACAGAGCTGTATGTGGTGGTTTCCCATCGATACGCTCAGCTATCAAGGAAAACCTGCTGCTGCTGCTAAAACTGTGGGAATTATAGACGAGTAATGTTGTGTTCAGTGTGGCCTGGTGTCACAACTGCTCAATAGTTCTTGGACAGACTGTATTGACTGTACCAAACGGCCATCTTTGATTATTAGACCCCGTCATGTCGAGCAGCGAAAGAGTGGGATGTGCTCTCAGAAAAGCTGTGCATTACAGGAGTCTATATGTAGGTTGCAAAGCTATTGTCCATTGTAGGTTGCAAAGCTATTGTCCATTTGCTGTTTGTCAACTTGGGTGTAGTGAATTGTTTCTGTATAGTGTTTGGTTTAGTGTGTTTACATTTTTTATAAAAGTATTTAATCATAAAAGTTGTAAAAACTTGCAGAACTTAAATCCACAGGCAACACATATTTCCACGGAACAGTGTTGCCAGATCTGCCGTTTTCCTGCGGAATTGGGAATCTTTCTAAGAGCTGACGTGGGTAACAAATACAGTACAAATAAAGCTCTGTGGAGTTTCTGGTTTCAGATTTTTAACTGTGTTACTTATTGCACTCTCACTTCTCTTTGCTCAATTTCATTTACTTCCAAATAAAAATCTTTACTTTGCTGCTCAAGATACTTTTATTGGCAATAAAGTTGTCACATATGTGCCTAATGTAATCATCAAACTGCAGTGTCCCTTTTGAAGGATCCCAATCTGAGATGAGTTATAATTACTACTTTGGCCACAAAGTGCATTTTGCTGAAGATCATTGGAACAAAATCTCCATTTGCTTTGAGTTTGTCTTTTTGACTCTCGTTTGAAGGCAACCATTGTTCTGACAGACTAATGCAAGCTTTTATCTCCGGATGATTGCTTTGCCAATTGACTAAAGTGCCCAAGAAGCTACGACAAAATAAATGGCGCATCATATATTGCGGAGGTGTGATAACGGGACGTAGATCTGCCTTCGCTGTGTTTTGGGGCTGGAGGTGTGATAAAATACCTGTGAAGTTAATAAAATGTACCTTAGAGATATCGGCGTGAAACATGGCTTTGCTTATAACTAGGCTAACTGTGGAGGATGTAAGCTATGCTATTATATTAAGATAGTAACAAAAAAATTACGCAGATACTGCCAAAGCTGTTACTGCACAAAAATTAATTCACAAAATGAATTCAGAATAGTATACAATAAAATCACAAAATCCCTCAAAGTGAATAAAGGGGGCACATGCAGCTTGTTAGTGACTTGCTAAATTTATATATGGATGTAGAAAGTTTTAAGTCCCATGTATGCTCGGTGAAGTTTGGGTTTTGTTCTGCAATTTTGGGGAAAGGCCCGTAATAATTGATTTGGAACTGTTTTGACACAAAGATGCTCACTAAAGAAAGTAGAAATTTGCCTTCATTTTGTGGCTTTATCTCTATTGACCGATATGAGTTTTTCTCATGGCTGATGTTAATACTGATTGTTTAGAATGCATGAGAGACCGATGGCCCAGAAGCTCTGCCAATACTTTTGGCCAATATGTAGGGCTGATTTAGATCATTTCCCTGAATTATATCCTTTGAATTTACTATAAACTTATCCACAAACGTGTGTGTGTGTGTGTGTGTGTGTGTCTTTATTTCTATTCATGACAAAGGCATCAACCAAAGGATACTTGAGTCCAAGTCTATAGGTTCTATAGTCATAGTGTTAGCCCTGTATCGTTGCAGAGGTGGCAGCTGAATCTTGGCCTATTCATTTCTGCGAGTGATTGTCTGGGTGACTGTGCTTAACCTGCTCTGCGTGAGGCATGGGGCTGCAGAGGTAAACAGGAGAAGTGCAGGAGCGATATGGAAGCGTTGAGCTGAACTGATTGAGTTGTTTACTGCCGCAGGGACAGTTTGGGACAGAAAGTTGATGGTCTTTCTCTATGTTGAATAATACATTTTAGCTTCAGAGAGAAATCATTTTGTGACATGTTGCTGACCTGGATGAATGGCTGTTTAAATATAGTGCGTTTGCAGCCCTGACTTTTGAGTGCTTGGCTCTCTGGACTTTTTTTTTTATACCTCTTGACCTGCTGCAGCTGCTGTAGTGGACCATATGCCAGCACAAAGTGGCCTTTTCTATCTCGTAAAACACGAGCTATTGTCAATTGGTTAAAAGTAAAGCCAAAACAAACATTGGCCACTTTACTGAAACAAAAGTAATGTATTTGAGCTGTAAAGCATGTTTATGAAGGGCAGAAATATTCCGCCCACTTTACGTTTAAATGTATACTATCTTTTGCGGAGATGCTTGGTTGTCTCCATGGAGATGTCATGACTTTGCATGCGTATATTTTTATATAAATGTATTTGAAAGGGAATATTACACATGGAATTTTACCAGATGTGAAGAAGGCATCCTAAATGTGAATAAACAGAAGGCATAAGACAAAAAGCACCCAAATGTATAGTAAAACTGCATTTTACAAATAAAAATAAATAAATAAATTTATGTACATTCATTGCTCACAAATCTGTGTTTTTCACTAGCCGCTTTTTGCTAGAACAAGAGAGATTCTAATCACATTTTATTTGTAGAGCACAATTCGTGCAAAATGCAATTCAAAGTGCTTTAAAATGATTAAAACAACAATACACTATAGATCACAATACAGCAATAAAAGCGCTAAAATGTCACGGATGGACTTTGGTGCTAGGCCGTGGAGAGACTATGATACGATGTTCCACAGTTGGGATTCTCTTACGGAGAATATCGCCTCATCAAATGCAGCTCTGTAACAAGAAAACATGTTCAAGGTATTTTGGAGCGATAGAAACACCTTTTAATTGAACAAACGTGAGATAAGCTTGATGCTATACTGTGGAACATTCCAGAAAAAGCAATAGTATTTCTTTGGAGACATGCGAGAAGTGGCAAGTGTAGGAGACTTCAATAAAACCAATCCTGTAAATTACTCATTATCAAAAATGATATAATCTTTTAGGTCCTCAGCTTCCATTTCTTTCTATAAAATAGGTCCAACTAGATACTACCTTTATTCATTACACCATAATTACGATTTACTACTAATTTACTACTCCATAAACAGTATTGGAGGTTGATGGATGTAGTGGGTCTATCTCCTCCAAACTTTTCATTTCCCCTTCACACTCTCCTCTTAATCTCCTCCCAAATGTTCCCACTGAAAATGACGGTAATTAATTTCAACCTGAAGCATAATCATCATCTGTTAATGACCAACTTTGAGCTCTTGTTGCATTTAAATCTTGTTTACCTCAGCCATGAGGGTTACGTTCAAGCCTGTGCTGGTGGTCTGTTTCTGGAGTTACAAGGACATTTCTAGTATTTGGATTCAATTTTAGCCAGGTAGAATTTTATTTGAATCTCATTCTGAAGTTCTGAATTTAGTTCAGACAATGACAATAAAGCTTACTCTGATTATGATTTTATAATTCTAACCAATAGAATTTTTAGATTTTTTTCGTGTATAAATTTGTATCCTTAAATCCAAAATGAAAAGAGTTGATGTCATTGCATTTTTATATAAATTATGTTTGGCCTTTACATTTCTCACCACCATTAAGTTGAGCTGAAGTTTTTTTCTCAATTTTTTTATTTTATTTTCTAAATATACCTTGCTTCGCTCATGCAGAAATACACATAATTACATGCACATAACGCCTCGTGCAAATGCATATTCTTTGAGCTGTGTGAAATCTGTGGTGTATAATTTCCATCAGACAGGCTAATCTGCTTGTGTTAGGTTATTTTATATATTTATTTTTTCATTTCGTGAGGTTGTTCCCCTTTTCCTGCAGACTCCATGCCTCCCTCTGGGCTTCGTCCCACTCTTGCTCTGTTTGCGGTGCGTTACCGGGACCTTGCATCAGCTGTACAGTGCCACACATTTACATCTCATTACGCCCGCGCTCACCCTGTGTTCAGGGCCGCCACGGTGCAAATGAGGGCTATTGCATTTGCTGTGGTCACTGCCGGGGCCGCGAGATTTCAGCCAGTAGCCCCGAGCTCTGTCGTCTGCGTGTCATTTGGGTTTAAGAAGGGAGTTTAAGAGTGTCACACTGTCACAGGCATTGTTAGACAGACTGGTGTCAGAGGCATCAGACGTTCACACTTTGGAGGAAGACGTTTGAGACATTCAAAGAAAGACAGCAAATTAAAAAAAACGTCGATTGATCAATATGAGGTTGATAACTCTGTTTCAACTGTCGGTTTAAGATGGCATAATTGATAAAAACAGGAAGGATACCTTAATATCCTATAGTATTTTTGAGATATAAAAGAGCTGGTGGGATCGTAAGACATAAATAAATCTGCTTTTCATTTGACAGAGGTCATGTTCAATGTTATTTATACAGCACATTTACATCAACACATGCCACCCAAAGTGCTCTACATTACAATACTATTTACCACATAGAGAAACATACAATATAAAACACAAAATAACAAGGCTGAGTTTCAAAAGGGAAAAGCACTTGTATTAAAAGCCATGTGTGAATAGGTGGGGTTTTAGTCCGGATTTAAAGCAATTTACACTTTTGGCCGATCTAATACTGAAGGGCAGACGAATTCAAAGTCTTGGGACAGCAACAGTGGAAGCCCATCTCATCTGGTCATGCATGTACGAGGTATATTTAAGAGGAGCAGGTCTGTTGTTTTTATTATTGTTCATTTTTGTACCTTAAAGCCAAAACAAGTTCCTATTTTTGTGAATTTTGTTCATTGACAATGGCAATAAACTGATTCTGAAGTGTCCTGGGAAGGACGCGAACAGACAGCAGCTCTGACAGGTAAAAGGGGGGTTGTAATCCTAAAATCTGATTTATGATCAGATTATTACACTCCTGTTCTTGCATTTATCCACATTAAATGTTATTTTTTTGTTGTGTTACCTGCAAATATATTCATGTATTTCACAATCAGATCCCAACTTCAGTGGACTATTTCCAGATGGCAGATGAACAGGCTGCCTTAGCAATTTGATTTCAAAGCATTTGTGGTGCAATCAGGGGCATCGTGATCATGTAGATACTGTTTTTCTGTGCAAAACTTTGAACCATGCTCACTAGACTTCTACCCAAAGTTCTGCGTTTCCCAGAGCACGGTTATTTCCCATTTGTTTTCAGTAACAGATGTTGAATATTTGAACTTTTCTAAATGAAATAAATAAAAATAAAAAAGTTTTGAATGAATACTCTTTTTAGTTTTATCTGGCTCTTGGTTTTATAGTGATTCAAGCCACAGAAAAAAAAAAATGAAATGACTTCTATTGTTATGAATTCTAGAAACTTTCCATCGAAAATATGGCAGCAAGTGTTGAAGGGGCAAAAAGTCACCAGAGTGAATGTGTGAAATAATGAAAGTTTGAATACCAAATGGTTCCCCGGGGATTGCTCTTTTTATGTCTGCCCAGTGGGATGCGTCTGCTTCAAGTTACATTGTTTCAGTTGGCTCAACCATGAATTTCAATAATATCATTGTAATTTATTATCTGGAAAGTTTGTGGCTTAACTGTATTTATGTCCCTAAAGCAAATCTAGTGTCTCTCGGTCTTTTTTGTTGACCATTGCAGCCTCGTGGCTTTGTCTAGTCCAGGTGGTTTAGAGTTGACCCACCCACGTTTTGCACTCTTGACGTCATATTAACTTTTGGCTCCATCCACTGGCTGCTGAGGGAATTACATAAGTGAGATAAACAAATGCTAGCTTTCCTCTGTAAGGACGCAGTTGTAATGAACGAAGTTTGAGGCAAAAATGCTCAGAACTAGCGTACGATTCACGGACTTAGAAGCGGCACCGAAGTTTTCAGAGCTCGACCTATCGGACATCAGGGAAATTCAGTGTTTTTGAAGGGGAGAGGACTTTCAAACGGATTTATCAAACTATTGTGAATGAAGCTAAACTCCAACTCCAGGTATGTTTTGGTGATGGAACATTGTTAGAACATGATTAAAAGCAAAAAAAATAAATATTTGTTTTGACCGTGAGCTTTTTAAATTTGTATTGATTATTTAACATATGTCCTTTTTAATTCTATAATGATGTAACATTCCAGGCAAAGCTATTTAATCTCCATGGAGATGAGCAGGTGAAAAACCCTCGACCAGAAAAAGTTGCATGAACCTTTAACGTTTGCATACCAAATGTTTCTTAAACTTAAGTCAGATGTTGCATTTTCTGCTGTGGCCCGTCGCACGTCTTTTCTTCACATCTGGCAGCAATTCACTCTGAACTTCAAGGCTCGGGATATAAATATGTTCATAACCTGTTTGAGATCTCTCTTCTCACGCGTCCGCTGCATCTGTCTGCATATGCGAGGCGTTGCCGTGGTGCAGTGTTAATCAAAGCCTCCAGTTCCTTTTGAAGGAGAGGGGACTTCCAGATGGCACAGACCTGAGCAGCAGTGGCCTTTTACTCACAAGTCCCTATGCAACTGTCAGCGCTGGGTTATGGAGCATTTGGGTTCAGCGCAGCCTGGGTTTTTAATCATTTTAGACAGAAAATACCACCATTTCAAAGAGTTCAAAATTCCATTCTTAAAAGTGCACTATGTTACTTTAGTATTAAATCAACTTTTAGCAGCTTTTAACCATATTATGATTGTTTTCCCTTCTCAATCAACCACTCAAAGTTGTATTTGGAGTTAGAGGTTTGAGTCATCTTTATTCTCCTAAAATCAAGATGACGTTGCTCGGAAGTAGGGGTCGACATTATATCGAAATTGAGATGATTTAGTGAATGTTGTTTTGAAAATGTGCAAAATTCCTCAAAGTATTGAGATAATCTTTTTTGTCCCAGTCCTACTCCGAAGTTCCTGTCTTCACTGATTCCCGAAACATGCCCACTGCTTTTTCGTTACTCTGTGCTCAGATTTATTTATTTCAGCTCTTTTGCTACCGGGAACTGTAGCATACCAACCCGTTTCTTTTATTAAGTTGTTTTGGTTCAATATTATAATTTTAGAATGTCTAATATATCAAATTGGGCCCGACCGATATGGATTTTGGGGTTCCGATACAATACTGATATAAAAGGAGGTTGGAGGTGCTGATAGCCAATATAACTGCTGATATATTTAGCAATGTAAAATGGTTTATAGGCAACTGATTATAAAGTGTGTGAGGCTCTATTCATTCTAAATTGGTTTAATTAAGGCGACATGTATTGTTTTTCTGCCTTTTTAACAGTGAATTTTACAGGCTAAAAGTTTGTTTGCACAACATTCTTTTCAAAAGACTTGAACTATTAAAGTGAATTCACGAGCCTAAAGGTGTCGTTAGTCTAATTAGTGCATGCACCCCGCTGTAATTCATATGCGTAATTTCCGATCATTAACACCTCTTTTCACGACTCATTTACAAGTCAATGTGAGTCCAGTAAACACAGATACAGCTATAATCACTTAACAGCAGTCGTGGCAGTAAGTCACCTATGTGCAAGTCTCAAGTCTTACTATCCAAGTCACAAGGGTCAAGTAAGTCAAGTCGAGTCCCCTCAAGTCATGCATGCCAGTGTTGCCTAATCTTCCTAAACTCTTTTTGTTCAGCGCCACACAGAGCATTCGTCTTAATACAAGCAAATAACCAAGAAAAATCGATGAGATCTTAGTGAATTCATGTACACTGTAGTAACAGGACTTTGTTTCGATTCTGACACCAATAAAATATTAAACATTTTGTAAATTTGTAAAATTCACATAATCAATATGCTAAGCTAATCTTATTTATTAGGTACATTTACTTCAAATGTAACAGGGGGGGTTTGGTCCAAAGACAGCAATGTAAAATGCCCTAAAACAGAAAATGTTACACAGTTTATTAGTTAGTTATTTACAGACTTGCGCTCCAATGCCAAGGATATCTTGAATCAGAATCAGAAAGAGTTTATTGCCATTGTCAATGAACAAAATTCACAAACATAGGAACTTGTCTCGGCCTTAAGGTGCAACATAAAACACTGAGTAATAATAAAACAACAAGAATGTGCTAGAACTATTTGAATGTTGATCAAAATTAAATTATTGAAGTCTGAAAATAACATCAAATATAACAAGTTTCCATGCAGTCCCCCTGTTAGTGCCCCCAGAGTTTGCTTGTAAATAACGCCCCGGAGGGTCACAGAAGTGTGGTCTAACGTGGCCCCTAAACATCACAGAAGCTTCTGGGTGTTTGTGCTCTTGTTTTGTGTAACTTCAGAGGACAGTGGCCTTTGCTCATTTGCTGAGATCACATCAGAAATACGTAGCGCGCGTCCGCGGTAAACTCTTTGAAAAAAGACGTTTGTTTTCATTCCGCGCTATCAATGAGCTAAAAATAGCCATAACAACACGAATAGGAGGGCAATCAACGTAAAATAAGTCATGTGACTCGAGTCTCCCACCTCTATTTTCAGTAGCCAATCAGAGAACAGAGGCAATGTTTACAATGTTGTGTTAGCATTTCAAGAGCTAAGCGCTAATTAAAGTGAACACAAACAAACAAAGCTTCAAAGTGCGTTTTTCAAAACAACACTTTTTCCAGCTCTCACTGCGCAGACAAGCCCTAATATAAATGAATTATCCAGGTGTCATAGACTATAACCAGCAGACATAAGCATAACGTGTTTTTTTTAAGGTTTTGGTATAACAAAAAATAACAACACACCACCTTGCCATGTAGATACGTTTGTAATACCTCTAATGCTGTGGAACAATTATATACTTTGCTCTTTCTTTCTAAGTTAATCGTTTTTTTTAAATAGATGAAATAGATTCACTATCTCATGCAACATATTTTGTCTCAGCCTGCAAACCAAACAAATGTTAACACCACCATTTTTTTGAGATGAGCAAGCAAGCTAATTAGAGCAGAGCCCCAACAGAAGCATCCAGGAAGGGGCCATACATCATGATGCAAAATACTGTAATAATGGCAATGCTTTTACTTGCTTTGCCTGAGGACATGGCGTCTAATTTCACTTCACCTCATCGCTCCCGCACTGCAAGTTTGTGTGAAGCTACTTTTTTTGCTATTTGCTGTTGTAAGACTTAAGTCATACATTTTTATCAATGTACTAAATTCACATTGAAATTTTTGGAATGATATGCTTTAGATTTTCAGATTTTGAGATCTAAAATGCCCCTTTGTTCTTCCTTTGCTTCAGTGTTTTATCTGAAAATGAGTTCATGTTTTGTCTTGTGGTGAACCAAAAACTCTTCTTCACTTGAAAATGGCTCTAATCTGTTTTACACCTTGAAAGGAAATTGTTCTCTTCACAAACAATGAAAGTGTTGACTGAATATTATTCAAAAATACGTATTTGGTGCAAGAGTTTTAAGCTTTCATGTGTCCTGCTTTCTGCCAGTTTTTCACAATGGTGTAAAAATGCAGTGGTTCAAACCACTGCATTCTGTATCAGAATTTACAATTCTGATACATTTTACTCCCCAATGTTCTTCATGACCCAACTAAATCCATTTATCAAGGTTTTTTTTGAACAGCTCAAAGACTGCTGCTTAGTTTTGAACAGTTGCAATCGTGTTTACTTTAAACTTTTGAGGGAGGAATGCAAAATAAATGTGTCTGATAGAGTGGTTCTGAGAGTCAGAATGGCTGACTCAAGCCTTAATTTCAGTGGTTAATACTTTTGTTTACCAAAACTGTCAAAATCACCAAATGTTATGCTTTTGAAATGAAACGTCTTTGGTTCCTCCACTGAGATTTTTCCATCTTTAAAATACCCCTTTGCTCTATGTTTCTTCCTGTGTATTATCTTTTAATATCTCTACTCCATTATCACTAATATCTCCCCGTGACAGCGTGCTTGTTTATCAACATCCATCGCGGCCCTAACGCACACATATATCACGCATAACTCGACATATATTGGCCACGTATCGCACCCCGAGGTATTGCAAAAAACGCCATAATGTCTTTGATCACGGCCGTCCCGAATGATTAACTACTGTAGGTCTTTTACACTTGTCCTGAGGCTGAACGCTGTGAGCACGGAGGCACAGGAAGCAGCGTAAAAGTCTCTTATTTATTACCCCATTAGGCTGCCCTTTACTCTCACAGGACGTCCCACCACCGCCATCTTTGAAGAACATAAATATGAACATCAGCCGAGGTGTCAAGGCCCGGGCGCGTAAGATAGACCTGCTATTATGTCATAAAATGAATGGAAACCTGCTCAATGGCCTGTGATGTGTAAACTGACGCGTTTTTCCAAGTCAAATGTTGCATGGGCACTTGCTTGGATATAAAGTGATATTGAGGTGTGCAGGGGTGCTTCTTTTGTCCTGGTCTAGAGAAGAATCTAATATTTATTTATCTTACTGGGTTTTTGTGGCTAGTACAAGTATTCAGACTACAAAAAATTTAGCTGTAAAAAAAAACTGTTACTCAGATCTCAATTTATTCCTTGACATTTTTCCAGGTTTGGTACCAACAAATGCACAAAGTACACATATCTATACAATGGTCACACTATCAGATTTGAGTGTCATGATTATTTTGAGAAGAAACGTCATGATCGAACGTTTATACACAATTACTGACCCCACAACAGTAAAATCCTTATTTTCTTTAATCCCATTCCTTTAGGATGTAACCATGTTGATCAAAAAGTTTTCTGATCAAATAAAGTAACTCTGACATAAACATCAAGCTAAAAATGTCCTGGAGTATAGCTTGAATTGGAGTAACTTCAGTTTGCTTCTTAAATACTCAAATACCTGTGTGTGTGCGTGCGTGCGTGCGTGCGTGTGTGTGTGTGTGTGTGTGTGTGTATTTTTTGTTCTTAAGATTACATTGTTCAGTGTGGCTGCTTGGCCGAAACCCACCCTCCTGCCTCAGCGCCAACAGCTACTCTGCTCCTGAGTCTGTGATAATTGGCGCAGGTTTACAGTGCACACAGAGTTCTCTGAATAAGATCAGAGTCCATATCTGAGGGTTTAACACAAAGCCCGCTCCTCTCACTGAACTCAGCACCCAGCCTTTTGGTTAGAAAAACTGTGAGGAGACTGGACACAGGGTCAGGCCAGTAAACATGCTACAGAGATGCTGCAGAAGTTATGTTTTCTTGATTGTCATTCTTGTAAAACAACTGATTTACCTGATTACTTTTCCACAACCAAGAACACATACGATGGATGAAGCACAGGCAAGATGGCAGAGGTGTCTTACACTAGCATGACATTATGGGTTCAGGGGAGGTTTGAACCAGCTGTCCTCGTGTTCTTGAGCAAAAACTGTGCACTGTCACACCTAACAAAAAAAGGTCTAAGCAGTAAGTATTTTTAAACGGGTCACAATGTCTGTCCTTGTGCCTTGGCTTGGCCGTCACAAAGTGCTGACCCTTGTGGTTGGACAGAAGTCTGTGTCCTTCTCTGCTCTGCCCTGTCCTGGTCCGTACTCTGTTCTCTTCTGACAGGTGAAAAACTGCATCACCTTTGACCGCTGTCATCCATGACCTTCTCTGCACTACAGTGATCCCGACTGCTGCCACTGCGCCTTATTCCACTTTCACTAAATGTCTCATCATTTTTTCTTATCTAACCTTAATCCGTCTAAAAAGACTCCGCAAGTTCATCCGGTTTTGGAAAGTTCTTTGTTTCTACGTAATGGACATGACCCTATTATGCGTCGCCAATATCTTTTACTGTCAATAAATACCCTTTGAAATCTTGCTCTTTCCATCCCTGTACAATAGGCTATTCAGTTGACTACAGTAACTCTTACTTTTTGAAAATTGTCTCGTCCCACCTTTAGTAACTCGAGACACTAAAATAACTTCTAGAGAGAGGTCAGAACCTTAGTACACCACAGCTTTTGCAAACTGAGGCTGAATACTTGAACAGGTGCCAAGAATATCGAGCAAATTATAGTACAAATGTTGTTATAATGTCTCATAAAGTTTGAATTGTTGAGTCCCAGCAGTGCAACATAAAATGTGTCTTAACAAGTTAATATTTCATGAAGCAATAGTGCAACATTTGGCATTGCACTGCTGATCCAGAACCAAAACTATGGCCTCTGCGGTCCATTTGAAGGGCACAATTATTCTTACTGAGAGCGGCGCATGCTTCAGTCCACCTACAAGGGCACGCGGCGGGGCACTTGTCTACCTCTGCCTTCAAAACACACCCGGAGAGGAGCCCAAAGTGCAGCGCTCTTGGCCAGTCTGAAAGCGACTCATTTGCATCGCCGTCACGTCGCTAATGGTACTTTATCAAGGCATGTCTAATGAGCCTTACTGTACTTGCCACACTTCACTAAATGAGCACATAATCTCGACTGCCACCAGAGTTCAAGAGCAAACGGTTTCTCCACAAGTTAATGTTTACAAAGGGCTACCCAGGGAAACTACCCAGGGCTACCCAGGGAAACTATAAACACGATGAATCAAGATGGATGCATTGACGAGCAATTGGCATAATAACATGTTGCTACAAGGAGGAGTTTACTGTCAAATAATGTAAGAAGCTTAATAAATGGGTTAAATGATGCCTGTGTAGGAAGATTAAATGCTTGCTTAGATGGAGGCCCAGAAAATCCACTTAAAACAGCATTTTGTGTAATAGGCAACAACAACTATGTGCAGCTTGAGAAATTGCCAATCTATTCTTTTGTCAATACACAGAACCAAGGATCATTTTACCATCAAAAACATGCAACTGGCCTAAGCAAACAGGCAATAATGCTAAAAGGATGTGTCTGGATTGATTTCAGTGAGGCAAATGTGACTCAAGCCGTTACTGAATCGTCCTGTTGATGCCAAAGACCATTAAAAACGTTGAAAATTATCCAAAAATCTTGGATGTACTAAATGTAAAAAGTGTTGTTCCTGTCCAACATGTGAGTTTTAATTGAGGATAGCAATAAACGTTAAAAGTTATAAAAATTCTTTAAGAAACCCAAGTATTCATGAATTGACCTTGTGCAAAAGCGTTCCCAACTACTAGACTTTTCTTTATACTTAATTAGTAATTAGCATTCACATTAAAACACACATTCCCCCCAAAGTAGCAAATCCTGGCGGAGCTTGAAAATGGAGATTGAGATGGGACTCGAAAGATTTGAGTACCGGTAGTCCCAATCCTGTCAAAGGAGAAGAATTCATGAGGTCTTTGGGCTCCTTAATTATATTCACCTAAACATGTCAACAGTTTCCTTTTGTTATTATTTCATTCAGAGTTTGTCCATTTACAGTCTGCAAGAGATGATACATTTGTTTGTTTTTGCCCACTCGTTTGGCCACGTTGAGCTTTGCCACATGCTAAATTAGTCACTCACAGCCCTGTTAATGAAGCTTCACTATGGGGGACATCCAAAGTGTGTGTTGTCCAACAGTCTGGGCAAGCGGAAGTAGAGCGGCAACAGTCGTATCCCACTCAATTATAATGTATTTCTCCCAACATCATAGTGTCTGAACAGCTGCAAGGTGCAAAGTGAAAAGATTGTTTTCCACTTTTGTTCCCTGCTCATGTGTGAACCCCATTCACTTCCTACCATCTGCTTGTGGGACGGATGCGTTCGGGGCGAGGACAGGAACCCTCCTTATCTCTATACGGGATAGTTCTGGGGACTAATCTGATGTGCCGTATACGTGCTTTCTCGATCGTCATTGTGTCGCTGCCGGTTCAGAGAATAGCACTGCCAATCTCACCCACTCGACCGAGCCTTCACAGTGGCCCATCTGCTGCGACTGAAGCGCGGTGCGAGACTGTAAGTAATGAACACTTGGAGGCGATGGTCAGGTGTTCACAGATAAAGCGCATTCTACAATAACGCCGTATTTACTGTTGGATCAGTCTGGGAGATGATAACAAGTATGTAGCCAATGTAAAGTGAGCATGGAACTTTCAACAGCAAATGCATCGCAATAAAGTTTACTCATAAAGGAGAATGCATCATGGAGATTCTGTAAAGTTTTTAAGAAATATTTATCTTATCTGCCTGGACTGTTCAACTTAAGTAGCTCCATGGAGTTTTTCAAGGTATTACTTGAACCAAGCAATGACCAAGCAAATGACCAAGCAATGACTAGTTAACCGTCGTTGTCATGGCTACTACATGTTTTTCGTTGTTTTTTTTTCAAATATCGCACAACCTTCTTCTGTCTTCATGCACACCACTTTGTCAGTTCTTTCAAAATTGTCACTTGAATGTTGGCAAAGTCTTTTTCGCTTGTTCTGCAGCAAAGTGTAGAAATGTACTCTCCATTTGCTTCTTTGCCTCCTTTTCTCAGACTCTGCTCTTGAACATAACGCTTCACGACTTTCTTGGGAGTTTGGAGGGCCCCAAAAGTACAGCCAAGTATTCACATGATAAATTTGCCTTCAGAGTCTAAGGGGCTGCCTGGACTCGGAGAAAATAGTCTCTCTGTGAGCCAGTTGGTATTTTGGGAACTCAAGCTGAAAACCCGGACATGAGGTGTGGTAAACGATTGTTTGTTTATATATACTGTATATATGTGTGTGTATGTTTATTTGTGTGATTTACATATAGTGTGTGTGTGTGTGTGTGTGTGTGTGTGTGTGTGTGTGTGTGTGTGTGGGGGGTGTGTGTGTGGGGTGTGTGTGTGTGTGGGGTGTGTGTGTGTGGGGTGTGTGTGTGTGGGGTGTGTGTGTGTGGGGTGTGTGTGTGTGGGGTGTGTGTGAAATCTCTTTTGATCAGTTAGGAAATGTCTCTAAGAACTATTGTTGACCTAATATTGCAGTAAAGGCTTGATGACTCAATGAAGAAATCATTTATCTAATAAAATGCAATGAGTCAAATGTTTGCATGTATAATATTCACACAAAAATGTGAAAAAGTTTCTTCACTTCCTCTGACAGAGAACTGGAGAGCCACTTGTATCTGTCTGAAGGGAGGAGTTAACTACACTAAACTAGCACAAACTAGTTGCTTTCAGTCAGGCGTATCTGATTTAATTAGTCTAAGGTGTGAACTATCTCATGAGTCATATTTTGCATAATTGTTTTATGCCCCTAATGGCTCATGTAACTCCTCTTGGCTTACTCTGATTAGCCCTATTGTTTTTGTTTTGGTTTAGGCCTGAGGATGGAGGGGTGAATTGGTGATCAATACTACTCAAGACCACAATTTCTGTTCAGAGATGGATTGTCTTTCCTGAAAAATATAGCCTCTTTCATTCTTCTCTCAAACCACTTCTCCTTTGCCAGGATTTGAACTTCACTGTCCTCAAAGGCGTGGTAAGTGGCTTTGAGATGGAGATGCACAGCAGACAGGGGTCCTGAGCACCACCTTCTGTCTGTGTTCATTACGGTCTTCACTACGAATTGAGTTGACCTCACTGCTTTGTGGCTCGGAGTTCTGTCCTTCAAATGCAAGTTGCATGTGCTTCCAAAAACATTTTCTTATTCTAGAGAAGGGAGAAATGGGTGGTCAGCAAGAAAATTTAACGCACAACCTCTTTGCTGAGAGGCAGATGTATTGAACCACTCTATCACCAGCATGACCTTTGCTCTTAAGGCCATTTTCTCCTACTGCTTCTGCAAAGTAATAGCTCCCTGAAACTCAAACAAAGCATCGTATCCTATATAGAGTTTATCAACAAAGTGCCCTATGGTTGCTTTGTTGCTGTGAAATTCTGTGACTGAACAGATATGAGATCTTGGATTGAAAAGTGAAGTGTCTACAAGTTGAAGTCCCTGTCGGTCGTATAGATTTTACAACCCGTTCACACATTAAAGAGCTATTAATACATGCACATATCATCACAGCACTCCTCGTCGTACTCTAATGGCTGGCAAATGAGAAATAAATGAGACAGATTTAATAGCTGTAAAATGGGAGGAAATGGAATAATATTTGATCTGGATAATTTATGACCTGATAATGCGATGGCAATGAGCAGGTACCAGTATGTATTTTAGCATATGGGATTTTACGTCATTAGTCATTCCTATAGCCTTTTTTGAAGGCTGCCATGACAGATGTAAAACATAATCAGCCTCTACTTTGGTCACTAGGCTGATGTCATCAATGTATTCACTAGGGGTATTTTTTTTTATACCCAATGCATAGTAAAATGATAAATCAGTGATACAAAGAAATAACAAAACTAAAATAAATCAGATTGTTGCATAGTCACAGGTCCTGTCTTGCACTGGTAAAAATACAATTCTCAACTCTTTTAAGATGGTCTTGTTCTAAGGTAAATGCTCTTTCAATCGAGATACAAAATGTACCATTTGGCGATGTCAGGATTATTCCGTTAATTGATATATATGATATAAATCTGATTATTCAGGCCACAATAATCGTAAGAGTTAGATTTTTACATGTTTTTACTTTTTAATTCAACCTATAGCCCAAAAAGCTTTTTTTTCGTCACATTAACTTTATTTGGTCATTTGGAAAGTTTGATTTCAAAAAGCTGGTCACACACTTGAGGAAGAGTAAAGTGTTAGACAATGGGGATTTCACTGTTGTTTGGTTAAAATGTAGGTTCATTGGGAATAATTAATCGTGAATTTTTTTTTTACTATAACTAAATCTTAAAATATGTATATAGTGATATCCATACTTTTAAATGCTAAAATGTATGTATTTGTTATGGTTCAAGTATAAGACAAATGTGAAAGAACTGCAAAAATGACCCACAAATGTGCTGAAATATTTCTTTAGACCTTTGTTTGAAAGATTTTACTATAGACAATATACACAATATTCAGAATCATTGATCATTTGACATTTCGAGCCCCAATGGTTTAATTGTTCAATGCCTAAGTCGGACACAAAGCATCCTGGGAGTTTGTAGAGTGGTCTGAGAGTGGTCTTCCACTAGTGCACCATTGGGGAAAATGTAAGTGCAAGGAATGATTTTGTGTTGAGAAGATTTTGCAAACCACAGTCACCTTCAAACATCCATCTCCAGGCCCTCCAGTGGTGACACACCCCAGTAATAGTACTCGCCGGTGGGTAAGATAAGGTGAAGTCGCCCCCTCCCTCTGTCTGTTCTTCTCTGGTGGTGGTGGGTGGGACGTAACCACAGCTAGACGAGTGGGAGGAACTCCTGACTGATCTGAGACAAACAACACATTTATCTGGAGAGAACGTGTCAAACGCTGCAGCTTAAAAGCTCGAGATCCAGAGATGCTCAAAACAATGGCATGTCCATCCTGAAACAGAAACATGGCACATTGTTAATAAACTGCAAAGAGTGGAAGCCCGGTTATGTAGATGTTGTACATGGGGAAAGTTATATCCTCCATACAATTGGGTCAGTCATCACACAACCTCGCTTTATGCAGCCCGCTTAACTTTGACTTTCTATTTCAAAGCTGTAGTTGTATCAAGGCAGTCTTTGCAAGCTTTTAAAACATAGTTGCTGAAATTAGAGGATTTGGTGACATTTTCAGTGCATCAAGAGACGAAGCAAATACCCATTGACAATTTTGTGACGTGAAAATAATCAGATAAATGTAGCTCTGTGCAAGTACAATTCCTGCGTTCACAGTTTGCAAAATATGAATATCCTTGACAGACTTGAAAGGGACCTTGGTGTAGCTAGAAGAATAATAATTTAAAAGGCTCTTTGGCATTGTCCCAATCTGACAGTTAGAATTATTGTATTTAGTTGTCAGAAGTGCTGAAATTGATCATGTTAAAAATTCAACCTTCATACTGTTTTTGAGATACTGTGTAATAAGTAAGTTTCAGTTGTAATTGCATTGGTGGTGGCAGTAATTACTCTAGCATGACCAATTGTAGCAGTAGTCATGGTAGTACTACATTTGGCTTTGTTAGTACTTTCATGTAGTTTTTATTCTCCGGTTAAACATCAGCTAAAATACCAACCGTACCATTGCTAATGATGATTTAAAAAAAGCCAAACATGCTCATCAGTTGTTTATGTTAGCATTAGCAGCAGCAGCAGAAGTGCAGTCGCTCCTTACAACACTGCAGCCCCTGTGGATTAACACGAGCAGAGCTTTAAGATTCAGAGAGAGATGTCTTCCACCTCATCTCTCCTGAGGTCAGTGTTGGCTGCTCCACCACCGCGCTGAACAAAAGGCTTCGTTTCTGAGGTGATCAATCCTGCTCCACACGTCACACTGGGAGGGAGCGCTGATCTGCAACCTCCTGCCAAGGTCACTGCCTCCACGTGAAGCTCCAACACACTGTCTCTGAACAAGAGCTTACGGTGTCGACGTTCACCAGTCTGGCTTTACAGTACCACCACCACCACAAACCGGCTAAATCAAGTAGCCACAAATGTTT
The DNA here is from genome assembly GCA_015082035.1 of Chaenogobius annularis. Lineage (NCBI taxonomy): Eukaryota > Metazoa > Chordata > Actinopteri > Gobiiformes > Gobiidae > Chaenogobius > Chaenogobius annularis. The sequence continues at coordinate 1,270,038 of BJKM01000067.1, read as the reverse complement.
TCTTTCACTCAGAGTACTCCCTAACTCTTGTAATGGATTCTTGATTAGCCTCCAGATTTTCTTCATAGACGTGTTATTGCTTTGACTTGAATGTTCCACAGTATTAAACTAATTTATCTGGTATTCATTATTTCTGTCTGTGTGTAGGGTTCTCTCTCCACAGATCTGACCTGTAACTTGACCTAGTTGCATCATTTGCTTGTCTCCATGGAGATCAATACGTTGCTATACTAACAATGAGCAAAGTAATGGCACCATCGAGACTGTAAGGTGGCGAACCCTCAACCAAAAAGTTGCATGCAATTGTGCAAAATGTTCACTTTCGGCTCAATACAAAGGTTTAAACTTGTTGAAAGTCAAGCAAAATGAGTGCACGTCTCGTGAGAGGTTCCTGTATAAAAAGTTCTTGTCACATGCTAGTAAATGGTAAACTGTATTTGATGGCAAGTGAAACTGAAAATCTTTTATAGAGGCAGGAAAGAATGGGTTTAAAGACTGGAGTGAGTTTGACACAACTGCATATTTCTATCAAAGGGCTTGAGTGAAAGAAAAATTACATGTTAGACAAGTGGTTGTAATGTAGTACTGCCTGATCTATGCATAGCTAACTGCTGACTCCCCCTTCAAGAAGTGAATTAATCAAAATGGAAAAATAATCTGCCGGGCAGTCGGATTCCTCTGTAAGACACGTTCCTGCCCGTGCGCCTCTGTCTCTGCAAATATTAGCTTTAGTTCTGAAAGGCAATAAACAACATGCAAATAATAAATGGCTAGCACAAGCAGGTACACAAATGGAGAATACTAATAATGCAGCACTGTTTGTGGAGGCTGAATGAGGGTCCTCTCGGGAGTTGGAGACGTTGCATTTTTAGCGGATTTCCACATTTTTTACTGCAGTGCCATTCACAATCTCTCTGTAAGCATACAGTGCAAAAATAACATGATAGTTTTTTGTTTCATAAAAAGTCCCAAGACATTTCTAAACCTCACTAATCTTAACCCCGCTGAGATGGTGCATAGAAATAGACCTTGGATCAGTCCCAGTATTGTTGAATACCTACAATCCTGCTTTATCGGTCCCAACTGGACCTCTCTGGCTGACATTGTACACCCAGTAAAATAATAAACTGAAAAACTTCATTCTTATTGTGAGCAGGGATTTCTCTCCACACCTGTAACTCTGGAGCATTTTTGGTAAAACGGGTAAAAATCTCCATTAAAAACAAGCTGTTGAAAAGTTCACTTTAAGAACTATTTGTGGCCATGGCTGTTTTGTTCTTAAATTGTCCACATGCGAAATGTGTATATGAATATGAATGACAGTGAATCGAATGGATGTGAGACTGACTCTTTCTATGTGATATTTTTTATGAATATTTGCATGATTTATTTACTTTTGATCGATTCTTGACTTGCCGTTGTATTTGTTAGGATATACTGCTCGCATATACTCTTAGAGAATAATAATAAATTGGTTCAACGTTAAGATTTAGGGCGTTTGACATACTAAAGGTAACTTTGTATGTCACCGATCTCTATGTTGGTTAGAATCTGAAATGTTGACGTAGGCGTTTCACTTCTCAGATCAAATCAGCATATTTTTCGGTGGCGACGTGTTATCTCTGTCACACTCACATTAAATTTCCTGAAGATCAAATGTTTAATGGAAAATCTGGCAACATTTCACTGCACAGTTTGCCAAAAGAGGAAGTGTTCAAAACAAACATTAATATGCCTCAGCTTGAGCTAAAAACAAATCACCTCCATGAATTAGTGTGGCGTTGTATTTAAACCAAGCCCTGCAGTCAGACTGAGGAGTAAAAGATGGTGCACAGCCAAGTGTTGACTTAAATTAAATAGGAGTAATATTCATGCAGACAGTGTCACGGTGGGGCTGTGGGGTTGTTTACATATTGAATTTGACCAGAGTAGAGACAGATTGGAGCGTGGCCAGGTGTAAAGCAGCTTTAGCATGGTGTGTTTAGAAGCAGGCTGAAATTTAAGAATTATTAAAGGAGGTAACATGGAAATGTAAATAAGTTGTCAGTTGCACATTCTTGGGATGGATGATGGCAATAGAAAAAAATCATGTTTCAGATCAATCTCTATTTTTGATTAAATTACAACATGTTTAATTGAAAACCTAAAATATGGATTTTAAAGGTCATACAGATTAAGTTGACTTTTTAATAAACCTTAAGCAACAAATGAATTTGTCTCTAGTGCCATTTAACTCTAATCCCATTTATTCCTCAGAACTCTGCTTTAAACAACAGTTTTTTTGCTTATTGCTACAGAATTGCTACGATTAATTAAAGGGTGTTTCATTAAATTTGCTTCATTGCAAAGCCCCTGCAACATGTCCAGTTCAAAACACAATCAGCTCTGAAAGTTTATCACTTGGGTTAGTGTTTCTCACACCAATGAATACCAAGTTTGTATCCACAATCAACTGCTAGTCAGTCAGATATTTATTTAACTTTCAATATCACTTTGAAGATCTGAAATGTTTGAATCATTGCCTGAAACAATTTGAACGTGGTCGTTTGTTGTACTTTTATGTTCAAATATGCAACATTGCCCTACAAAGTTCAACACCCTAACAAGTGTCAGGACAACTAAAGAAAAATAATAAACTTCTGCCCCGGCGTCTGTGCCCCAGAAACCCCATTTGCAGATGTACATGCCCCATTTGAAGACTTCACTCAGCTGTCTTGGGACGCTGTTTTGAGGTGACATCCTGTGTACTTCCCCTGTTTTCATCCAGACACAACAAAGTACACAGGCATTGGGGACCCTTGATGCTGTAGTTCAAATGATGCTTTCAACACCAACACAGCGGCACAGAGCTAGGCTACCCAGAATGCTTTGTGGCGAGATAGAGCCAGACTGTGTCATTTGGTTAAAGCCTTCTCACACAATCACACCGTAATTGCTTTATTTCAGGCTCTTGGAGTGTTTCTTTTCGCCTCACTTCAGTTCATCTCATCGTCAGTTCAGTGTTCCTTAAGCGGTCCTGACACAAGAAAATGCTTCTAAATCTAGGCCTTTGAAAACATTATTTTGTATTCATGTTCTCTGTAGGCTACACCTTTTGAGAGTGGCATAATCTGCTCAGAAATGCAATGTGCGATATTCAAAGGAAAACCTCCGAACCTTTTGAAATGTTGCAGTAATCCATATTAGAATATAAAGTCCCGCCGTAAAATAGAAATGATAAAATACCTTACAAAACATACTGTACATTACCACACCTGGGCTACACCTGGGCTACACCTGGGCTACACCTGGGCTACACCTGGGCTACACCTGGGCTACACCTGGGCTACACCTGGGCTACACCTGGGCTACACCTGGGCTACACCTAAAAAAACATTTTTGAAGGGATTAATATGCATTGTCTCTAACAAACAGGTAAAATGTGAAAAACTACAAAATGTTATATTATTATATTCTAAGCCGAGATATATGAAGACGTTTGGTCTGGAATTTGCTCATGTTGGTTATCTGCACAGTACACAAAACCCACTCTAAGCCTGTTCCCATTGGGTTTAAAAATATTGTAATGCTGGCTTTAGTTTCCCCGCGTCTCTTCCTCTGCCTTTCAGCTGCTGTGATGAGGTATTGATTGTGGTTAGGACTGGAGCGTACAGTAGAATGAACACAAATAGACAGAAGATGAATAGGGGAGCGGGTAGAAACTGGGACCAATGCGAAAAAGACCAAACTTATATACTCTTACAGCGAGGAATCAAAGCGTTTGTGCCTGTTCAGTATTCACAGCCTGTGCCTCCGCCGCCCACTGCACTGCTGCCTGAAGAAGCGCTCGAGATTTCTGCTCCTTCCTCCTCCTCGCCCCTGCATCTCCACGTTTTGTTGCTACGGTTTTCCTTTTACTCAAGCTAAATGATGATTGAGGGCTTGTCATTACTCGATTTTAATATACATCAGAGTCGGACTATTTCCAAGTTTATCATCAAAGTTAGTCAATTACCAGAGATCAAAGATAAATATGTATCAGTTAAACAGTTATAACTTCCCTTGACTGCTCTGGAGACTTTCCAGATTGATTCATGTGAAGAACTTGATTCAGACAATACAGTGGATCAATCTGCAATAACAACTTCAGTGCTTGGGCAAAAGTATCTGGGCATGTGTAGTTTTGAAAAAAAAAAAAGTTCTAAATCAGGCAATAACAGGGCCCTCTGGTAATCAAGATTTTAAAATAGAGGCTCAGTAAGTGAAGTCATGTGCTTGTTCTCATCTGCAGGAGTTTAGTTTGTCATGCTGCTTTTTCTGCTTGTGTATTAATCATTGCTGACACAGGTAATTGATTTGACAAAGCACTGATGCTGATAAAATAAGCATGCATTTCCACAATTGTCAAATGGGATAATTAAATCGCTTTGCAGTTGTGCAGTGCGAGCCATATTTGTTCACCATTTGTATATTTTGGATTGTTGCTCTACAATCCCGCACACAAGACCACATTTTCAGAAAGGTCAAGAAGTAACCTTTGAAGAAAGACATTTTTAAAGGATTTTGTAGGTTAGCAACACTTACAGGTAACTACATAAAATACCAATCACTATTGGTTAGTACATAATTTTCCCCTTTTATTTTAGTAGAGTATTAAAATAGTATGTATTTTATTTAGAAAATGATCATAAATGACCTATAATAATACCTGATAATATCACCTTTTTAAAAAAAAATAGTGGATATTGTATTGTACTCATTTTGCATATTTCATTTTGTTTTTTTCCCCTTGAGCAAATGCTATTGTATTAGGTACATAACTTTCTACTACTACAGGGGTCATTTTATTATGAAATATTTATGCAATATTTATGAAAACTCACCTTTTGACCCATTTGCCTCGTGATGGCGACAGTATATGACGTTTCAGCTTAGGAGACTGCTCTAATTGCCCGTGTCTCCTTGTGTTTCCATTTAAATACTAACATCCCAACTTCAACCTTGAGGCACATTATTCATGCCAATGCCGATGTAGGAAATTCAAATTAATTTTAGCGTGCATGTATTTTGTGGAATGCTGATGAGAACCCCCTCGCTCAGACACTGCTCTGTGCAGGTATCTCGACTCACACGGGCCACTAACACCATAATTGGACACACTCTCAGCTCTGATGCACTCCCAATATTTACTGCGCACAGACTTGGCTAAAAAACAAGTACTTGCAATGAGGAACTGATGCACTATTAGTTATTTACAATCCTTTTAATTAAAGTTAGCAGCATGTGTTGCAGACAGAATACAATGATAAGTTGTTAGCAGATATTTTAGAAAGATGGATGGATCCCTTGAATGCAGACTCGTGGTCCGTAGCAAAAAAGAACTAGAACAACAAGAGCAATAAAAACGACTACTATTGACGACTAGAGAGACATACAAGTATAGACACTATACAAGTGTTTCCACAGCTGAGAGGTACAGCGAGAGGCACTTTATTCAATACAACATCGACACCATTTGGACTCTAGTTTTGCAAGTACGGTTCATTTAATTTCATTTGCTTTTGGTCCAGACTAAAGAACAATACAAAGTTACGGTTTTGTCACGTTTTGCATTGAACCATTTCTTAATATCCTGGACAGCGGTAGTAGAATTGTCATAACTCCATGGTTTGTTTGCCCGCTCATATAATGCTGCCGACATGTCCGCTGACGCAGTCTTTCTCCTGCTCCGATGCCTATATACACACATACACATATATATACATATATACACATATATACACACACACATATATATATATATATATACACACACACACATATATATACACACACACACACACACACTTGTATATACATACATACACTTATATACATATATATATATACACACACTTATATACACATATATATATATACACACACTTATATACACATGTATATGTGTATACATATATACAGTATATACATATATATGTATGCATGGTCGAGTAGAGATGATACAAACTCGCCTCGACGGGTCCATCTGAAGTCTTGCAGCATCATAGTCTATAATATTTTATAGCTCATTTTGAATTTGATAACAACTTGTCGCTGAAGTGGAGGCATCTAAAGTCTCGAAATTAAAGTTTTATTATAAAAGCTACCACATAATTATGTTAATCAGTATCTCCCAAATCAAGCTCGTGCGAAAGGTGCATATTAGAAAAGCAATCTGTAATGGGTATTGAACACCAAGTAAATTGTAAATTCCATGGATCATTAAATCAGCTTTTTGTGAGTTTTTTTGTTCAATATATGCTACAGTATTTTTTACGAGATTTTTTTGTGGGATTCTGGTTAGTTTGTCAGTTACTTAATCATTTGTTTACTGCCTACTCATGTCACATAACAAGATTTTGTTTGTCATAGTCCCTTTTCAAATCTGTGCATCCTCTTGAATGTCGGACAGAGGAATATGTATCTGTTGGATGGATTTTTCTTTATTCTGCATTTTGCCTTGGCACAACAACTTAACAAGTTGATGAATAATATTTTAAACATTGTATTTACAACTTATTTGGTTTCCTGCTCACTGCCAGAAAATCAATGAATGCTGCTTTAGGCGAGGGGGATGTAGAGAAATGTAATCCTGGAATATTATATCAAATTAATTGCTTAAACTAACAGCAGCAGCCAGATGTGAGAACGTTGCCATGTGTGGGCAGGTAAAATATGCTTTAAGAAGAGATAAAGCGGTGCCATAGAAACAAAATTTTTCCCTGGAGACGAGCAGGTAGCAAACTTTGCATCAGAGAAGTTACATAGGGCACCTTTTATTATCTTAAAGGACTTGTTTCTTCTGGTTTAGGAAATCACCCTAAAGGATTGATATCGCCTGTGGCCATTTTTCTAAAAGGCATTTTGTTCGCTGAGAACCATATAGAAGCAACTGCCCGTGACATTCCCAAGTTTGTTCCTCTCTCATCTTTGAAATCCAAGTGAGAGAGCAGGTTCAAACTGAGCCTGGTTCAGGTATAGGACCTTTTAAAGAACACACATGTGCTTTTGTTTGCTATATAGTTATAATTTGTGACGCCTGTGGATCATTGTTATATTTTGGACATCTTAAATCGCAATATTGATCTATTTGATCTAACTACAGTCAGTGGTCATGTATCAGTGGGGAATCTGGGAAGCGGTTTAACTGGGATTGTCGGAGCAATGGTTTCTTGTCCGCAGGGGAATAAAGATTTCTAAAACCATGCATGAATCATTCTACATACAACCTAGAGTGGTTAAATGAGAAGGGAAAACAGTCTGAACTAAATCAGACTAAATTTACACGCAGATGGAGCAATTGGAAGCCTCTATTAAAATTCAAGGCCTAATGACTCCACATCTGTTAACTGTCAATAACACACCATAGATACGGTGACCTGTAAATATGGAGATGAGTGTGTGCGATTAGACAAAGGTGTTTTACCTGCGTGATCCACTGGAGACTCTTCTGTTTTCACATGGACGCTTGGGGAATCAATAAAGTTTGTTTACGGCTACATTCAGATGCTTCCCCATCTGCTTCTTATCCACTAAATCAATTCAGTGGCTTTGTGCTGCTGAAGGAGCTGCGCTTATGAAAAGACTAGTCATCTGCATACAGATTTCACACGCGAGTCATCACACGGCTCCGACACTGCAACTGTTGCCATGTTGATGCTCTCACTGTACTGAAAATATAAATAAATGTAAAAAAATATAATACATCTAACAACTGGTAGTAAGTGTTTTGAAATCAAGTTATGAATGTTTTTTTAGAAGTTATGTTGAATATTTTGTTTTGGCTTTACTACATAAATTAATTAAATAAATAAATACTAAATCCAGCCTCAAGGGATCAGTGACATGGCTTATAATAATTGTTTTGGATATGATTATAACCACAGTTCTTAGGCTTTTAAATTGCTGTTTTAAATCCAGCCTTTTATTTACATTATTGCAGAGAGCAGAATGTCTCTCCATCTGCATCATGATGTTGATTGGACATATTTTACATTTAACATATTTTTATTCAGCTGATCTATTCAGTGTTTTTTTTTTTCTAGTGTAGCACCTCATTCAATCTGATCGCCATCCATAAATGTCCTTGGACACTCAAAAAACCCAGTCTGAGTTTTTATACTAGAGCTAATATGTACTAGTTTCTCTGGGTTCAGTGAGGTTAATTGCACAGTGGTAAACCGTACATTTATAACCTCAGTGTTGTATGAAGCAGACTGATTTATTGTGTCATTTATCATTGTGTTAATCCAATTCATTGGGTTGGATTGGAATGTTGTATTTGTAATCCAGATGCTCTTCCTTACAAAAATCAAAGAGTGAAACAAGAACGGTGGCAGAGTGGCTAGCGCTTTCCGTGCTTAGTACAAAGGTTACATCCTTCAGCGAAGGTATATCCTGACCAAACTTAGCTCAAGAGCTGGAGATGGCTCCTGATGCTGCTCCTGCTCCTTAGGAGGTTCCTTAGTGGCATTGAAGGATGGTCAAATGCAGAGGACAAATTTCCCTACTGGGACGATAAAGTCTATCTTAACCTTAACCTTAAAAATCAATGGCGGCTTCAGTCAACATGGTAAAATGTGCCATGGAGGCAATTTGAGCCCTGCCAGATTAGTCTGGTTTTGCATACTTTAAAAACATGAAGGATCTTCATGGATTACAACGTACAGATTTGTGTATTTCAATGACACATAAGTAACCAGTGCTAATTGGTCATCATCATTTAGAACAAAACTGATGATGACCAATGTGCTTCGCTCATTGATTCTTCAGAAATGCGTTCTGGTTTTCAGTCCACTTTGATAATATATCTTCCTTTCTCTTCTCCTCGTGAGCAGCCATATTGGTTTAGCTATGGACGGACCATGTGTGTCCCTGATTGGCTAATTCCCCTGTCTATCACAAGTGTGTTTTTTTTGCTTTTGTTTTGCAATAAAAACACCTGCAACTAAATACATGCAAGTTGAATGACATATTGTGGAACATTTCAGTCAAAAGACATCTCAGTGCACTTTGTAAACATGCATCAATGAGAAAATAAAAAAACCAACAATAGTACATCTTGAAGTATATTTATAATGAGGAGACAACCTAACAGCCTCAACAGTCTGTTTACTATTGACATTTTTGAAATTGCAGTTTACCATCTAGTTTCATCATGGAATAAAAATGGGTTCTAGCTGCTTTAGCCCTCAGTTGTATTGGTAAACGACTGTAGTTGTAGCTTCCTTGTTAAGTCCGTCCTGTGCCTTGCTTCTGGTCTGTTGTGTCGTATATAGAAACCCACTCTCTCATCTGGTTCAAAGCGGCTCACTTGCGCCTCGTCTCTGTGAATCCTCTGACAGCGGGAAGCCTAATCACCACTAAACAGCCCCGCTACAATCACGGCAGTCCTCTCATTTGTTGCTGCTTATTTACTGCAGTTGCTACGGCAAGCTAACTACAGTTATAGGACACTTATCATAATGAAGTTACTCTTTGACCCTTTCGCAGTTGATAGCACTTGTCACTCAGTTTTTATAAGTCTGGAGTTTTCAGTGGAGTTACATGTAAACTTCAATTATGTACTAGAGCGAAACTATGTTGCTTTTGATTACAATAAAATTCACCAAATTACTGAAATGTGATCCAACAGATGGTGGACAAGTGCTAGTTTTCTCCAGAAATAACCAAATAAAACCCACAAATGTTGAGCCTTATCGTGTATATTATTGTCCAGGTTAAAGGAAGACATTAGGACAAGGCCAAAGCCAAACATTCCAAATGTATATTTAGTTAAAGGGGACATACTATGTAAAATCACCTTTTATGAACTTTTAACCTCGCTATAACAGTGTTCCCTCATTGGCTCTCTTAGAGTTGTATTTTGATTGACTCGTGCATGTTTGTGTAATCTTGAGTTCTCAGATAAAGTATTATGTCACCTTCTCTCGGCTCACTGCGCTGTACTTATTCAAACAATTCAGACTGAGTCATAAATGTGGGGTTCAAAAATGCCCATATAAATGTTTAAACAATAAAAACAGAAGTCAATGGACCCTTTTCTATTTTGAAACCGTTTTGGATTGATATTGCAGATTACAGTGAACAAAATTAAAAATCATGATCTATGCATGTTATGGTATACCATTTTAATGCTAACTAAGTGGTAAATGTGGGTCACTCCACACTAAAGTGTACAAAAGTGTTACATGAAGGTCCAAATTTAAAATAAGGAATTTCAACTCATATCAGAAAGTACCACCTCTAGGCATCATAAAAATACCATAAATTAGATAAATGGATAAATTAGCAATTTGTACAATTGAGACACACAGCAAACGTACTTGGACGTAACATAGTTAACTTCGTCGGACACAAAACCTTCAAAGCAGATTTCTCCCTCGCTGAGCCTCTGTCAGACTGCTGAGCGCTCCGCGCATGTGCCAATGGCCGATTTGCGTCGGGCAGTGCCGCAAAACGCGGAAGTAAAATGTTGGTTTTCCCCACGCGGTGTTGTTTCGGTGTAACAACTCGTAAAAGGACTCGAAAAGAGATCGTAATTATGATGGAACGCTACAACCTCCCGTGAGTAGACGCAACCGAAACAGTTCCACCGTCGAGTACAGTAATGAAGCGTCGCATTTTGATGACGTAGAATGGCGATTAGAATGACGTAATCAAACGTAAACTGGTACTGATTGGATGTAACTAACACCGGACACTAACTGGTTACGCCCACAACACAATTTAAAAAATACGAGTGGAAACATTTTGAAAAACATTTGGGACATGAATCTATAAGTATTTCCCCTTCATTTCATCACTAGTTGGTTCCTCGTTTGGATTTTTATTTTTTTTCACAAGTCGTTGAAGTTGAGAGTACCATCATGTAACAAAACTCGATCAAAATTAAATTCCTATCCGGGGTGGACATCTTTTTTGGGGGGGAGTTTGTTTAATCTCATTTTATCTTTAAATATGAGTATAATATACAATGTTTAAAAAATAACAAAGACCTTGTCATTTTTGCTTTGGGAATTTTTTTAATGATGCCCTAGTTAAAGATGCTAGTTAGTGGATAAAACTGGACATAGAGCTATTAGTTATTTATAAAGCACTGCTTGCATCTATTGCTAGTCATGCTATTGAACAGAAATGAAGGGGAAAAATGTTGCCAAACAAAGAATCATACAGAAATGAGCATTCATAAATATTTTACAATCAAAGATCTTTTAGCCAGTGCTTTATGTATATTTTTCCCCCATTTCGTTCTTCTTTCATTTTATCTGCCTTTTTCCTCCTGACAAGCAGCTCACTCTTCTTGTCATGTAGCCAAAGCTCCTGTGCTTAATCAGACTGAGATGTCCCGCAGCGCTGCATTACACCCCCCAATATACTGTTACACCCCTTTATCTAATCATCGCAATTTAACTAGAGAAAGCTGGCTTTAGGAATATGTTTAACTGGAACCCTTGAGGCTTTGTTGACAAGTTTTGCCTCTATAGGGAAATGAAGGAATGTGATAGTGGATGATAGTAAAAGTGTAAATGAATTCCAGACAAGAACAAAACATGCACTTCAATTTTGTGCATACAGTAAGTGATATCGACTTCGCAGTTCTTGGCAGACTATAGGAATATTCTTTGCGTGTTCCCATGGTGTTCTCTTTGAACATTTAGTGAATGATTGTCAAATTCTTTTTTGGATGGACATTGGCAATGGCACATAAAAGCATACAAATGTAGCATACACAATAGGGAAACGATGGTGTATAATTTATATAAAAATACTTTGCTTAGTTTAGAAATGGCTTGTATTCAATGGAATTGGATGCTGTCAAATAGCTGTTTTCAAATGGCACAGCATATTTGACAACCCAGCAGTTTTGGCCCATTTTCTTTTTCATGCATGGTGAGGTAAACATGGGAAGGGTCAAATTGTCCATGCTGGATAAAAGCTGCAAAACACGGAAGAAGCCCACGAAATGGGAATAATTCTATAGAACTTATAAAAGATATGTCTTTGAGTTTGTCCTGAATTTTAATCAAGTTTAATCTAATTATTTGAAGAACGCAATTATATTCAGTTCTTAATTTATCCTATGGCAGTAAAAACATGTAGTTTGTACTTTTGTGGACTAAATTTGATTATTTTTAGTGTGTTAATTGCCACTGGCGTTAGAAGTATTCCTTAGTTGTCTGGTCAATGTCTGGTCTTTTTTTATGAACCTTATTATAAAGTTTGATAAGAAACCAGTCAATCGAATCGATCACTATAAAGATGAATTCATTTTTGTCATATTGCTTTGCCCTGTCTAGAATGTTTTTCTTTTTCCATATCTAAATACAAACTGATTTCTCTCCTCAAATAACAAAACAAAAACAAAAGGATGTGACTCTTCTCATGTGAAGGTCTTAGCTGATTTCCACACAGTCTAGATTGCGACTGTACAAAACCTTTTAAAATACTGTGTAATTACAGTTGAACAATGTGTACATTCTTTTGAATAATAGACGATGTGTTTATTAATCTCTAACCTTCACATTTTCTTCCTTCTTTTCTTAGCAACTGTTGAGGGAGATGCAGCAGATGGCCAGTCGCCCCTTCGCCACCATCAACGTCGCCTTGGAGACAGACGAAGAACCGCCTGACCTCATCGGAGGAAACGTCAAGGTGAGCGCCGCAATTTTGAAAAAACAACAAACGTTGCTATAGATGTGTTGAGGTAATGGCCAGATTATTAAGAACACCCTCTAAATTTGCATCCCGTTTGCTGAGACCAGGCGACCTATATTCACTTGCGGTTGTAATTAAAATGAAAATTATAGCAATTTAAAGCATTTCTGTTTTATTTTTGAATTGTCAAATGTCCTCAAATGCGCGCGCTGGAGGGACGGCCTGCTGTGATTGGTCATTCGTGGTGATGGTCTAGAACATGGTAAAGGGTGGGGTTTGGTTACGTTTAGGAACAGGATTATGCATTTGTGTTGGCATTGACTTAATGTTACAGTTAGTACTAAAAAAATGTATAATAATTAGAACTGTTAACTTCTTTCACCCTCCATGACTAAATTGAACATGTAAAACGGTCAAACTATAGAGTTTGGGATTACGTTATTACGCATTGTTTTGGCTGATGTATCTCTATGGATGTTTTGCACTGCTGCCAAAAAACATGGCAAATTTTCAGTAGTGGACGCTTTTTGGTGTTTGATCCCGAGCTCTAGAACAGTTTAGGCTTGTTCAGGTACAGAACTTTACACAATAACATCACAACCAGTGCAACATTACAATCACACGTGTGTCCCTCTGGAGCTGACTATCACTAACCAAAGTAATTTGACAGAAACTCATGAATAATTTATAGTTCTTTGTTCACAGTAATTCCAGTTATCATTAAATCCATAGTTCATCCGGTTCTCATTCACGCACTGGAGGTGATAAGCCTTTTCTTACAGCAGCGATGACTGAAATGTCGTAGCCATTTTGAGTCAAGTCGGTCACACATAACATATCCCAACACAAATGCCACATACAGTGTATCATAGTTGGCGCAAGGTCTCAACCTTCTGTTTTTCCCTTCGAGAGTCAATCAAATCTTCTTTTGTCTTTTTTAGTCCTCCATTAGTCTGGGTTATATGCTCTCTGGTGCAGATGTGTGGTAAACTTGTATACCTGATCAAATGGCGGCAGAGCTTTTCTCTGCATTACTATTAATTCCCGGGCAGTCTCTCTTTTGTGAAGTGGGAGCCGCTCTGATTACAGTCACGCTTCAGAGACAGAGAGTGACTCTACCGTCTTTAAGGTGATTCCATTAGTTTTGGGCCAAATTGGGCTTTTTATGAGAAAAGAGCAGGACTGATAAACTTAATGAGGGCTGCAAGAACGTCTGGTACATGTGATGAATTTGTGATTTGCGTTTGAGCTGAAATGACCCCTTTACCTCAATATGTGATGCTATTGATGTTTTCAGTTTGACATATTTTAGAAACCCTTATTTAGTTTATTTATTTATCACAGGAGCGAAGTATTTCTACTAGTACAAGTACTGTAGTGTTATTCATGTTCTCTCACTTATGAAAAAGGGTGACATTCAAAGTTGATATTGATTAAAGAATTGGATCAAGATTTCAAAAATTCCACACAGCATGAATGGGTTATGAGGGGCTCCGGCCTTGATTAGGTAATTAACAATTCTCAAATATCAAATTTTTTTAATGAATAGTTAGTTAATCTGAAAGTTATGAGAGCGTAAACATGACATTGACCCCTTTCCTGGAAATGAATAAACACTTTACCAAATGTGGTTTATGAAGATTTATTGACCAAATAATGAAACAGATAAATATGAATATGGGATATGCAAATAAGTCATTTACAGATGGAGACACTAGATACAATTGTTCTAGCTCTATCTAGTTGCGTGTTAGAGTTAAAGTTGATTCTAAGGTGATGTTATCAGCCAAACTGAAATATGTGAGTTTATACGACCAGAAGCAGAAGTCGTGCAATCCAGCAGGTGGTGGGCCTTTGGTGTCCACGTTGATGGAGCTGACACCTCCATCACCTCCATCTGCAGGGGTCACGCTGAGAAGGCCACTCAGTCTCTGGCTCTGACAGTGTCAGACTGAAGAAACGCTAGATGAAGTCAGCTTGATCTACATTTTCCTTGGCTCTGAGGCCTTCCTCTGATGACGAAAAGGCAGTTGCACTGATCCACGGAGGAGGCAAATTTGAAGAACATCCTTGATCCGAATTATATTGTAGACTTGAAAAGTTGGAAAACTCCTTTGCTTGGGTTTTTGTGTTTGTGCAAAAGCCGTGTCCAAAGACGGGCACAGAATTGTTTATGGGCAGAGAGTAAAGTTGGCGTCCTTGATTTCTCTCTGGAATATCTTTGTCCAAGCTTAGCTAGTTTAGCCTAGTTTAGGCTTAGCTAGTTTAGCCTAAGCTAGGAGACACGAGTGTTTTCCTACTTTCCCCTGTCATGAGTCTTTCCTCAAAGTCCTGGATGGAACTCTTTTGCTCTTCCTCTCTCTGACCCTCACTGACCGAACCCTGGGGGGTGGTTTGGGGCTAATGTTCAACCAATCAGCACACATGCTGAGTCAGGAGGACTGATCAGAGGGAAGTGGGTAATTCAATTGTCCATTATGTAGAACATTATAGGCGATATTACCAAATTAAACATCCTCACAACATTTACAAATCAATGCAGACAATATTTACACTGTTTACATTTTACACAGTAAAATTGTCATGTGTTTAAAGTCTCTTTTAATAAAACATTCATTTTAATCCAGTTTCATATTGAAAGCATTTTAGGAAAGGTTTATAACAACGTTCAAAGCATGAAACCTCTCCTTGTTCCAGAGACATCATAAACCTCACCAAAGGTATGTGGACCTCCAAAAAGGGGGATGATGTGATGACTAATGTCTGGCATTCCTGTCATGGCAACACTCGGAGGTCACTTGCAGGTCACTACAGGAGCATTATTCAAAGATTAAAAAGATGTTTTGTACCAGACTATAGCTCTCAGAGCTCATTTCGATCTGCAGTCCCCGAGGCATACAATACATACAATGTACACATGCGTAAAGCAATGCACTATCAAAATGCAGGGTGAAGATGGGACATAAAACATACTTCGCAAAGGTAATTTCTCACTTTTACAAAGTTTTGTATTGTCCAGCTTTGAAACTACAATATCCATTCAATTTCTTGGTTATTTTTCATCCATTTCTAGTAATGCCCCACAAATATGTTCTTCCTATTCTTTAATTAGAATCAGCTCCACCTCTCGTTCATTGGTTACCTCCATGTGTTAACTCCCATCCGCATTCCAATCTAATGCTTTGTTTGCAGACTCTAAACAGCTGACTGTGCTAAAACTTATTGTGAATAATCTTTAGTGGTCTAAAGCTGTTAAACGCAATTAACCATCTCCTTATCTTGATATTTGGCATTAACATAATAGCAATATTTCACAGACTGGATGGAAAAGCTAGTTAAAATGCTAAAATGGTAATGCTGATAATTGCATGAACTGTGTGAACTCGTGATGGGACTGAACCCTGTTAACCCCCGAGTTAAAGACTGCAGATAAAATGTCTGCTTTGTAGAGTTTACCAATACTCTGATGAAGGAGTCGTCATTTGGCCAGATACACAAAACCACCCACTCTTGGGAAAGCAATGATGGACTTAAGCTACAACAGATTAAGAAAAAATATTAAAAACATGAGTCATTTGTAAATATTGGCTTGTTTTTGTATTGAACCATCTGTTTGACACACTGACGGAGAGACTTGTGGCAGCTGTCGATAACACACTGGACACTGCTCTGAGGGAAGATCAAAGCTGGTCGATATGTAACCATTGGAAATCACTTGATGGACTATGGCATTCTTATGCACATTATTCTCCCCGCTCACTTTTACTTCAACTGCCGCATCAACTTCATCTGGTTAAGCGGGAATTCATTTCAAGTCTTGCCACTATAAAGTAGATTTATTTGTGTGAAATTTTCAATGTGCACCAACAAGTCAACAATGCACCCTTTTTCCGGGTGTTTGGAAAACAGCGTCGTTTGTATGGTATTTGCTGTAGAGATTGCCAGCCGCAAATGGAACCTAAATGATAATGGCAGCGCCCTTGGGAACTGCATAAGGTCAAAACAGGGAGATGTGGCCACTACAAAGGGGTGACTGGATAAAGAATGTACTGCTCAGATGGGGGAATTGGCTCATTGTGTTTGTTACATGATCAATTATAGGAAGATGAAGGCTGTCAGTAGAGCTGGGCGATATGGCAATAAAAGTGAGTAGTACAAATACTGCTGTTTTAGTGACTTCAACATATGGCGATTCATTGCTTCTCCATTTAATTAAGCTCTGTTTTAAAAACAAGGCACTTTTCCCACCTAATTCTTGTACTGGTCAGCCTATGTCATGTGAGGGAATTTAAACAATAATGGTGAAGTGCAAACTCTCAGAAGAAGCCTACATGAATCTGAAGTGTTCATGAATCGTGAGTAAAACGAGAGGACAAAGGGGGAACAAAGTGATGACCTTTTTGGCCCACCCCTCTGTTATTACATCTGATTACTATATATATAAATACATTTCTTTAAAACCTGTTTAAAAAGAAGCAATTTTCCACCACAACATGCAAATCTATTACAACAAAAGGTTCAGAACTTTCCTTCCAAGTCGGTCCCCTGTAAAATACTTTCTTATATTGCTTCAAATGTACTTTCATTATCCGTTTTTTATGGATTCGTTGGTGAATTGTATCTCATACTGGCAGACATAATGTGCAATAGAATAAACATTTGTATTTCAGGCATCCCTAACTTGTGTTGATAAGTCTAGTTTAATAAATGTGAACCAAAATAAATCACAGATCCCACACAAGAGAAATATTGGTGGTGCATTGCGGTCAGAAAATACCTGTATAAGCCAGACGCTGAGGAGAATCAGATTTTCCATGAACTGGAGTCGAAGATGCAGTGAACTTTTGATTTTGGCCCTCAGCTGCTTTTGGGTACCACTCCTGCTATATATATGTGAGAGTTTTAAACTTATCTCAAGTTAGAGGCTTAGAAATGTGATTCTTTTTTTTTTTTAGACGACTGAGTATTTGGTATACAGTTTAAAGGTAACTATAGGGTGTACTGCATAACGTTTCAGGTGGGGGTTCTGCCGCTTGTCTTCACGACGATGTTAGTACTTGGCCTAATATGTTCCACAGTATGACATTAAACCAACTTATCTCTGCAGAGACAAGTGGGTGGTTCCACGTGGCCAAGTTACAGGTCAGATCTGTGGAGAGGCTGCTGGTGTAAGAATGTATGTTTTTCAAGGTATTTTTTATCAATTAAAATCACCTTTAATTGAATAAATGCAATCTAGATAATATTGTGGAACATTCCTGGTAAGATTTCCATGGAAACAAGCAGGTGAGGAATTCGCATATTTCACAAAAATGTCTTGCCAGATACAGACCTGATGTGACTTGTGACTGCTAGTTCCCTAACTGTAGTCTTCTCATGTAGATTTCCTCTTGAATATAATTTATTATTGATTGTGTTTCATCCCTTCTGACCACCAGAGGCGGTGCTTAGCACATGTGCAAAGGGAGTCATTCAGCTGGTCATCCGGGATTCATGGAACTGTAGTTACATGCGGAGCTCTTGTTTTAGAAACTTTAATTACTTTTTCACTATGTATTAAACTGTTTTCACTTGGATCCAGATCTGAGCGGTCCCTTGTGCTGGCTGGTTCCCTGCAGGATTTGTCCCAATAGTTAGACTCCCCTCTGGGCTCTTGGCAACAGAGTCTCCCTTCATGTCTATGGCTTCACTCTTTCTCAGCAATATTCACAGTAAAAGAAAAGGAGTTGTAAACACCTTAAACCCCTGACTTATGTTCATTTATGGTAGCCCTGAAGGGACATACTTACTCATTTGAACTATTATTTAAAAATAAAGCAATTTTACTTCTAATTGTAATATTAACTGAAGATAAAAGCCTATTTCAATCATTCGGATTTTTGGAGCTACTGACCTTCACCGTTCACAGTTTGAAAATTAGGTTAACTAGCTTTAAACTGTTACTGATTCTAACTTGGCTGTAGCTCTCACAAACCATTTAGCGCATGGCTGGTATTCTCATACATGCATTTTACAGCTTTGACAAACATGGCAACAGATCAAACTCTTTCTTCAGAGTGAAGCGATCAAAAACATAGTTGTCTGCCAGTTGTGTTGATTACTCAATATTCTGTATGCACTGTATGTAAATGGTATTTAAATGAGTGGTGCATGTTTTATAAGTGTATTGGTGATTGATTTGGAGTTCCTTAGGTTTTTCTTTCTATTTCTCTGTTCATATTACTGATATTCATTAGTAAGTCCTTTATTCATATGTAAGCTCTGAAAGGAACAACCAAGAGTATTTTTAGCTGCAGACCAGTACAGCTAAAAATACTGTGCTCTCTGTACGATGTATTGGTCCTGAATGCAGATGGCAGTGAAGTCTTGGTGCAGAGTTATGGTTGTGGGTAAGAGCGGAGGCTGGGGCCCCTCTCTTTGACAGGGGCCATGTATCTGAGGGGCCCCTCGTTGGAGCAGGTTACAGCTGCAGCAGATTATCCGCTACACCGCTGTCCTCAGATACACTTAAGTGCACTTCCTTCTGTGGGAACAGCAGAGTATTTCTGTGAAACTTTGCTGAGAGTTTAAGCATCGTCTTCCTTTTACTTGTTAACATCAGAGATTTATTGTTAGTTTTTCTATTAGTTTATGATTGGTTTTACTTGCATATTTTACTAGATTTTTTACATTTTAAGTGTAGTTCTATATATCTATTCTATATGGGTCTTGCATATTTAACTGTTCCAAATCCAGAATCTCACAGCTTTTGATACACAAACAAATCAGCGCTCTGATAAAAGAAAGACATGCCTTATGCATAAATTAATTACCTAAAAGTGGTGATATGTTGCTGCGTTCTGGCAAAAGTATCTCTACCTGACCCAAAGTGCACTGACCACAAGATCACAGTATTTTACACAATGTCACATATTTATAGAGAAAACCACTGGGAAACAATGTATTTTCATATACTGGTACGTCACAGTGATACCAGTGACCCTTCTGAGGAGCGCAGCAGAAGCTGTCAAGGTATGATCAAAACAGAGGTCTGTTCATACAACACCTATTAAACCTAATTGGACTATAGTGTATATTTATCTGTAAAAAGGAAGGAAGATTAAACTCACAATTCACTCACAAATCTCAAACTAGTTCACGAGCCCTCCTTTTTGCTTTTGTCCATATACATCCTGATAATCTGCAATATTAATATTATAACTAGTAGACTAATACAAATTAAAACTAAGATACCATTGAGTGATTATTGTACTAACCGACTAAAGGCCTTACATCCCTTCTTACAATTAAAACTGTAAAAATAAAATGACTTGACAACTTCACAAAAAGGTGTTGATTTGCACATTGTAATGTAGAACCTGCACATTGATTATTGGTGGTTCTAGGCAAGGTAACTCAAAATCTGGCTTCACAAAGGGAGAAGGTAGAGTGTGGGGGTCATAAAGCTTTATCTGCGATTTAATAAACTCTGCTGTTGCTTCGTCCCATCTCTCCTCTTGTTGTTTGGGGCATCTTTGTTTCTGGTGCTCAGGTCTTTGTGTGCCCCTTGTCAGCCTCCCGCTCTCTACTGTAGTGTGCGCCTCTAATCTCCAGACCTGCGCTGACACTATCGGCTCCTGGGCTTCACACAGCACTTATCTCTGTGTCTGTCTGTGTGTGTGTGTTCCTGTACTAGTCACATCAAGAGGATCACTGAATGCTGCTTAAGCCAACATGTACAGGTTATTTGAGGAAAAGACACTATATTCTGTCTTTTAAAAATCCCTGAACCAAGTGTTACTGCCACCAAAATTAGAATAACAATACCATAGAACCTCAATAGAAACAATAAAATGCAACATAATCAGGAAGACGCTTTAGATGCAAGAACTATACTTGATTTTTGAAGGGACCCAGAAAAGTAAATCACAAAATGGTTCGTTTGCCGTCACTAAACTGACACCAAATGGTATTTTTATGTAGTGCGTAGTTCTGTTTCCTTCACCTCTAGAAAAGGCCCATAAATATCTGCATCTCTCTCAACCTAAACATAGGCCAGTCACAGTAACAATTTAAGTGTTGAAATGTTGAAACTACTTCATGCCACACACAAGGACACAAAAGCATGATAATAAAAGTAAACCAAACCTTTTTAAATGTAATTTTGTTCTTAAAAAAACTAAACAAAAACCTAAATTTTACCCTCTACAGCTCGTATCTAATCATGAAAGATCATCCCCACTATTGCAAAGGAAATCTACACACAATAAATATTGAGCCTCAAAATATATTGTTCCAACCATGAATAATTGATGTTAATATTGTTATTATTGTGACAGTTGAGACAAATGTTTGAGATGCCGTAAACTTTGGTAGTCTGGACGCAGGTACGATGCTAGCAATTAAATCGAGGCAAAGAATGATCGATTTGTTTTGAACACTGGAGGACGCACATAGGCTCACACAAGCAGCAAGCTCAATTTAAAAACCTATTTGAAAGATCCTGTAAGAGCCTGTAAGTCCTCCCAAAGATAGACAACATTTGTGTGTCGACGCTTTCTGAACATGGCTGTTTTGGGACGTCTAGTGTGCGTCATTTCTCTTCCATCTGCGTTGAAAGGCGTTGTTCGCTTTGGAAATCAAATCAACCCCCCCCCTCGTTCTCCTGCTCGCCACCGTCTCACCTTTCCTACACTTTCAGCTTTACCTTCTCTTCTCACTATTCTCCGTCAGGGCAAGAGCAGAGATCCAATTTAGATCTTCTCCTTGGCTTTCGCTGCACTAAGAGGCGAGCGTGTTCCCACTATCTGCTCCCATTGAGGGAACCAGCAGACCAGTTTTGTGTTGCCTTGTTTTGATGCCGTTTTATCAGGAGGCTACAGTGCTGCATTAGGACTGAAACGGGGGTGGCATCACATCATTAAAGTCTTCCTCAGAGGGACGTCCAAAGTTACAATGAGCTATATGCTTCTGCCAAATGGAGCTTAAGGTCCCAGCATCACGCCAAATGATTACTTCTGCATTTACATTTGAAGATACGGCCACGGAATAACTTATCCTTATCACAACTGCTATAATCTCTTTAATGATAGGGAGTCGCTTTATTTATTTCAATTATATGATAGCGATATGATGGTTTAATGGTCAAAACTGTAGGGATGTTATGCTTTAATGTTAGAAATGTTTTGAGGTTTAGTGGCACAGTAGTATAATAGCCTTTTTATTTTTCTTGTGAATTGATCATTTTAGACAAAGAGTTGAACGTTTTATTACTGTAATACAAACTAAGAAAACCAGGACTAATTGTTTTACTTATAAGCTTTATGGCATTCAGCCAGTCTCTCAAATCGGAAGTTGCTTAATTGTTCACATTTTCTAGCGAACAGTGAGGCCAAATGACATTAGCTATTACCAACACTCTTTGAAAAGCAGCACAAGAGCTGTAAACCAATTAACTGGCTCCAATCGAAAGGAATGAGTGAGTCTGTGTAAGCGGCTTGGCTTTTGTTTTTACAAATGAAACCTCTATTCATTCACAAATGAGCCACTGCAGAGCTGGAGGTGGACCATATTTGTAGAGACGGGGTCAGAGACGAGGTACTTTTATTCTGAGAAAGTCACCGCAGTATTCTGTGTGATATCAAGATACAATTCCAGTTTGGAAATAATATACTGCTCAAAAGATTTAAAAGGAAAACTTTGATGTGTTATTTACTAGACAACAAAAAAGACTAATAACCCTCCTCGTCCTTTTTCACTGTAGGGTGGGGTAAGTCTCACTTATGAAACTATCACTTCTAAACAACTAAGCGTAATTAGTCTTTATTTAGTGGAAGACAAGCAGTGGGGAGCGCTTCATGGGTCTTTTAGCATAAAACGGGACCAGTCAGATGCTCATTGGAAGTGGCAGGTGATTATTTTTGTTTACAGCATAGGTAGATGCCAGTGAGGAAAAAACAGGAAAAGAACTTCAAGGCACTCTTGACGGTAATTAAAAAGACTTTATACTTGGCTATAAGTTGAACAACCAATGCGTTTCTGCTCATGGTGCATGGATTAGTCGAGTAATTTAGCACCAAACCTCTGCAACTATATTTGCTATTAAAAACGGTGATCAAACATTCCGCCTCACTTTTAGCAAACATAGATAAGCGACATCTCATTTATATTGAGCATTTTTATTTTCCAATATGAGGAACTGCATTGCTCACAAGGGGTTAAACGTAATGTATGAAGCAAACTTATGTTGCTCTTATGGCACCTCTATACACGCCAAGTAGGAATGTCAAGTTTTTTGTGGTTTTTTCGGTTAATTGATATATATTGTGATTAATTAGGTCACAATATAATTATAAGAACAAAAAAATTATAATCAGGACTATTTTTGAATTCAGATTAAGGAGTTTAATTCAATCTATATCTAAAAAAAAATATGAAGTACTATTTTGTCTGGCGGTTTGTGCCACATTGATTTCGTCATTCAGACAGTTCAATTTCACAAAGCTGGTCACAAATTTGAGAAACAGTGACACGTTAGACGAGATTTCACAGTCTCAGTAAAAAATTTAGCTTTTGTTAAATCTGGATGTTTATGCGAACACACTAAGGCCAATGTTCGAACGCTTGTGAGGCAGAGTTACAGGGACACCACAGGACTTTGCTTCTGCCAGAGCCATACATAATGTCAAACCAAACAATCAAACAGCCTTCCACATTTGTAGCATTTGTACATATGTCCAAAAACATAGAAACTAGTGAATAAACAAACTACTATCTACAAGACAAACAGGGGAGTCACATATACTAATAGTCAGGAGTCTTCTCTGGGCTGAGCGTGTTTGAGGTGGCTGCGCTAATTACTGGAGCTAATTGAACCAAAACGGTGGCCAGTCCAGATAAGAGTTGTGTGGGAGATCATTAGGTGTGCGTGCGTGTGAGAGAGAGAGAAGGGAGGGGGAGGGTAATGCTCTGAAACAAAGCATTCTAGTGGGAAATGTTATTAACCCAGCCTCTGAGGGGTCCACAGTGAATGCAGCCCTCACTGAGCATCTCCGCCAAAAGAGCCAGTCTGAAAGAGACACTAATTGAATTTTCAGAGGTTGTTTTGGTTCTGCCTTGATGCTGCTGGAGTAGATAAATCTTGCCACTGGACCGAAAGTGTGTGTGTATATATATATATATAATATATATATAATTTTTGGTTCTTTTTAGAGAAACATTGTTAAGTCTCCATGTCTGCTGTGGAAATGGTTTGTGAAATAACAGCATTTTAAGAAGGAATCTTAGTTTTATCGTTATAGGTTTACTGAAGCAACAAACATAAAGAAATCCTAGCAGAATCATAACTTTCAAAGGAGAGAAGTCCTATTATTGAAGAATAATTCAAGTATGGCCTTGTATTGGGACGATGGCCAACAATATTTATTATCCAATATTCAACTGTTGTTGTACATATATTCTAGCTATTGGAAATAAGTGCTACAAGCACAATATAATATATAATGATATTTGGAATTGTTCGATGCAGAACATGGAGAGCACTTCAAACTAATTTTGTGTGACATTTTTCTATTTTTTAAACTGCGTACACAGGCAAATGCTTTATACCGATTGCAATACCACAATGATGATAAAAACACTTTTTAGACCGTATAATGTAGTTCTAACACAAAATAACAGGAGTTTTCAAAATATTATCATGTGATCGTGTACTAGTTCTGATATCGATCGAGACTATTGTAAATTCAAGAAAGATTTAATATTGTTCTTTTCAGTATTGATACTTACTCTAATATCTATTTTCGATACTAGTTTTATCATCAGTTAGTCAGGTGTGTGTGTGTGTGTGTGTGTGTGTTGTTTTCAATGCCTCATAGGTTGAAACTCCTCCACTGCAACAATAAACACAAAAAGTGTTCTGAGATGATCCAAGCAGCTGTACATGTGTACGTAGTAAGCTTATTTTATACTAAAGTAAATTTAAATTGTTTTCTTTAATGCGTTCCCTTTTGATTTCATATATATTTTATTATTATTCATCGTTGAATGTTGCACCTTTTAATACCGAAACAAGTTCCTATGTTTGTGAGTTTTGTTCATTGACAAACCTATTCTGATTCCGTTTCACCACAACAACCAGCAGAACTACTTAGCATTTGCAGCTGTATCTCTCCATCTCTCTGCTCTGAATATGAGATGCTTTTGCTAGAAATGAGCCCTCGAAAAACCAAGCCGCTCGGAGCAACTCGCAGACGCTCGAGGCAAAATTGGACTTGACGGACGACTCTTGCAGATGCCTCCAGCTCAGAAAATTAAAGCGCGGCCGTCTTATTCCATACAATACACTGTTTTGTTCCTATACACTCTATATTGGTTATCGTTGGTCGAGGTTAGTTTCCTGTTGTTACCAATAGAAGGATCTGTTTTGCCCGAGGCGCCAACAGACCAGCGGACTGCAGCACACTATAGCTGTCTCCACCTCGCCAGGACAAAATAATGGTTTCATCTTGCCTGCGATAGAGAGTCAGAGGAGTTATCCGAGTGTGATATTACATAAACTAATGCTGTACAAGAGATGTTGCCAAGGTTCGAACACACATTTCATAGAGGTGGTTTTGAAAATTGAAAGAAATGATCCTTACAGTATACTTGCCTTGTCTAGTTATCAAGACATCGATCAACCAAAGCAGGAATTGATAATGGCCTCAGGAATAATATAGGTTTTTAGTGCAAATGAACATGTTAATTTGATGGTTGAGTGTTTCAGTCTTAATTCTTTCTTTTTTTTGACTGGCTCCCATAAGGTTTTACGCCAATTATCACATGTTTAATTGCATTTGCTGAATTTTCTACATTTCATCTTTCTAGGGAAAATGTTGTAATGGGATGCTTTATTATTAGCATCTGTTTCAATTGCATAAGGCCGTCAGTGTAAGAGATAATTATCTGTCACTGCAAATGCATACACATGTGTTTTGAATATTGAAGGCAAAGTAGAAACGACTACCTGATTTTGAGCACCGTTTGAGAGTGAATCTTTGCTTTTAGCTCTGTGTAGATGTTGGCAACATTAACATAACAGTGCATTTATACCTGCAGAGGCTCAGCGGCTGCACAGGAGCAGGTTCACAAAGAGAAAGTGGACAGAAGAAAGCAACTACTACTACAACTCAGGACTACCAATATTTTAACTGACATATGTTAAACTTTATCTAAACAGCCATGTTGGATTTTCTAACTCAGATAAACTCAGGGTTCTGAAATGTTACCTAAATTCTCAAGTAGGAATTCCTAGATGTAAAGGCTATTCCAGTGTGAATTTACAAGCCGTAACTCCAAAAAGCAGGTCTCCGAGGAGGATTGTAACGCAGTTAGTGTGTGATGTTCTGTCTGGACTGGATCCAACTGAGTGCAGCAATAAAGCTAGAATAAATGTGGGGTACCTACATTTATTCTGGTAAATTAGTAATTTTTTCCCCGCTGCAGAGCAGTTTTTGTCTTTGTCTAATATTAAAATATTTTAATGATTGCAAACCCAGAAGAAAGTAAAGCTGTGCACGTGCCCGAAAATGAATGCCAGCGAAGTGGCAAGATTTGTGAGAGAATCTTTAAGTAAGTTATGTTATGTTTTGTTTTTTATGTTTTAGTGTAGTAGTAAATGGATTTCTCTTAACATGTCTTTTATTTGTAAATGTACACAACAAAACAGTGATTTTTCTATTGTTAATCCATTTAGTCATTTAAACATCTCTTTGGATAAACACATGTATTTGTTTCATTCTACATTAAATAAGACTGTAACTATGCGCACATACAACACTTTGATTCAGTCTCTCTCATGCTCTGCTCCAGTGTTTCTCTTAAATGAATATTATTCCTCCAGTAAATGGCAGTCAGTCACTTCTTCCTCAATCTTTAAGGACAACGTTTAATAGCCTCCTGCTCCAAACTGCCAATCTTCTCTTCCACCGGCTCGTTTGTTTATGGTAATTATTTTCTTAGCCATGATTAAATGCTATTAAATTATCCCTTTCAATACATCAGGTAATACACTGTCAGACACAAACAAGGCAGATGTATTAGAGAAAGCTATTTGTTGGTTTTTTTCTAAGTATTTGATGGACTAAGGTTGTATGTTTTTATTAACTATTTGCTTAATGATTTGGAACTCTTTTGGGACAAACTTATATTTACTTGTGCACATCATTAAGCCAGAATAATATTGCGTGAAACTAAATAATACTGCTGACCTCCCGTGTTTGTCTAAATGAATCGTCCCGCTGCATAATAATCCTTTGTTATATTTTTACAATTTAAAGTTTAAAAGATTGTCTCTAATCCAAACATTGTGACAACTCCCTCCTTTTATCTGCATCTGAACTTTGACCTCAAATCATCCTCAATTGGAATTATTATAAATCTTGTTTTAAACACTTTTGATTACCATTTTTACCCACAATTTACTATTGTTGATAGATTGACCTTGTTTAAGTAATTGTATACATTTTGTTATACTTATTTTAGGAAGTAAAACATTGATTTAGTTTCTTATATTGCTCAGCAGGTCAAACTTAGTGACTTTGTGCCAGACAGTGTTTACGCAACATACAGATGCTTGAGAATGAGGCCAATAAATAGTACAGGACTCGCAGTGAACGTACCAAGATTGAATTGTAACAGTCGGAAGAAACATCCTATGCACTCTGTACAAAAAGAAAAGAAAAAGTAATTTAATTAATTGCATAGACAAGTTATTTCCTAGTTTCTATTGCAGTGCCGCCGCTGAGCTTCATGACTCACAGACCAATTATGTTATATGAATGCCCAAAATGCTCTATCATGGCAAAGCTTGAAATGTCTCCTGTTTGTTGTTGCTGTAAAACAGTGGAGACTTGGTTAAAGTGCCTGTCATGTTTCTCTCGAGGCCTTCTGCTCTTGACCCCGACATGGATCCTCCGTGTCTGACGCTGCTCCACATACTCATGATGGATTAAACCTGGGCCGTCCTCCCAGTGCAGCTATAAGGGCGAATCTGAGACGATGTTCAAAGGAATGTGTGTGACCCAAAAAGGCAGGGTAGTTTTAGTTCAACAAAAGTGAAAAAGAAGTAATTCTTTATTTCAAAAAAAACATTTGTTGGTGTTGTAGTTTGAATCTCAAACATCTCAGTTACACATGTGAAAAAGTTCGTATGTAGATGGAATAAGAGTGCTTTTGTGGCAAATACGATTGAGTTGGTTGTTTAGCGTACAGTGTAGTTTTTAATGTTTTATTCTGAGACAAATGTACACATTTTTGTCCCCTCTTCAATATTTAGACCTTATCCAAGGTTTAGTCTCATTTTAGACCATGTTCAGCCCTTATGTAGTCCTTGATATAGTTCAGGTTTAGATCTGGTGGTACTCGTAAAACTAAATATTATCTTCGGTGGCACTTTGCGTTTGAGAATCCCTGGTCTATGCTATTAAAAAATGTGTAGCAAAATCTGAAGGGAAAAAAATCCTCATATCTTTTCTTTTTTCTCTCTTAAAAAACAAAACAAAAGCAAAACATTGTTAAGCATATTTTTTCTACACAGTTTCGTTATTTTTCGTTATCTTTATCGTTCATCTATTCTGCCTATAAGGGCCAACTATTCATGGGTTTCAGGCATGAGGATTTGGTCACAATTCAAATCAAAATAATAATTTGTATCCTCACTAAATCCTGCAAATCAGGAAAGATTCATTTACGTGAAATCTGTAAATAGTGGACTGTGCAGAATTCCAACATGTTCGCCCGTCACTTGCACTTTGCTCCGCGTATTCGAAATATGTGCATCTCTGGAAACGCTAAAACACTTATTTGTGCAGATGTAAACAAAACAGCCTCTGCGCTTGTGTAGAAAGGAACGGAGAACACAGGTTTTGACACACACCTCCGCAGGCGCCGGGTCTTTGTGCCACCTCCCCAGCCGCCTCTCCGACAGCGCTGTATCCCGCCTGTGAAAGGTAAGCCTGGGAGAGACGGAGCGCGGAATAAATGCCTAAAATGGGTCAAAGCCTGAATATCATTAGAATCTCCTCCTCCTGTGTACACTTACCATGAGGAACAAGCAGCAGCGATGGATTTATTTTTCTTGATGGCAGCTATTTTAGTGGTATTCTCAAGGGAACACGAGCTACTCTGGAGATTATAAACCAGTGTAATGGGAGCTGAAGGGACTGGACTGCCTAGAGAATCCCTAATTAGAGTTTCCACAACATACAAGCACATACGAGCAAATATTTTTGTAAACTTTTTTCACATGTCTTATCACTTGGTTTCAAATCGTTTTTTTTTAGAAAGTTTCACATTTGGAATATATTCCACTTTTAACACCCTAACTTTACAATGTGGCCATCGTACTTTCTTAACTTTTGAGTTTGGCCCCTCTCCATGAAGACTGGACAGGGCCCGTATGTGACTTTGTTTCGATAAGTTACTACTCCCACGCGGCGTCACGCACAGTTCCAGCAGCTCAGGACAAACCCTTCATCTGATCCAAGCAATTTTGTTGTTCAACTGTTTGCATGTTTGTCGAGTCCCTCAGTGGTCCGGCTGGGTTCCATAGCAAAGTAAATTAAATTCTGTCAACTGGACTAAGATTTTAAGAGTGAAGATATTTTGCCACTCATTCAAGTAGCTTCTTTAGTTCCTCTGAGACTGAGATAAGAGACAATCCGTTTTTGAATAGAAATGGTGGTCTAAGGTACAACTTATCACCAATTTATCACCATCCTCAGGTCTAAGCTAAAACAAATGAAACAATGGGGCTAATTAGAGTACGCTAAGAGGAGCTCGATGACCCGTTAGAGGCTTGAACTCTGCTAATGCTAGTTTCAGTTTAGTTCGCTCCTACCTTCAGACAGAAAATTGGTGAGTCACTGCCTTATAGCTATCGGAGGAACTGAAGGAGCAACTTGGATGAGTGATGAAACGTCTGCACATTTCGGTTGACGGTTGTCGGATGCTAACTTGTATACATAATGACAAAGCACTTTACCTGTACCTTACTCACTCAAGCCATGAAATGTGGTGTTTTTTTTTTTATGTCAACCTTTTCCAATAAAATATTTTTTACTAGTTATTTCCTTTGTATCGTCATAAACTAATTAACAGGAAAAGGTGGCATAATTTTAAACAGAGACACGGTATATTTTTGAGTGCTTCTAGACATACACTCGCAGTACGTTGCTAGTGTAATTTTTGCGTCGAGACAAGCATTGCAGTAATGACCACAGAGAAGACCTTGACCACGGTGTGTTGTTAGTAGTTTTACACAAAGAGAAAGTGTGCCATGGCCCAGTTTCAAGTCTAGTGAGGACTGTGGAGCCTGGACTCTGCTCTCAGACCGTCCACTTAGTGCTGCCCTCAGGTCCAGTCGCAGTGGTCAGTCGCTCCTCGCATTAACATCACACAGAGGTTGTGCTTTTTGGGGCAGAACTTTTAATCTCACTCATTGTACTGGGGATTTCTCATTTGTGATGGTGGTGTTGTATGTATGAATGTGTGAGTTGGTCTACTTGGCTACTTTGCTCGAGTTCAGCAGTCTGTTAATCGTAAAGGTGCACCATTTAACTTTTCTGGTGAGGAGTCCACCGCCTGCTTACTGGAGACAAGCAAAACATTGGCATACCTTTTGAAAAATAAAACAAATAGATGCTTTGTGTTTTGTGGAAATGTATTAGTCTACCTATTGTCTTGCCGGACTTACTGTATTGTACTGTGAATTCCCCAAAACTGTAAAGCAACTCACCTCAACAATATCGCTCTGTATTGTATTGTCTTGTATCAAATTAAGATGCCTCGTGTCTTGAATCCGTTTCGCGCGATCACATCCGAGGACACATTCAGTCCGCGCCCGGGGAGCTTGGCCTCTGCTCTGCCCCGGGATCGGCAGCTCCAAGCCGGCCAGCGCGTCTTCACAACAGCCCCTCATGTTTAGTTCAGGAGGGACCGTGCGAGACCGAACCATGTCCCGCTTTTCCCCCGAATCTCAAATGCATCTAGGTGTCGAGTGCGAACAATATGAAGCTATCAGTATGCTGCGAGGTGGTGCTGTCCGTATCCGTAGCGCTGGAACGGGATACATGAATTTTGCAGGAGGACACTGTTTACAGGCTGCACATCCACACATATGGATGAGCGCTGATAAACACAAAGTATTGGTATTACACGGCCAGGTGTTGCAGACACTTGATATCCATGCGCGGGCGAGGTTGTATTGTCATGAAATTGGGCGCAGTAGGGATTTTTGAAACAAGAGATCCAATTTGTGCGCATAGATCTGTATTTGTAGAGCTTTTTCATTTCACTGGTGTGTGCACGTTGCTGACACAAACCAAAACGGCACCAGCAAAGCCCTAGTTATCCCTGCTTTGAAAATGGCATGTGTTCTCTCGGATTTAGCAGGCTTCAGACGTCTAATATTTTTATTTTTGAACTTTTCTGTCTCTTGCAGTCCGTCCCAAAGCCCATCGCACTGGAGCCGTGCTTTGGAAACAAGGCGGCGGTGCTCTCCATCTTTGTGCGGTTACCCCGAGGCACCGGCGGCATCCCTCCTCCAGGACAGTCGGGTAAGGAGGAGATATTAGAACAAATCGAGAAAAAAGGTGACATTTTGGGCACAATTGTCTTATAGCAGATATGATACAACTTCATGCATCTCAGATTATAGACATTCAATTCTCAAAGGTCAGTCTTAACGTACATTAAAGTGGACGCAATTATAAAAAGTAGAGTTAGGAACATTGACGTTTTAACGGTCAGATTTACAATGAAATTGTTTTTGTTTTCATCCATCCCAGGCTCTAGAATACAGATCATGTTGTGCTATGATTTGTGCTGCCCCGCTCCAACAATTTGCTGAATGTCTCTCCCTGCTCTTCAGTCCTGTCCAATAAAGCCTAAAAAATAATACAATTAGTTTTCAATTAATCCGCTGTTATAGACATTTTACACACTTAAAAAAACTTAAATAACTTAAAGTTATTCCACACATTTATATGAAATAATAGCATGAGAGTAAGGATAAGTTCTTGTATAGCTTAAAACGTAATACTTGGGCTCTCCCCAAATGTCATATTGTATCAGAAATAACTGTAAACTTTTTAATGGTTTTGTCCAGTCCGACTTGTCTTTGTCTTCTGTTGGTATTCGTTGGATATCCTTGCACATTTCCTCCATTGAAGATTTCTATCATTTTCTTTTGTCTGCCTCACACCTTTTTATTTGCCCTCACAGACAGTGTTACCATTGAGTATTCAAACCATTACTCGTCTCATGCACGGCTCTGTCACTTGCTGTTTGAAATTCCCATTCATCTCTCATCTTCTACCCTTATGTTTCTCTCCAAAGCAGTCATGACTGAGCACCTCGCTTGTCTCAAACTTTCAGATTCTTCTTGAAAGATCCATATTGAGCGTCTGTCTGGTGTTTCATATGCGCTTAGCCCCCTACAGTCGCAGTCCCAGACCAGGAGGGCGGTTCTTCAGACAAAACAGAACTTATTCATTCATCTTGTTTCATGTGCTCCTCTTTAGGGGTTTAGGGTGGCTTTATGTTAGCATGGCCTTTTCAGTTTTAACCCACTGGACAATGGCGAGCTTGAGCTAAATCCCTTAAACCGACGTGCAACTGTGTTATTGCTAATATTTCAATTGTTTTTTTTAAGATAACATTCATTATTATATTTGCTTTGAAACCTTTTATACCGTGCTTATAGTTGGGACAGGAACCAATATTATTATGGATAATTCTGTCTCCAGCCAATTGACTCAAAGTATTAAACCTTGTTCAGGCGCAGGAGTGCTCTGCTAGCATAACACAGTATATAAACAACTGCAGACTAGAGGAATTAAATGATTGCTTGTTGGGACAAAAGGAAGATTTCTTTTAAATGTATTATTTTAATCTTCCAACTTCCATCTATTTCCTGTAACCTGTTTGTTGTCTTACAGTCCGGCAACATAAATGCCTTCAAATATGATTCCCGTTGTCACATGCAGCTCACTTGTTAAGACTTAAATTGAGGCTGTATCTAAACACATTGAGTTGAAGATGTTCACAGCAGCTGCCATATTATAGTCTGTTTGAGACGTAAACCAGCCGTTTCCCCTGAGGTTCTTATTTGCCGTGGGCTATGTTCTCCTGATTGGACTAAATGCATCCATCATTGGCAATAAATGGAGTTTATTGGAATTTCATGCCTCACAGAGTATTAATAAATGTTAATGAAGTGTGGTGGGACTTAATGATTGGTTTCTGTGTGCGTGTGATCCCTTCTCCTGCCTGTGTGCAGCCGCGTATGTAACACTTCCACCTGATAAAATGCCTGCAGTTTTTTTACAAGTCAGTGTAATCCCTCATTCGTCCAGCAGGGTTCCATTGTAGAAAAAAATTCAGTTGTAGTCATTTGAACACTGTTTTAGTCATCCAAGAGTCATTCTCAATCTGTGGATCTAGTCTGAGAACTCTGATATTTATCCTACTCTGAGTAAGCTCCGCCCACTAGGCGGAACCTCCTGATAATAGCCTGCCCTGTTTTTTAATTTGTTTACACTGTACGTTTCACCTGAAACTAATTTTGTTACTCTAACAGCCTCAGACAGAGTCCTCAGACTTGATCTGCAGATTGAGAATGACTTGGATGAGAGTCGAACTGTCTTGTTTTTTCTAAAACAGAGTTTTTTGGTTAATTCAGGCTATTAAGTTTCACTTGCAAGTGAAGATATAGTGTGTTTTATATCACTACTGTGAGCTCAAGTATGTGAAATCCTAAACTTAATCTATGTAAAGGTCACCTATGATGACTTGACTTTATTGCTTTCATTTTAGCTTTACATTTTTCTACAAGCAACTATTTGCTCCAACCAAATCTGGTAAAGTGTGGGCGGATAATGCAAGTGCAAATAATGACTGCACTTTCATCAAATATATGATATTGTCTTTCGAATATTTTGGCTGGTAATAAAAGTAAAGTATGGAGACCTAAGAAAAAGTTCAAGTTAAAAAAACGGTCTTTTGTCAAAAATGAGAATTGGCTGTTAATCTAGTACATAAAACATATTTGAAGTGATGATGTGACATTGGTAATTAGTGCAAAGCCTGCAGGTAAATGTGTTGAACTAAAGCTCATCAATAATTAAATGGTTTTTAATGAATACACAGGCATACACAATTACTCTGTCCATAGCCCAGAGCCTGAGAAAAGTCTTGAAATAAGGTTCCTCATTAAACTATAAGGTGTTAATAAGCACCAGTTGTTTATAAGCACTTTATCAGGCATTCACTAACATATGTACATGAATTATAATACCTTAAGTGTTTATAAGCCATTAACAAAGAATAATTTGTTTGTGTTGTTAACCATGTAAAATACATATTTAAGAGCATTAATAAGGCGCTTAATACCAAGTGATTCATGAATTTGGTTCAAACCCTTTATAAATATGTTATTAATTTGCTTATAACCAAAAAGGAGGGTTCGTAAATACATTTACTATAACTTTATTAGTTTATCAAGTGGTGTGAAAATGCTACTTTTCATTTGAAGCACATTTAAGCCCTCATGTCGGGGTTGGGTGTAAGTGCATATGCAAATGCACTTTGTGACTATACAAAAAGCATTAAAGAAATGATGCCTAAAAGCCTTTCCTGTTGCTAATATACGTCTGATTGTTGCTATTCCCAGGCCTGGCGGTGGCGAGCGCTCTGGTGGACGTCTCTCAGCAGATGTGTGTGGGCTACAAGGAGAAGTCTGGAGGTCTCAGGAACCGCAAGCAACAGCCCAGCGCCCAGCCCGCCACCTGCATCTGACCTCGCCCGTCACCACGGAAACACCCTCAAATCAACCAGTCACCCCGCGTACGCCCTCCCCCCACCACAACACCTCAGCCCCGCGGTGCAGTGCATGCTGGGACTCTGGAGTGGAACTTTTCTCGGGACTAAAATACAGCGGGGGCGGAGGTGTGTTTGAGGGGAAACCCGTGCTCTCTTTAAGCTGGACACTAGGGGGCAGCGTGGGGCAGAAGGGAGGCATGATGCATCCTCCTTAAAAAGAAAACACTGACATTTTACATTTGTCTGACGCCGCCTCGTGGAGCCGCGGCGTTCACGGCTTGCTGCTAGAAAAAGATCCTCATGTCATAGTTTTTAAAAAGGACTTTTGTTTTATTTTACTTAAATTATTGTTTTTTATTACTTTATTTTGAAGGCAGGTATAACTGATTATGTGAAGCTGCACACACAGTACAATAAACCACCAGGAGTAAGTCAATTTCTCATTTATTTTCTTTATTGACACTTCCACGACAGATATAGAAATAAACATGCAGAAATCAAATTTGACCTAATTAATATACAACAGGATTTGTGCCATTTTCGAGCAAAAAGGTTTTACGTCGTCTGGAATAAGATGGTTTCAGACTTTGGATCAATATTTGTTTTGCTATTCAATTCTAAAAGTAGATTTTTTTATTTTTTTTAAGTGTCAATGGGGGAAATGAATGTGAAATGAGCGTCTGAAACCACAGGTGTTCCTTCTCTGTTTAGCGCCTTTGCTTCCCACGGCGAACTCTGTCCCATTTGTGTCCTTTTTTTTTTTTTTTTTTTTTTTTTGGCTGTGAGCCGCGATGCCGGTTTCACCGCAGCACCGTTCGGCCTCGGGCGGGCTAACGGGCCAACACGCGAGCGCTAACAGTCTTCCTTTAATGAGGTCCACTGTTAGGAGACCGTGGCCCGTCTGAACAAAGTGACATTTCTAATAGGCTTTCTGTACTTGTCTCTTTCTTTCTTTCTCTCCCTCCCCATCTGCTCTTGACTGCTTCAGCTGCATTTGGGCCAAACTAGAGTCTCCCAACGTCCTACACTGTCTGCGCTGGAGCCGGCCCGCGCTTGAATCTTCCAGACAATTAGTGCTTCACCGGGGACGAAGGAGACACAAACGCTCGAGAAACACGTGGAATTGGTGATTGAAAGTGAACTCAAACTAATAAAAATACAATGACTAATAAAGTATTCATTTTAGTAGAATATTATTAAAAGTTCAGTTAAATTCAACAGTGAAATCCACAAATTCACACAAACAAATTACATAAAGTGATTTCCTCAGTTTTTTTGTTTCGTTTTTTGCAAATGCCACAAATTCCAGCTCGTAACTTGCAAATTTGCATATTGAATGTAGCATAGATTTCATTAGCTACCCCGTCTGAAAGACTGACTATGCTGTATTGGAGCAGCTTTACCGGTACATGTAATTAAATAGCAATTCAAGATTACTAATGCTATACAATCTCTTGAAATTACTGAACTAGTTTGACTTCATCCTGTTCAAATATTAGACTGGGATCTGGAAAAGTATTTATTGCATCATTGGTAGACCCAAAATGGAGAGAAACTGTTGTTCTCACTAACTTATGCGACACATCCAAACAAACACACACGCAAAAAAGTCATTTGCTACTATGGTGCTCACTTTTTTTTTTTTTTTTTAATTGCCATTCAATTACATTACCGTATGCACAGCTCAACGCTAATGCATACGATTGTTGAGGAAATCCCCCCCACCCCCGCGCCCCCTCATCGTGTCACCAAGTGTCTACAGAACAGCCGACTGACTCCAGTGATCACTCGACGACACCTTGGATTGGACCTTCTCTACGACCGTTGCCTAACAAATCTATAGCCTCTAATTGCTGCTCCATGGCCCGGACACTCGCCCCTCCTCGTCACCGCCCGCCTCACCTCCGGGATCGTTCAGTGTCCCTATAAGCAAGGGACAGCTGCCCAATTAGCCGCGGAGAAAGTGGCATTTTGGCTCAATATTGTGATTTGAAGGTGGTTGCTTCTCTGCTTTTATAGATTGTACACTTTTAACACAGGAAAATATAATTGTTTAAGATGCTACGCTGTATCTTTCTTTGCAAATATGGATATGTTTTACAAGAGGTTAATATTTTGACTGTCTGAATTCTCATGGAGGAATAACATCACGATCCAGCCACTTGGGAGAGTAAGAACGTAAGATAACCATTGATAAAGGCTCAGATCAATTAAATGATACATGCAGGTTTAGAATAAAGTGTGATTTAGTGTTTTAAAAGCTTATTTTAAGTGGGGTGATTTTTCAGTTTATTTTTATTTTTATTTTTTTTGCATACTGCCATATAATAATGTCAGAATCATCTCACTTGAAATAAATAGGTAACAAAGATACGTAGCATTTGCCATATTATTATTTAAACAATCTACTAGCCTACAAAATTACAATTTCTTCTAATTGAAAAAATGACGCTCGCTGTCTACTTGTATAGAACGATTTTCTTAACAACCACTGTATGTGTTTTTCGATTGCCCCCACAAAAATACCGGACAATTTAAGTTCCTGCGACTCTTAAGACGTTTTTACAGGAAAAATCTCTTGACTTCCGCGTACAAAACACCGGCCTGAAAAATCCCCCAGTGTGAATACGTTTCAGTAATCAGGCGTTTTGAACCTGCGTTTGGCCTGAAAGAGGCGCGTTTAAGCTGAGGGCTCTCGTGTGTTTAGCCTCGCGAAACACTCCGCGTCTGGGAAAGGCCACACTTTCAGAAACAAGAAAAGGTCAGAGCGAAAAAGCATGAACAAAGTTGACGTACAGTAATTATAGAGAGCTGGAGGCGCAAACGGCTCCATTGTACAAGCCAGGGCAACGGAGCACCACTTAAAGACAAATCAAAGCTAGAATATTCACCTTTTATGCAGGATATCCTTTGTATTTTCGGTTGTTTGAGTTCTAGAGTTTTAGATTTACAGTCTATATGCAGTGTATCATTTACCCAACACGGTTTGTATTTATGAAGGCTTGGGACTCACTGTCTCCTATACTATTAGCCAGTTTTCAAAATGTTCATCTTTATCAGTTGCCATTGAAAACTATTTATGAATTGCATGTTGTTTTGACATAGTTTTGCACCAAATGCCCTGCCATTGGTTTTCCGGGCTTAGAACCGGCCGAATCACTGGCCTTTTCTTTTCTTTTCTCTAATTGGGTTTGCACAGCCAAGTTTAGACGTGAAGCAAGTTTTTGTAATAGTTTTAAGTCAGATGTTTTACCTGTCTGATTTAAACATTACTCTGGGCTTTTCCTCTTGGATATAGCCTGTCACTACAGTGCTCTGCCCCGGAGCAGTTGTGTGGAGTCCAATCCTGAAATCAGCCGTGTGGGAAAGTGCTGACAGAGGCTGAAGTGTTTAAGAAAGCTTCTCAGAGTAGATAAAATCCCTCCTCCTCAGCATCTTCCTCCGTTTTTACAGGCTTTGATGCAGTCCACAACACATCTGGACCTCAGCTCGCAATGTAGATGCCTAATTAAATTCACAACCCTACAGAACCTTTTTAAAACTTCATTATTTTATAAGTTGAACAAATTGTAAAACTAGACTTGGGCAGACTCTTATTCAAAAATGTAAGCGTTGGCGTTCAACTGCTGTAATATTGTAACTTAAAGGTGCGCTTGGTCAAGTTGTTTTTGGGCAGTTGAAAGCGTTTAATTGAATAATTGCTGGATCAATGTTTAATGTGGAATATTTCTGGTCAAGCAATAACATCACCATGGCGACAAGCATGCAGCGGACCTCCCAGTAGAAAAGTTACATAGTGCACCTTTTAACAGTTCCCAAACTAGTCGGACAGTATCCAAGATGTTGAGCACAAATTTCTTGGCATCTCTAATCCTGCTTTGTTGACACATCTTTTTTTTTTATGCAAATATACCAAAATGGAACCAACAATAATATTAAATGTAAAACCTTGTTCTCTCCCATATTGAAAAAGCAGTGAGTAGAAGTATGCTACTTATGTTCCTAAGCCCCTTTAAACCTACAAGACATGAATACAGTTCGTACATTGCAGTCCTAAGTTGATTTTCTGTGTGACCGTGACGTTATACATTTCCAATATCACAAATGTTTCATAAGATCTGCTGATGTAACCCACATTGACCACACAAAGTGCTCCCAGTTTTCCTCCTTCATCCATTAGGCCTGACCACCGCAGCAGGCCGTTTGGTGGGCACCTTTTGTCCACGTTGAAAACCGAACATGTGACGTTAACAGCAATGGACTGAGAGCTTTGTGAGCCCAACATCGTACGACCGTCTCTTGCCCAGGGGCACGTTGGCGGAAAGGTCAAAAATGAAAACTTGGACAGGATTTGAACCTGATGAGAAAGATTAAAACAGGCTTGTGTAGAGTCGACCATCTTGAAAGAAAACTTGGAACAAAATGGAAATTGTCGTTCTTTTTCTTCAGTGGATCAGCTCAAACTTAGCCAAAGATTCAGATTCAAATATGAAAAGTGCATGTTTTAACTATTGGAGGCGTATGGCGGAAAGGGATTTTATCTTCATCCAAAAAACTAACTTTAAACAGCGGGGATTTTAAATTTCCAAACTAACTTATCCATTTATGAGGCGGTAAAACGCGCCTTTTTGAATTTCGACAAAGCTTAATCACACTAGACAAATGGATTACACAGCCTATAATTAATTTACTAACTTTTCTCATCAAACTCGACTTTGTGCTGGTTAGTGCGTCCTCCGTGACCAGGCTCCTGCTCTCAAACACTTTCCATAAGCACAAACAGTGTCTGACCCACATCCTCAGACGGAGCAGAGCAGGGAGGCCTCGCAGCATCAAGAGCGATTAGGCAAATCAGGGGGAAGTGTGTGTTTTTGTGCACTTTTTTAATCAAGACATTTCACCCCGATTCGACGCTCACGAGGGGGGCCGGAATTTATTATTTTTTGACTTTGATTAAACCCATTTTGCAGCAGGTTTTTGTGTGCAATATCTTCTTAAGTTACGTGGAAAGACAGGATGGTTGTAGTCGCTGGAATCGAATAACAAAATTGTTGAAAATGCAAACCTTTTTTGCCCCATTATTTTAGATCTGGCAAACTCTATATTCAGTGATACTATATTCTCTCATTTTCCTCCACACTGGTACATAGTTTTTTTTATGCCGGATGCCCTTCCTAACACAAACTTCTGTACATGTATTTCTTCAGGCTTGGGACAAAACAAAGACTACACACTGTTTATGACCCCTTGTGGCTGGATTGTTCACTACAAACTTTTCCCTGCGTCTACTCTAATATTATAAACATGTTTTCTCTATATGCACTATACTGTACTTTCTACTTAAATTATTTTGGAAGTATTTTCTGTGCAGCTGAACAAATTGGCTCCTCAAGCTGAATATAGTTTGTCGACATCTGTACCTTCATCTCAAGCCTCAAAACTACTACACTGGCCTTTTTC
The DNA here is from genome assembly GCA_015082035.1 of Chaenogobius annularis. NCBI lineage: Eukaryota > Metazoa > Chordata > Actinopteri > Gobiiformes > Gobiidae > Chaenogobius > Chaenogobius annularis. The sequence continues at coordinate 1,230,063 of BJKM01000067.1, read as the reverse complement.
CTAAGATTTTTCCCACAGTGAATGTATAGGAAATGCATACTCTTTGTCCAACACTGGCAGCATTAATATGTATTTAAATATAGCTTGAATTAATTTAAAAATGAGGCCATTGTAAATCCAGGTATTCTTTCTATTTCTTTGTATAGCGGCATTATGTATACTGAGGAAGTAGTTTGATAATGTGTATAATTTAGCATTTATTTTGTAAATATTGAGAAAGTATTGTGAATGATATTTGTTGAATGGTTTTCAAGACTAAATCGTGTATGGCAGACGCACCTCTTTGGGCTTTTAAAATGTGACTCCAGTTCATAGCAGATTTTCTATGTTAAGATGAACAAGCATTACAACAGTAGAGGCTGATGAAACCATGAGTAAAACTTGAGCTGTAATTACGGATGTACAGAAAAGAATGACATTTTTGTCTATTATTAAATGTTAAAATCCTTATTTCACGGCTCTTGTGTCTTTTCTCTTTGGCTTAAATTGCGCTTTGGAAATGGTGTTTTATTTGCCGGTACAACTGGTGTACTTTGCTAACAATTACTCCAAGTTTAGAAATCTTACCAGTTCTATGTCCATATGGAGCCTCGACTATACCGTCACTTTATATCGATTTATGGGTGTGCTCTGACTGCCCGGGAGCCAGACTGGTTCTCTGTGTATATTCTGAGCTTTTCGGTCTTTTCACCTCCGCCTGTGTCTCAGAGCAAACTCAAACAGAACCATGCAATCAGGTTTGTTTATTTTAGTGACGCATGGGAAACCGAGGAGTTCATTGGTCATCTATCATGATTTTAGAACTTCTCTCAGCTCAGATTAACAGTGTTTTGGGGTTCAGTCATGGATCCGGCATAATTCTGCGGTTTGTTTTGATGTGGCAGATCATCCTGGTCCCCGAGTGGTTTATCCTTCTGCTTCTTAATGTGGTTCTGTTTTTTAATATTTTATAATGTCTTGTTTTGTGTAGATGTGTACATGTTTTTATACTCTGTGTGCTGCAAATTTTACACTTTGCCCCAGGTCATTCTTTGAAAAGAGAGCTCGGTCTCAATGGGTTCTTACCTGGTTAAATAAAAGGTGATAAATAAATAATCCACCTTTCAATCACGCCCTTCTGAACTCGTGGAGATGAAATCGGTGCTCAGATCACACATTTTTGTAAAGTATTGAAAAAGTTTGTATTCTTCTGTGCATTTAGAGGGGGTTCGATTCAATCGATCAATCAGTCGATTCAATTTCCTGGGCCAATCACCAATAATAATCTTTCTATACATGCCGGTAGTACAATCCCCACACAAAAAAGTAATTGTCTTGTCGATTTGGTTCGTTTCTTACTTTGTTGCCACTTACATGTCATAAAGAGGTTTCTGGTGCATTAATAAATGAGTGCGCTTGTTTTTCCACGAATCTGTTTTACATTATTTAAACTGAATTTGAATGATTAATATAATTCAGCTACAATTGCCTATTCATTTTTCCCCCCCAAAAATGTAAATAGTGGTTATTATTCAAACTTTCCTAGATCTCTCGCACCTCTGCTCCTCTACTTCAAGCTTCATCATTTTTGGATCTTTTTTTTCTTTTTTTCCCTTTTCATTTCCTCAGTCTGACACCTCTCTCTCTTTCCCTCTTTCCCTCTTTTCTCTTTCTCACGTTCTCGCTCGCTCTGTCATCTCCACGTTAGGCTTTCCCATTCACGATCCAACCCCTTCTGTTAATTTGGTTCTCGAGTTGCGCTACTTCTTATCCTAAAAAAAAAAAGTAAAGTTTGATTACAAAGTTAGTTTTTGGTGACAGATGGAGGTCACCGCACAAGTTTTCCTTTTCACACTGATTGAGAGCTGACGCTTCGCTGCTGAGAGGTTCACACAGGCTATGCATTTTAAACCTGGCTGCTCTCCTAATTACCTTTTATACAACATATGGAAAATAAGCTGTGCCTCGCCTCAAGGAAAATACTCCAAACAGTTACAATGAAAAGAGTAACATTTGCATTTGTATGATGGATGTTTTGAGGCCCATTTTTTACAACCTTATGCGTCAATCTGCAAAGTAATGCAAAGGTTTTAAAGGTGCGGAGTGCATCTTCCCTGATTAATACGGCATTTTTAACTTGTTTACAGTGCAATTATTCACTTTCGATTTTCAACAATATCTTAAAAATAACATGCATTCTTACTGTAATCGGGATTGCCTCTTCACAGATCTGACCTGTACCTTGGACTGGTCGCGTCACTTGCTTGTTTCCATGGAGAAAGGTAAAGCAAAGAAGAAAGCAATGGCCAAGTTGGTTGCATCCTAAAATGACACTTTTTTTTTAACGTTAAAGTTGTCGTTAAAATTGCCACAAAACTTTAAAAAGTTGAAAAAAAAATTCTGTGCTAAATCAAAATGCAAATCACTCAAGTTTGGAGGCAGAGATAATAAAGCTAAGAGCAAAAACAACAATAGAGTTTCTTGAATAAGATGAAGTCGGCTTCAGTCGCTTCCAGGCCAAAATCTCCTTGTGAAAGTTGTTTCTCAAATGTGCTGAACAAAGGTTACTCTGCGGAATGTAATTTTTAATGCCGCTTTTGTGTTTTCATTATTTTTGTTCCCCTCTCTCGTCTCGCTGACAGCCTTAGACACATTACCACAATTAGTGAGTGTTTCCCGGGAGATCTTCCTCTTCCATCCATCCTCCCACTCAGCCCACAGTGTCAGACAGGAGCTGCAGCACACTGGCTATTTTCTCTGCCAAAGCTTTTCATAAAAAAATCTGCACTAAATCAATATTGTATTTGCTGAAGTCCAAAAGCGGCGTGCACGCTTTAACTGAAAAACACTATATTCCCACCGCTGTTTTTTTGTGAACCGAGCTGCAATAGCATCATTCTCTTTATGTATTGTATTTAACCACAACAAAATGGAATAAAGTTAGTTAGGGTCAAAGGTCGAAAGGGAAAACTGAAATGCCTTTTATCTGTGGTTAAAGCAAATGAAAATAAAATCCACTTCATCAAATCCAAATTCACATTATTTATATAGTGCAATTTATAAAAGAACAGTGCTGCACAAAACATAAAACAATCGGGTGCTTCCAAGGGGTCGTGTGGGGTGCTCTGGGGTGGTCTGGGGTGGTCTGGGGTGCTCTAAAATGTAAAGTTATATTCCAACTGTCCTGATTAAGAGGAGCCTGATATCAGTTGCTTACACTGGACAGACAAGCAACAAAAATGTGTGAATGGAGCCGTTTTTGCACAACAATGAGCTGATTCTTTACACATTCACCATTATCTATCTATCACTTGTGCATGTGACTCTAACAGTAAAAACATTGCACTCTTTAAAAGGTGCACTTCATCTGGTTCACCACATCAAATCTATTTTATATACTACTGTGAGTATGTTTGAGGAAGCTTGACTATAATTGCCAAAATTATCCTAAAAGTGCATTAAATTGCTGAAAATGTAGTTTGATATGTTTAAAGATTTCTGGGGGAGGAGCCTCAGAACCCCTTATTCTGGCCACCCCGTTTCAAAATCACAATAAAAAACAACAAGAGGTAAAAGTGTTACATTTTATCTTTCAAATCCCCAAACCAAAAAAACTGTAAAATCAAATAATACTATAAAATAGCAATAAATAAGTACAAAAAAAATGTGAATTAAAAAAACACCTACACAGTGTGAAAAGCCAAAGGAACCACGAGCTGGACCTCAGAGTGCGTGTGGGAGTGTAAGTCTGATTTCTGAAGTGTAATCAGAATCAGAAATCAGAATCCGAAAAAGGTTTATTTCCATTGCCAATGAACAGGATTCACGAACATAGGAACTGATTCGGTGCAACATAAAACAATGAACAATGATAAAACAGCTTATAAGAAATCAAAAGGGCTTCGTTAAAGAAACAATTTAAATCTACTATCGGATAAAAATAAAACTAGGCTTACTCTGCACACAGTTCTTACAGTTACAGTTACAGTTGTAGTGCAGAAAGTGGCAGTGAAGTGAGTGATGAAATGAGTTAAAGTGTTTAAGAAGTGTTTAAGAAGTGTTCATGAGTCCAACGGCAGAGGGAAAGAAACCGTTAATGTGGAGCCAGTCCATTCAAAGCTTTAAAAAACAACCGATAAAATGTTAAAAGCAACTATGAAATGAACTGGAAGCCTGTGCAAAGACGTTAAGTGCTGCAACATTTTGGACCAACTGTAAGCGGGGAAGTGCATGATGACTGATGCCAGACAAAAGTGCATTAACGCAGTGAGATAAAACCCTAAAAATGTCGTCTAGAACCATTTTAAAAGGTTATTGCATTTCTGTTTGAGGGGTTAGTATATGGAAAGCTGAATGATATATGAAAAATAGCCACGACCACAGAAACCTCTTGTAATTCTTGACTTTTATTGTTGAATAGGCTTAGTCATTATACAGTGCATCGGGAAAGTATTGAACTTTTTCCACATTGTGTAATCTTACATCGTTATTCCAAAATTGATTAAATTCATTATTTCACACAAAATTCCACAAACAATACCCCATAATGACAACTTGAAAGAAGGTTGTTAGAGTTCTTTGCAAGAAGTGGAGCCGAGGAGAGAGGAGACACAGCGAGGAGAAAGGAGCCGAGGAGAGAGGAGACACAGCGAGGAGAGCAGAGCCGAGGAGAGAGGAGACACAGCGAGGAGAGAGGAGACGAGGAGAGAGGAGACGAGGAGAGAGGAGACGAGGAGAGAGGAGACGAGGAGAGAGGAGACGAGGACAGAGACAGGAGGTCGATCGGACAGACTTTCTTCATTTCATCAGGAGCTGCTCTGACCCTGTAGTGAGGACTGTACTTAGTCTTGTATTATTATTATTATTATTATTATTATTATTATTATTATTATTATTATTATTATTATTATTATTATTATTATTATTATTATTATCATTATGGCAGTTTTACATTAAAGTCAAACCTACGTCTTTATTTTCAGATAAAGGTGTTTGAAATGTCCTTATGATACAAACTCCTCAATGTGAGACAAATAAACTGTTATTATTATATCTTCTGTCTGACCCCTGAACCCCCCTTTTCCTCCGTAGCTTCCTTCCCTTGTCTCCTCCGAGCTTTAGGACACCACTTAATATGGTGTGTTTGATTGACAGCTGAAGAATTGAGGAAGTGAGGAGATGAGCAGAGGAAAGGAAGCAAGGACTTACTCATTTCCTCCCTCCCTCACTTACTCACTCATTTACTTCCTTCCTTCTTTCCTCACTCATTCACTTACTTTCTCCCTCACTCACTCACTCACTCACTCATTAACTCACTCACTTCCTTCCTTCCTTCCTCCCTTCCTCCCTCACTCAGTCACTCACTCACTCACTCTTTTACTTCCTCCCTCACTCACTTATTCACTTCCTTCCTTTATTTCCCTCCCTCTGTCACTCACTCTTTTACTTCCTTCCTTCCTCACTCACTCATTCACTTCCTTCCTTCCTCCCTCCCACTGTCTCTCACTCTTTTACTTCCTTCCTCACTCACTCATTCACTTCCTTCTTTCCTCACTCACTCACTCACTCACTCACTCACTCACTCACTTCCTTCCTTTCTCTGTCCCTCTGTTACTCACTCTTTTACTTCCTTCCTTCCTTCCTCACTCACTCATTAACTTCCTTCTTTCCTCACTCACTCACTCATTCACTTCCTTCTTTCCTCACTCACTTACTCACTCACTCACTTCCTCCCTTCCTCCCACTGTCTCTCACTCTTTTACTTCCTTCCTCACTCACTCATTCACTTCCTTCTTTCCTCACTCACTCACTCACTCACTCACTTCCTTGCTTACTTAGAGTTAGTGTAAAGAAGTATCTGGCATGTACTTTTGATTGACTGTTTGGACGTAATATCTGATTTATGATGTTGAGTTAATTGGACAGACGGGACACTAAATAATACACAGTTACTGCTGTTTTCCCAGAGAATATACCACAGAAATGTAATAAAACATCATCAGAAATCCAGTGAAATGTCTTCAAAAGTTTCGTAAGTGAATGTAACTCGCATCACATCTGCAAATGACAAACTTTCACCGCTAAATACTGAAATTGTATACATCTGTATTCTAACCTCATCAGGCAAATCCATCACAACTCGAGACCCTCTTGCTATTAAAACAACAGCACAAGTAAACAATTTGTCACCGAGGCCCTGCAGTACATAACGCCTGTCCTGTAACGACTGCTTATGCTTCACATCTCCTCTGTATAAGAGTCATTAGTCCTCCCTCGTGGACACTGCGGGCCATCCATCACCAGACGATCATTAGTTTGGGCGGGTCACTTCCACAGCCTCTCGTTGGTGGTCCTGCCTGTGTGTGAGTGTGAGTGTGTGAGCCTGAAGAACAGCTCCGTATGTGGGACAGGGGGAGGCAGGTGTCCCAAATATCTGTTGACCCAAAACCACGCGGCGTCCTGGGACCATATGCACATCCAGGTGGCGATGCTGCGGATGCTCGTCTCCTCGATGAAATATGATGTTCTCCTGATGTATAAGAGGGGGCCGCGCATCTGTCTCCAAGGAGTTTGGTCATATAGAGTTGTGTTGTACTTCTATACTGGACGGTCATGTTTCCAATCACAGGGTTCAATCTTAACCTAATGATACAGCAAACGTCTGGGAGCAAATGAACTGTTCAATAATGAATAACCTGCCTGGCTGGTATAAAGCAGAATGTTTTGATTTGAAATAAAAATACTACTCTGGCAAAGATGCACTGTGTAACGTTTCTGGTGGAGCCTCGAATGTTCCACAGTATGGCATTAGACGGATCTACCTCCACGGAGACACCAGCGTATTCACAGGCAGATTGCATGTTTATGAAGGTATTTTTGAGCAACAAAACACCAGCAAAAACATCTCCATGGAGACAAGCAAGTATAGTGGGCACTCCATCAGAAAGCTTTTGGAGTGCACCTTTAAAAAGCATTTTTTCCCTTCTTTGTAGTTGATTTTTTGCACATGTTTTGTCGACCCACAGTTTGGAGAGCACATCTCATGTCTTCATTTCTGTTTTCCATCAGCTGTATTAGATTGTTCTCAGTCCAAATACAAGTTTGAAGAAACATGTTTCTCTGGGTTGTTGTTGACACCAGGGTTTGTTTATTAACATTCTGATGCTCACAGTCGTGCTTGTGAAAGGCTCATGTCAAACTCTGTGGTTTTCATTCAGAGTCTGAGATGGCAAAAGTAAAACATTGGTTTGCTCTTGATTTTCCCCAAAGGAAAGAATGTTGTATATGATGAATATCACAATGACAATATTTTTCTTTTAATGACTTCAATTTAAAAACAAAAAAAGTGCACCTTAAACCAAAGTGGAGCCAAAACATCCTCGTGTTTGTCCCCAGCGCAAACACAGGAAACAGACAGGAAACTCATGGTGCACTGAGTAACATTTCTTTGTCACCAACTTGCCTAGAATATTCCACAGTCCACGTCTGTTTCCATGGAGACAAACAATGGGTGCCATCAAACCATGTCAGATCTGTGGAGAGATGACCCTGCTCACAGTCTGTTTTTCAAGGTAATTTGAACAATAAAATCTAATGAAACAATATTACAATTACTATAAAACATTTTAAATACGAAATAAAATGTTATATATATATGTATATATATATATATATATATATATATATATATATATAAATCTTTGACAAATTTGACCCAGTGCCATGACAGAATTGTAAGTTGACCAAACATTGCTACAAAAAGGCGAAGATGAAGATGCTCATCTCAATTCAAGCGAATAAACATATTTTAAATTCAGCTCTTTTTGCGGCGTCTTTATTTGGTCCATCTGTGATTCAGGACAGTCTCTCGCAGGTCACCTCTCTCACTGATAACTCAAACAAATCCAGCCGCTTTGCGAGGCAGGAGTGTGCGCATACACTGCCTTACGGGGCCAAAACACAGCCTTTTCATACATGAGGCGATAGTTGGCAAAGTACATTTCCTAACAGAGTGCTAATGGTATCTGGTCATGCAGATGCTCCCTTTATTCTGAGAGGAGCAGATATGCCGCTCTGATCTCCACAGACTGACGCCAGGGAGGAATAGAGCACTGCATGGATGGCTCGCAGAATATAAAATGGAAAAAGTCTTGTGAGGTTTATCAGCAAGTTTCTTAATTTACTATAAATTAGACTAAGCTGGACTTGTTTAAACGTGCTATAAAGCTGCAGTACCTCATTTCCAAACTGTAAAAGGTCGGAGTTTTTCAATCCATCTAACTATTCCTATCCTGTACACAAACCCTTTGGCGCATCATTTATATTTGTAAGCATACATTTTCGGGGGCATCAGAACAGCTTTTTTCAGAAGGCGAAGTGAGTCTGGGGCGGACCACCAAAGCTCAATCCATCAGAGCCATGCTTATGGCTCTTCATTCTGACTGGCAAAAGATGAAATTCCTTAATAATAGATGCAGACAGCGCGCAGTGGTCTGATTTTGTTACAAAGTGCTGTTTTTACAAGAAAGGGGGGAAGAAAAATGTGCTCATTCACAAAAAAGAAAGTTGGGAACTCCATCTGTAAAGATACTCTTATTCATTCAGTCATTTTTTACAACTATTTGCTTTCACATATTACATGTCATACCTGTAGTTTGCAATGCATTGTGGGACAGAAATTCATTAGAGTTAGTAAAAAAAGTTGTCAGATAGCTTGTTTTGTAGGTTCACAGTCAGTTTGTTCTTTACTGAACATGAGAGGATATTTCATGTAATGACATTATTGCACCGAAACATCAGCTAAACTTGATGAGAGGGGCTCTACTCTGGCAATGTTCAAATCTAAACTAAAAACTGTTTTGTTTGCTGTGCATATGACTGAAATGCTTTTCTTTTGCACTCTTCTCTTTTATGTCTTGAACTATTGTGATTTCTGCCATGTCTTTGTGATTTTAATGCATTTTTTCCTGTTGTGTGAAGCACTTTGAATTGCCTTGTGTACGAATTGTGCTCTATAAATAAACTTGCCTTGCCTTGCCTTAAATAACCTAAAGGATAGATGACTGAATCCTCATATTTTCAACTGCGCTTTTATCCGTGGCTCTTAATGGGTTTATTTAAGGGGAAAAAGGGTATTTATTTATCCAGGGCCCAGTGCAGGAAAGAGGCCCTCCAATAGCATTTACCATGTAATGCAAACCATCAAGATGGTTTGTACCAAGGACCCCTGGCACGTGTGGATACTAAAGACAGACTGAGAATAGAGTCCAACGCGTCGTCGTCATCATCATCATCATCATCATCATCATCATCATCATCATCATCACTACTAAAATGTCAATGTTTTTGTTCAGATGAAGTTGTCTGCGATGGACCAGAAGATACTGACCACAGGTAAGACCGAGTATGGCTCATTGTGGCTGAAGGGACGTCTTCCCTGAGTCTTCCCTGAATCCACTTCACTTGTCATCTACAGTTTTAAGCGTTTAAGTTAATACATTTAAAGATTTGGTGATACTGACATTAGAATAACATGGACTTCCATTCATGACGTGTTGAGCATAGCAGAAGGTCACAAAAAGCTAAAGGAATCCTCACATCCCTTCTCTTTAAGCTGTTTGTGGACTTTACAGCTAAGTAAGATGCGTTTAATGTCATATACTATGGAACACTCCCGCAGAAGAGTTAGATAATGCACCTTTAATTGAACGAATCCCAAAACTGTAGGTTGCTCCGTCTCAACTAGTTTCAGCATCACAAGCAGCGTCTTCCAGCTCACCTTTTTGACACACAGAGAAACTGTCTGCACGACTGGAGAAGATCAGTGCAACCACAGGAAATGTTTAGGTTGCAGGGGAAATGATTTGAAAGCAATGAAAACAAACTCGACTGGCAGAATTCGCACACGACTTTGTAATGACATGGTTAGGAGAAATACAATCTTTTCAGCTTCTGCAGAACGTGTCATTTTCAGGCCTGATTACTGCGAATAGGGCTGACATATCGAGAGGACAGTTCGCTTTTTAATGAGGTAGTAGGAAGTAATTGTACACAGTTAATGTCATACCTTGGGTGGATGCGCCGCAGCGAGTGTGGCGGCGGTTTGACGAGGAAAAAGTAACAAAACAGGCTCGTACAGCAGCATGACAACATAATAACACAACATTAGTCTCGTAGTCATTTCGGATTTGAATCATTGTATGCTACCTGGGATGCTCTCTTAATACAGCATTTTGTTTTACCCCAGATGCCCTGCCTGCAGCAAAGTTTTTCCGAACGGCAGGACACAGGGCAGTAGTATTTTGTGTACTTTTTTGAGTATCACATATTGTATAATGTAGAATCTACATGTATTTTTTCAAGGATTCTTTGGCCCGTGTGAAATGGGGATGAGAGAGGGAAGGACATGCGGCACAACTTTTATACGTTCTTAACCTTGTTATAACATCCTTAACTTACGCTACATCGTGCTGCATTCAAAGCTGTAATGTTCAGAAAATTGCCATCTTCAACTTCCCCCTATCTCCACCCACTGCTCTGTGCTTGTTGTTATAATGTGTAATCTCCACATTTTATTTTGCCCTTATTTTATTTGAGCATATTTAGCACAGTCTATACTTATTTTTTCGATCATTATTTTCATGTGTTTTATGGTGCACCTTGGCACTGAAGCAAGATCCTAGTTGTTCACCAACAATAGAAACTAAACCAATTCTGATTGTGAAAAAAAAATCATACTCAGGGTCTGATATGTAGGGTTAAGATGTCACAAAAAAAAATGAAACGCATAAATGAAAGTGTCAGTGGGGTCTCTTTGCTCTGCAGCTTTGAACAGGACATAGAATGCAGAAGGAGTGGATGTTGCGACGCCATATTGTTTGACTCGAGCCAATTGAAGGCACCTCACCACTATTTTCCATGGGGCGGGCACTTCGCAACAAACCGCGCTGGCTGTCACTCAAACCTGTTGCTAATGTGAGCTGAGATGGACGTTATGGGATGGCGGCACATGATTGATCAGTTATTATTGTTGATAGCTTGTTTTACAAAGACAATAGCAAAATAAAAACAAAAGGATCACGTAGAGCTTTTTAATACGAAAATGTTATGTCCAGAATGACAAGCTTCACGACAGCTGTGACGGAGAAAGAGGAACAAGTGTTTCAAAATAAAGTGAATGGGAGCCAGAGCTGAAGAAGCCGAAACACGGCCAATAGTCACTTTCTATTTGGAATGCGGCGGCTAACGGGCTAGCTCTGTCCACTCCTTCTAAAGTCAATGCAATGGACCCTTTTCTATTATTGAGCTGTTTAAACTCAATATTAATAATAGTAATAATCTCTGCATGTTATAGTTTCATAGGCTTTGGCCTATGGACATGGCATCGGTGACTGTTTTATATGTTCCGTCCCTTTTAAATAAACTACTACGAATAAAAAACACTCAGAAAAAGCATAATATGTCTTTAAACTGTTAAGAGAAATAAACCAATGTATTATTATATTAACACATGTTAAGCGTATAGCTTTTTGCTCTGAAACATTAAAATAGTAACTATTATTTATTTCTGTTAAAGGTCCCAAAAGAAAGTATAGTATATCGTTTTGGGTGGGCTCTGTGGCTGCAGGATCAGTTTTAACTTGTTTTAACCAAATCTGATCAAAAAAGACAAGCTGCCCCCTGACATGCACACCATCACAGACTTTTAAATCCATGCTCAAAAACATTCATTCAGACTGGCTTTTAACACTCAGTAACATACAGACACTTTGTACAGTTTTTTTTGTACACTGTTAAATGTGTTGTACACTACCTGACAAAAAAAACAACGAAAAAAAGCCACAGAAAAAGAAGACAACAACACTGTTTGATTACAGCACTCGTTCACTGTGGCATGGTTTCAATAAGCTTCTGCCATGTCAAAACATTCATTTCCATCCAGAGTTGCATTCGTGGGATAATGGCGCTTCTCCAGCTCGGCCCAAACGCTCTCACTGGGGTTCAGCTCTGTAGGACACTCGTTTCCACGTCTCTTTAGATGTTTTCTCTGCTTGATGCCAATGATTTGACCCTTCTCAAACACACTGACATCTTTTCCACGACCACGGGATTTGTCTCACTCGATGCACCTGTTGGGTTTAAACACCGTGTTGCAGCAGAAAGATCATCACCCATGCAGCGATTATCCAGTAGGAGGCTCGTACTTTCTGTGTTTGCTTTGTGGAATCTAGGTGATTAGCAGTGTTTGATTGATAATGAGTGTGTAAATTAGAAGTGCAAGTTTGATCAAACAAGTAAAGCGGAGTAATGTTTGAAATCGGGGCAGTAGTACGGCTGTTGTCACTTCCCTCGCAGCTCTGTCCTGAGAGTCCTGAAACCTGGAGATAAGAACGTAATTTTACCGAGCTCCATTACATCTCAGGGCATTCAGAAATACAAAGATTGTGCTATATTTTATGAATGTCTAGCGCCGCTCCTCACCCCATTTCACACAGCTTTCTTTCCCATCCAATAAAGTCTACAGCCAATAAATAACTAAATGTGTTACTGAAAAGTCCATGTGTCGATCAGCAACATACTAAAACATAAAACCACAATTCAAAAACTGAACTCTTTTATTTTATTTTAGACAACTGAATTCACTGGCAGTATTGAAGATGACACATTCCTCAATAGGAGCTTAAACCAACACTTTATATATAATTCCGGTGGTTCACAAAACAGAGCTGCATTTTACAGTACATTTTGATAATCCATCGCCCTTTCACCAAACATGAAGTATCCTTTCAGGTGGGCTGCTTGTCCAATATTATCTTCTCTGTATCCTTATAATGGCAAAGTGTGATTGGCCATTAACTTCATTCCATAGATTATCTGTTTCCACTGAGTCAAAGTCCACATATAGTTAAAAATATAAACTCGTCTTTATATCGCCACCAATATCACATAGGTTTTTTTGTACATTTCTTAACAAACTGTTCACTCTTTCACACTTAAAGCTCGACAAAGAAAACACGAAGAGTCCCTTTGCAAAGTGAGGTATCCAATATTAATGACTTTGAGAAATTAGGTCCTAGTTTTTCAGAAATAAAAGCAACATTTAATAATTATTTTGAGTTAAACATTTATTCATACATATAGGTTTTTAAAGGAACTCTTCATTGCAACTTAAAACACAAAATACACTCAAATTATTGGTGACTGTGCTTCCATCTAAATTGTGCATTTACAATTTTGTAAGAAAAAAATTTAAGGAAAAGATAGCGTAGAACCTAGAGGAGTTGTAAGCCGCATGTGGACAAAAACACATTTCAAACTGCGTGGGAGACACAGTTCAAGTCTTCATTGTACAATTCTTATTTGACACCAAGGAATGCTCGTGGACAAAAAATAACATTTTTTTGTTGCTTTTCAAGATTTTTTGCCGGTAGAGTCTCCGACACGGTCTCCTCAGTGTCTTATCTGTACACATTACAAATCCACTGGTTTGTAGATATTTTGGAAAAGTTTGAATAGCCTATGAAGCGAGAAATGAGCGGGTACTACTTCCTGGTTAGTTCCTTTGTTTTGGTGATGTGCATTGTCGTTGGCTGGGACCCCTTGAGTGGCGTCCCGTTTGTGGATGTGACAAAGTGATGGCGGTGCAGAGGAGGATGGTGGGACACAGTTGGTTCATACAAATGGCTCCTGTTTGTTTGTGTGCCTTTGCCCTTCCTTCGCTGCCCCTGGTTTACAGTTCAGGTCAGGGGTTTGGCCTCTTATTGGTGGGACAGTAGCAGCAGTAGCACAGGGAAGAGCCAGCCCAGCACCAGGCCCATGTGAAGAGACGCTGCTCCTCCGTGTTCGGACAGTCCCGGAGAGGGCAGAGTGGAGTCCTCCTCATCACCCCACAATCTGTCGTTTTCGTTTACCTACGACAACAAAACATAATACATACATTCCCTTAGCTACGTTTTGGTACAATGCATGATTTGGGTTGGAAAGTAGTCATATGGACGGAGGTTTCGATTGCCACCCAGAAGTAAAATTTTTTTTTTGTACTTAATGTTTTGAGTTTTCACAGAGAGTTATGTTAAATTTGACATACTGAACCAACCAACTATAAACCCTGCAAATTTAGATCAAAACAAAACAAATACATGAATAGACAAAATAAACAAAATAAGAAAAAGGGGAAAAAAAGGGAGAAAAAAAATAATAATAACACTAACATTAATACCATCATCATTTTCAATCTAAAGGTACCAATCTGAGGAATTTTATGCAGCCATGAGGGGAGGACAGCTACATTATTCCTGCCTTAAAGGAGGATTTTTACCCTTAAAATTTGCCCTCATCTTGTTATGTGAATTGTAAATAAAATGTCGCCCATGAAATGCCCATGAACACCCACTGTGTTCATGGGGAATGAACTTCATTCTCCTCAATGAATTTGTGGTTGGTGGTGTGACTGAAGCGTGAAGTAATTACATTCTGATATTTAAATGAGATTCCAAGTCTGATTGGGACTATTCTGGTTAGTGCTTGTCCCTCTCCTGAAAAGTCTATACTGCCAATCTAAAGTTACATCTTTCATAGTGTGCTCCCTCCTTCATAATTACTTCCTTCAGCCCCTGCACTTCATAATCATAAATATTTCACCACATCACCAACACTAAGCCTGGCCCTATTTGAATGCGCCACAGTTTTCCCCATTAATTTAATTTGTGGTGATTTATCAGACAGTAATGTGGAAGTGACACTGCGTTGAGGAGAGTATGTCAGACGCTGAAGCTCGGCAGCAGCTGTCCGCACATAATTTACAGCTTTAATTAACTTAGACTGTTGTCTGAAAAATCACTTAACCCACTGTATTGGAGCCAAGAGGTACCAACATACAGCCTAGATTTAAGTCATTTATGTTTATGATTTAATTTTCTTATGCTATTTCAAAAACACATAAATATGTATTTTTTATATTATTATTATAATTTATTTTTTCAGGAGTTGCAATAGTAGTATAATAGAATATTAGTAACTCTCTGAAGTAGTACTACGGGTAGCACGGGTAGAAGTAGAGTCTAGTTGTAAAACTCTTAAATTAGCAGCTGTCTACTTCATACAGTGGCACATAGTACACACTGTTTTTGTGTATTATTTTTTACACAAGAAATTTTACAACATTAATTTTTTCATTAAGAAAGTTTAAACAATCTTTACTTTACTGGGAAAAAAGTGTTGTTGCAACAGCATTAGCATTGATTTGTTGAACTTGCTCATACTGTGTGCGAATTGTGAGAGCGGCTGTTTAATGATGAAGCGCCATAGTAAGCCTCCTTAAGACTGTTTGCATAATGTATAAAGACAGTAATCTCTGTGAACGTTTGTTTACATATTTTACATATTTAAAGATGTGTCATTTGCCTCATATAATTATCCTGGTGCTTAATTTTACCATCGACACACTTTATGTAATTTATGCACTTTTACTTCATTGGACTCCAGGACATCCTTCTTCACCATCCCTCCTCTGCCGCCTCGACTGTACAAAGTTGATCTCCCAAACATCAAACATATAACCTCTGATGATGATCTCTATTTCATTCACAAAGAGAACCTTAACATCTTTTACAACACAACACTAAGTCTGTCCACTGTCATCATCGCATTTCATTAACATTCATTATCATATATATGCTCTGCTTGGGTCTCACCTGAGTAGGTATCTGTGCTCTGAGGATGCTCTGCTCTGTTTCCATGGAGACTCTGGGGGCAACCGTAACCAGGTGTGGGTTCTGGTTGCCGGGGGCGAGGCTGGCCATCCCGGGCGGATTTGAGCCAGACTTCACATCTGAGCCGTTGCCAAAGGCCAGGATGGCGTTTTCTGCACACAACACAAATATAATAAAATACATCTTCTTATGTGTACCAATCACAGCCAAGGACCGGTATCAAATGAAAAAACAAAACCAACAAAATAAAGTCATCAGGGCCACATTGAATCTATTTGTTACTGTAGAAGAAAGTGTTGTAGCCATGTTTGGTCTGCATTTTCAATACAATCTTGCAGATGGCAAAAAAAATGCATTTCAACAAACAAGACAATAACCAAAGCCATAAACTTAGACTGTATGCAGAGTATAATCTACAATGATCCATTATATGGGCTGCTCTGTGTGAATGTAAACACAAAATTCTGCTGTAATGAAATTTAGGATCAGCTCACGTCGACCTTTGAGATTAAATATCTGCAAGGGGAGAGCCAAATCAAATGGAAGTTTCCAAAATGAGGAGATTGGAAAAGGAAATTTGGGTTGTAATGCTGCATATTTTTGGTGATTCAATTATAACATTAACATTAACAATCATTAATATGCAGAAAATGATTCAGAGTACTACTTGTGCCATTCAGAGTACATGTGCCATTCAGAGTACTACATATGCAATTCAGAGTACTACATGTGCCAGAGTACTACATGTGCCATTCAGAGTACTACATGTGCCATTCAGAGTACTACATGTGCCATTCAGAGTACTACATGTGCCATTCAGAGTACTACATGTGCCATTCAGAGTACTACATGTGCCATCAAGTATACATGTGCCATTCAGTACTTTTCAGAGAGCGCGTAAAAAACAACTCACTGATGTGGTGTTATTTTGTCTGCAAAGCTTTGAGTGCGCTTTTGCTCAGAGATCACTTAGAAACGCATTAATTTAACTTACTGGGAATAGTTTTTGCTACGCCCTCAATTGAGTCTTTATTTCGACAAAGGTTTAGGGTTAACTACTGCATTACCGAATACTCTTCACACATTACCAACTTTAACGCGTACTTATATTTTATTCAGTAGTCTAATTTCAGTTGATATAGTGAGCTAGAATTGAGGTAGTTCCTATTGTCCCTCACCTCCAGCCGACCGCTGTTCCAGCAGGGGTTCTGATTTCCACAAAGTGCATTTCTCCCCACTCCAGCCTCTGCTCTCCTGCTCCATCTCACCAATCACATTCAACATAATTTATAGTCCACCACTAAGTCCCGCTCTCGCTGATCTGATTTCATGGACGTGATTGATTTGAAAGTGAGGTCAGAATTATGTGAATTATGCAGATGGGTTTCATATTTTCATTTTCATTCAGCGGAAATCCAAGGCCGCACGCAGAGAGAGGCACGAGGTGGTATATGCAGTCACTAATTCTGTCTGTCCACATACATGCTCTTCTGTCCCTCTGGATATTATGCAAGCACTTATATTATAATTTAAATAATCCTACAAAAGGTGTAATGGGAAGAAAGATTGACTTTCCCTGTTATTTAAAGGAGAAACTTTGGAGGTTTTAAGTGCCTGTGCATGAAACTGAACTAAACCCAGTGCTCTCAATTATTTTCTCTTAAGCCCCCTCTAGGAAGAAGAACACTTTCGCGCCCCCCTACTCTCCGCTGCGACTATAAATACGGTGGGCTTATAAACCCTGAACACGACAAATGGGGTGAAAAACAATGTGCTTCGTCATATTTCCTCGTCTTATTATCGAGTGACTTTTGTTTGTCTCGTTATCTTCGTCTAGCTCCCCATTTTTTAATATTTATCTTATAATATTTTTCCATGGTGCCTCTTGAGGGTTTGTTCAGTGCACTTCATATCACCTGCTCTGCGCTGTGTGTGCGCGTGCTCCGTGCAAAAAACCTTAACCATAATACTCCCTCGCTCAGTCTGACAATGGACGCGCCACTGTCACCTACTGTAGTAGATGTGCAATTACACTTTATTCTATACCAGGGGTCTCCAATTATTATTCCAGGGGGCCAGATTTTTTGGAGTGCTAAGGTCCGGGGGCCGGACTACAAATCCCACCACAATTTTATGTGTTTAAACCAAGACTAAACAAAACATATCTACCAGAAAAACATGGATTAACTATAAAGCAGGACAAAAATAATATATACTATATATATTATATTATATATATATATTTATATATATATATATATATAATATATATATATATATATATATATAAAATAATATAATATAATAACAATATAAATACATATACAATACGATATAATATAATATAATTAATTAGCCAGGAGTATAGCAATGAATGCCGTTTTGGGGCTTCTGGCTCCCTACATAATAATTAAAAATAAAAGAGGGTTAAAAGAGGGTTGGCGGGAGGGGCACGCTCCCGAACTTAAGATAACAGACTTATCTCCATTAAAAACAAAGTAGCCGACAGTAGCTGCCAAAAAAAAAAGCTCACTTTGCATTTAGTTCATAAGAACAAACGCAGCTGTCACTAGGCAAACAGTATGCACAGTGTCATGCATGTTTTTGGAGTTCTCTGACCTGCAGCAGTTTATTAAAAATAGCCAGACTGAGCATTGAAATATATGCAACGGAATGAAATGGACAACGGGAAAAAGTTCCTGGAAGCACTAAACTGGTGACAACGGATCTGCATCTGAGAAAGAATGTATTTTTATCTTTCCTTCACCTCCATAGTCACGTTAAGCCGTAAAATGATGATGATGTGTGTTTTATCACAATCCAACATGGAGAAATGATCTTATGAATTTAGACGAGCTAAAGCTAAAGTGCACACGACGCGTAATGTTGCTCGTTACCGAGCAGATCTTCCAACCACGCGGAGCACACGGTCCTTACGCATGTTACATTTACACCAAATCATCAATGAAGTTGTTAGTTTGTGTGTCTGCAGCATCACACGTTTGTGCGTTGACAGAGCAGTGCTTCAGAGGAGCCGGGGTCCTGGCCCACCCAGACCAGCGGCGGAGCTGCAGCAAAGCAGCTGTGTTGGTGCCTCACGGAAAAAAAGGTATATATATATATATATATATATATATTATATATATATATATATATATATATATATATATTTAATTATGGGAAATTGGGGCGGGTCAGACCAAACTGCTTCAGGGTCCACCTTTTGGAGACCCCTGTTCTATACCATTTTTCTTTCAAATGAGAATACGAAAATTCAAAATGAGGTCACATGAGCCCCCCAGGCATCGCACTGCGCCCATACTACACAGGCCATCACTTAACATCTTTTAAAAGAACCTAAATTTGTAGATATATCAGAAGAAGACAAAATGAACTGTGTTGGAATGAACTACAGATGCACCAATTCAGCTCCAGTATCAATCCTTTGGCTTCATATTTATGCCAATACCCAATAGTGAATAACATCTAATAATGAAGCTGAATGTCAAATCCAATTCAAACGCTATTTAAATAGAACATTTTGTAACAGTTTCCAAAGTGCTGTAAAGACCAAAAACAACAAAGGTAAGGTAATAGGTGCTTAGTTTGATTTTACTAGTCCAAAAACAATAAAACCAAGTCAAATCAAATCATAAAACCATATGTTTATGTGTTCTTCAAGAAGTTCCAAGGTCAACATCAGCCCATTAATATTATATTACATGAATTCATAACAGATACTCAAAAGCAGCAACTTTTTCTAATTTGAACCATCTTGCTGTGAGGTAGATTTACCAATAACTTTGCCTCCTACACTCAATATGCAATAAAATGATTGAACAAACTGTACAGCTTTTGAAACATGAATTGCATCTACATTTATATATATTTGTACACGTTCAAGATCCTAAGAGTGTCAGTAACATTGTCACTTGGAGACAAAAAGCTCTGATGGTCAAAAGCTTCAATTACTGTGCAGTAATGAAATATGAATTAACATGGTCAAAACTAAGGAGAAGTCATGTTTCTGTATATGATGACTGAAATCAATAAACATCCATTACTTCAGAGGACACTTTGTCATTTCAGCTCAATTTTCATCAAAAGAAGGTTTAAAGACACAATGGCGTCGACAGTCTGTGCATGTGAAAGCAGTTTTTTTTCCACTCTGTCTTTGATGTTTCTCTTTTGAACCGAGTCAGTCCACACAAAGTCCTTGCAGTAAATGTTCTGATGATGTTGTGATAAGCAGAACTTAAAGACTGAACTATTGTGGAACTATAGAAGGGAAAGAACTTGGGTGTTTTTTTTTAAAACCCTGCAAACCTAAAATGAACAGGAAAAACATGTGTCAGAGGAGGATATCCTAAAATTTGACATCAATAAAAATGAAAGTGACTTCAAAATAAAATAAGCACAGAAGAATACCTTTGAAAACATTTGAAACCTCTTCTTTTTTTTTTTTTATCTTGAAATAATGTAAATAAATGAAAAAAAAAACAAGCCAGCCAAGGAGAGGCATTATATATATTACCATGGAGACAAGCAGGTGACACCACAATAGAAATACCATAATTGAATGAATGCAAGATTGATAAGTTTAATGTTACTATACTGTTGAACATACCAGGCAAACACTATCATCTCCATGGAGACAAACAGGTGGCATACCCTCCTCCAGAAATGTTGGTTCCCCTTTAATATATGTATAAAGAACGGGGTAACACAACAATGCAATATCTGGATGGCAGCAACAGCAGAAATGATGTGCATAACTTCCATTCAACAGCAAATACAATGCGTCTTATTTTGAATAGATGTAGAAAAAAAATAAAAAAAATGCATATTGGATTTATTTTCAAGTGAGCTGCATGACCTTGACCCCTCTCTCCTCTCTCCTCCTCGCTTTTCTTCTCTCGTAATGAACATGGAGCAGGTTCACACTATTACACTTTACACGGACTGGCCTGTGCAACCACTCACAGCGGCTCGGCCCGGAGGAAAAGCACGACGTCAAATACTATATCATGTTTATGTACCAGCACTCATGCTCCCATCAGCATTCGTGTTTTCCCCCTCTGCTGTTTCTCACACTGATTACAATTCTATTTGCCTAACAGTGACTGCAATTAAAATATGCTAAAGAATAGAATAGAATAAAATAGAACAGCCTTGTATAACTCACATTTATTCAATTGCAAGCATTTTTATTGTAAAAAAATTTATTCTCACTGTGAATATACTCGCCTTTGCCCAGATCTGAACTCTAACTTACTTGTGATGCTTGTCTCTTTTGATATATGTACATTTAATGCTATACTGTGGAACATTCTAGGCAAATGAATAACATCTCCACGGAAACAAGCAGCTGTCCACCTTTAACCCCATCAAACACAAACGGACAATTGAATTATGGCCTTAAAGTGCATTTGTAGAAGTAAAATGTTGCTGAGCTGTAGTCGCTCCCCGTGTGGAAGTCAAAAGGCAGTACTTCCTTCTTGCAGTGAACCAGTAGTTATCCGTTATGGGGATTTCTCAGCTTGCAGTTGTGTGTTGAGGTGTGACACACAAACAGTGATTTCTCTAAGGATCATAATCAATTGATCCATCCTCTGAGGAGCCTTTTCTTTGCAAACAAAATTCTGTAGCCAATCAATGCCCACTCCTAGTCCTGATCGTGTCCAATAGGAAAGCATTATCCATCAGGCCTCTGCGGTGGGAGAGTGACCCTCGCGCGGCTCCTCTTGCCAACTCCGCGGCTAATTAGCGAGTTGTGCAAGTAGCGAGACTGTGCAGTCAATAGAGAGAAGAGCAGACTGTCAGCATGTTGTGGGGAGAGCGGCAGAGTGGTTAGCCGTATCGTCCCGGGTCATTAGCAGCGGTGGGACAGGTGTGAAAGAGTGAGGAGCGAGGTTAGTGTTCCTCAGGGGCGAGGGACGTCCAGATGTCCACTTCAACCATCAAAGGCAGGAGGAAATGCAGGAGGATTCTGAAGTGCACACTGAAAGACGTCATTTGGCTCAGCATGAAATACCATCTGTTCAACAATAGAAACAAACTCTAAGTTATATTTTTTTTGAAACATTATTCTATTATGGTTTCATCTATTTATTTGATACAAATTGCTTCAAACGAATGTGATTCATTTAAATCATCTTAAAATATAAATGATTTGCTTTGATCAAAATCATTAAATGAGAACATATGACGTTGATGTTCCTTTTCTGTAGCGGACGACAGAAAACATATCAGGACACACTTGGAAAAAGAGATTTTGAATCTCAGTGAGGCTCTCAATGGTTACATAAAAGTCAAATTCAATACAAATAAGAGCAGACATCATCAAGCGCTACAATACCCACGCAGTTCACAGTCTGTGACTACAAGTTTAGCCTTCAGCCTAAAAATGTCAGATATTTACGGTAGTTCAAATATGTATGGTTGCTATGCATAAGCATGATACTGAAATGACTATCCTGCACTCACTCTCCAATATCATTTATTAAATGTTACTAGCTTGCTGAAAATATTTTTTATATAAAGAACATAATACATTTCTTGCTTTTTGTCAGTTCTTATCTAGCTGTCCCCCAAGTTTGCCAACAAATCAAACTTTTTGCTGACCTAAAACCATGTTGCATGTGACTAAAAGCATCTTTCACCAGAAAATAGCTCTGTACATTACAGTTGTCTGTCACAATGTTGCACCTACAACAGCCTTCAGACCCTGGTGTTAGATGCACTCTGCTCCCTGATGTTAAGTTGCTGGGACAGTTCCTTTGTAAATGTTTAGACATTCACGATGCCTCTCCTCCTCTAGACCTTTCACTTACTCTTTTTATTTGGCTTGCTGAAAAGCACTTTACTTTTGACACTTTACTGCTTATTCAGTCAAATTTTATTCAAACTAAAATGAAAATAATTGCTGAAATAAATGAGCTTCACCTCTCAGAATGTGAGGAGTCAGAAGCTGCTCCTTGGCATAGTGATTGAGCTATTACTGAAATCAAGGTTTTGAATGAAATAACATTAAAAAGCACAAAGAAAGAAGAAGAACATAGGACTAATCCAAGAATAAACTAACTAGAACTAGAGATATCAAGATAAACCGACTAATCACTAATTCACAATAGAAATCAGAAGAACTAAAAAAATATATCATTGTGGAAAACAGAACTAGTTCATTGTATACACTTAGCAATAGTCCACATGTGTCACTCACTTACCCAATTTTATTATGATTATGATTTTTATTATGATTTATCTTTATTTAACCAGGTAAAGTCTAATGAGGTCAAACCCTTTTCCAAGGGTGACATGGGGCAGAGTGACAGCACACAAATAATACAAAAATACTTACTTTACTATATTTAAAATCCCTTTTCACAACTCTCTGAGGCCAGAGTTTTGTAAACCAACAAACATTAACATACTAATGTCACACTTCCTGCTTCGCAAAGAATAAAATACTATAATTAGATGATGACAAAGTGCTGTGGTCTCATTTTCACCCATATAGATGCTTTTTTACAATATATCGCTACTAAACAAATGCTACTTTCTAACATGTACAAAATCGGGTACAGGTCCTTTAACGGAACTTTCGAATTTTGACAGTTTTATTTCGTAAAGCAGGTTACATACCAGAAGAATGGTGATCCATTGCATGTGAAAGAAAAGGATCAAGGATTTCACAGTTGCTTGGTCGTGGTCAGTAAATGAGAAAAATAGCTACATTTCCCCCCCACAATAATCACTAAAAAGTGACTGTGTGTCATTTAAAGTTCAAACCAGCTCTAAACTACTGGACTAAACTAGATTTATTTTAAACTGAAATATCCTCATTAAAACCACCATTTGGTCATGCGCTGCTGGACATGTCCGGAGCACAGGACCGGTCTGGTCTCGCTCTGTCCAAACCATGACAAAAACACAACCTAATAGATACAGCCTAACCACTCTAAACCAGGACTGAACTAAGATTAAACCAGGTCTAAACTAGAAGACGACAGCACAGAATAACCCAAAATGTGCCTGCACCAGGACTAAACATACCCAAGCTCACTTCAGCCTGTGTATACTATCAGAGGGACCTACACCGTAGTTTGAGAAGCTCTAACATGGATCAGTTCTCCTGCTGTCTTTCACCTCTCCAGCTCCACAAAGGACACTGCTTTAGTCTGACACTTCTCTCTGGGCCTGCCTCATTAGTTCGCAGGCAGCAAACCAAATTATGCTCAATTACAAAGTCATCAAAGGCCTCCCGAAGTCCTGCCTCAGCAGCAGAGCCCGGCACAGCGGCAGCACCAGATCCACTCTCAGAATACTGCTGAAGTCAGGGAGCAAAGGGAAACAGCACGTCAACGGAGACGGATGAGAGTCTGACAGTGCACATGAAGCAAACAACGCACTATGAAGAGAGACTAAATAAGGGTTTACGAGTGGACAGTAAGCCGCTGGTCTTCGCAACTTTATTATAGTTGCAATACTACAAAACAAATAGACATACAAAGGTGCACTATGTAACTGTTGGGATGCAGGGTAACGGAATCCGCTCGTCTCCACGGAGTAGTTGCTTTGCATGGAACGCTCCACAGTATGATATTGAACCCAGCTATTTCCATGTAGACAAGCATGTGACGCCGGACACTGTTACAAGTCCGATTTGTGGACCACACTATTGTTGCTTGTGAGGGGTGACACTATTACTAAATCTTGTTTTCATTAAGATTTTGACAGATTGCATAGAAGGATTTGTTCTGATAAAATTTGAAACACAAAGTAAAAAAAAAAGATAGATGATGATTGTAAATGTTTTTAAGTATAATGTGTCGGCAAACTGAAGCAAGAAATCTAAACCTGCCTCTATTAATTTGTTTTATTTATAGGTCCCAAATATGTGCAATTTGCGGCAGTTTTTACACAGAAAATGCCTTATTTTTATATAAAAACATAGCATGATATTTTTTTTCCTATTCACATGCAGTGTCTCACCTTAATCGAATAAATGCCAAATGGACACATATAATGCCATCATGTGAAGCATTCAAGGCAAAACAATGACATCTCCATGGAGACAATCAGGTGGCGAACCCTCCACCAGAAAAGCCATGCGGCGCACCAAAAAATGCAGACAAAACTGGGCACTAAAATGGTATTAAATAAATCAAAAATGTGTCTAAATCTTGTCGCAGTGGTATTATTGTGAGTGTATGATTATAAACAAAGAACTACACTTTATTACAAGAACTGAGACAAGGTGAGGCAGCTGTAGAACCCTTGTACAGTTACATGATCATTAAATGCAAATATTACATTATCATATATACATTACATTAACATGGCATCTGTCTGTAACATTTATATACCCACTAAAATATACTTACCCACCTATAATAACACACGATATATAATAAATATTGTATTCATTGTTGTTGAGCGTTTCAAATTGAGCAGTATATATTTAACCGTGTAAGAGTCGACAACTTCAAAGCACCAAACATTTCTTCAATAATGGACACATGGCGATTTGAAGACTCAGTGTTTGTCATTGATGGAACAGCCCATTTCATTTCTGCACATTGCTATTTTTACACAGGGATTAACAACCAAAATAGAACGTCGCATTTTTTATTTTTTTGTTGTTGGCGGGTCCATGTGTTTGTTTTTGACTGATTCGCTCCCAGAGACTGCAGGACATGCATGGGCGCGCCGCAAATCACGTCTCCATTAAAAACCTGCTCGTCCCCATTATCTCACACACTGTTTGGACAGACTCCGTTTGCACAGACACAAACACGAAATGAGGACACTCTAAAGGTTTGTTTTTCCCTGTCTCTAAGGAGCTTATAGTAAACAGGATGGAAAACAAGGCATCCATCAGGCAGCAGAAATAGATACACCTCAATTTTTAGGCCTGAAATGTGTTTTTTTGCACATTTGGTACCGATGTAAAGAAAATACTGAGCATGAAGTTGTTGCTTTTTATGGTCGTGATGACTGTAAAATCATTTCAGGACCAAGGAGAAACTGCAAATTTAAACCAGTAAGTGCATGCAGGGAGGACGGTGAAGTAGTAGTTTTGTAACTGCTTTTATAGCACATAAATACTGGGACTTAACAGAGACTTAACCCTGAGCTAATCCTTGACTTGACAAGGTCTAAATCAGGAATAGAACAGGACCAAAGAAATCTACATCTTGCAGGACTAAACCCGGCTCAAACCAGAACCAAACTAGGACAATTGTGAACGCACACTTATTACCTTAGACTTATTTTCATGGTGAACTTAGACCTGGTATTGTCCTAGTTTAGAGTGTGTTTACAGTGTATCTGGTAGTACCTGCAGAGCCAAAAGCTTTCTAGGGGGCTCATGGTGTGAAAAGGCTCCTACTGGAAATAAAATGAAGCAAATGAATGAATGATTCAGGAAAATCATAAGAGGACAACTATTCATGTATTCATTTGACCAATATATGTGCCTTGACAGCAAGACATTACCAATCCTCACTAATTACTTTAAGCTGCTGTGAAAACTGAACCCAAAGGACAAACGTGAACAGACAGAAGGAGAAACGGTCTCTACGCCAGATGAACGGCTCTTCATCTGCCTCGATGAGTGGTTCTGGCGCCACAGTCGATCTGCAAATTGAAGCAGGTCCACCTGCCCATCCAAGGGAGTCGGATCTTTCCTTCAATGTGGGTCTCCTTCTGGTTTCTAGAGGTTTTGTAGTTTTTCCTTGCCTAGAAGGAGGATCCAAGGACAGGGGAGGTTGGGACATTTGCTAATTTCCTATGAACATTGTTTAATCTGTTTCTCTCGCCTTTCAAGGCAACTGCTATTGTGATTTTGGGTGCGACAAAACAAAATCGAATTAAATTGAAACAAAGCAATTCGCAGTCAAATTGAAACAACAGTCATTTTATCTAAAGCCTTCTGCACACAAGAGTATTTTAAGACAGAGTTTAAACCCAATTTGCCTCTCCACGAGTTCTGGGAGATGTGGCCCGAGCAGGGATTCTGATTGTTTGTGGTAGCACTCCTCCTGTCTGTGGGCTGTGATTCTACTATGACCAAACCTCAAATTGAAAGGTTCCAACAATTTAAGTTTGTGGAAACGTTTTTTCTTCTTCATCAGTGCTACAGTGACAGGCTCCTTACCTCCAGTGAAACTTGCCTTGCCTATTTATTTTCCTTTCACAGCCTGTTCCATCACGTGACACTTGCGCTCTCCTCCACGTAGAACAAATAATTCCCAAAATCAGAAAATGTGGCAGTGTGAGACAAATAAGCATTGGAAAATGTCCTCACGTCTGTGGCCTGCAACCTTTGTGTCACGTCTTAAATAATAATAACAAATGATAATACATCAAACTTTTATAGTGCTTTTTTGGACACTCAAAGACGAAACAAAGTAAAAATACAACAAAGGTGTAAGAATCAGGAAAATGCAAGTTCGCAGATGATTTTAAAATCCTCTTGTGCAGCCAGGTTTATGCTGATGTTGTGTGCAATATTACAGTGTCTTTAAGCAGGTAAAATACAAATCCATTACTCACTAAGACAGACGTTGTCGTGGAAGAACTCCAGGAAGTCGTTACACTGCTCCCTGTGGTTGCCGCTGGCAGCGCAGGAGCACCACGGGCCCACGTTGGAGGTGGAGTTGTCCAGGTAGTTTGGAGTGATTGTGCTTCCTGCAAACAGATGAAACAGATGATAGAAAAGCAGCACAAGAAAAAAATGAAATGACAAGTTTACAAGCCCTCGAGTTAAGACAGTACGGTGGAGCAATCAGTGAGATGATGGTCTTTTTTTCTGGGACAAGAGCCACGAGATATCACAAGAGAATGATCTTTTTTCATGTTCACATTTGACTTAGACAAAGAAAGAGGGTTAAGATCTTGTGTGTTACACCTCTGGAGAAACCGTGGTTCAAAAAAGGCTGTTCTACAATGACAAAAATATATATAATAAATAAATACAAATTGTAAGAAAATTGTGAATTGAACCAAATTGATTTATTATACATAATGTCAAAATCCATCCAGTTCTCATGGATTTAATCCTGTGTCGATTTTGGAGGGATTGTGCCTCGTCCCATAGTTACTACTGAAGTGGTGATGTGGTTTCATTCATGTTTGCTTGTTTTGTACCCAGTCTCATATAGCGCACCTTAAAAAACCCTTCCGCTTAGACCGTGGGACATTGCACCTTTTCTTTATTTATTCCATTTTGTCCACCATCTTATAAAATGGACTTCTCAAGCTTCTGGTTCTGCTGTACATAAAAATAAAGCTGTAACCCTCTTATTTCCAGTAAAATCATTCTGGGAAGCATCAGGGTCAGTTTGTACTCCAACCCACAAATAAAAAATTACCATAAAATAAATTGAAAAATTAATAGGACTTTTATATGGATTCCGCCGGGATATTATTTGCTTTATTACAAGTCCCTAAAATTCATTTTTGGTGAATTTACCTTCAGCTTTTAAAAAATAATTGTCAAGATCCAACAAATACTCATTTTAGTGTCAATCAGCCGATCCCTCCAGAAACCAGCTTTACTCATTCATATATTTAGCAAAGAAAGTCTAGGCGGGATTTAAAATCTGAATTCCTCTGTGCCGAGCTTGTTTCTAATAATAATTAGAGAAAACCAACATCAGAGTCCAAAACTACAGTCTCAGCTTCACAAAGGCTCCAGCCAATTGTCTGTGCTCCAGAGGGTTCAGGAACAGCTTCACTTTTAATTGGGGATAATTTTTTACAACCGTTTTAGGAAAAATAGGCCCCTAAGCGTAAGGGGTTCTCAGTCAAATGAAAATACAAAACTGACAACAAAAAAATCTAAACCATTATTTGAAACACTATTTGCAGTCTTGACAAAACCAGCAAACCAACAATAGTGTTATTCTGGTTGTTGATTTGTTGAATAACCGACAAATAACTACTGTTCTCATCACATTTGATTAACAGCAGCAGAAGCGATTATTCAGAGCTCTTCACTGCCATTAGTGACACACAAAATGGCACTTTTTTAATTTTTTTTTGTTATCACAAGCCTCAAACCTCGCACTTAGTCTGGTGAAAATCATGTTGGTTTGTTGTGTTTATGCAAAACTTGTATCCCATTTGGGTCATAGAGTCTCCAAAACCTCAACACAACATTACTAAATGTTAGAGTTGCCGATATTGGAGAAGGGAAATAGATTTTTGGGACTAAACCACAAGTTCAACCAAGAAGTCGTTTTGTCACTAAGCTATTTCAAACTTCAGACTCTATACCAATTTTGATACCACAATAGTGAAAACGCTCTTTTTTAGACAATAGAATTTTATTTCCAACAAAAACAGAAGGTCTGATTTTGTCCTACTTAGTGATTATTTTCATGAAGTGATATTTGCTGCGTGTCTAGTTTCAGTACTAGTTGATATTGATTTCCTTTTGACAAGACTGTCGCGAGCTCTTTCAGCCCCAACTATAATCTCTAGCTGTACATTCACTGTTCCAAAGTGCCCTCTGATCCAGCAGGTGCCCCGCAGAGGCCCTCCTCAGCTGTCCGCTTTAAAGTCCTCTCCTCTGTCTCCTTTATGCCTGGCGCCTCTGGACGTTTTTGGTCTGAAATGTTTGGGGAAGTCATTCTGAGAGAAGGGCGATATGTCTGTGTGAGTTTTGTATTTTTAAAGGGGCTGGGAAATAAAATGGCTGCTCTTTGAGGCAGTGGGGACATGAAAAAGTTGTGATTTACCTCCATCGATTTTCTTCTCGGTCCCACACTTTCAAACAACAGCAACAGAAGCCTGGATACACACTTTGAGGTGAGAAAAAGCCAATCACTGTCGGACAACTATCCGTCTTCTTTTATCTGTCCCACACAAAGCTGCTTCTTTTTGAAGGGTACACAATATAAATACCAAGAGAGTTTACAAAGTTTGATTGTTCTTTTTTCTTTATCTTATTGAAAAATATGGTTTGAATTGACCACAGAAACATGGATAATTAGGGTGTCAAAAATGTAAGATATTAAAAAGGTTTCGCACAGATTTTGAGGTCTATTACAGTAAAATGTAGTGATTTTATCATTTTCGCTTGTGTTCATTTTTGGTCACCAGTCTTTTTTTTGGTCATTTTTATATGTTTTTGTTAGCTCAAAGCCAAGGAAATTACTTTTTTACTTTCCAGTCCTTTTCAAAAATGTAGTGGTACAGATATCTGCTCTCAAATGTAATGAAGTAAAAAGTGACCTTAACATTTGATTTAAGTACAGCCCCCTCCCCTTTCTCCCATTGTGACACATGTGCTCTTTTGTGATCATCTCAATACTAAACATTTTATTCCAAGAACTAAAACAACCTGAATTAGGTCTTCAACCTATGTTTGTGAGGGATAATTCAGTCCAAACAGCGGTCAATAGTTGTAATTGTGCCCCTTATGATGCCAAGTAGAGCCTCAGACACATTCATCAGACTATATTGATTAGAATGGACCTCGCTCAGCCTCTTACATTCTTTCCCTTCTCCTCTTCCTTCTTCTCTCTCTGAAAGCATACAGCACGGCAATTGGTGGACAAGGGTTGAATCGTGAGTAAAATTAACTTGAAATCATCTCTGATCAGCAAATGATCTTTAATCAGACAGTTATCATCCTGATGATTTAGTTATTTAGTACATCAAACATTTTATTGAAATCATTTCTTTGATAAAGACCCAAACATGTTCTGACCAGTTTGTTATAAAATGATCATCAAGCATTTTCATACACGTTGTTTTAAAGGAGCACTATGTAACTTTACTGGTGGAGAATCTGCCACCTGCTCGTTACGGCTTTGCCTACAGTGTTCCACAATATGGCTTTAAACTATACAAGTCAGATCTGTGGAGAGGGGAACATGGGCAGTAAACATGCTTCTTATTTATGGTATTTTTTGGCAATAAAAACCTAAAAGCCTGATAGATGAATATAATGCCATACCATGGAACATTCCAAGGAAAGCAATAACATTTCCATTTGACAAGTAGGTACTAATGGAAAAGGGGAACATATCATGCAATCATCACCTTAATGAGCTTTAAACCTTGTAAAAACAGTGTTTCCTCATCATTCATTTTTTTCCCAAAGTTGTATTTTGATTCATTCTCGAAGCTCGCCTTCACAGAAAATCATCCTGGTACTTAGTTGCAATTATTAAAAACAAACGAGGGGCGTATCAGTTCTGCAGTTTTGAACAGGAAGTCAATGGACCGATTCCTATTACTAAGCGGTTTTTCTAAATCAATATTGTGGTTTATAATGAACAAAAATGATGTTATATAATTCAATACATAATAACAAAAGCAAATGTCTCCTTTAAGCCAGTATGTGCAGGTGAAGATATAGTAAAACTAAAAAAACTCTTATTTTGTTTTTATTTCCTCATTTACAGTGCAAGTGTTGCCCTCAAACTGCCCTTTTCTCTTTTCCTCCAACCAACTTTATGTCCTCGTTCAATACATCCATAAATCTCCTCTTTGGACTTCCTCTAGGCCTTGTCTCCTGGCAGCTCTAACTTCTACCCATATATTCACTTTTCCTCCTGTTTTCCTGACTTTGCGTCTATAACACACGATTGTCTTTTAACTTTGCAGAAATACAGTAAAGGTGATGGACAGCTTACCTATGAGTCCGGTGTATGCGAGAAGACAGGCTCCGTAGTTCTCCTGTTTGCAGCCGCTGGAGCTGAGGTCCGAGGGCTGGCAGTCGAACTGGAACTGAGCCCAGCGGGACCTGAGAAAAGAGACATCCATCACTTAGACTGGGCCCAGGACCATGGTGTACAGAAGCAGGGATTTTACAGACAATCTGGTCCAACAATAGCAGCAGAAGACTACAAGACTTTTGTACTCCTCACTAGTACAGTATACTCACTCTTGACTTTTACATACGTTTACAATATTTTAAAAACAAGCCAAGGGTTTCAGAATGATGACCGTCCAGCCATTCAAAACAAAATAATATATATTTTGAATGCACAAATGTCCTCAAACCAGCACCAATAAACAGGAAGCTGAAACTTATGCCTATAGGATCCAAAGAGCATGGTAACTGGAGTCGCTTGGACTCTGCAATGATGTTTCCATAGTATTACCAGTCTTCATGCTGGGTAAAGATTAGCTTTAGGATGAATAATTTTACCATCAAATAAAGTAGAAAGTCTGTTTCATATTGCGATGTAACAGTACCCTATTACCAGGGCATTTATTGTAACGAAGTTTAACCGAAACCAATGAGAAATAGCAGAAGTTGAAGAAGTATAGACTGTTCGAGCACTAGTTCTAGTTCTACAGAGGTAGTAGTATAAGTGATATTCTATAACTTTTACAGTTGAAAGTTGTAATAATATAAGGCATCATAAAAATGTATCTGGTATAAACCTACATTACAGGAAGAGATGCTATTGTTTGACCTCCCTTAAGCGGAGTACCCAAGGAGTTGCCGTCGAAGTTTAGGAAAAGTTTATGAAATGAGATGTGGCCATAGTAGCACTATAGATGTAGTTGATGCTCTATGACTGGATGGTGGGAACAGGTTTGGGAGAAACTTCTTACATAGTTCTTTGAGGCATCTTTGGTCTAATTTGGCACCATGAAAACTGATCTAACACAGAGGTCTATAACCTGAAGCTTGGGAGCCATCAGTAGTTCTCCCCTGAAGTACTTCCCCAACGGATTGTATGTATGAGGCTGAGCAATCCTATGCCTATTATCATTGCAAATGTATACTAACTTTGTTCACTAATAAATAGATGATGGTTAATATTTTATCTAGCTCTAAAGGCGCATTTACAAAATTTTTGTACATAAACAGCTCTGTGCGTTCAAAGTGTGGACCGTAGCTTCATTTACGCTTCCAACCGTTTCTCATGTCGAGGCTGGGTTCTGGTAATTAACCACTAGAGGATGCTAAAAGTCAGTTGGAGAATTCACCAAAATGCGCCCATGGTAGTTTTTCAGATCATATTTGTTGGAAAAGAACCAAGAAGTGGAGGTGAGCATTTTTTTACCATTTGTTTTTTGTTTTAGTCGCAAACGGATGAAATGACGGACAGAAGCCTCTATGCGGACCTATACCTGTCGAATCTATATGAAGGAGCCTTCAGGCTGGCTGTCACCGCTTTATCGACTTCATTTCTTGCGACGCAAACAGGAGCAGCTCTCTGCCATTTTCATTTTGTGAAAGTAGCTCTCCGGAGGAAAAAGGTTGGAGACCCCTGATCTAATATAACTAATTTCCCCTCTCCTTCACTACTTATCCTTGCACGTCTCACCCTTTCTGTCACTTTACTCCCCCACCCGGATGTCTTCTGGTTGTCTGCCAGTCTGGGCAACGAGAGGCAAAGCTAGTCCTTGGCTCTGCTCCTAAATACTTGTCTGGTGGCCTATAGCTGTGCACAGATTAGACAAATAAGGAGCTTTCAAGTAAATACCACCATTTTCACCTTTCTTAGCAGCCACAGATCTTGCCTCATCATCATCCCCGCACAAGGATGTCCGGGCCATCATATCGGCACATCAGCTCCTGCAGGCTGGCATTTGCGTCTGAACCCCTGAGGACACCGCCAGCGACTTCTCCCTCCCTCCCTCCCTCCCTCTCTCTCCCTCTCTCTCTCTCTACTTTCTCAACTCTCATTTCTCACGTCTGTAATAACGTGCTCTAGTACTCAGTGAAGTCATCCCGGGCCAGACTTAATGCTTACAGTCTGCGAGGTGCAAATGAAGGGTGGGGGGGGGGACTTGGACGGGACATTAGTGGTGGTATCGTGGGGGTATAGAGGCTGATCGATAGGCGAGACAGATGAAGTCCTTCGTGTGGTTGACATTTGAAGAGGCTCTAGATTAAACGTGGGTGATGTATGCAGTGGCTGGAATGGTATGAGTCTGGTGGGATAAGGGCGAAGACAGCTGATGCATTTTAACACGCTCAAAATGAACTGTTTTGGCGGTTACGCATTAACGCTTGGAAAGTAGGGTTTAAATTGAGCCAGATACTCATCAATTTTAAAAAAGCGTAATTACTTTCAAAAAGAAAGTTCCAACCCAGTCAAAATATCTGCAATTTTAGCCTGTCAACCAGTCTAATTTGGAAATGCACTTCTTCCTTTAACATGACAGTTTTCCAGGTAATTGCAGTAAGACACCTCTGTTGGCCGCAGCAGCTGAAGAGCAGCAGCACCTCAGCCTCTCGCTCCCCGCTTCTTATCAATACCTAAGGCCGTGACAAATGGAATATAGTCTCCTTTCACGATTACTGTCTCGCTTTTTTAAACTGAAATTGGACTGGAGAAAGTGGATGCAGATTAAGCTCAATTTCAATGCAACAATCTTGGAAACATCAACACGTTTTTGTTACATGACAGAAAACGGCATTATTTAGCTACTAAGTTAAGAATGGGAAGTTACCGCCTCCAAAAACACCCCCCTAATAGTAAATCCTCTTCTATCAGTTCATGCCAGGTCCTGTGCCACCTGCAGCCATCTTGGTTCTTGTCACTGATGTAAACAAATGTGTTTTTTTACGTTAAAGGAAATGTCTGAATGGTACAAAAACATCTTTACGACGTAGGCTACAGTTTAATCACACTACATCAGAGGGCATTATGGTTACGGTTTCATCAGATAAATCATGAGGACATTATGGTTTCGCAGGGCTTCAATGACAGCAGCTGGTGTCACAAGTCTTCCCTTTGCACGCATAAATTATGAATGATTAGCATAAAGGTCCAAAGAAAGAAAGAAAGAAAACTGATCTGACGAAGGCTATTTGCCGCCATGTAACGTTTTGGAGATCTGCCACTTTAGTACGCTATCCAGTTATCATTCCGAGCATAAAATACATGCCAAACAAAATGATAGACTCTAAGAAATCTTCTAACATCTGACACATGGCTTGCAAGTGTCTTTCCGAGGGCATAGTCACTGAGCCACACTAATGATTAAATAAGCTTCTAGGTGATTTTGAGCTTTTATTGCTTGGATTGGTAACAGTCTCTGCTTTAATAAAGTCTGCATAAAGCCATAGAAAAGCTGTTGAATAGAATCAGCCTTGAATTTCCTTAGTTCGCAGAAACCGATACATTAACAGAAACTTCATGGCTCTTCCTCTTTACATAATCTCAATCTTGCAAACGCTGTCTTGTCCAAAGTTTGTCCTTTTTCACCAGAAACAATCTTTTTAACATGGTGTGTAGGAATTTAAATGCAGTGCAAGCGTCCTCTCCATTGCCTCAGTATTATCTGGATAAATATACTTTTCTGATCTCAATCTCACATGTACAAAGAGCAAACTGCCTCTAACCCCCTTGATAACTCGACATTCCACATTGGTAAATATTGGCAGGGCAGTCGTGTGAAGCCTGAGATAATAACAGTTCCAATAATGACTATAGTGCTGCTTAATGCTCCCCCCGTAAACAACACACATCTAATTAAACTAATTAAACACTAAATGAGTTTATCAATTGAATTAATTAAAGACAGTTGACTAATTAAAAGTGAGTGAATATATCATGGCAGCCGGGCTCAGCTTCAAAATACATAATGCCACTTATTGTCTTCTAAGCCGCTGCATAAGTGAATTTGAATCATTTGCTTTCGTGGAAATAGAGGGACTTAATAAATAATGAATACCTCAAACTATGAAAAGATGATCTCGCTTGGTTCATTTGTCTTTGTGTTTCTGATGGCATTTCTAAACCAATTTTGATTCATGTTAGAAAAGAATCGATAGAATATCTGCATAATGTCAAATATACCAAAATGATATAGAAAACCTTCAACCCACAAAATCAAGCATTGCAAATCTGTAGAATAAAGAGGCAATAGGGCTGCAAGACAAATCCCAGTCAAATTTTAATTACACTGCAACTGGGTTATAATGTCATCTAGAGAGAACCAAACATCAAATACAGTGTCGTGCAAGATCCATCTGAAAAATCTGAATTGCATGTACAGTTTGAATTATAATAATGCTGATGCTCCAGAATATGTTTAAAATTATGTGAACAATTATTATTATCATTATTATTATTATTATTATTATTATTATTATTATTATTATTATTATTATTATCATGATTATTATAATGATTATGATTAGTATTATGATTATGATTATTATTATTATCATCATTTTTATTTTCTAAAGAAATCCCAAAATAAAATGTTATCTTACAGCAGTAAATATATAGCTATATTTATTTGTGCCTTTAATAACTAATAAGAGCGTGGTAGTCAACAACACCTGAGCTTGAGTCTTGTTTCAACAGCATGTAATCTGTGGTCAGCGTGTGAAAGCTGCACTCAGGTCCTCAGTCAGTTTCTAGTAAATCTGCTGTTTGGTTTTATTGAAGGTTACCTTTGTGGTTAATGCACTGAGAACAATTTTCCTCTCAGAGAGAAAACACCAGGGTTAGAAGAGCAGAGGCAGACTTCACCATAGTAGTCTAAATCTGTGAAAATAAACTTCAGAACATTTGGCCTTAAACATGATTAATATACTTTTTTTTTAATAGCTAATGAAAAATATGTCTCACAATGGTGTGTTTTTTATAGTCTTGCATTATAATCATCACAGGAATCACTGTGCATTTCTTCTAGTTTGAAAATGTGGATCTGATGATACCGGTACATCATTGCTACTCTACTACTCCAACCAGGAAGTACAATTATAAACTTCACCAAAATGATCAAACTGGGGAAAATAGGAACATTTTTAAAGTAAGATCTTGAATATAATCACCCCAGTTCTTTTTGTTCTCATTGGCCTCCCGTTTCTTTTAGAATTAATTTTAAAATGTAACTTTTTGTTTTTAAAGCTCTTCTGTCTGCCCAGGCAGTAGTGTAGTGACACTTTATTTTGTACAGTTTGTTTTTACTTTTGTTATTATGTTTTGTATTGCCTTGAATTTTTATTGTGAAGCACTTTGGTCACTTTGAGTGTTGAAAAGGGCACTATGAATAATGGTTGATATAATCATGTACTATGCATTAGTGAAATACTATAGACTAACCTGTCTTATGCACTTCAAATATATTCTGAGTATTGCCATTGGGTCAATCAAAAAAGAATTAGACAAAATAATTTCTTTCCATTAAAATTTTTTAACCCCGATTTGTATTTTTTTTTCTATTTTGAATTTTAGTCTCTGAATTTTGCAGTATACATTTTACTATATATCAGTTCAAAAATTCCAAATGAAAAATTCACCTTTTAAATATTCAATGATTTTCAAGTGCGAGTTTTTTGCATCATCAGTGAATTATCTTTATTTATAGACTGGTCCTTATTTTACTTGAATTTTTTATTTTACGAACTTATGAAATTGTATGAGCCTGCCCAAGGACTGTTCCTACAACCTGGCGCAACTGGTGCATTTCTCCTGGCAAGGTTAATGTACTGTATATTGGTCCCTATCTCGTTCATCAAACTAAAGTAATCAGTTTGTACAGAGGCCCTCTCAGTACATCCGACAGTAGTAAGTATTTACCTGCACACATAGTCAGCCTTGCAAACCCGCAGCTGTGCCAGACAGTTGGGCTTCTCCTTCTCCTCGAAAGAGCAGGTGGGCACGATAGTCTGGCGGCGGCGTTCAGCACAGGCCGTGTCGGTGCAGGGGCAGAACAGCAGCTCGTGAGTGTAGTCAGGAGGCACCCGATCGAAGAACTTCCTGAGTGCCTTGCTGCAGCGAGGCCGGTTACAGGGCCCGGAGCGCGCTGAGGGCTGGATACACGCAGACACATACTCTGTGCGGGTTTTCTGACACGTCTCATCGATGTTACAGGCTTTGGCTGCGTCCAGACAGCGGTTCACCGTCGTCACCTCCGACTCTGCAGCAGACACACAAATACACCTGCAGTTCAGCACTCAAATATTAATACTCTGAGGCAGATTTGGGGAGAGAACTGAGGACCACGTTTGTGATGGGGTATCACTTTACCAAATGTCACATCTGCCATTGTAGAAAAAGATACAGTTGTAGTCATTTGGACATTGTTTTAGAAAAACAAGATGTTTCTATTTTCATCCAAGAGTCATTCGCAATCTGCGGATCTCGTCTGAGATCTCAGATATCTATCCGACTGAGCACTGCCCACCGGGTGGAACCTCCTGTCCTGTTTGTCTGTTTGTAGTACGGTTTTAAGTTTCCACCGAGACTAATCTTTGTTCCCCTAACAGCCCTGCCATCGGCATAATAAACCC
Source organism: Chaenogobius annularis (assembly GCA_015082035.1). Taxonomy (NCBI): domain Eukaryota; kingdom Metazoa; phylum Chordata; class Actinopteri; order Gobiiformes; family Gobiidae; genus Chaenogobius; species Chaenogobius annularis. Next base: position 1,192,140 of record BJKM01000067.1, on the reverse strand, counting down.
TATTGTTAGATGGATGCAGCTCCCTCATCACTAGCCATTACAGGGCTGTTAGGGGAAAAGATTAGTTTCAGGGAAACTTAAAACACGCATGAGGTAAAAAACACAGACACAAAGGACAAATGCTCTGATTATAAAAAATCCTCACTCTGATTGTACAATGTCATGTGGCCGGTGCATGTGAAAAGAACAGTCTGGACTAAAATGTTAATTCTATGTAATGTGCTGTGTGATGAATAGAACATGATTGTGTGTTAATGATGGATGATGCGGGCTGCACAGGCTGAATATTTCATTCTGCAGAGTTAATGCAGAGAGGCAGCAGTAGAGCAGCGGATTCTCCATTTCTCCAATCTATCTATCCATCCATCCCTCCATCTATCCATCTATCTATGTGACACAAGACCTTATACTTTTGAGGTTGTGCACAATAACGTACCTGCTACTTTCCCTATTGTCCAATGCCCAATATTATGTGAAGCGTATTTTTTTAGGTGGTGATTTATTATTGCTTTTAGGATTTAGTATTGTTTTCATCTTCTTTTAAAGCATCACTGGGGCTTGAGGAGCAAATGTTGTTCTGTCTTGTTTCCGTGAGTTGGAATGACAAATAAATGAACCTTGAACCTTCTGGGACCCCTCTTCTGCCCTGCGATTACTCCCAATTATGTCTAAGTCTTATTATTCTTATGGGTGAAGTTGCAAATGAAATAGTGATGCATATAATGTTAGATGTAGGAAAATAATTAGCTGTATGACTTAACATTTATTTATGTTCAACTTTTCTAACTCTGTATTACTTGTGTTTTATCATAAACAGAAAATAGTTAGATTCTTCAGATAGTTGGGCAGTCCTACGGTTCTCTAAATTAGCAAAAGTATTACATAGTCCACAACATTTTTCATAATTACGTAGAATGTACTGGCTGAGATTGAGAGATTATTTATCCAATGTCTTAGATCAGTTGACAATGACGACCTGGTCAAGAAGCAGCAAAAATCAACACAAGAAAAAAAGTACAGTCGCAAACACATCAGTCATTAAAACGTTTGCAGTCAAGAACTTAAAGTGTTAAAAACATACGGACTGTTTTTGAATCCAAAGAGAGGAACAGTAAGGTTGCAGAAAACTGAATGGAGGAGCGGTTAATGTGTGGGCTTTGGGAACAGAGAGATTTATATATATATTTGGACTGGAGCGTGCGGCTGTGTATGCTGAGGTATCAGGGGGTTTTACCAACTAAAGGTTTGTTAATGAAAATTAAACAGTTAAACAGTTACAGTTTAGAAAAAAAACAAAAAGTGGAGAACAGATCCTCGCTTCTTGTTTTCTTTGTAAGTATTTGTTTACCTCGAATAGCCCCTGACCTATCGATGTGCAAATAACCATTTACTATTTATTTGAGTAGTAGTATATATATTTGGATAATGGAACAGCATAATATCGGTCCACATTTTCACACCGTGTTCCTTTGTGGCGCAAAATTGTAGTAAAAATGTTCCCTAATTGCAGAAACCTAGTGAGGGACTCAAATAGTCACAAAATATGAATAGAAATTATGAAGTTGGCAACGGTCTACCAGTCACCAGGCAACAGCAAACCCATTTTCATCCAGTTTTATTATTCTGGCGCAATCTTTTCATCACGTGTGCATTTCCCCCCATAAGACCCTCCCAGTCAATATGTCCATGATGGTGCTCTCCTCTGGCACAGGAGTCCTCTCATTAGTTTGTAAACTGCCTGTAGTTGTGTCTCATGGAGAGTTTGCCTCTCAACAAGCTGTCAAATCAAACATGAATGGCCTTGGAGGAGCCAGCTCACATCAAGCATAGGTTATTCCCACTGTTACAGCAGAGCGGTCAGTGACGGGAGACCGAGGGGGTGTGGGCGGGGCATTATGGGGACTGAAATCTGTAAACAAAATTGCTTCACGGGGACTTTTTGCCTTGTGGGGAGCAAAAATCAGATCTCCATGAGGTTTAGCCTTCACTATTAGGACAAGTTGAAATAATGATTAGTTTAGGTTAAGATTAAAGTCAATGAAATGTCTCCACAAAGCATGGAAAGTTTGGAAACACACCGCACAGTTTATGTGACAAATGGCCTGCAGCAGATCTTTCACTGGGATTATTAATATACATAGGTTTTCATTTGCAATCTGTGTCACTGTTTGCGCTGTAGCAAAACATATGTCTGTACGCTCACAGCTCAGAGTCCAGGGGCAATAAGAGCCAAGTGCTCCACATATTATCTGTTTACTGCGTGTATTTTTAAACCCACATTGAAGTGTAGTCTGTGTTAGTGCACTCACAAAGGCTTTCATTATTCACTTTGAGGGAGTTTGCTTTCAAATGTGGAATGTTACAATCAGTCTAATCTATTCCATGTTGTATTATTTATTCTTTTTCAGGCTTTACTTTGACAGGACAATTGTAGCACAAAAGGGGGATGCGAGAGGGCTTAGACATTCAGTAAGGTCTGGAATCGAACCCGCAACCGCACATGTGCTACACCCTTATCCAGCGCACCGCCGGTGAAGCATTCAAAGTATATTCTAATTCTGATGGTAAAACATAATACTATTTTTAATGGCTACATCTATATTTTTGATTTCATCTTTTTTATTCTTCTGTTCTTGACTTCTGTAACTGTTATATCTTTAAGTTTGTCCATATCGGAGGAATTTATGGATTAAAGCAAGAAGCTGGATAAATAAGAGGTGTTGGTGATGGTAATGAAAAAAAGAATGCAAATTTTAAGATAAGCTCACACTCGTCACGTGACGTTTGTCCAGAGCGTGTTGGTTATGCGTCCTGTGACTATAAGTAAACTGAGGATTAATGATTCTCTACAATGTCCAGACGGAAACATACTCCAAGGGCAATTTTAGATTTCCAAACACGTATCCGTATACATGCACTGATTAATGTATTCAATTAATTAAACTTGTCATAAACACAACTCAACAAAATAAATGAATACATGAACAAACAGAAGATAAATCTAATCAACTTGACTGACTGAATCAATTAAAATTAATGAAGAAATGACAGAGCAATTCTCTTTATAATTTACAGTGAGTGAAGTGCCTATTTTTCTTGATAAGACATAGTGGAGCGACTGCATAAGGAACAAGTGATGTACAATAATACCAGTCACTCATGAATATGATAAAATGCAGTTAAGATTTTATTATTTTATTATTCTTTTTTAAATAAAGAAATGGGGATTATAATTCATCTATTTATCTATTTATGTCAACACACACCAGAACATTATAAATAAAAAGGATGTTTTATTTTGTTTAGTGCTCTTTTTTTTATTTGTGGGTTTGGAGAACAAGCTGACCCTGATTCTTCCCAGACTGGTTGATTTGCCTGAAATAAAGTTCTATTTTAAATTCCCATGAGCTTGATAGTTATTTTTCATCTGCTGGTGGACACAATGGAATAAATGTAGAAAATGAATATGTCAACAATGTCTATACAGGTACGTCGGACTTTTAAAGGGCTTAAACTCTCATTACCTTCTACATAAACATATACACTCTCAATTTAGAGTCTAGTTCCCTTTTGCACACAAATTAGCTCAAAGCTTGTCATTCATGACATAAATAATACACTAGAAACGCTCCTTCTATCATATTCACCACCGCTGTCACAACTTTTTGACTTTTATAACTGATGTGTCACTGTAGTTTGAATACTGTCCTCCTAAAATATGGTGATGCACGCTGACTCCAGAGCGTCTTTGAAAAGGGGTCATCCGTCTGGAGTGAGCGAGGGCTGCTATAACGCCGTAAAAACAGCCATTAATCACGTCTTTGTTGTTTTGGCAGTTGACTCGTCGAGATGCGCGCCGCGGACTCCAACTTTGACCTCCACCAAGCTGAAAATTTACGAGGAGGTGGTACAGTGGGAAGAGGGACTGACGCCGCAGTAATTCACAAACAGGCTTAAACAACGTGCTCATATTATGGATGTGGTCAGAGGTCATGTGATGTATGGATTTTCAAAGGAGGGATTCAATGTAAAGCAGTTCTCCCTGTGTCCTTCATGGCATATCTAATCATACTTAGTTATGCACAGATAATAGGGAAAGAAAAACAAGTGGTGATTTCTTCAGTGAAATGTAACTCCCACTTGAGTTTTAAAAGCGCTTTAAGTCACTTTTCAGGTGGAGGGACTTGAAGAAGATGTCATGGCTTTGCTTATACAATGCCCTCCTGTAGGACATTGAACTTCTATCTCCATGGCGACAAAAATAAGGTGACTGTGGTATATGAACTGTTGGCCCCGACGTAAATCAAGAAGGAAATTGTTTATCTACTACTATCCTAACACTGTGGGGCCTCAACATCTGGTAAAAGCGTTAGGAGAGGTCAAAGGGCAGGCCAAATAAGGATCTGTCTTTTGTGTAAACAAGTTTGGCTTCAGCTATAAAGACTCATGCAAAACTGAGATTCGGGGAGAACTCCATTTCTGGCACCGAGGAGCTCCCAGGCAATGTCGGCTTGTCTGTATTGTACAGAAGCCAGTATCAGCGAGTTTTCTTCTGCGACTCAACCACCTCGAACAACACTTTGAGAAACCACATGACACTACCAGGTCAAGTTACAGGTCAGGGGCCTCATTTATTAAGCATGCGTATATTAAAATGCTACGTTTGTGACTTTCCATGTTAAATTTGTGATCTACAAAAAGTTATGTGGTCCGATCCTAACTTTGGTTTTTCTGACATAAACCAGAAGGTGATCTGAGCTCTGCTTGTCTCTCTATGGCTCAGTGTCTGACCTCCTGCTGGTGCCAGAGTCAGGACTAAACATGGAGCTCAGGGGCCGGCCTCCTGCTGGTGCCAGAGTCAGGACTAAACATGGAGCTCAGGGGCCGGCCTCCTGCTGGTGCCAGAGTCAGGACTAAACTGGAGCTCAGGGGCGGCCTCCTGCTGGTGCCAGAGTCAGGACTAAACATGGAGCTCAGGGGCCGGCCTCCTGCTGGTGCCAGAGTCAGGACTAAACATGGAGCTCAGGGGCCGGCCTCCTGCTGGTGCCAGAGTCAGGACTAAACATGGAGCTCAGGGCCGGCCTCCTGCTGGTGCCAGAGTCAGGACTAAACATGGAGCTCAGGGGCCGGCCTCCTGCTGGTGCCAGAGTCAGGACTAAACATGGAGCTCATGGGCCGGCCTCCTGCTGGTGCCAGAGTCAGGACTAAACATGGAGCTCAGGGGCCGGCCTCCTGCTGGTGCCAGAGTCAGGACTAAACATGGAGCTCAGGGGCCGGCCTCCTGCTGGTGCCAGAGTCAGGACTAAACATGGAGCTCAGGGGCCGGCCTCCTGCTAGTGCCAGAGTCAGGACTAAACATGGAGCTCATGGGCCGGCCTCATGGCCGGCCTCCTGCTGGTGCCAGAGTCAGGACTAAACATGGAGCTCATGGGCCGGCCTCCTGCTGGTGCCAGAGTCAGGACTAAACATGGAGCTCAGGGGCCGGCCTCCTGCTGGTGCCAGAGTCAGAACTAAACATGGCCTCCTGCTGGTGAATGAATAGTTCAATTTAGTCATACTGTGGACAAGCAGCTGGTAGACCACTACTTGAAAATGTAACGAGTGTAACTTTAACTTGGAGTGAAAAAATAGTAGGAAAAGTTTCAAAGGTAGTTTACATTGTTGTTGTTGTTGTTTTTCTTTTAACAAAGCTTGGGTTGTTAGGGCCTGTATGGTTTGAACTGAAGGTGAAACTGGCAGAGCAGTAAACAAAGCTGTGTGAGTTTCAGTTGTCAGGATGAATCTGAGCTCAGAAGAGTATAAATGCCAGCTTCTCTAACCATTTTGTTCAGATTGAGAATAACTTTTGGATGAAAGTCAAAACGTTTGCCTGTTGATTATATTGGACTTTTCCAGGAAATAAAATGTGAATTCACAAATGATGAACATGATGATTTCTGGAACTAAGAACTCATTGTTTTACAACAATAATCTGCATTTTAACAATATTCATGTAGGCTGCCCCCCTAATAAAAAATAAAATAAATAATTGGCCAATGGAACGTTAGGATGATGTCACGTGAACGCAACCTATTGGAGGTTTCCAATAATAACCTGTTCTTCCTCTGAAGAAACATTGCAAATGATGTAATGATGATATGACTTTGATGTAGCAGAGGTGATGTTGACATAATACTGTTTATTGTCCAACCAGCGGCCTCTGGCAGAATCAGACAGATCATCCTCATCCTCATCCTCATCATTCTCCTCGTCCTCCTCATCCTCCTCATTCTCCTCAACGTCCTCCTCCTCCTCCTCAACCTCCTCATTCTCATCCTCATCCTCCTCATCCTCCTCATTCTCCTCAATGTCCTCCTCCTCCCCCTCCTCCTCCTCATCATCATCATCATCATCATCATTTTCCTCCTCAACCTCCTCATTCTCATCCTTATCATCCTCATCCTCCTCATCCACCTCCTCCTCCTCATCATTCTCCTCATCCTCCTCAACCTCCTCCTTTTCCTCCTCTTCATCCTCATCGTCCTCCACCTCCTCCTCCTCCTCCCCCTCCTCCTCCTCCTCATCATCATCGTCATCATCATCATCATCATCATCAAAACTTTATATCGGACACTACACAGTCCTAAAATGAAGGACAACACACAAACAAACATGTTACAAAATAATAAATAACATCACCTTTTTCTGTGTGGGCTCAAAAGCCAGTTGTCCACGTTAGAAAATAAGCAGATCAAATTAAAAATGTTCTTCTGCCAAATGGATAGGATGGATTTCCATGTCAGATTGAATGTTGTCCATAGTAACTCTGCTTAGACCTTCATGCTTTGGGGACATCATTCAAAAAATTATCCTATAACTTGTCATTGCTATGTCCTGCTCTTAGTACACCCCTGATTAAAACTAATTTGGTCTTACTACTTCAGTTCACAATTAAAACAGATTCCCTGTCTGCTCTTCCTCACAACAACAAGGTTATATATGTTTATTGGCATTGAGTATTGCTAGTGCGAAATAAAATGACATTAGTATTTACCCAGAAGCGTTTTTAATGTTAATAGCTCATTGCGATGCGACCGTGGAGCTGAAAACTCGAGTGAAATGCCTGGAGAAAAACATTAGGGGCAACTGTCAAAGCTCAAACGCCGCAGCGGTAATAGGAGGAAATGGCATATTCCTACACGGTTTAATACAGGTTAGGGAAAGCCTCTGGAGCCCCAATCATCTGCATTATGTAACAGCAGAACTAGTATAACAGACTATATTTTTGGCATGCAAGAACGGCTAGAACGCAAGAGGTTAAGAAGATTTACAGTACGAATGTAGCAACATGAGGTTCTGGTATGATGTAACCAGGCAGAGGTGCAGTCCAACTTTTTTTTTCTTGTTAGTCGTGTGGGTTTGTTTTGACAGTGCTTATAAGAACTTTACAATGTGTTGGTGTAAAATATGCTGTAAACAAGGAAGGAAAGCAAAACAGTACAGTATATAATGGAAAAACTATAAGACATGGATATGCAACACTGAAATGGCCCTCGCTTCACTTCATCATCTGTCTGGTTAGACAATCCTGATCTTTTGATATCTTCAAGAATGTTTGAAATATTTGGTGGGAATGTAAACTTTTATAAACAATAAAAAAAAGCTGTTCCTTCAATGTTCTCTGCATTTCCCCCCCATTTTTGTAGGCAACAGTGCAGTGCCTGGGGACCCTCGGTATTTAGCTAATGTGAATTTGTAATGCATCAAGCTTTATAGGATGTAGCAGCCAATATGTTGAGTAATTTCACTTTTTGTTTTTGGTAGAACAAATAGCATCTGTTTAAACTCAAAGGGATTATAAGATTGAATTAAGCCTTGCCTCTGTCTGAGTGTTTATTATCCTGATGTTTATCATTACACTTATGGCAGGCACAAATGCATTTGATACATTTGCTTTTGCATTGCTTGGTTTGAAACATGGAGTCTCCCAGGCTTCTTTAATCTCAGGGACTCACACTGTCAAGAGAAGATAAGCAAAACACTCTTCTTTTGTAAACCTAAATGTAAAGAAATAAATACAGAAAATGTATCGTACTTTTATTTTTGTACAGCTTTCGTTGCTATTATATATTGCAATAATGTTAGTTGGAAATATGCTTTCTGGACACATGTAACACAATACTTTACAATGTTAAAATGCACATTCACAGGGAAATACAAGTTGCTTGAGAAATTGTGGTAGCCAAGTGGCTCACCGTTATGTGTTTTGAGACTGTCTTAGTGTTCACAAATACTAGACTGAGAGATCAATCGAGCACTGTAGAATGCCTCCCATTGAACTTCAGAACTATGTATTTGGCTGCAGGAAAAATGTCATCACAAAAAATGGATGACACAGACTGAACCAACAATCAAGGAGTAGACATTCAAAACATTTTTAAAATTACATTTGACTTTGGACCAAGTTCTTGACAACATGTTTGAGACTATGGGGAACAGTTTGTACGCTTTTTCTTCATCAAATATAAAAATGTTCACCTAAACTTTCAAAAATTAAATGTGGATGCAAAAAATTGTCTGTGATCCAGTGTACAAGCTTGGATCACAGAAAAAAAAAACATTAGACTTTTAGATGTCGACATGCTCGCAGCCATCAACTTTCCAAAGTGGTCACTTGGGACTGTTTGTGTTAAATTCTGTAATCAAATTCCTCTTTTTCACTTGTAAGTTTATAAACTACCTAGTTCTAGTAAACGAACTGCATCTCTGGGTGTGACACTTCGCTTTCCATCCTCCTCCCTTCTTCTTCTCACGCGCACATCTTCCTTCAGCTTGCGGCAGCATTAAAGTAAATAGGTAATTAATGTGTGCCTTTGGGGGAACAGCAGTGTGGAAGAGGCCTGAGGCTGGCCCACAGGCACAGACACCACAGACATGGAGCTCAGTGACTCTCCGGCTTCAAACAAGACTAACTACATACAACCACACATCAAACTCAGCAATATTCATGTCTTTATTATGTTTAACTCCCTCCACTTATACAAGTTTTCACTGATGAAAAATGTTAAAATGTTAAGGAGTTGAACAGATGACTGAACAAGAAAGTTTGCCTTCCTTTTTTCAGTTGGAATTCAGGAGGATGTGGAACGACATAGAGCACATCAAACAACTGCAATTTCGGGACGATATAATCACACGTGTTTCTAAAGTGTGGAAGACGTCTCTCGAATATCCTTGTAACATTCAGAACTAAATTTATAACTTATTTTACCTCAGATTTACAGTTCAGGTGATTCTGCAGAAATCCTTGTTGTTTAGTCCGTATTATTTATGCTTTTTTAAATTTGTAAGTCATGTTTGGTTTTGACACTAACAACCATGCGTTTCTCTGATTGCTTACTCAGTCTATCATATCAGAATTCATGCTTTTTTAAATTTGTAAGTCATGTTGGTTTTGACACTAACAAACCATGCGTTTTCTCTGATTGCTTACTCAGTTACTCAGAATTCATGCAACCATTATACGGTTCCAGACCATACATCTTTGTAAAGGATAGTAAAGTTTTGTGACTTCTTGGCTGGCCAGGCAACTATAAAAATATGTGTATATACTTTATTTAAAGGGTTCTTTTTTTAGGACCAGATTTAGTTTGTTTACCTTTTTTCGGAGCCGGTAAATCAGCTGACAAAACACATCACAATGTCACATACTCACAAGAAGACTGTGAGTGAGCAGTCCAAACTGAAACAAAGTACCTTTTAAATTAATTATCAGAAGACTAAATGAACCTCATTGGACATATATGGACGTTGTTATACCAATAGGTTTGGCATGTTTACAATTCAAATGCAGGCCCCAGTGGATCTTGAGACAGAATCTTGGTAAAGGAAAACTATTCTACTGTGCATTGTCTAAAACAAATGAATTAACAGGTTTTTTTTTTCAGGAAAAAAATAATACAATAATTTGTATTTTATTTTTAAAAGTATTTCTTCCATCACTATCTTGCAACTCTAATCTGGATGCTGCTCTCAGTCCAAACCACAAATGTATTACTTCTCAGTCTGTCCTCAATTTACCTAGTGGAACCAAATCACATATTTTTCACATGGACACACACATTATCTCTCTTCAGTCATAGATGTATGTGTAGTGAGGGATGCAGTACATCTGTAGTGAGTGATGTAGTACGTGTGAAGTGAGTGATGCAGTATATGTGTAGTGAGTGATGCAATACTTGTGTAGTGTACTGTGATTAAATGTGTGTTTGGAGCATCACCTGCTGCGATGGAGGCCAGTCTCACATAGTCAGAGCCTCTCTCCTCTGGTTCATACGGATAGTCCTCCACAAGGCTCAGACCTACAACACAAGACATATAGTTCAAGTATACTCTTACCGTTAATACATTTACATTCTGTGCTACTTTTTTGACTACTCATTTGATTTATGGTGATAATTACAGTGTGTATAGTAATTATAGCCGTTTTGGAGTCTTTCTAATCCCAGGACTAACTTGTTTTCTTGGATCAATCATGGCAAGGCAAAGCAAGGCAAGTTTATTTGTAGAGCACAATTCGTACACAAGGCAATTCAAAGTGCTTTACACAACAGGAAACAAATGTATTCAAATCACAAAGACAAGACAGAAATCACAAAAGCTTAATTTCAAGAAATTTAAAGGTGCCATTTTCAGGCTATCCGTCAAATAGTTTAAGACATAAAGAAAAGAGTGCAAAGAAAAGCATTTCAGTCAACAAAACAGTTTTTAGCTTAGAGTTGAACAATGCCAGAGTAGAGGCCTGTCTCACATCCTCAGGAAGACTGTTCCAGATTTTAGCTGCATAAAACTGAAAAGCAGATTCCCCATGTTTAGTCCTGACTCTGGGCACCAGCAGGAGGCCGGTCCCTGAGGTCCTCAGAGTCCGAGATGGTTCATATGGCACTAACATGTCCGAGATGTACTTTGGTGCTAGGCCATGGAGAGACTTGTATACAAGCAGAGCTGCTTTGAAGTCTCTTCTCTGAGCCACAGGGAGCCAGTGCAGAGACCTGAGCACAGGACTAATGTGATCGTACTTCCTGGTTCTAGTCAGGACCGAGCAGCAGCGTTCTGGATGTACTGCAGCTGTTTTACAGCTCGTTTGGAGAGGCCAGTGAGCAGGCCGTTACAGTAGTCTAATCTACTAGAGACAAACGCATGGATAAGTCTCTCCAGGTCTGGTTTAGACACTATACTTTTGATTTTGGCAATGTTTTTTAGATGGTAAAAAGCTGCTGATGTGATTGATCTGCGTGGCTGTTAAAATTCAAATCTGAGTCCATTATTACCCCCAGATTTCTAACTTGATTTGTAGGTTTTAGAGCGAGACTCTGGAGGTGACTGCTAACACTTTCTCTTTGTTTCTGTGGGCCAAAGACGATGATTTCAGTCTTGTCTGAGTTCAGCTGGAGAAAGTTGTTTTGCATCCACACACTGATCTGTTGGATGCAGTGACAGAGTGAATCCACTGGTCCATATTCACCTGCCGTCAGTGAAACATAGATCTGAGTGTCGTCTGCGTAATTGTGATAAGACACATTCTCGCTGCGTATCAACTGACCTAACGGCAGCATGTAGAGGTTGAATAGAAGGGGTCCCAGGATTGACCCTTGGGGCACCCCACAGGTCAGGGGCATCTGGCTGAGATACAGTTTCATACAATCATGAAAAAAACATTTTGTTCTTGTTCCAATGACAATGTCACAGGGACATTTTGGCGGCAGCACTTAAACCTTCTTTCCATATCATTAAAGGTGCACTATGAGACTTTTCTAAAAGGGGTCATCACCCGCCTGTATCCATGAAGATGTTATTCCTTTGTCTGTAAGAAAACTGATCTATCTTGCATTTATTCAATTACAAGTGTTTTATTGCTACAACAAATAGCTTACAGGGGTCGCCCTGTAATTTTACAGATCTGACTTGTAAATCCTGGTTAATACAAGCAGGTGGCGGACCATCCACCAGAATTTCCAAACGCCACCTTTAAAGTGATATTGTGTCTGGATGTCAGTATAAAGTACATTTTCAGTTCAAACTCAAATACTTCCCTGGCTAGAATATTAGTCAAACCATTACTTGGAACATCATTATAATAAAATAATAGGACTCTGTAATTTTACAACAACTCTGTGTTGGAGAGGCACATCAACACACTGCAGATGGATGTGCTTTAATTAAACGATTTGGGTCTAATTCATGAGTCATCTCAAAGAGTATCTGAAATGGTCTCCAAGCTGGCAGCAGACTGAAGGGTTTCAGGATTTGACGTTTCTATAATGGAGTTGAACAGATTTAGAGGTCGTTCTACGTCAAACTTATTTACTATAGCCATAAAAATATTGGACCGTTGTTAAAAGAGCAAAGAAATGCTAGTCACTTGATAGGATGTCGATAAAGGAAAGTTTGTTCATTTAAAGCTGAAAACGTTCTTCTTGTAAGTGAATCCATTTCATCTTCAAAATATAGTAAAAAAAGTACTTCGTGAAAACCACTGAGCGGCATCTAATTGTAAAACTGCTGAAAAACTGTTGTAATTATAAAAGAAAGAGTCTATTGAGGGAGGATTATGTTATATAAACTATCAAACCAGTTTTGTTTTGCAGTCCTGAATTTTTTTGTTCTGAACAGTGCACATATCCAAGACAATGTATGCATGTGAAAGCTGACAATGTGCCACAGGATTTGTAAGAGCTAAGAATAGAGTAGCGTCGCTGGTAACGGATGATTTACATATTTCCTTCTTTCAAGATATCAGGCATCCAAGCTTAAGTGTCATATATAGCACTTCTATCAGTGTAAGAACTATGGTGTAGAGCAGGGTTCTCAAACTTTTTCTGGTGCGGCCCCCTTGGGAGATATAAAATCTATTCGTGCCCCAGTTGGCACTGGGCGTTTTTCTGTTGCTCAAACATGTCTGTAATGTGCTCACATTCTCTTAACGTCTCGCGCCCCGCTTGGCACGCTCTGCGCCACCCCCAAACAGGCGCGCCCCGCACTTTTGAGATGCTCTGGTGTAGAGTAAAATGTTCTGAATGAAATTGTTTTCAAGTAAATGGTCTCGGAAGTAATATGAGCTTTCAAGTGATGAACAAATATAAATAGACTACTGTAGCTACTTCCAGTTGGGTAAACATTTTGGACATTTTGACATTGTTCTGCCTTTTTGTATATACATATTTTTACATTGATAGTTATTTAAAGAAAGTCACAGGTATTCCAGATATACCACAGAAATGTACAAAACAAGCTGTGATCCAAACAGTGACTGTTTGTGTGTCATTAATGTGTGTGTTCTTCACAGATTGCAGAGAGCTGGGAGCACTCCTGAGGCACAGGCTGTTTATGTGCAGCAGAAGAACACTGCTGTCAATGCCAATACACACAATAAGTGCTCGAGCAAGTAAAACTACTGATGCACCAAAAACAATAGCTCAAGTTAAGACATAATTATAATGTGTTCAATAGTTGGTGGTAGTAGTTCAAGAGGAGCTTAACTAAAAAGATAGAAGTTCTATCACCAGAATCCACAACTGTTCACTTTTTACTTTCACTCAACAACACCAGTAGATTAACAATAGTAAATTGCTAATCATGTGTTTTTTTCTGCTGTCTTCTCATTAATGGTGCACTCAGCAACTTTTTTGAGTGAGGGTCCGTGTTTATGAGACGCAAGGTTTGAGTTGTTTGCTGCCATGCTCGTACATCATAGTCGCATGCGTGAATACCAGCCATACCCGCGAGAAGAGCAGGCCTAAGCAGCTAGCTCTGTGTGAGGGGAGAGGGCGGGGGACTCCAAGGGTCGGTGACTCTGTCCCAGTCTCTGTTGTGGGGTTCTGTTAATTCAGCACTTATCATTTTTGGCGTTTGGCGTCTGTTTGGAATTTTATTGTGTGCCTTCAGAATTATTTTTGGAAGCTGCCAAAGAAACACTCGTATAGCATTACACTATGGTATTAAAGTGGGAAATAAAAGTAAGGATGAAATTAGAGATATTATTCTCACCACGCAATCAACAGAGGTGTGCTTGGAAGGGGAGAGCTCCGGTCGGGTTTATCAGTTACTTCTAAACCTGAGCTGTTTTCTTGTGCGTTTGATGGGCTTAGTTTTGAGCACGCAAAGAATTGATGATTTTACAAATGGAACAAGGGAAGAGAGAGAAAATAGAGAATTGGAGCTCTCCTCGTCTTCAGGTCGGCAGACAGCTAGCTAGGGGGGGGAGGAGGAGGTGGATGTGAAGTATCCGGATGATCTATGATGTGTGATAGGCTTAAAAACTCTGAGGTCTTGTGCAGTCTGAGACGTTGTTTGGTACTTGTCTCCTGAACAGTGCGCTAAATGACTAGTCTAATCAGATTGCATTTAGAACTATTCAGAGACACTCCTCGTGCACATACTTGACGAACATGACACTGATGGGGGAGATTACCCAATCAGCCGCGATTCTATAGGTGTACACCCCAAAAACATACGGCGAAGGAGGCTGAAGTCCGGTACGTGTTGGAAAAGAAATAGCTGTCCCGTTGTCCTCCAGTTCCTAAGAGTCTTCTAGTCGATAAGTCTGACGAGTCCCCACATTTCTGTGCAGACTATAGAAAAGTGAACAGTGACTAAACCAGA